>OY987315.1:4884851-6084851 GCA_963920655.1 Geranium rotundifolium | reverse complement strand
ACGTTTCAAATTTGAACTCATCCATCACAACCCGTGTGATGATAGTTCGCAACGCTTTAAACATGCAAACAATTAAAGTTGATTTTAATCTTTACATGTGAGGTGATGACTTATAAACTTATAAACTAATCATGCAAGCATGCAATTAATTTAAATAATTCAAGCATGCATCCATAAAGCGTTAAATATGCATTTTATAGCCCATCCTAAACTTAGGATTCTACGAGTATTCACATCTTCTCGTCTTTCTCATTCGGGCTCCCACTAGCTCTTGGACTTCCTCCAAGACCGTCATCGTGCTCGATTTTCCATCCTTCTCGTCTTTGAGTAATAATTACAATTAATACTCGGTTCGTAGACCAGATAAAAAATAATTACACTTTATGGGCTCGAATAAAAAAATAATTACACGCTAACACTAACGGTATGCAAACCGTGAAAGCGATAAATCTAATGGGCTACTAATGCATCATACATATCATCACATCATCCAACATGTTATCACACAAACATGTTATCAAATAATATGCAATATTTCCGGTTTTAATTTTGCCAAGTTGCTTGGTCGGGTTTATCGAAACTAGACCTTTTCGAAAAACGGTTTATCGAAACCGATTAAATTTTTGAAAGTTTTCGAAATATTGGATCGCGGGTTCGTGACACGGATCAAACACCACGCACGAACCAAGTCGGGCCAAGCCAATGGGCCAAAGGCCCATTGGGCCGAACCCAACATAGCACGGGCCGGTTTTGGCCTTGGAAGGCCGAAACCGCCTTGCCGCCACTCTCGGCCTCGCCCGAGAGTGGGAACGGGCTCGGTCACCGCCGGCCTCCCCGGCCTCCGGTGACCTCGGTTCGGTACCTCCAATCCGGCTCCCCGAGAGTCCCTTCTCGGACCCGACAAATCCAATAATTTCCGAAAAATTCCAAATTTAATATATTTTTCAAAAATAACATATTTCATGCAAATCTCCCAAAAAGCATTAAAATCATGTTATCAACATTTGGCATGCAAATAATCACAAAACCGAAATAAATTCAACAAGATAAAGATTAAGAGGGTAACCAACGCTCTGATACCACTGTAGGGTTTTGGAGCGTTCTAGATCGTCGAGATAGCGGAAGCAATAAAAGATAATCTACTCCAAACCTTGTCCAAGAACATTTAAACCATTAAATCCCAAAGCAAAATCTATTCCACAAGATGTTTACCTTTAAGTCTTGTATGAATCGATAAATAAGAACGTTCGGATCTTCTTCTCTAAAGTTAGTCCACACCAAGAGGATGATCTTCAAGATCCTTCACTTAATTGCCTACTAGAACAATTAAATGAAGAACAAGAGAGCAAGATGGAGGAGAAAGAGAGGGGTGGCCGGCCACTTGAGAGAGAGAGAGGTTTTGTGTGTGTTTTGTGATTAAATGATTAATGAATTAAAGTCTTGCATTTAATCCATCATCCAACTCACAAGTATGGGTTAAAAGTGATTGGTATGGGCTTAAAGGTGCTTTAACCCATACCCCTTAAATCACTCACCTCTTAATCCACAATCACCAACTAAGCATGATGTTGTGTGGCCCCCACAATGGCCCCACCATGTGGGCCGGCCATATGGTCTTATTGGGCCCTTATTGGGTCGGCCATGAGGCATCATGGGCCGAGCCCAATGGGCCCTCCCGTGTTGTCTCATGCCGCGTCCAAAAGTTGCCCGACCCTTTTGTCGTTACTTATCAAACAAAGTCCGACGCGATATCGACGAAAAACTCAATTTTTCTCGATTCGCTAATTATTCTCTCAAACCGAACCTATGGCACAAAACCTCCAGTTTTGTCCACATACTACTCCTTAAGAAACATCAATGTTTCCTTGTCTCATGTTATCCGTCTTGTATGTGTGTGACCCTCTAGGCTCATGCCACCGTTGGCAGATCGGCGCAAGACTCGCTCTTGCCCGATCCATCATAAGTGGTCTCTAGTAAAACATTATGATTACCCAAGGTGCACGATGATCGATGATTCGACTTAACCTTTGTGCGTACAAGTCACCATCCTTTTATCTCTAGATATCCCGATTGATCTCAAGGCATAGAGTCGTCTCCCTTGTTCAATCAATCATTGTTACTTGATATGCGAGATGACTGAGGACTGATAACCCGTATCATTTGCATGGCCATGCTTTTCCTCTCAGTCAGTCTCCATCAAGAGGCCTTCTAACGGATATCTTTCCCATACCGTAGTATGAGGGATAAATACCTTAGCCGTCTTTCGTGTCACTCATGCAACCCGTTCCGCCACCCAATCATGCCCTTCATAGCAATCCTTTTACAGAAAGCGTTTGGCGCAAGTTAAAGCCGTACGTTCATTGCATAGTGATCACAAAGACTCCTTGGTCTAAGGACGTCGTGACAAGCTATCGCATCTGAATATGTTTATGGCTTAATCTATGAAAACACTATTCAATGCGGGTCGTCCGATATCAATCACCTCATGATATCTATGATATGGTTCCAGGATCCCACATCCCTATGACAAGTAGAACTACGTCATTAAGAACCATCCTCATACTGGTCGCTTTCAAGGAAGCATACGTTGACCAGGGACTCGTTAAGTGTGATCCGTACAGATTTATGGTTCTACTACTTTAGTGGTCATAAATCAGATCATGCTTAACATATTACTTCAACACATAAGTAATATAAAGCCGTTTATATTTATACATTGTAAACGATGATATTTGTACATAGACGTTTACAGACTAATACCAATTGGACTAGGGCACAAATGCTATCAAGATGATGTCGTATGAAATGACATTCATTTTATATATGCTCGGTATCTTCATAAAATACGTTTTTATAAGCAATCTGAATAGCACTTCGATTGCGACAATAAATAGTAGCAGCAGAATTGTGAACAATACATAAATAACGTAACAACCATCGTAGCCATAGGGGCTAACAAAATAGTGTCAGCGAGCACTCGATATATAGTCTTAGTGTTAGAGCGGGTAACACTCATCTGTTTCCTACTTCTCCAAAAGATAATAGTCATCAAGGAAGAAACAGTACCCTGTAGTGGAACGTTTATCAGTAAAGTCACCAGCCCAATCATCATTTGAATAATGTCACCGATAATTTTTTGATGATATAGTGATAGTTTACTACACCTAACTATACCATTTTGATACCACTAACTATTTTTTTCTTCTCTTTTTTGGTACCTTAACTATCAGTTTAGAACAACCTACTCCTAAAATACTCAAACTATACCTAATTGAAAAAAAACAAAAATGATTAAAAAATTAAAAGTGTGAAAGATTTGGTCGGAAATGTGATCCATATATGATTTTCTCATCTTCTTTTTCTTATACATTTTTAATTGTTTTTGTTAATTTTCAACCATATGTATTTTAGGGGTAGATTGTCTTAAATTGATAGTTAGAATATTAAAAGGAGGAGAAAAAATAGTTAAAGTGATATAATTAACTGGAATAAACTGTCTTTTCATGTAAAAATTACCTGTGACACGAAATTATATGACATGATCAAAAGATGTTAAAATGAATATATAACTAGATACAAAAAAAATGCTCACCATTCATCTTCCTACATATTTTCTGGAATTAAACTTGTTGCTCCAAATCTATTTGATGAAGACTTACAAATGTAAGAAATAATGTGTAATATATATTTATGTAATAAACTTCAGTCGTAAGCAAACATTAATCTTGTTAATGAGTTAGATTTGTTTGAGATTTGAGTTCGATATTACAAACTTAACGGTGGTAAGATACGTGTGATTGAAAGTAAAAGTAAGGGATATAATTTAGTTATTCACATTTTTTTCAATTAACACTTCTTAACCGTATTTTATATGTCCCGAAGTTTGCTAGTGTTAGTGCACTCTTTTCCGTTAACATTTTTGAAATTTTTTTTAGAATGACAAAAGCATTGCTGAATTAAAAAATGAAAAAAAAGTTTGAATATGTTTTTAAAGATGTTTTTAAAAATGAGTTAAAAATATTTATCTATTCACTTTTGAAAAAAATTAATTGAGAAGTATTTTCATTGTTTAAAAAAGTAACAGTTTCCAAAATATGAACGATAATGAATAAAGGCATGCAATATTAAATAATAAATTTAAGGGTCTAAAGGTACTAATATTGTTGAGTGGTGTTAAGTGGGGTTATAAGTAGGAGAGAAGATTGGAGGAGTCCAATCTCTGGTCCCGAACTTTTGCGGTATGCACCCTGCGTTACAATAGGCGATTAGAGTTTCGTAGATTTGGGCGACGTCTTGTGTGTCTGCGAGGGAGGAGATTTACGACAGGTTTTGAGTCGTGCAACAGTGGGTGGTGACACCTGTGGGAGGGTCGGAGGGACGGTGCAGATCTGGTGAGTCGGGTTAGGGTTGGTTAGTTTGCAATGGTCAAATTGTGGGGGTATTATTTTGATATTATCTGTGAGGGGAGACGGGTCCGGGAGGGAGTCATCGGTGGATGGGCAGCTTCGGCGAACAGCTGGGTGTGGGAATGAGGGTGATTGGGGAGGACAAATTGCGACGGGGCTTATCGAAGGTAGGTCTGATTTTGGTTGGTTGGTAGATCGGTACTGGGAGGGAACTGGAGTTCTCTGCGTTGGTGAGCAGATTCATGCAAGCATACCGAAGTAGGGGGTCTTGGCTTTTTTAGGCTTCATACGTCAATTGGTTGTCCTATTGGGAACGGTACTGGGAGGAAATATGGGGTCTCTGGTGTCGATGGGTTGACCCAGGTAAGCCCAATGAGCTGAGAGGATTTGAACTTTTAAAGATTCGCGATTCCCTTATTGATTGCAGACTTGATCGAGGAAGCTGGTTTAAGGCAGTCTGCAGCAAAATCATGGGGTTTCTCTATCCGTATGAGGTGGAGGTCGTGACTATGTTTGATGCTAACTGGTTTGAGTTGATTGGTCTCCAGGGTTATCATGTATGTCTGATTAAAACATTTTGCAGCGGGATCACAAGATTTCTCCATTCGTATGAGATAGAGGTCGTGACTCTACAACGAGTAGAGCTGAACAACTTTGGAGGAATCATTAGCGAAGAGTTGCGTACTATTCACTATCAGAATATGTGTTCGTCTTTCTTTGGTCGGTATCAAATGGCTCACGAATCGGTCAAATCTATTTTAACTAACAGTAGCTGAGATTATGGTGAGGAGTATATCCTATCATCTATAGTTTCAGCTGTCCGACTTTATACCGCGTTAGTTGCTATTTAATCAATAAATTCACTTATCCCAAAAAAAAAGTGGAGTGATATGCAATTATCCTTACAAATAAATATAGACCAATAGAGAATTAAATAATTAAAAATGGCCAGATTGAGTAGGCAATGAGTCAATTAGTCAAACACAGTTTTCGTCTTAAACATGTTCATGTTATTAATATTAATCGCATATATTATGAGTCAAAAGTAATTAGGCCAAACTTTCAACTATGCAAGTGACATTAATTTGGCTGCACTACAAGTGATCATGTCACTGTATAATTATATTTGATATGTCTATCATCGTCTAAATAAATGACTTTCTTAGCTTAAGAAAGTCGTCACTTTAATTAATTTGAAAAAATTACTATTCATATCTTTTTTACCCAAATCACTGTCTATATTATTTTTCTCTATATATATATTTATATGCTCAACTTTACAAATCATTGTTTTGTTCTGTTGCCACTAACATTTCAATTCAAACCTATCTTATCTCCATTAACAATTCATTACCATATATATCATTTTGTTACATTGTTACTTATAATTTCATTTTAAAAGATGTGAAATAATTTTGTTCTTTTTTTCCAAGAAATATTTTTGAACTGAAATATAACTTATTAGAACGTCTACATACTGCCTAGAAAATTGACAAAAGGAAAATTCAGAAACTATATAGCTTTATTCGGTTGAGATTCTTAAAATATATTAATAGTCCAATCTCTATATTAACTCTTCTTATTCCCTTAATTAATTATCCTATATATGACAATGACACCTCGTAGCACATATTAAATAAGTATAATTTCAAATATATGTATTGCTTAATAGTAGCGTTACAGACTCATATATCCCGGTTCAAGAACTACATATATCATGTTCTTATGGTCGACCAAAGTGTGAGTGTGAAAATACAAGGTAGAGAGATACACGACCGTGTTGTTTTGATTATACATATGAACATAGTTTATGCAGTTGGGTAAGAAGCCTGCATTGCGATGCCACATTGACCTTGAGCAGCCGAAACGCCTCTTTCCATCATTATGTATCCTTCCATCCCCCATTCCGTTCCCCACGAGTTCTTCACCAGCCAGTATTTTGTCCCATCGGAACTAGTCCCGTACCCTACAGCCGTGACACCATGGTCTAGCTCTGTCCCACATTGTCCGTTGAACACACCACTCGAGTAGAACTGGAAGTCAGAGCCGCTCGCATCGATTGCTACTGAGATTGGCTGGTTTGCTACGGCCTTTAGCAGTGCACTCTCGCTGTTTGCTGGCACGTCTTCATATCCTGTTATCTTTGCTGCTGCCGCCTTGTTTGCGCTGCATGTTCCGTCAGTTCCCTTGTAAGGGTAGTTTGCCTCAGTGCTGAGCCCCTTGTTCTGTATGATGAATTGGAATGCGTCGTCCATGAGACCTCCCTCGCATCCTTGGTCCACTCCGCTCGTGTCACAATCAACCAATTCTTGTTCCGACAGAGAGATTAGTTTGCCTGTTGTGATCTGGTTGATTCCCTCCGTGGCCGCAACCGCTGAGAATGCCCAACAACATCCTACATTTTCATTCCAATAATAACACTATAGTTAGGACAAAATAAACCAAATTTAATGTTTCACTGCTCAAGTACTAGAAATGTAAATACCACATTGTCCTTGGTCCTTGATGGGTGTGACGGCTCCTTTCTGCCTCCAATCCATGGAAGTTGGAACTGCAGAGACATTTTCGTACTTGAAAGAGACGGCTTCATTAGTACACATGTGACCCTTGAACCTGTTCCTTGTTGTCTTGAACTCTTCATTGGTGAGATCGGCAAACTTGTTGACGCTAAGCTTGTACGCCTTGTTCATGCTGTTGGAAGAGTCAATGTAGGCAACATTGTCCTTGAATATCTTGAAACGCGCTTCCTTCTCAACAGAGTCTTTGTAGATCCGTCCGTGACTTGACATCCACTGCTCGTACCTCTGGTACATAACGGTGTCTTGGAGAGAGCGAGAGGTGGCTTGAGAAGCCAGAGATCCGAAGATGAAGATCAAAGCCAAGAACATGCAACAATGGTAATTGTTGATGGAAGCCATTGCTGGTTACTGAATTGGGTAGGATTGATGAATATGTTGAAGAGATAGAAAGAGGTATTTATACAAGAAATGTTTTGATTTTGGTTATTTATTTATTCATCTACGTGCCTTATTAAGTCTTCTGATTCAGATTCATCCAAACACTATTAGTTGATTAAGCTGAATTAGTTTTGTTCTCTTACACGGCGTATTGAGTCGCACGTTGTTGGTTACAAAATTGTCTTATGTTGCCTGATTTTATGTTTATGCCATCACCGTTTCATTCCGTTCGGTCATACAAAAATGTCAGTTTCTGGTTTCTAGTATTGTTCCGCTTCCAAGATATTTTGCTGCACTTTCGTCCTTTTCGTAAGATAGCCAATGAATTGGATATGGAGTGGGTATGGCCAAATTCGTACCCTATCCGCTCATATGAGCGAATATCTAAATCTGCTCAATTATTTGTTCATTTATGTCTAATACTTGATGAACATGAATAATTTTTCATATTCTTAACCGAAACTAAATATATAATAAATTAAAAAATAAATATAAATACAAAAATGTGATAATGTCTTTCATAAAATTTACAACACACTAAAATTTTCAATTCAATGTTGCAGACATGATAAAGCTCACAATTCACGCTCCTAAATATAATAAAGTTTATAATTCAAATACCGAAATATAATAAAATATATAATAATAATTTACAAACATAATAAAAGTTATAATCCAACAAAATGTTCAAACATGCTGCCAAAATCAATAGTAAGGTTTTTGCTTTTTATTAGGTTTATTATTTTAAAATGTATGAGGTACAGATAGGGTAGTAGGGCCAGCTCACCCTAAAGCATGTGAAGGCCCACAACAAAATAAGCCAAAATATAGTAATAATATAGGCCCAATTTTGGAAATAAAGGTCCAAACATGTAAATGAAGGCCTAAATTTATACCATCTTCTTTTTCGTGAGAAATAAAAATATTTATTAAAAAATTTGCTTTAGTTCCAAATAGTTATTGAGCCGGCCCTGTCGAGTAGGATATAGGTATATTCGTACACGACTCGTAGATTGATAAAATATCCTCGAAAATATTTGTATTCATGTTCATATTCGTTTGTTTTCAGACTTATCTGTTCTGATCAGATCGAGTAAATAGATATTCGATCAATATGAATTTCTTTTGTCATCCTTACTTTTGGTCAGTGCACCATGCCCCGAACAAAATAGCTTTATAATAAGTGCATCCATTTCATTTACCTATTCACATTTAAAATTTTAAATGGAGATTTGATATTGTGACTTGTGAATAAGAGTCTAATAAAATTAAGAGATAATGACACTTTGTTACACCTAACTATAGCGAAATGACACTTTCATACCCTACTATTTTTGTCTCTTTTTTAGTATCCTGACAATTTTTTTGTGACAATGCTAAAATGACTAAAATACCCCTGGTTTAAGAAATCAAAATAAAATTGGTCCAATTTGATTTATTAAACCAGATTTGAAATTGTTCAAATTTAATTTTAGATTTGAGGGCATAATTGTAGTTGCATCTTAAATATAAACAAATTGAACTAGAGATAAACAAAATTGAACCAATTCAATTTATGGTTTCTTAAACCAAGGGTAGTTTAGGTATTTCAGGCATTTTAAAGGTAGATTGTCACAAAATTATTGTCAGGGTACTAAAAAAAGAGAAAAATAGTTAGGGTATGAAAGTGTCATTTCGATATAGTTAAGTATAATAAAGTGTCGTTATCCCTAAAATCAAACACTTCCATAAATTGAAGCGAATTTCATGGATAGTAAAAATTTTCAGTTAGGTTAGACGTTTAATGCATCACTTATCCCTCATATGATACCTATAAAGATTAAAAGTATTCTTAAATTAGACGATGAATTTGTAATCTAATATTTTCATGCCTAATTGTTACAATAAAGTTGTTGATAAAACTGTTATTTTTACAATCTTATTTGACTCAAACACATGTATATAAGACAAAAGGTTGTATAAAACTAAACCCTAAATAGGGATGACAAAAAAATTCGAACCCGACGAGTATCCGATCAACCCGTCCCATTCGGTACGGGTGAAACCCGATGTTTTGCGGGTTCAAGTTTAATGAACGACTTTTTGAGTGGGTGCGGGTCGGACCTATACCCGATCCGATTTCAACCCGCACCCGTACGAATTTAAAATAATAATAGTTTATATATTAACATTATGTAATATAAATTATGTAATTTACATTCTTATTAATTTTTTTTAACAAAAAAGTGAAAAAACTAAATTTTAATTACTAACTCACTCAAAAAACCTAAATTAATATAATATAACATATACTTATATTAACTTTTGTACTTGTATTGTAAAAGAAATTTGTTAATTGAATAAATATTTGAATATTTGGGTCGGGTTTCAGGTTACAAATAAAACTTGTATTCGACGAGTTTTTTGCGGGTCGGACACCCGCTCACGGTGAACGGGTTTGGGTGCGGGTTTGTCTAAGCCCGCCCATTGTCATTCTAACCCTAAAAGCAGGAGAGAGTACAATTTATATTTGTACTCCATGTTAATTGAAACTACACAAAAATGAATTTTAAGGGCAAGGAGAGTACAATTTCAAGTGCTATTTCTGTCATTGTACTGTGAGGAGCTAAATGGTATCACACCAAATGACAAGTTCACCTAATAGTCAAGATCAGTTCATCATTACCTTTGAAGAGTGGAGATCTATATCTTCATGGTCCAAACCCAAAAGGCTAAATGGTCCTCCTTTTCCTTTCTCATGACTTTTTATTTTCTTGGAAACATATTTTGACCATTTATAATTACTGATGAAGGAAGGTTTGGAGGTTATAGATACAATTTACAAAGCATGAATAAAACTTTTTTGGGTTTCCTAATTGGACCTTAATTATTAGGGCCTACATAATTTAATTATGTAGAAATGGTTGGTGATGTTTTGGGCTTGTTTCAGTGTGAGGACTAAACTTGGGTAACACAAAATAAATGTCATTTATAAGAAACCAATTAAGATCCTTAACACTTTAAATGTTGGGTAATGCTATATTTTATATTATAGGCCTCAAGACATCATCATTGTGGTCTTATAAGTTACTATTTTCAGAATAATCATCATTGGCTTCTCAAGGGTTGAAACCCCATATTTAATTTTGGCAATTGAGTTCACTTTACAACTTAATTAGAACTCAAAACCAATTTTTGAATAGTTTTGGGTTAAAATGTCACTTACTTCCTTCGTGGTTTACGCGTTTTTTACTTAGCTCATTCGCCCGACAAATACGTTTTGAGAGACTCCCGAACTTTTCAAAATTCTCACAAAAGCCCAAACGGTGTTAGTTTTGTCGTGAAAAGTCTAAAATACCCTCAACTCACCATTCAATTTTCAAACTAATGTCATTGCTTAATTTTTCATTGCACTCCGGCCGGCCTCGTCTTCGACCCTCCGTCCGGCCACCCCTTCTCGTCTCTTACCCTCTAGCCGACCACCCCTTCTCGTCTCCGACTCTCTGTCCTCTCCATCTCTCTCCCCAAAACCATAAAGTCAAAGCCTCAAGCTCCCGCTTTGATTTACAGAGAACAAGAACTAGAGAGAGATAGAGCAGATCGCGGAGATGGGTGGAGGTCGCGGCGGCTCTGGGTCGAGCAAATCGGAGCTCGAGCTTCACCCAAAGCCGAGCTCCGAGCAGATCATAGCCGAGCTCCGGCGATAGGACTGCTCGAGCTCCGGCCCTCCTCGAGCTCCGCCCACCTCCACCCAGAGCCGACCTCCCCTCCTTCCTCCTCCGACCGAGCTCCAACCCTCCGCCTCCCTCCTCCGACCACTGGTTCTCGAGCAGATCGGAGCTCGATGTGGGTTGATCTGGGTTCGTCGCTGGGACTCAATGCGAGCTTCGAGGCGGTGGCCGGACGGAGGGTCGGAGACGAGGCCGGCCAGAGTGGGTGGCCGGAGTGGCTCCATGAACAGTGCGGTGGGGAGATGAGGGTATTTTGGACTTTTCACAAAAAACTAATTAGGTTAGGGTTTTGTGAGAATTTTGAAAAGTTCGGGGGTCTCTCAGAACGTATTTGTCATGCGAGAGAGCTAAGTGAAAAGCGCGTAACCACGAGAGAGCCAAGTGACATTTTCCCTAATTTGGGATTCAAATATAGTTAATACTTCTAAGTTAACCTTGAAGTGTGTCGTACTTATTTGAAGGGAAATAGAGTATTTAGTTTTATTTATTTCATTTGAGGATGTGTGTTGTATTTTTATAAAACCCGAGGGAGAATTTATTTAGAAACAAGTAAGGTTAAGTAAAATGATTTTTTTATCATAAAATTGTAGTTGATGAAAACTTGGAGTCCAAAAAAATTGTACTTAACATTTTTAAAATGTACATATATTAGAGATGGAAAAATATTATAAACCTTGCAAATACTTAATGTCATTCACCTAATTGGGACAGATCTAAGTTTAAAATGAGAATACAATATTTTTATTTGATGTGGATAAATTGTATCTGAATCTTTATTATTATACATTAAAAGTATTTTTATTACTTCATTCAAGTCAAGGAGAGGCACGCCTTTGTGCACATGCCCACCCACCTGCTTATGTCTCTCCCCCACTTTTTTAAGTTTTTTTCCACATTATTATTATACAACAAAATAATTCTCTAGTAATTCAAGCTAAACACATGTGCAATAGGTATTAAGATTAAATCAAGTATATTGCGAGTTTTCACAGAATATTGCTGGTTACAAAATTTGATATATTATTATTATTATTATTATTATTATTATTATTATTATTATTATTATTATTATTATTATTGTGAAGCTAAAACAGATAGGGTGTCAAAAATAATAAATTATTTTGGCTTCAATACGTTACTTGGGTGTCCCATTGGGATTCGTACTTTAAGTAAACGGGGGGTTTCTGGTGTCGATGGGTTGACTTAGGTAAACCCAATGAGTTGAGAGGACTTGAAGTTTTAAAGATTCGGGATTCTCATATTGATCGCATGGTTGATCGATGAAGATGGTTTAAGGCAGTCTGCAGCAAGATCACAGGGTGACTCCATCAGTATGAGGTGGAGGCTGTGACTCTGTTTGATGCTAACTGGTTCGAGTCGATTGGTCTCTAGAGTTATCATGAATGCCTGATTAAAGCATTCGACATCGTAATCATGGGGTTTCTCCATTCGTATAAGATGGAGGTCGTGACTCTACATGATGTTAGACGAGTAAAGCTGAACAACTTTGAAGAAATCATTAGCGAAGGGTGTTGCGTACTATTCACAATTAGAACATGTGTTCGTCTTTCTTTTGCTCGGTATCAAATGGTTTACGAAATGACCAAGTTTGTTTTAACTAATAGTAGTTGAGATATTCTGAGGGTCCGTCCCATCATCTGTAGCTTCAACTGTCCAGCTTTATGCCGGATTAGTTGTTACTTAATCAATAAATTTATTTTTACTCCCAAAAAAAACTTTGATCCTTTATATTTTAAAAATAAATATTGTTTGATCCTTTACATTCAATAATATAATCATGTTGATGTTACACTTATAGATCATAATAAATAGGAATGTAAGTCCCTACAAAATATGAAATTCATCCTTTTAATATATGCATGTTCTCCGATCTATTGATGAAATTGTAAGAAACAAAAAGTTATTACTACTAAAATAATTAAAATACATATAATAAATAAAAAAGTTTGCTTATTGGGACGAGGAAGTGAGCATTAACTAGTAATTAGCTGTTTGTACAATAACCTCTCTATCAAGCCAATTTGTTAGTATGCTTCACATTAACTCAACATTTGTGAATGTCCTCTTGATTCATGACATGTTTAATTGCACTTTATTTGTATGAGATGAAGTAGATGAGTGGGACCATACTCATGGTCCACTTAAATGTTTTAAAACAGGAGTATTTTTGTTTAATGCAAGTATAAATAAGCTTAATTTAATACATATTTATGGATTACACAAGCCTATAAGAACCGATCACAATCTTATATCGGTATCAACTGTTCACATTGAATCTGAGTTGGCGAATAATATTTTTATGATAAATACTTGTCCTCGTAAATTTAATATGGTCAATTCGCATGAGAAGAAGGACATGTTTGTAATTGCACAAATAATACGTTGAGAAACAACCTTCTATTGGGTTGTAACTTGTACGTATGTTTCATTGGTTGCTGGTAAATAAAATGTGTTATGTTTCACTGTAATATCTTGATGTGTCATAAGACATCACACATGTTACAATAGTGGAAGATTCCTAAGCTTCTTGTTGTTGCAAATACTTGTGTTGCTCTATTGCTAGTATTTCCGATGCTCAAATTCTAAAGACATGGAAAGTGACTTGGTGTTGTGGCAAGTGTGGGATTGTTTTACACTAATGTGATATGGATTCATTTTATTTATCAGGGTTTGTACATTAGTTGAGTGCGTGGTTTTGATAGGAGAGTATTCTTTCTCCCTTCCCGTCGAATTTTTTTTTATTTAGCCTGATTTTGTCTTGAATTTTGTTGTGTATCGTGCTTCTATATCATTTATAATTCACAAGATTGTTGAGTTAATTTTAAGGTAAAACGGGACATTTTGGAGCAAAAACCGACCAAAACATCAACCTAAAAGAGAAGAGCAGGTTGTCGAGCAATGATGGCGAGTTACCATTCAGCAAGCACACCCATCACCTATTTATTTTAGAGACAGAGTGTGAAGCTCTTGTGTAACACGCTGTCGGGCCATGACGTTGTGACTATGAAGAGTGACGTTTCTTTATCGGAGGTCTAGATTTGCAAATTTTCTGCGCGAGAAATGACTTCATGTATTCACACCTCCAACACCAAAGAACGATCTTGTCACTGCCATAACTTTCTCATCTGAAATTCTAATCAAGAAACGTTTTCGCGAAATTGGAGAAGTGTTATGGGCCCGAAAGGACGTCGTACCGACGCATTTCGCCCATAACTTAGTGGTTTATTGCTCTCCGTTATGCTTGATTTAGATGATTTTGAGAACTTGTGATGCTGCGAGAATTTCGGGACTCTTTTGTGCAGGTGCGGGAATTAGGAGGTTAAAAGAGGGTCGAAAAGAAGGTAGCTTGGACTGCAAGCTTTGGGCAGAGAGCATATCCGGTCACACATCCGGACTGGATAGCCCACCGGATCCACAGCCTTGAGATCCTAACCGGTCACACATCCGGACCGGATAGTCCACCGGATGCAACCTAACTGTCGAGACATCCGCTCCGTTATTCGGTCCGGATGACGGACCGGATAGGCTCATTCTTCACGCCATACAAAAGAGTTTGGAGCTCTATTTTGAAAGGGGTTGACCACATTTTTGCCATCTTTTGGAGAAGACACACAAAGAGTTGGAGAGAGATTGTGAGAGCTCGAAACTTGGAGTTGGAGAGCACCTAGAAGAAGCATTAATTCGAGGGATCAAGCTTGGAGAAGAAGATCTTCACCATTTCCTAAGCTTTCTTCTACTTTTTTCATTTCTTTAGTTTTTTTTCGAATATGGATTGTAGTTTTGTATTAAGGTTCATGAGATTCACTTTAGACTCCATGGCTAGGGAGTGGTTCCTTGGCTATGGAGGCTAATTTGTGTAAAACACTTTGATTCCATAATTTGACGTATTAAGACTAGGAGATTTAGTGTGTTGATGTGGATTACTTGAACTTGTTTATAATTATCTATGGTTGAATATGTAGGATAGAGATATTATATGTTGATGACCTAGGATACTTCGACCGTAGTCAATCCGTCGATTCTCGAGAGGGACGACGAGTTGATGGACTTAGGTTATCCCGAGGCTTGAGGTGTGGAATATTAGGTCCCGAAGTGTGAGTGAGGTATGAGCGCTAACTAGTTTGGAGTGGATTGAATGAATGCATGGGCTTCATGAGAACTTGCCATGAATTAGCTACTTGTGAGTAAGTACATAGGTTAAGGACCGATTCCGAGAGGATAGGACTTGCTCGAAAGATCATTCATCACAAGTAGGATCTTGTAGTCTAGAATTGTCGGTATTCAAGAGGTGATAATTGCACTCGATCTCGAGAGAGTTAAGAGCGGTTGAGCACTAGGCTAGACTGAATGTCGAGAGACGAGTTTAGTTTCTTAAGACATAGACTCACTATCACCACACTTAGATGTGTACTTCACCACACAACCGTGTGCTTATTTGATACATTGAGTTAGGATCGAGCTCGAGAGAGTCGTGAACATCTCATGTTAGGATGATTTCAAAGTCAGGAGACGAAATTGATCCAATACGGTTGACTATCTTCACATTTAAATTTGCTAGAACGGTTGCCTCAAATGTTGGTTTAATTAGTGCCTTGCATGAATTAGCTTCATAAGCCCCTATGTCACTTGAAAAACAAATAGTGTCAAATAGCTTGCTAGTGAAGTAATCGATAAAGCACTAAAACACCTTTACATTAGCTTTGCACTTATAGTTCATTACACTTCAAAACAAATGATCACATGACACAAGATCGACCCCTTTGTTAGTCCCCGTGAAAAATGACTAAGGTTTCATTACTCACTCTATATTACTTGTGTTGATTCGTGTCGCTCGCGCGACGCCTCTTGGCTTTACAAGAAGATTGAAACAACATTAAAGAATTGTTTGACCAAGATGTCGAGGTGCAACCCCGACATATCAACCCCTGCATGAATTTACGAGTTGGACATATTATCCAAGATTTTGGAGCTCAATATGTCAGACCAACATGCTGGGGTACCACCCCGACATGTAGGGTGTTCAAAAAATTCACAAACTCGCCCCACCCAAAAAATCCACCCGACTCACTTCAAATGCACCGTAGTCGTGCGACTCGCGGATCCAGTCTCTCCATCACATCATCCAACCAGCCCGCACCGCGTACTTAAATATATTAAACCTAAAAGTAGATTTCATCTGGCTTGTTTTATAGTCATTCCAAATTTCAATTTCCTGTATGCAAATAGATCTTGTTATTTAAGTGTTTGTTTTAAAAATAATGTTTTAATGCAGTATGTTTGTTGATCTAATTATTATTATTTTCTTTTTATTATTTAATTTTGTTCTCACACTACATGTTTTTTTTCATAAGGGCTGCTCGTCGTGCACCCAACCAAGCTACGAATACACACTAGGGGTGTTCATGGGCGGGTCAACTGCCCAAATGAGTATTTTTTTTCACCCAACCTCAAGGGTGCGGGCCAAGAAAGAGAAGACCCGCCAACTACCCGAAATGGTGCGGGTTGAGAAAGAGTTCACCCGCGCAGGTTTGCGGGTGGTTCGGGTTTAGACCCGCACAACCACAAGATTCGTGCCAAATTTAAAAACTCAAAACTAGTTCAAATTCTAATACTTTAAGGTGAAATTCTGGGTAGTTTTAGTTGCAAGATGTCATGCACAATGTTGAGACTTTGTGATTAACAACTTACTGAAGCACATATTATGGATAGTAAGACAAACAAGTATGGAAAATAAAATACACGCAATATAGTTACCCAGTTCGGTGCAAAACGACCTACGTCTGGGGTACTCTGCCAGTGGAAAGGTTTCACTATACTGTAATCAATCAGAACATACAAGCATCTATGATCATCACACAGATCAATACTTTATGCTATTATTACAAGTGACAACCTAGACCAGGGTCTCCCTTGAATTCAATATCCTCTCCCGATTCCACTCTTCGAGCAATCGCCTCTGCTCGGTTCGTCTTATGTTCTTCAAACATTATGTGAATCTTCAATCACAAACACAACCCGAATCACTCAAGCACTCATTCTTCTCGAATAGTGTTTGATCAAAAGTATCTCGTTCTTGTCAAAACATCCAGCCTCCCAATATGCTAGTCCAAAACGCTTAGGAGCTATGAACCTTTTGCACAAATAACGAACTACAATCAAAATGAAGAACCAGCTGCTAAGGGGACGCTCTCAAGCTTTTATAGCAGCTTCTTACGTCTTCTTGCGTCTCTAGGGTTTCCTTAACCCTTTCAGATGAATCTCAATAAATATGAAGTTTTCTTATCCTTCTCATGTTAGTGTGTCGATATTAATGATGCTCTATTTATTGAACTTGTTTTTTTGGATGCTCTATTTATTGAACTCGGTTTCCGAACTTACATGTAAATTTAAAACACATGTACGAATTTGTTATTAATAAAATTTAGTTGTTTCAAACTTTAGTGATGTTTATTAATTAGATGTAGTTATTTCATAACAATATATTTTTTTCAATAACGAAAAAACAAATTAATTTGGAAACTCAAACAAGAAGACATGATCGATGATTCAAAACATGAGTAGCGACCAACATGAAGCTAGCTTGGAGCGACGAGGTGATGGGCCATCGTCGTTGGTTTGGAGGCAGCGGAGGTTCAGCCCATGGTCCCACACTACAATATCATATTTTCTTCTTTTTTTAAGAAAAAAATTAACTTTTGAAATACACAACAATAAAATTACATTATATCTAAATATATTTAAATAGTATTATACTAGAGTTGACTTGTTATTAACTATTTTATTGTTTCAAACAGAACATAATATATATAAGGGCACACTCACTACAAACAAGTGGATGGAACGAACTCGGACGAACGCGCGTGAGCCGTTCATCCTATCGATATTAAAACAACGTGCGACATGTTGTAGACTACATTGTGCACTTAAAGAAGTGGCAGTTCCGTATTTTTGTGCAGCGCACACTTTGCACTTAAGTGTTCTGCGCACGTTCCAATATAAATATTGCATTTTAAGTAGAACATTTTTGTTAGTTTTGTTTTTGTGATAGTGTTTAGTGAGTTTCAAAATGTTTCAATTTTCTGGCATTCATATTAATATCTGCCATATATTAGTATTAGAACATTTGCATTTCTAACTAGAAAATTTTTGAAGTTCGTTCTTATAAGAAGTAGAATATTCATAATTAGGAGTAAAATATTTAATATTTAGAGTAAAATGTTCATTAGTGAGAGTATAATATTGAAAGTAGGAATATCATGGACAACACTAAGGGTATAATGTTCAAGATCGGGAATAGTTAATTTAAAATTAGAAGTAGAATATCTAGAAGCGAAAATGAAAATGATAAAAAAATATATGACTGAAATTATAATAATTTTTCATTTATTAATCAGCTATAATAATATTTTAAATGGTAGTATTGTGGGGTCGATATAGGTATTGGTAAATACAAAGTATAGGACTTCCGTAAGTACAAAAGAATCTAAAAATGTACGGAAAGGGTAAAAGTTAACTTATTAAAGTAGAGTCAGTAGACGTTATCGAATTATTGACCTCATCAACCCCAAAGCATTGTAATAATATTATGCCTTTTATTTATTATTTATCGCCTCCCTCCTACAAAATTAAACACTCCTCCTTTTCCTGTTTTTAATGAATAATAATCTTTAATTACTCTGTGAAATTTACTGCACAAGTAATAAAAAAAATAAAATATAAAATATGGAAACTCAATTGTATCTTGAAAATGACACATCTGCCTCTAGCAAGTTTATTATGTCGGCAACAATTTGTTTTCACGTATTTGATTTAAAATGTTTTCGGTAATCAAACCCGATTTTTGAATAATTAGATAAAAAATTTAATTCTGAACCAAAAATTTGTTTCGAGATTTTATATCACAACTTGTCATCTCAAAATATGAGTACATATGTTCTTTTATATACATCAAACACTTAAGATTAGCAACATTAAATACCACTGTATAGTGACTTGAAAAAAAATCATTACAAACCAATTTATTACAATAAAGATATGCGCATATGGATTACTAAATATTTCAAATTAATAGCATATTTTCTGCAACATCCAATTAAGGTAATAATAAGTGTTATGAATATTTCTGATACCGATCAATATGTCGACAAGATATCAGTTTTCACAAGTTTTTTAAGACGAAACAACCGATGTTAGTGAAAATACTGGTCAAACGTCCAGATTAATTAATCCGGTTTACCTAATTAGCTCCGGTTTGAAATTTAGGTTAATAAACAACAACAAAAAATCAAACCCATATTCACTCTTTTTTTAGTTTCACGTTTGAATTTTGAGATTATTAAAAAGTTTGATATCAATTTTTAATAAAAGTAAATATGAATTTATATATATATATATTTAACTAATCAATATTACAAAACGCCTGTTGTAGCGATTTTGCCGCGATCTTCTCAAATTTTTCAGATGTCCTTTTTTGTGAGTTGACCGATAGGTCCTCGTGATCAGATATCCATAAACTTGGTAATAACACACCCATATTACTTTTGCTAATTAAAACAAAATACAGACCGGTCTGATAAATTTAAATAATTTAAATATTTGTTATGTAATGGTGCTTAATATTATTTGCCAAGATTTTAATCAAATAACTTCAACTAGTTTTCATAACTCAATATCTTTTAAGCTTGGAAATTTTCATCTCAAACTGAAGCTTGAAATCTTCATTCTCATCCCCATTTATAAATTATAGAGAGGCCCTCAAAATATTTACCATCACTAACTTAATTTAACATGTTTATAAATAAAAAATATATATTTTAAATTATATCATATTCTAAATTTACTATTTGATTTTTCTACCAATAACGTGAGGCTTAAATTAATGCAGTGTTCCTTCGAGCACGTAAATAAAAATTACATTAAAAGATATTATATTTTATTAAAAGATATTTTGTTTAAAAACTTGAATGATTTATTCATTATACATATAATTGTAAAAACTAATTAATAAAATAATAAGAGTGGACATAAAACATTAGTGTAGAAATAGAATAAAAAGAGGAGAGAAGTAGCCGTGGAGAAGAGGGACAAAGAAACAGAGGTGCCATGAAGCAGAGGAGAGAGCAGAGCAGAGCAGAGCTGGTAAAAGATATATGGTACATTTCTGATACAATATTCCAGTAAAACCCAAACCAACTCTCTCTCTCTCTCTCTCTCCCTCTCTACATTCATTCCTTTATAAATCACGAGATCCCCAACTTCCCCTCTCTCTGTTTCAGCTGCTTCACCAGCAGCTCTAATGTCTACAGCTTCTCCTTTTTGATTTTTCTTGACGACCCAGAAGGCGAATCTGCTCTGAATTTCATACCCATGTCGCATTCTGGGAAATCTGTCAAGGAAATGGGGTTGGACAAGGACAAGCCAGATTTCAGGGAACTGGATCTGGGTTCGCCTAATTTTCACTCCGCCGGCGCCGGCGCCCCCACCTCCTCCACCAGCAGCTCCGGCTCCTCCGGCGGCGGCGGGAACCAACTGGCCAAGACCCACTCCGGCGAGATCTACGGCCAGACCCACATGAGCCCGCTCCGATCCGCCGCACCCCACAAGCCGGGTCACCGGAGATCAGCCTCCGCCGGATCTCCGCTGATCTACGGCGGCGCGACATCGAACCCGACCGCCAATGTCCTGCCAAGCGGGAACATCTGTCCGTCGGGAAAGATCCTGAGGTCGTACCGCGCCGGAGCCAGAACCGACGTGCTCGGCAAAGGGACCGGACACTACGGCCACGGAAGCATAATGCGCGGAGGCGGAGGCGGAGGCGGCGGCGCCGCTAAAACGAGCGCGGCGGCGGCAGATTCGGTCATACCCAGTTCAGATCCGGAGGAGCTGAAGAGGGTCGGCAACGAGCTGTACAGGAGAGGCAATTTCACCGAGGCACTGTCCTATTACAATCGGGCCATTTCGATGTGGCCCGACAATGTGGCCTACCGGAGCAACCGCGCGGCGGCGCTGGCGGCGTTGGGGCTGTTGGGGGAGGCGGTGAAGGAGTGCGAGGACGCCCTGAAACTCGACAACTCCTATGTCAGGGCTCATCACCGCCTAGCTTCGATTTTCCTCAGGTCAATTCTATAACTAAACACCAAAATTAGTCTCTCTAACTTGTGTTTCAATGTCATTGGTCTATGTTTATTGTGATTTGTGGAGCACATTTTGATAGTGTTTCTTTAGTTTTGGGAATTGGTGATGGTGATTATATTATTGGATGAGTCTGAACAAAGCTATCTTGCTTTCTGGGTTTGTTTTGATTAGTGTGCACCAAGTTGGGTTGGTGGGTTTTCTTGCTGTTGCCCAGCTGTCTGTGAGTGTGTTGATGATGATCATGTAGCTACAATTCTTGGGATTCCTTTTGTTCATTTATGGGGAATGTGTGGTTCAGATTTGCTGTTCTGATAAGTTTCTGATTTTTCTATGGCTTGTTCTTTTCTTTGATTTAGACATACAGAGACTTCTCTAGGTTTTATGGTGCTGGAATGGAATACATGTTAAATCAGTCTGAATCTGAACCCATTTTGATTAGTCGATTAGTGGTCTTGTTGCTCAGTCAACGATTCACGATTAAGGGGCAAAGCGCCCTGGTCGCAGGGATGACAACGGGGGCTTTTGGAATCCCGTCCTCACCTTGATAAAGTTGGGGATATTGGGTTCTCGCCGGGTTCAAGGTATATGGATGCCAATAGGGCATATTGATAACGGGTTTTACGATCCTGTCCCTACCCCAATCGGATCGGGGATATCAAGTCCCGTTAGCTTCAATTTTTTTGTCATCCCTACATAGTCGAGGGTCTCCGAAATCTACTTTATATGATGTAATGGGGTTATGATTTCGTGTTTCTAACTTAGCCAACTCACTTGGTGATATATGTTCCAAATTCTCAATAAAACTTCCTCTCCTCTACTCGTGAACGTAATCGTCATGTTAATGACGAAACACATAAATTTTGTGTATACTTGTTTATTTGATTCCGAATTCTTTTATGTCCCGCATTTATCTTTTTCTTTACAACAAAAGGTTTTGTCATCATGTTTTGCCCTTTCCTACGACTGTTCAAAGGTGTAGGTTCTATTGTTTGTCTTGCTAATATCATGTAGTGAACAAGTTCTGAAAAGGGTCGTTGGTGATTCTCTTTTCTATGTTGTTGTGTAGGTTAGGGCAGTTTGAAAATGCGCGTCGCCACCTCTCTATCCTTGGGCAACAAGCTGATGCAGCTGAGTGGCAGAAGTTACTGTCCTTGGAGAAGCACCTGAAGCTGTGTGTGGCAGCTCGAAGTATTGATGACTGGAAGAGTGCACTTCGGGAATGTGATGCGGCCATGGCAGTTGGGGCAGACTCGTGTTCTCAAGTAAATCTCTTAGCCTTGATTTTATTTTCTCAAGATATGAAACACGATTGCCCTCTTAGACCTTAATGTATAACTTGCAGCTCATTGCTTTTAAAGCAGAAGCTCTTTTAAGGCTGCATCGGCTTAAAGACGCCGAGTCTAGCCTATCTAGCATTCCTAAAATTGAAAATTGTGCCCCCTCCTGCTCAAAAGCAAAGTTCTTCGGTATGCTTGCCGAGGCCTTTGTGCTCTACGTACAAGTTCAGGTTGAGATGGCATTGGGAAGGTGAGCTAAAGTAGAGAAAATTTTGATTAAGAATGAGTGGTGTTGTTGGGGTGAAGTGAGAATGGATAATAGATGTTTGCAGGTTTCAGAATGCAGTTGCTGCAGCAGAGAAAGCTGCGAAGGTCGACTACAACAATGTTCAAATTGAAATTCTTCTAAACAAGGTGAGAATGGTTGCGAGAGCTCGTGACCGTGGTAATGACCTTTTCAGTGCCGGAAGATATGCTGAAGCCTGCTCAGCTTACGGAGAAGGCCTCAAATACGACAGTTTCAATTCAGTGCTCTACTGCAATAGAGCAATTTGTTGGTCAAAACTCGGAGAATGGGAACAGTCAATTGACGACTGCAACCAAGCCCTCAGGATCCAACCGAACTATTCCAAGGCTCTTCTCCGTAGGGCAGTCTCAAACGAGAAGGTGAGTTGGTATTTATAATCAGTGTGCATTTTTTTTTCTATCAGCAATAAACCAATTAATCTAATCAATGTGCATTTTTTATCGGCAATAAAGCAATAAGTCTAATCAGTGTGCATGTTATTTCTGTTTTTAATGCATATATTTTTCTCTGAATTGGTGAATTTGTTGTTTGATACCATTTTCATGTCTGCTTGTTTTGGATGCTGTAGCTTGGACGGTGGACAGAAGTTGTGAGAGACTATGAGATCTTGCGAAAGGAACTTCCCGGGGACAACGAGGTTGCTGAGTCTCTCCTCCGGGCTCAAGTTGCACTGAGGAAATCCCGGGGAGTGGAAGTTTACAGTAAGAACTACGGTGGTGAGGTGGAAGAAATCTCTAGCCTACAGAAGTTTAAGGCGGCGATTTCTTCACCCGGTAAGCCTACACAACTTAAACTCTTAACGACTTTCTATAAACTCATTTATCATGCATCTTACTAACTCAAGACCTGCACTTTGACGCTTCAGCTGTTTCAGTTGTTCATTTCAAAATGTCGTCCAATGAACAATGTGAAGCTATCTCCCCATTCGTAAATGTGCTATGTGATCGATATCCATCTGTTCATTTCTTTAAGGTAATGAATCATATATCCATTCCTTCAAAATTCGTAAATGAGCTAATGCACGTAACTCAACTTCATATTATTGCATGTCACATATTTTCTTGCAATGTAATTGATTTGATTAAGGTGGACGTGGAGGAGAGTTTGGGGGTAGCGAGGGCGGAGAGAATCAGAAGTGTCCCGACATTCAAGATTTACAAGAAGGGAGAGAAGGTGAAGGAGATGGTCTGCCCGAGCCATAAGGTATTGGAGGACTCGGTGAGGAATTGTTGCCCTTAGCTAAAGAAAAACATCAATTTGTTTCCATAGTAGGATTATTTTACGATATTCACCTGTGACGCAATCAGTTGCACCATTATTGCACAGTTTTTTTCCCGAAGAGGGAGAGAAGGAAAAGGAAAGCCATGTAAGAGAAATTAGCTATGTTAGGCCACATTGGAAGAATTGTTCATTCAATTAAAACTTTGCCTTTTCTGGTCTGTGTTCATTTCTTCAAATTTTGGTAATGTTGCAGACAGGTTTGGTGGTTGGCTGATAGAGTGCTACAATGATTTGTGTCACTGTCCTTATTATAGATTACATTATAAAGGTGATTTGGTTGGTTTGGAGACAAAAAGTGTTCTGGAAATAGCTGTATCCTCTTTTTTTTCTGGGTCTACAGTTTAGTTTGTTTTGGGTTTCATGGATAATTTGAGTTTTGAGGGACAACATGTAATTGAAAATATCTATTTTGTTTATTCAGTCATAACCAGTGTTTTGCTAGGTACTAATCGGCCGGACAATATGAGAATTTTTAGAACACTGGTCATAACTCTCACTTTATTGATGTGACATTTACATATAAGTTGGTGTTGCAATGGGAATGTTGAAAAGGAAAAAGAATTATATCGAGTGTGATAAACTTGTATGATTGGAGGTGGAGTAAATAATTATGGTTATGTTTGACATGTGAAATATTTGGCTAGTTCATGTTCCCTCCTTGAGAACTTTTTCTGCTAAGAATGATAGTACATTTGAAGTTAGGAAACAACTGATTTTGAGCATCAAAGTGGATAAAGGTTAGGTAATGGATCATTTCTCTTCAGACAGCAAGGAAGGGCTTGCAAGAATGGCGCACAAATGCAGGCAGATCCAATGACACCATTGCAATACACTTGTCTTCCTCCACTATTTCCAGATGCTTGCACCCACTTCCCTGTAGTGTACAATCAGACCACAACACAACACTTTCTTAGCAGCATTTCATGCCAATCTACACATTACAGAAGAATATGAAATGAAATCCTGCATTTCATCCCAACAAGCGCTCAACCGGGCCTATACCTAATATATTTAGCCATATTATGTGAACTTTACATGGAATAAAAGTTTAATGTTGGATCCTTTGAATTTCACACTGAAAAGATTGGGGTCTCCACATATCAATTTGACCCCTTAGGTTTCTACATGGTACAGAGTAAGTCGATTTAAACCTGTGTTTGTGGGTTTCTCTATGTTGAAGTTGAAGCCATAGATACAATCAATCTTAGTTTCCATGCATCACGGGGCGAACTAATCTTTGGCAACTATTTCCCATGAAACCAGCTGGGGATTTCAAGGAAGATAAGCATTGTTATATGGAGATTTGGGAATTCCCAACCAAACAGGATGAATTGCTAATATAATGCAACTCATATATATATATTTGTATTGTATATGAAAGCACTACTTCCTTTACTCAATGAAACCATCATACCACAAAAAACTCGTGTCCTGCCAAAACATTAATATGTAAACTTAAGTTCTAGATGTTTACAAGGTCATTACCTTGGAATTCAGTCCTCGGATGTAACCAACAAGTAAGAGCTGTATCTGCTGTTCAGATATACTCTCTGCATTTTCGTCTGTTGGACATATTTGCTTCCAAAAAGTAGAAAAAAAAAACACATTAATTATTGTTAGATTGACTATCAGAAAGATTTTATGAATAAAACAACTTCAATAAAAGCAAAACTGCTGCTTAATTCCATGCCATGAACAAAATGCAAAACATTAAAATCCAGAAACAAGTGCATATAGAGAGAAACAGCTATATGATCCAATTAGTTGAAAAAGGAAACTGAGGTTGCTTATGAAGGATAGTTCAAGTTCATTGCTCACAATTTTCCGGTTAGCGGTAGAGGAGCACGCATCCCATCCAAAGCTAACTACAACCTTGAGAGTCCTTTGCATGTCAACTTTGGCCCAACCAAAGTAGATGCCCGAAACTTGATCAGGAAGAGTAGATGCTTCATCTGGTTCCATATATATAGCCATTCATATATCAGTCAATTTCTCAATGATACAGGATATAATTACAGGCTCGTGAGCAGAAAACCATAGACGCAATAAAATTCAAACCAGACAGCACATAGGAAAATCAGCTATAGTTGCAGCAGAATTCACCATTCAACATCGTCAAATTTGTGTATATGTGAGCAAAGAACACAATTTATCAAAATTACCAGACACAAACACCAAATTTATGAACCAAAGTAATATAAATTGTGTGCAGTACTTCTGGAAGCAAAAGGGGGTTTGGTTAAAACTGAAATACCCGTGGTTTCTTGGAAATACCCATCGGCATATGAACCACTAACATATATGGGCTCGACTGGCAATGCATCGTTTATCCCTGCAGCCATTAATTGAACATAACATCATTGTTAACATAATCCGAACGTTTTTTGAGCGAACAGCTAAACAAAGAATCGGGAGATGCATACAATCTTCAAACGGTGGAAGACCCCACTGTTCAGGCTGAAACTCAAGAAGTGAGTTGAGTACAGTATTCGCCATTGAAGAAGCATCGGCTTCTCTGTGAGGTGGAATAGCCACTATCTTCATCTCGGCGGCCTTGGCGGCTTTAACGCCGACCCTATGAAACAATAAAGATTAAAATAATGGAATATATGTTCCATGTAATTAGAGCGGAAATGCACTTACAGAGAGTCCTCAATCACGAGGCAGTTAACTGCAGCTACACCCATTATTTTTGCCGCCTCTAGAAATCTAGTATCAATGTAAAAACGTCATAAACTAGTAGAAAACAACTAAGTAATTACCTTTACCTTTGTAGGAATCCTTAAGGATAAGCAGGTAATTTATTGAGAATTTGTCATGCAGAATGGATATATAACTTTTGCATTGAGACAAAGTTTTAGTTTTACAATGCAGCTTATAGTGGCATCGTCATTTTCTTTCTAGGAAATTAATTGGCAATCACACACCATAACGGGTCGTGGAGATTCAAATGTAGAATTGGAAGATTCGGTTTCGATATAACATTCTAGGAATTTGCAACAATATCATAAATGTCCACAAAGAAAACTTACAAATCTGGAGCGGGCTTCCCCAATTCAACCTGGTCACTTCCAAGAATAACCGTAAAGCTTTCCTTCCAACCTACACATGTTATCCAAATGAACTGTATCACAAACAACAAAAATTCTATTTTAAGATCTTACTTATCGGTTTTACATATATGATAAATTTCTAGTAAATTTTATTCTATTAGAGCACTTGACATCTGGTTCAATATATATTTTTCTATGCTTCAGCAAGAAAAGAAATGCTTGCTTTTGCTGAAATTCACGAGTCAAAAAAAACCAACCGGGTTGGATAGAGATCTTCGCATCTATGTATTCCCGTAATGAATTTGAAGCTAGAGCACATGGCACCTTGTGTTTATGAAGATGATTGATCAGCCTACTAGCACCAGGAAGTGCTTTGGCCTCGAGCCACCTAAAACATGAAAGGTTAGAAATAAAAAGTACACAGAAAAATGTAACTAAAGCAGCATGCATGTACCAAGAGTCAAAACAGGAATGCTTATTGCCATGCCAAGTTGCTACCTAACTTTTATTCAGTGACTAGAGAAACAATATCATTCCTCACATATAAACAATTAACAAAATAAGAACATGTATAGGACTAAGAAGGCTAGTGGGATGTTAGTAGTATATTATATACCAACATTTTATCTCAAACTGCATCTCATGTCTCTGTGCCTATGTGGTTTTTTTTCACACTTTATCCTTTTAAAATCATTTTTATAAGTTAATAGGTATCAAAGATTAAAGAACACGCTTCACTTCACCCACTCAAAATTGAACCACAAAAGTCAAGCCAGGCAAATTTAGAAAAATAAAATCAATTAGGCATTTCACCATCAGTTTTTACTGTTCCCTAATCTTACTCCTTATCTTTCTGTACTAAAATTCCGAACAATGGTTTAATAATCAACACAAACATTTACTAAAGCATAAACCTGTCATAGTTTCAATAAGTGAAATCCCAATCAGGTAAACCGATAAAGAAATTTATTCATAAGAAGAAAGTAGTAAAATGTGAATGGGTCTTACAGAAAAATTTAAATGCTAAATGGCTGTAACAAGAGACAGTAATCAGCTCATAAGCCCTCACTTATTACAGTGGAACTCACCAAGCTTAACTTATCAAGAAAGCATTCATGAGATCAGAAAGATTAACAGTTACATGATGGTTCCATAACAAATCCCAACTTAAAGCAAGCTGAGTTCTAAATTTATCGACAGCACAAATACAGACACAGTTTTTGCTTACCTCTGCTGATAAATAGGTATAATTTCTTCAACCAACTGATCAGGTGTGAGTGGGAGGGCATAGACCCTAACAATGTCAACAGCGGATTCTTTCAGTGTCTTCCCAAACCTCTTCTTCTCCTCCCTTTCCTTGTTCAAACCTTTCCCATATCTTTCCAAGAACTCCTTCAACACTCCCTTTGTCTCTACTCATCAAACAAGCAAACAAACAAAATCAAATTCTGAGGAATGAAAACAAGAATCAGAAAGCTGGGTCTGATCCAAAATCAGCTAAAAACCCAGAAACAATGAGACGTGCAGGGGCGCAGAAACCTGTGTGCAAAAGGGTCCCATCCAAATCTAGAATCACAGCAGAAATTTGGGGGTTTTCATTGCAGCAGCTCATGGCACACTATGAGTCGCTGAAACGGATACAGAATCGGAGAGGGAGAGAGAGAAGCAGAGAGATTGGTGGGTTTTGATTTGAGAGAGACGATGAGATGGGCACTTTTTATAGAGAAAATGGGTCGATACCCATCAATGTCCACTCGCCAACCAAGATTGATCTTTGTGCTCTGAAATAGATACCAATTCCCATTTGATGAATTGAATTGAATAGAGACGAAAAGATCCACACGCAGAGGGTCGTTTGATTTCCCGCGTTTTTCTGCACAATATGGAGAATTTTGTGGGACGGCAACAATGGAGCGCCTGAGGTCGTCTCTGTATTTAGATCGATGCCATCAAATTATTTATTAAAAATTGCATCTTTATTTTGCATATGGTACATTGCAAGATTCTCCGTTTTTGGGAATAGTCATTTATCAAAAAGATTTGAATCACGTGACCACTTTGATTTTATACATTCACATGTCAACTTAAAACTTTGAAAATGAATCATATGCTCATGAAAAAAATATGCCATTCTTTAGAACTTGTTCTACTTGGATCCCTAAATCAGAGAAGCTCAACTCAACGTCATTTCATAGTTTTGAGCTGATTCGATTAGATTTAAAGGCACATAAAAATGATGATTTCGTGTATTTTGACAATACAAACGCAATGAAACCAGCTGGTTCCGAATAATTCAGGAGTTTCTTCAAGTTCACAGAAGACATAACAGAAAAAATGTAGGCATTTTTACACAGATTTTGAGTTCATCAGCAACGCCGATTGCAGCTCAGCCTCAAATTTGCAAGTTTGTGTTGCTATCGGCTTCGCTGGAGACTGAGAAATGTAAAAAGGGGGAGATTAGTTGAAATGGCATATAGTAATGAATAATGATAACTCAGAGATATGAGCTTCAAGCGTACCTACCTCTTCAATCTTCATCCTCCTCACCGCCAGCTTTAATCGTACCGTTCATCTTTTGCACATCGTCTGTTCCAACATGTACATTTCAGGGAATTATACACCGGGATTACGTTTCAAAACATGACATAATTCATAAGTAAACGAGGCATAGATGAAACTATCCTATTATGTTTCACAATATATTTAATTGTATTCCCATGGAGACACTGAGCTTATTGAAATCTGACATCAACTGTCACAGTTCACACAGAGCGTCATTTTTCTGCATTCAGTAAGATTCCAACTTCTACTGCTTACCAGACTCAACAAACACTTTAGTTTAGATATTTCACAAGAACAGTTCACTTTTCCTGATCAGTAATCACAAAGTTTACAACTCCCTTGTAGGACATGCCTATGAAAATATTGCTTCCATACCGAGTTTTATTCCATGGATAGATTGGAACTTAATAACAAAGACAATTTCCCAGTCAATGGCAAATGACAATAGATTGTGACTTCATAATTGCAAACTTTGTTTTTCCTAATTACCTAATTAGCACATACGATTGAGAAAATATTATGCAGCCTTAACTAGTGTCATTTTATCTACCTATTAGAATAAATCATGAAAGAGAACTTCAACTAAGGAGTCGGGGATGCAGTGAGATGGAATTGTATAATTAACTTGGAAAATAAAAATCACCTCCTTCCTCCGGGAGGTCAGAAGTCCAGAGGGTGAGGTTGTCCCTGAGAAGTTGCATAATTAAGGTGCTATCTTTGTATGAATCCTCATTCAGGGTGTCGAGCTCCGAGATAGCTTCATCAAAAGCTTGCTTAGCAAGGTGGCAAGCCCTGACAAGTACAAAGCTCCACATCAGAAACAGCGCTCAAGCATGCTTCAACGTTATCCGGTGACATATTATCCCACTAACCTTTCAGATGAATTCATAATCTCATAATAAAAGACAGAAAAGTTCAATGCCAAACCCAGTCGGATGGGATGAGTTGGTGATAGTTCAGCCTCTGCTGAGCTGGTAGCACTCTAAAAATACCAAAAACGAATAAATTAGTAAATGAGAAATAGAAAATGGATCATTTTCCACTAACCCTGATAAATTCCATATTATATTAATAAATAAACTTAACTTACTAGTAATGCTTGCTAAAGAAAACTGTAAAGTTATAAAGAGTAACAATATATTAATCATGTGAACAAGACAATAAAGTTGTTCACCTACTAAATGGAGAACCAAACTACTTCACGAATCATTTAAACAATATATGCTATTTTGCAACTTGTTGCCCCCACAAACTCTCAAAGCGTGCAATAAACCCAAATTCAAACTAAGAGGCGCCTAAACCAGATAGTAAAAATCTAAACGTTGCATGTATGTGTGTGCGGAAAAAAATAATTCACCTCATATGCTTTCATTGACAGATCAGCGACTTCTTTCTTTGCGTCACCACTCTTAAACTCCGCAAGATAGCGATAATAATCTCCTTTCCTGAACCAGAAAACTCTTTCAACACACAATCTAGTTTAAAACAAAACAATCTCAAACATATCTACACGATATATATCTCACATCTTATAGTAAAACACTGTTGCTTCCCCGGGCGATGCAGAAGGAATGAGATGCTCGTCAATTACAACCATGATGTCATTACAAATGGTAGTGAGCTCAGATTCAACCTTTTTCCTGTACTCCCTAATCCTCTTCACATTTACTTCGTTCCCTCTTGCATCCTCCTTGGACTCAATCGATGACAGGATCCTCCACGATGCTCTCCGAGCTCCAACGATGTTCTTGTACCCAACAGAGAGCAAGTTGCGCTCTTCAACAGTCAACTCAACATCAAGCTCAGCAATCTTCTTCATAGCATCCACCATCTCTGTCACCCAAACATGAATCAAACTCATACACCTTTGACCTACTACGCTAAACCCCACAACCCACTTGGCCTATACATATATGGGTTCCATCACAACCTCATATATGTGAAAGTATGATGACCCAAGTAAATTTCCTTGTAATAACCTAAACTTGTTAGGTAATTTTCTTCAAATCCCCAAACAATCATTACCCATCTGCCAAATCCAATAGTCCTCCCCCAGTACACCTATTTCACATATTAAAAATCTAAAGCTGAAACTGAACAATACTTAAATCTGTTAAAGGTTTACCCTTTGAGATAGAAATAAAAACCCATTTCATTAGCAATGGAGGGCAAGCAGATACACACCAATACATATGCAAGTAAGCATGTATATAGATATATAAAAGAGTAGAGGGAAAGAGGAGAAACCCTCGTAGCGCTCGGCCTGTTCAGAGAGCTTGGCGACGTAGAGGAAGGTGTCGCGGTCGCTGGAGTTAGCCATGGCCGGATTGATGATCGATTCTCTCCTCTTTCTCTGGGTTTGACCCTCTGTTTCAGAGGAAGCTATGGCTGTGACTTTTGTTTTCTAGGAATGGGTTGTCGAAGACAGTGACGACAAAATTTATTTTTAAATGAAGCCAATCACTGGCTGCCACGTTTCGGTTGCTTGACTTTTTATGGTCAAACAAACTTCAGGTTGGACATTTGCGAAGTGGGCCTTGGGATGGGCCCAGTCCAGGCTGTCCCAGCCCATGGACTTGGACCTCGAGTCTTTTCATGGTGATGAGCTGTGCGGATTCAGGTGGTTCACGATCGGAATATTGGTCTTGTACGGTGGTTGGTTGGTGGTGGGGGTGCTCAAATTATGTTGACCACCCCGCCTGCATGGCCCGCGGCCCGTTGACCTTCACCCGCAGGTTGTGGTTTGGGCCGCGGGTGTAAAATTCTCATCCCGAGATTTTTTGGACGGGCTTTGGTTTTGAAAACTGTTACACGCAGATAATCGGCCCGCCCGAAAATGAAGCCCAACTCGCAGCCCATTATCATTTTTTATTTGTGTATCCTTTCATGGGTCGAACTAGAATACAAACTAGGTAGTAATATACAAATGTCAGAACAGTTCCTATCCGTCTGATCTTGTAATTAATGGATGAGATTTATGTTGACTCATCAATGACATACATTATATAATTATGAATTAATTGATAATTTATTTTGGTCATTTGACGTCAATATAAGGGCATAAATGTATTTTTATACAATTAACTATTTAATTATTATTTTCTAATTTCAATGTTTTAAAAAATGAAATCGCTTGACCGTGTATTTTTATACATTTAGCTACTTTAATTATTATTTATAATTTCAATATTTTTAAATCTGGAATCATTTGACAATTAATTATGAAATTACTCCATAATTTCGTTAAATTATCAAGTTTTATTGTGTCATTCGTCATGTGTTATTGACAAATTCAATGTGCTCGTCAAGTTTCATTGTCTCATTGGTTTATTAAACTGGTGTAATTGTGTCATTGTCAATGTTTCTTGTGTCATTATCCATGTTGCTTGTGTCATTGTTCTATTAGATCGGTTCACTTGAAAGGATTTAATGGTTACAAGCGAAACTTTTAACTAGTGCAATCGTGCAGAGAAGAAGGCAAACCATTTTACATGATAACACACAATTCAAAGACAAATAAACATCCAAATTTCATCTAAATAAATATTCAATCTACCATGAAACCAATCAATTCAATCAAAAATGCAAATGCGTTTAACTAAATACATCAAAACTAACTAAATCAGAAATAGCAATTATAGTAGAATTTGATATACTAATGCAGTAAAATGTGAACCAACCTCAAGCAACATAATTCGTTCACTGGCGGATCCAAACTGACGAGAACGAGATTTGGATCGAGGAAAACGAGGCTGAAACGGTGAGGGGCGGCGAGAAAGAGGTGAAGGACAGCAAGGCAGATGCGGGAGCACGACGATGCAGCGAGGGCGACGACAGAGACCCTATCTCGGTGGCGCTTCCCGTCGAACTTTATCAAGTGACCTACCGAGACAACAAAAATATTCCAAGAATCAAATGGCATATGAAACATGCACGCTGACATATATGGTGATGACACTTGAAACACAGATCTATTTTACATGACACATTTGCATACAATACCAGATGGTGTTGGTGACAAATTAACCATGTCAATATCAATTCCATTATACGACATGACAAATTACATACACCTAACCCAAAAGAACAAACCGAGAAATTTAAATCTCTACACAACAAAGAACTCATCATCATCGTCGAATCACCGAACCCACCACTGAATCGAATCGCTGAATCACCGAATCGACGAACCCACTGTTGGATCGCTCAATCGCCGAATCCCCAAATCGACGAAATCGAATCGCCTAACCCACCGCCGGATCGCTCAATCGGTGAATCGAATCGTTGAATTCACGTCGTCGCCTGGAGCCGCCGTCGTTGCCTGAATTGAATCCTCGTTCCAGATTCGTCGCCGTCATCCCAACTCGTCAGTCGTCGCCGTCGTCTCGAGGTGTAGTCAGGGTCGCGTCTGCATAAGAGGATATAGTTAGGGAATGAGGCACAATGAAATAGATATGTAGGGTTTCTTTATATATATATATAGACTAATATACCCTTTTTTCCTTTTTTTTATTTGTTTCACTTAGTAAATATGATTATTAATATAAACCATTGATTGTAACTCATCTAATGGACATTAAATATTCTAACATTTGTACACTAACACTAGTTTGTATTCTAGTTCATCCCACTTTTGATTACCGCACTTGTGTTAATTTTATTATCCTTAACTAGAATTTAAACTCAAGTCTTAATCGATTTAGCTTCACCTACAAGATTTATTTCACAACCTCAATTTACAGATTGATTAATGTATCGGGCAAAAAAGAGATAAAACATTACGTACAATCGATTAAGAACTCCTAACTTGGTGTCTTATACATACGTATTCGGTCAAAAACTCTTAGTCTACCATAATCATCAGTAATTAGCTACTAATTACAGTAGAAAATGAATTCATATTAATTAATAAAAAAATTCATTCACAATTGATAAGAGAGAACAGAGACAAAAACACTAATTTGATATAATCTTCATTTATTCCTCATTATCTATGAATAATACAAGTTACTTGCTTGAATCTTTGATTTCCTATCGCTCTTTTCTCTCAATTTCGGCTCTAAACTTTCAAAAAAAATTAAAAATTACAATGTAAAAACATAACCCTAACTTTTGACAATTATGGCTTAAATAGAATTTTGTAGAAAATACTTCGCACACGGCCCCATGTACTCGCGTTGATCACGTCAAGGAGACTACATGGGATCATGCCAAAAGTTCGATTTGTATGCACACGGATTCGTGTGTAGACGTACACGACCCGTGTAGTCTCCAAAAGCAAAAACCCACTACTTAAAAGTTTCAGATAACAATTCACCCGCACTTTATAATTTTTTTTGTTTTATTTTGCCTCAAGCCTATAAAGTAACACTAGATAACCCGTAAAGGTATAAAGATGGAAATAGCGAGAACTATAAGCAAAATAATGACTAGGGCAAGTTAAAATATGGGGGAAATTTATCGATAAATTAAGTTAAATGTGCATGGATCATGTGTGATCAAGACTTTAGTTTAGCGAGGATGCGTTTTGTTGTCCATATTTTTATTTAAAAGATTGTTGCTAAAAATCGGGATTTTAGCATGGATACATACACTCCAGGTAGAAGAAGCTTTTAGTCTATGGGATGCCCTTTCATGGGTTCATAGTGTTTCCTTGATATAGATAGTGGTCGAGTTAGACTTTCATGTTCGAGTTATCAATTCTTATTATCCAATTTGGTATTTATACAGATCTATTACTTTTTGTTCTCGAGTGTTATTATTGTTGGAATAAGATACCCGGAATGACGTGGCACGCAACACCGTATCCAAATCCTTTTGTTGTCGATATCTGAGATTGAGAATACGAAGATGAATAAATAAGAACAGCGCCGTGGTAAGGAGGCCACTGACTTGAAAGCAATTATTCCGGGTGGACCGTGGTGGCGATCAAATCCGGTTGCTTCCGAGGTTAACACGGTTGTCCCTCAGATGTGAGCCCACTCGCACAGCTGAGGCCGGAACAATGTAGACTTTGACCAGGAGAAAACAAATCTTACCAAAGAATTTCCGCCGATTGAACAAACAACAGTCTGAAGACCGTCAGATTGTGAAATCGAAGAAAGACGAAGGAAGAAAAAACGGGAAAACAGTTCGAGAATGATTTTGGCAGCAGGTCGATATTTTTGGCAGCAAGTCAGCAAGTTTTTTGTGTGTGTCAAATGGGGAGACACCCCTCAATATTTATAGAAATATCTGAGGGGAAATGAATTAAACCCACAATTAATGACACATTAAACCAGCTCATCAATGCCTCTAATAAATACATGTAACAACCAAAATGAATTCACGAATTAAAAACAGATTTAAATTCGAATTTCAAAGGTCATTTAAAATCAGATTTAAATTAAAAACAAATCTGAAAATAAAAGAATTTTATTTTTAAATCAAGAAATAAAATCAGGTTTAGCCCGCACCGCATGTGCTCTACCAAAGCCCAAAGCCCAAAGCCGAGCCGAGCCGGACAGACGGCGGCGGCGGCGCGCGTGTGGGTTTGGCCCAAGCCTTAGGTTACCCCTTATTAGGCCCACACAAACCAAAGAGGAGAGCAAAACAATTTAAACCCAAAAAACCTTTTCAATTTTTTTAATGCGGGATTCCAACAAATGAGGCTTTTAACCAATCAAACCCTAACAATCCCCCACACAAGCCTTATAAATAAAGGGTTTAAATAGTAGAAGTCATGGACAAAAGAAATATGTGATACTTAAGTGTCAATATCTTTCGACTTGAATTGACACATAGTGAAGTGAGGCAACAACGTACTTGTGAAAACGAGTGAATTGCTTCTTGAACTTGTTTTCACTTTCCGGTGAGACCCCCACAGCACATATCTTATCTTCTAATCTACATGTTCCGCGATACATGATCTACACTTTTAAGGCCATGCGTACACCTCGGTCTCGCGAGTGTATTTGGAAAACTTTTTCGAGTCTTCCACTGATGGCGGCCAAACCATCACACCCGCATAGGTAGCTTGTCAAGTACGTCTCACCAGTACTGACCAATGAGCTATTAAGCACATAGAGTCCAACCTGTCAGTTGCAGATGAATCTCATCAAGTGCGTCTCGATAGCACCACCAAGAACTGGTTATGGATTGGTCGTCTAGAATCCCATCAAGTGCGTCTCAATAGCACCACCAAAAACTGCTTATGGAGTCTCTAGCCCAACTTTATGGACAAAGTAGTGCAGCAAGAGTTGTATGGTTTCGTTTGACCGGTCATTGGTATTCACCATACTTTCACGATGAGGGCTTAAGCCCCATTCCTTTCGAAGTGTCAAGGACAACTTTCCTTGGTAATCCATGTGTAAAAGGGTCAGCAAGATTTCTTTCGGATCTCACATAATCCAAAGAAATTACTCCATCTCTCAGGAGTTGTCGAAACACACCGTGCCTTAGGCGAACATGTCTTTTCTTTCCATTGTAGACATTGTTCTTTGCCACGCATATGGTTGACTGAGAATCACAATGTAGTAATACCGGAATTGCCTATCGTCCCCAGATGGGCACGTCGGCCAACAGGTTTCTCAGCCAGTCTGCTTCTTGCCCTGCCAACTCGAGGGCAATCAGCTCGGATTCCATCGTGGAGCTAGCAATGCACGATTGCTTAGAGGATTTCCAGGAGATTGCGCCTCCACCCATAGTAAAGACATAGCCGCTTGTAGAAGTTACTTCATCCTTACTTGAAACCCAATTTGCATCACAAAATCCTTCTAGAACAGCAAGAAACTTGTTGTAATGCAATGACCAGTCTATGGTCCCTTTCAAGTACTTGAGTAGACGACGAAGGGCTTCCCAATGTTCTTTACTAGGGTTGTGAGTGTAACGACTCAACCTGCTCACCGCATAGGCAATGTCGGGTCGTGTACAGTTCATGAGAAACATCACACTTCCTATAATCTTGGCATACTGGACTTGTGACACGATGTCTCCCAAGTTCTTCGTCAAATGTATATAAGGATCATAGGGAGTCTTAACACGTGTGACATCAAAAGAGTTGAATTTTTTCAACACCTTTTCAACATAGTGAGATTGACTTAGAGAGATGCCATCAGAGTCTCTCAAAACTCTTACTCCTAAGATGACATCTACCTCTCCCAAGTCTTTCATCTTAAAGTTGGATGATAGAAACTCCTTGGTTTTGTTTATAACACCCAAATTACTACCAAGAATTAACATATCATCGACGTAAAGGTAAATAATCACACAATCTGATCCAATCAACTTTGTGTAAACACACGAATTAGAGTTGTTGACAGTATATCCGTTACTGACCAAAGTATTGTGGGATTTCTCATACCATTGCTTTGGTGCTTGTTTCAGTCCATAAAGTGATTTCCTCAACTTACAGACCTTTTCCTCTTGACCTTTTATCACGAATCCATCGGGTTGTGACATATAGATCTCCTCATGAAGATCTCCATTCAAGAAGGCGGTTTTAACATACATCTGATGTATAATCAACTCATGGATAGCAGCTAAAGCGATTAGTGATCTAATCGTAGCTATCTTGGTCACGGGGGAATAGGTGTCGAAGTAGTCAATGTCTTTCCTCTGAGTGAATCCTCGGAACACCAGTCTGGCCTTGAATCTTTCAATTGTACCGTCAGGCCTTAGTTTCCTCTTGAATATCCACTTACTACTAATGGGTTTACACCCCTTAGGTAGATCGGATAATTCCCAAGTCTGATTTGACATGATAGAGACTAGTTCATTATCGACAGCTTCCTTCAAAAAATCAGCATCAACGGATCTTAATGCTTCTCCATAGGTTTTAGGATCATCTTCTGTCAGATAGGCGGAGACTAGTTCTTCACTTACAAAGTCCACATTCACGATCTCAGTTAGAAAACGAAGTGACAAAATCATCTCCAAAGTCCTTTTCGATTCTAGGTCTCTTGATTCGTCTTGGTTCATCATCCTGAACCTCTGGAGCAGAAGAACTGACATGTGTGTGGAGCTCTTCAAACACATTAGGGACATCCTCTGGTGCGGAAGACGACGAGGGGTTATCGGCATTCTTCTTCAATGGGAACACATGCTGAAAAAATTCGGCGTCTCTTGCCTCAGATATGGAAAGATCATGTAAAGACATGAATCTGTAGGCAGCGCTGTGTTAGGCATATCCGATTAGAACACAGTCATAGGTCTTGGGGCCTATGTTTGTTCTCTTCGGAGGAGGTAGACCAACTTTAGCTAAACACCCCCACACCTTCAAAAGTTTTGTTCTTGCGTTCAGCTACTCCGTTCTGTTGCGGTAAGTAGGGCACACTCAACTCGTGAATAATTCCGTTCTTCTCGCAGAAGTCGACTAGGAAGTTTGAACCATACTCTCCGCCTCGATCAGATCTAACTCTCTTGATCTTTCGATCAAGTTGGTTTTCCACTTCATTCTTATATTTGATGAACATCTTTTCAGCCTTATCTTTTGTTCGAAGCAAGTATACTCTGGTAAACCGTGAAAAATCATCGATGAATATCACGTAGTAATGTTTACCACCTTTACTCCTAGTATTCTTAAAATCAGGTAAGTCGGAGTGAATTAAGTCTAGGAGATTTGAATGCCTTTGAGTTACTGGTTTACATGCCTTTCTTGTAAACTTTGCTTCGACACAAGACTGACATTTGGATAATTGTGAGGATGCTAATTCAGGTATTATAGATAAGCTCCTTAGCCTTTTAATAGAATTTTCATTTACATGACCCAATCTACCATGCCAAAGATCTATTGACTCAGAGATGTAAGCAGAAGTTGAAGCTTTATTACCAATAACAGAATCAACATTGATTACAAAGAGTCCATTGCTATAATACCCTTTCCCCACAAAACTATCATTAAAACTAAATACAACGGTATCAGCTTCAATCATAGTCTTCAGTCCAGCTTTGTTGAGAAGAGGACCCGAGATAAGGTTGCGGCGAAGAGAGGGAACGCAGAGCGCATTGTTGAGAGGAAGCGTCTTCCCAGAGGTCAGCTTTAGTGTTATCTTTCCCGATCCAGCAATCGCTGCAGTTGAGTCGTTCCCTATGTAGACGACCTCTCCAGGTGCAGCTTCAACAAAGTTGGTGAACATGTCCTTGTGCATACACATGTGGCGAGTTGCATCTGAGTCCATCACCCAGTCTGTGGAGTTAGCAACCATATTTGCCTCTACCACCACTGCAGCAATGATGTCATCATCTTCAACAATGTTAGCTCGAGCAGGAGTTGACCTTTGACGCTGAGAACATTGGTACGCCTTATGCCCATCCTTCCCACAAACCCATCATTTGACCTTCACACGGTTTTGAGTTGATCCGGTTGGAGGTGCAGGATTTTTGACCGGCTTCTTCTTGAACTGGTCTTTCTTAGGTTGGACTCCCATCTTGCCTTTGCCTTTCGCCTTGGAGTTTGGAGGGCCAGAGGACTCCACGATATTTGCCTTGACAGAATGAATTGATAAAGAATCCACTTTGTCCTTCAGGCGGTTTTCCTCCTCGGTTCGCATGTGGGATATCAACTCTTGTAGGGAGATATCTTTCTTCTTATGCTTGAGGTGGTTTCGATAGTTATTGCATGAAGGTGGAAATTTCTCGAGCAGGACATTTGCCAGAAAAATCTCGTCCATTTCATTCCCTCGTTGATGATATCAGTGGACAAGTTTTCGTACAGATGCACTTGGTCCATGATGGGCTTAGAATCCACCATCCTGAAGGCGAGCCATTTCCCGACCACATATTTCTTCTTTCCAGCATCATCAGCCCCATATTTCTTCTCTAGTGCGTCCCAAATAACTTTAGCGGACGTTTGAGCCATAAAAAAAATCAAATAATGGATTCGTCATTTGATTTATAATATGGTACCTAGCAGTCTTGTTGTCCTTTTCATATTTCTTAATGTCATCCTGATTTTTCCTCAGGATGGCAGTTATCGGGGGAGTTTGTTCGGGATCGAAGGGATCATGCACAGAGTAAGGAGGCGGGGGAGCATGCAAAAGAACATGATCTATCTCTAGTTGTTCAAAGTACATAAATATCTTGGTTTCCCAGCGACGGTAATTACTATCGTCAAGGAGTTTTAACTTAGCAGCATGCATGTTGGTAGAACTAGACATTGTAGTAGGCAGATGAATAAATAAGAACCGCGTCGTGGTAAGGAGGCCACTGACTTGAAAGCAATTATTCCGGGTGGACCGTGATGGCGATCAAATCCGGTTGCTTCCGAGGTTAACACAGTTGTCCCTCAGATGTGAGCCCACTCGCACAGCTGAGGCTGGAACAATGTAGACTTTGACCAGGAGAAAACAAATCTTACCAAAGAATTTCTGTCGATTGAACAAACAACAGCGAGAACATTATTTATAGAAATATCTGAGGGGAAATGAATAAACCCACAATAGGCTTAGCCCGCACCGTAGGTGCTCTACCAAAGCCCGAGCCCGAGCCGGACGGACGGCAGTGGCGGCGCGCGTGTGGGTTTGGCCCAAGCCTCGCTGCCAAATATTCAATTCTGTACCGCATTGGCTTGGCAAACTGGGCGCCCTCCACTCACGGGTCGAGCATCAAAACTGAACTAGCAAAGCTAATATACCAAATAGGTACGCAATCCCATCTTGATTTTGGCTCATATGTCATTGAACATCTTGTCAAACATGCCAAATCATGTGCTGTCAAGCTGCCTATTGGGTTTCCATCGTTGATCACCAGACTTCTCCTCCAACAATGTCCTCACATTGTTCGAGAGGCGGATGTTCCGGGTAAGAAGCCACTGCCCCTCGCTATCAGCCTCAAAAAACTTCGAAGGCAAGCATATGAGGGATCTCATTCCTCCCATGGCGAAAGCATCAGAAGCTGGTTCCAGCTCCCGACCTTCAGGACCACTTGGCACCAGGATAGAGGAAGAGTTGGTAGAGATGATCAATGACTTGGAGAAGTCAATTGCTGTTCTGACGACCCGCAAAACTGCCTGTGAAGCTCTTCTCAATGACCTCCGCTCTACTCCTGCTGAAGATGACGATGTCGATGACTCCACCTCATTTTAAGTATTTCTCTGATTTACTCAGATAACTTGTTCCAAATACACTGTTAAATTCTCGGGGACTGTCCGAGTTATTTTCTGCACTCTGAGACATTTGTTTTTGCTTGGGATATTTTGCTCATGTTTTGAGCTGGCTTATTTGCTCATGTTTGAGCTGGCTTATACCTTGCTGTCATTCGAATTTTGTTGTATGATTGCCTTTGGCAATATTGTTAGACAAACAGGGGGAGATAGATAGGCTACGACAGAAGTTACGCCAGAAGTCGCACAAAAGTTGCGCACAGAAGTCGCCGCTCCAGAAGCCGATCTAGAAGACGAACCAGAAGCCACACCAGAAGTAGCATCGCTTGCTGTGCGTAACTGCCACAAGATGACGATGTACTTAGAACGGTGTTTAAGTCGCATCGCTTGCTATGCGTAACTGCCACAAGATGACGATGTGCATAAAAATGTGTTTGCCTAAAAAATTGCCAAAGGGGGAGATTGTTGCTACGTTTAAATGTTGGCATAATTTTTTAACGTAAAAGTAAGAAGTCGGTGCAACATGTTACATGACATGTGGAGCGACTAGTTACAATCCAGATTTGGAAAGATCTGAAGCTTTCCTATTTAGACGCCGCTTGGAGCAAAAGAAGAAAGACGCCACGAAGACTTGGAGCGCAAGAGAGTGACGTCGACAAAAGCCAGGCGACCTCCAACTGTCAGCAACACGTCAGCAATAAGCGGCAACTCTACTTGCCTGATTTATTCAGGAAGTCCGAACAAGCAAGACGACTTCCAGCCTGTCATTAAAGGCGGCAACGACTTGCCTAATTTATTCAGGAAGTCTGAAACTTCCTATTCCTAATCCGGGAAGGATTAGGAATGTGAAGCTGCTATAAAAAGCCTTGGGCTTCCCATTAGCCGATCATCCATTCTTGCTCTAAAATTGAAAGATTTCTCAGAGCTCTTAACTGTGCACTATTGGCGTGTTGAGAGGCTGATTAGATTTGCTAGAACGGCTTTGCTTCGATCAATCCTCAAGTCGCGAAGATTGAGTGCTTGATCGGTTAGGGTTTTTGCTTGTGATTGAAGATTCACAAATCCTTCAAAGAAGACTACGACACCGAGCATAAGAGTTTGCTCGAAGGGTGGAATTGAGAGGATCTCAAAGACAGGGGGAGAGGCCCTTGGTCGAGGTTGTTCACGGTGAGATCTATAGTAGCTTAGGACAATAGCTTGTGTGATAGCTAGTTAGTGCTTGAAGTTGTACTATTGACTACCATATAGTGAAAACCTTTCCACTGGCAAAGTGCCCCCAGACGTAGGTGCGGAGTCACCGAACTGGGTAATCATCTCTGGTGTCGTTATTATTGATTGTGTTATTTACCACAGTCTGCAATTTAGGCAAGTAGTCGACACACAAGTTACGACTTTGTGTTCGACTTCTTGACTCGGCTAAGATTCAGAATTTCACAGCACAATATCTATTTCATAAATTGAAGCTCATTTACTGATTTTATATTAAAATCCATTGGATCAAGTTGGGTCGGGTTCAGAATCTTTAGATGTTCCCGGGTTGGATATTCTGAATTCTGACCCGTTACTCATTTGGATTGCACTGGATCAAGTTTTAGAGTGGGCGGGTTGAGAAGGGTTGGGCTGGGTCCAGATTAATTATGGAGTAAATTATCATAAAATTAGACAAAACTTTTAAAATTAGTTTGAAAATGCAGGTAATTAAGTTTTAAGGAAAATGACAAAAGTTGTTTATATACAAAAAATGAGAGAGAGAAAGTATATTTTAGCTAAAAGTAGCTGAAGTCACGATACAGAGTCCGTCCCACCATCTGTTGGTTGTCCGGTATAATGTTGGGTTAGTTACTTAATAACATACACTTTTTTCTCTCTCAAAAATATGTTGTTAACTTTGCATTCCTGTGATGTGTATATTTGTACGAAATTAAACATTTTATAAAATAATTTGTAAGTTGAATTAACAAATTTGAGTATACAAATTTTTGTCTGAAGATGAGAACATTAAAAAAGTTCAATTTCTTTTAAAATTGTTCTTCATTTTGAGGACATTTTTTTATTTGTGTAAATACATACATTTTACATAAAGGATAAAATTAACGATATATTTTTGTCATTAATAAAATGATTAATAATATTTTCTAAAAGTTTATACTATACTTTGTCATTTTCCCGTATTGTTAGGTGAGACAGGAATTCACACATAAACAACAATTTAACTGTTTAGTTATGTTGGCTAAGGATTGTTGATAGGTAACCCCACTTTCTTAATGTACGACTGACTGTTCTTTATTTAATGAAATGAATAATGTATTTGTATTTGATTAAAGAAAAGGCAAATCAATAAAAAGCGAACACGATCTCATTGATTAAGTTCATTACATGAGCTATAGAGGCGCCATGTGAGTGCGAGGACATTAAAATTGGGTATATAATCCACTATTTAAGTGGTGATTATATATATGTGGGCACGGTTTCAGAATCGGAGTCTCCTCTATGATCTACCGGCCTAGTTATTCGGGCATCTATTAGCCTTCGGCCTATGAAGAAAAGGTTTGATATCTGATCGCAGTTTTTTAGTTCATTTCTTCGATTCTACTAAACTAAAATTGGTTGATTTTTTAAAATTTTAATTGAGGTTCGACTTACCGGCCGAGTAAGATGAATTTGAGTTTTGACTTGGTGGGCAAACAAGAAAGCTATAAGTAATACAATTATGAATCTCACATAGAGTTCGGTCCTAGCTTAGGATGTACGCTGGCGGTATTCCCAAGACACAGGGCCGGCCCGTCCATAAGGCAAGAGAGACTTTCGCCTTAGGCCCCGACTTTGGAGAGGCCCCAAAATAATCCTCAGCCGGCCAGCCAATATCAAAAGAGGCTCCATTTTTATTATTATTTACATATATACCAAGCAGGCCCGACACGATGGGAAGACAAATGAGACATTTTCTTAGTCCCCAAGTCAAAGAGGCCACAAAAATATTTTGGGTCAATAAAAAATTATAAAATTATTCATATTAGGCCTAATTTAAGTTTAAAATAAAGCTTCTACATTAACTATTCAAATTTAAAATATTTTGGGGCTCTATTTGGCATTGAAGTACTCTAAACTTAAATTTAAATGAAATTAGCATGTAAAGTTTTAAAATTCTTGTTTTGCTCTTATTAATTTCATATTTAAAATTTTAGGCATTCGTTTTAAATTTAAAAAAAATTTGGGACATGTATCTAGTTTTAAAAATGTTAAAATGAACTTAAACTCATATTTTAAAGTCAAAAATTACATACAATTGATAATATTTAAAATAGTACATATTAAAAAGTTGACAAAAGTGTGAAAAATAATCAATAATATTTAAATTTATATTTTAAAATAAACTAAAATAAATTATTAAAAAAAGCCTCCGTTTGAAATCTCGCCTTAGGCCCCGAAAACCCTTGGGCCGGCCCTGCCAAGACATGCAAATCGAACGGGAGTGGTATTTCCAGTGACGAACATGTGAGTAATGCGTAATAACATGCCTTTGGGAGGGGAACAACAGTTGGAAATGACTGCTAATACCCCGTAAGCTGAGGAGCAAAAAGAGGAAGAGAAATTCGAATCAACTCGAGGAGGAACTTGGGGATTCTATGCATCATACCCCGGAGGTTGAGAAGCAAAAGGATGAATCTGCTCGAGAAGGAGCTTGCGTCTGATTAGCTAGTTGGTATATAGTCAAAAAATTTAATTTGCGATCATAAATAAATTGTAACGAAAATGAATTTTGAAATTTAATTATAACAACTCAATCGAAATATAAAGTTTGCAAACAAAATAATAGTAATAAAATAAATAACACACATGAGTGGACGAGAAATGAACACGTGACAGGAAAAGCTGGTACAGTTCTTATCAATTACATTTTAAGAATCAAAACCAAAACAAGAGTAAAAGGTTCTCTTAAATTCATCATCAAAACTAAACCACTAACTACGGTTTTCAACTTTTAGTTACAGTTTGACTTTGTTTGAGACTCCAAAATGCATGTCCGCTCCTCTGTGATGTGAAAAGTGAATAGAATCAAACTTGTACGTAGCTAGGGCTCTTTGTAATCATCAGAAACCTTGAAGGTGAAGGAATCTGTATAAATTAGCTGAAGAAAGGTACGTACAAGAAACAACGACACGATCCGTTGCAACCGCTCTCATCTCATGTGATGATGTGACTCTCTCCACCTTCTTTCCCGCTTCCAACGCTCCATTTTCCTTGCCAATTGTACTGTGAAAGTCAATTATATAAATTGCATTAAAGAGGGCAACAAGTCAATTCCATACATACAATTTATATATTTGATATTATCATAGATAATGTACTCAATCGTGGGTAAGGATCGATGCCCATATTGCTAAGGGACGGTTGGGTGTTAAAATTGTAACCAAAGTAATGTCTCCCCCATACCTATTTCTTTAAGACACCAATGGCCAACACTATTATATATCTATCTTACACATTTTTGACCCAACAGGTCGGTGGGCAAAGTAATAATATAATAATATGCAATAATACTATAATCAATAATTGATGAATATTGTACATCACAACTACGACACTTTGGAGAGACTATATATAGAATACAAGCCTTCTATGATCTCTTTCATATGTAAAATAGGCACTTCCCTGCAAATCACTTGTTGTACAATAGCAATATTCTATATCCGAACTCCGATCATCGAACTGGCGAAATGACGGTAAGACCGTCCATCTCTCTCTCTCTCCCCCGTTCATTTCAATATATTGTATGATGTTTGAGCCAACTCTAATGTTTTTATGTATAGCACATTTCGATTGTTTCTTTGAATGTGTAAATGGATCACATATATGTATAATTCAAATAACCAATTCATTTTTTACTTATATATACAATATCCTTGTTAATAATGAATATTAGTTGAGTTCATTGGTGTCATACATCTAAAATAGTAGTTACCGAGTTAACATTATGTTGAAGTTTTGAGTTGGAACGAGTTTTTAACACTATTATCACGTTTTGATATTTCCAAAACTTACACCTCACGAGTCAACATGTCATATGGTATTTTCATTTTACGTTTAGTTCGTCTTTTGCTAAGGATATGGATCCAATATCTCAGATGATCTGACGAATAACTAAACTCGTCTCAAATCCGACTTGCTAATGTCTTATACGAGATGGACTTTGTCCGTGCCTCATATTTATTTGAATATACATATACAACACCGCTTGATATATTATATATTGGACGATCCATATTAACAATCTAAACTTTTTGTATTGAATTGGGTTTTAGAAGTAATTTAATATATACACATACTCTCTCTCTCTCTCTCTCTATATATATATATATATATATATCTATATATATATATATATATATATATATATATATATATATATATATATATATATATATATATATATATGCACTTACTTATTTGTCAAAAAAATAATCTGATTAGTGTGTATATTTATATATCCAACAGACCACAGAGTTAAGAGTGCACATGGATTGTGCGGGATGCGAAAGCAAAGTCCGAAGCACTCTTCTGAAACTAAAAGGTATGTGTGTGTACAATCATGTTACACATGACATGATCATATATATATATATATGACCTCCTGAACCTATATTTGATTTGTCAGGTGTTGATGGTGTGGACATAGACATGACGATGCAAAAGGTGACGGTCACCGGATGGGCCGACCAGAAGAAGGTCCTGAAGACGGCCCGAAAGACGGGGCGGAGGGCGGAGCTGTGGCAGGTACCCTACAATCAGGATCAGTACAACAACAGCAACAGCTACGCACAGCACCAATGCAACGGGCCAGTGCCCTACAACGCGGCTCAGCCCTCTTCTTCTTACAACTACTACAAGCATGGCTACGACAGCAGCGATCGCGGATATTATAGTACTGCCGCGCAACCGTCGCTGTTCGGGCACCAGGCCACCTCGGCCTTCAGCGACGACAACACCAAGGCTTGTTCTATCATGTGAAGGATCGATCGACTTCTTAACATATATATGGTGTTCTAGCTCATGATCATGTGCTTACTTTTGTTGTTTCTTGTGTTTTTGTTACTTCTGTCCCCTTTTTCGTCGAATATACATAAAAACATGGCTAAGTGCATGTTCTTTTGTATGGTCATTATGAGTTTTGATCCTTAAAAGATAAAAGGTTTACTATATATATATATATATATATATATATATATAACCATAACAATGCTTATTAGAGCAAAATAGTACTTGAATTGACAAATTGTGTGTTGGGATATTTAAGTTGTTTTTATTGGTCGGCTCGTGATTTTAATTAATAGATGAGTTTTACCGATTGTTGTGTAGTGACAACCTTCATTTAACAAGGGTGAAGTTGGGGTGTCCAATTTAACCAAAAACCGACTGCTGAACTAAGAATCGGATTGTATCAAATTTAAAAATCGAAAATCATGAATTATAGTTAAGTTATGATTTGATTTGTAAGTGAACTGTTTAATTGTGGTTCAAATATGGTTTGTATTATTAAAAACACTAATTAATTGGATAAATCGAACCAAAATTTCACTAGCCACATGTCACGCTCACAACAATACACACGTCATCCTTCATTCTCACATACAATATTGTTCCAACACTATAGAAAAAAACTCCATGTCTCTACCTATTTCAATTTCATACCCTAAATCTCTAATACATCTCACACTAGAAATTAATACCAATTAATTCACAACAAGAAAAGAGTTTATTTCCTTTTTTTGGAATCATTCTCACACCGTCTTATCATCATTATATAAAGGTTCTCCAAATCGATTCAGTGAACCTCATCACAATTCGTAAGCTTCCCCTCTATCTTATTCTTTCCATCGGACCATCCCCATCTCCTTGATGAATATGGATTCGACAAAAAAAAAAATGACTTTCACTATCAATTTTTGCATTTGTAACGGCGCACTTTGGGTATGTGCGCCATTACAAATTGAATTTGTAACGACGCACATTTATCGTGCGCTGTCACAAATTGAATTTGTAACGACGCACATATCCAAAGTGCGCCGTTACAAAATTGTTGACCGTTGACCAAAATCTTACCGTTAGGAATAAATGGTTCGAAAACGGACCGTTTTTGCTGTCGTTAGTTTGTAACGGCGCACCTTTTAAAGTGCGCCGTTACTAAGATTTTGTAACGGCGCACCTTTTAAAGTGCGCCGTTACTAAGATTTTGTAACGGCGCACATTTGGAAGTGCGCCGTTACAAATGGTCAAAAAATTTGACTACTCCCTAGTCAAAATAGTTGACTTTCGGTGTTTTTGTTCTCTTTCCATATGCTAATTGTAGACCAAAATTACCATAATCACTTGAAACAACTTAAAATTCATGTACGTTAATAAAAAATTAAAATCGATGTACCATGTCCCCAAAAAAAGTCTCTACTGAGAGTTTGACATTTACTTACGGAGGTAATCAAGATTGACCGGTTTGGATCGAGATTCAAACATTCTCGGAATTAACTACAGTTTTGGCACATCAAGTATTAAAACATTGCGCTCCAAACCGTACGGTCGGATTTAAACATGATTTTGAACATAAACCACTTTCGTTGAAAGCGTGAGTTTATGGTTTAGGAAGGTAAACTCTATCCTAAACCCTAAACACATAACTCGTCCAACGTTCAATAGATCAATATATTTCTTTAAAAATCAAAACCGTTAAATTTGTTGTAAATAACATATACTTGGTATATTACAAATTTTATAAAAATCAAACCACGGGAGCACAACTAATTATTCACGACCGGACCGACATGAATAAAATAATAATTTAGGGTTAGTTTTGTAACGGCACACTTTACTATTGTGTGCCGTTACAAATGGTCAAATTTCATAGTCAACAAAGTTGACTTCCCCTTGACCGGTTTGGATCGAGGTTCATACATTATCGGAATTGACTGAAATTTTTGCACATGAAGTAGAAATCCATTGCGCTCCAATCCGTACGGTTGGATTAAAACTTGATTTTCAACATAAACTACTTTCGTTGAAAGCGTGAGTTTAAGGTTTAGGAAGGTAAAACTTAACATAAACCCTAAACACATTGATCATCAAACGTTCGGTAGATTACTATATATTTTTTGAATCGAAACCGTTCAATTAGTTGTATATAACATGTACGTGGTATAGTACAAATTTTAGGAAAATCAAACCACGGGAACACCGCTAATCATTCACGATCGGACCGACAATATTAAAATAATAATTTAGGGTTATAGTTTGTAACGACGCACTTTGCTATGTGCGCAGTTACAAAAGTGGCGCCAAACGAAATTTTCGTGAAAAATCAAATTTCGCGGGTAAATTTTGCGAAAATTAAACTTCCCGCGAACTTTTTACGGCGCACATAGCAAAGTGCGCCGTTACAAAATCCAATTATATAATTTCACAGAACCCTTCTTCTTCCAGTGCTCTGCCTCTCCATTTTCTCTCTGCCGCCAGCGCCGTCGTCCACCGCCGCCGTCCACCTCCGCCGCCCACCGCCGCCGTCCACCGCCACCGTCCACCGCCACCGTCTCTCTTCTTCTCTTTCTTCTATATTTTATTAAGGTATGTACTTAGAGATTTTAATTTTAGGTTTAATTGGGTGTTTGATTTTTAGATTGCATGTTAGATTTTACAATAATTTGTAGTGTGCATGTTGAACAAATTTTTTGAATATTTGTTGAAATTTTTGGAAAATTGTTTGTGTAATTTTAAGAAATTGTATAATATTAATTTAGGAATTGTTTGAAATTATTAGATATTAATTTGAAATTGTATAATATTGTTTGTATGGAAAATTGTTTGTGTAATTTTAAGAAATAATATAATATTAGTTTAGATTTTTATTATTTAATTTTGTTAAAAAAATGGAAAAAAACTGAAAATTAAAAATATTAATTTTTAGTTTTTTTTCCATTTTTTATTTTTTTAAATATATCAATTTTGTAACGGCGCACATTATAAAGTGTGCCGTTACAAAAATGCCGTTACCGTTTCAAACAAACAGTGCCCTTAGAGTTTGTAACGGCGCACTAACAGCGTGCGCCGTCACAGGTTGTAACGGCGCACGCCGTCTGTGCGCCGTTACAGTTTGTAACGGCGACGCTGTAACGGCGCATGTTAAGTGCGCCGTTACAAAATAAAAAACTGACAGTGTTTATAACTCTCCTCGTTAGTTGGCTTGAGTTTGTGTTCACGACCTTATATGAAACGAGAAAACATAAAATAGAATATGAATAGTAAAATAAAGTACGAACGAAAAAAATTTTTTTAACTTAAAATTAACTTAAATGGCATGCCCCATAAAATGTGGATGGTTCGGTTTAAACCAAAAATCGATCTATTTTGTAGTTTGGTTCGAGTTTAAACATAATCACTTCTAACTCTTTGGTTTGGTTAACCGACCATGGACAACCCTAAGTGAAGTAATTGGTTTAATTCTTACACTACATCATTTGAATCATCTTGTCAATTCTAACAAACTATGGTCACATTTGAATGAATTAGATTTTTATTATAGCTATTTCATTTTATACCCAATAACCACCTTCTCACGATTAGTTGACTATTTGCACAAATCAAACATGTTTTTACACAACTCAATAACCTGTAGCTCAACCGATTAAATAAAAGTGTAATGATTGTTCAAGTTGTAACGAAGGTTAATATTGTAACGGGGGGATAGATTGATTAAGACGATTCTCACAATCACTTCTAACCCTTCTTCACCCAATTGGTAATGATTCTTAAATTTATAGTTGAGCCATGATTTGTAGGGGAATGCATTTCTTATTTTTGATACACCAATATTTATTTTTGAATATTTTTCAATACTGAAACTTTTCGTTATGGAAATAGACCAAAATGACGGATATAGGTTCTATTAAATTTCTGTACTTTTTAAAACTATGATTTCTTCTTTGTATATATTAGTTGTTCATACGGAAAATGATAAAAATGATTTCTATACTATCACACTTTTGTTTGATTTTTGGTACAAAATATTTGTATTTATACAAAATAGACAAAATTTCTCTTGACATAAAATAAAATAAAAATATATTTCAACTAAAATTTGTATAATCAAATTTTGTAATTGATTTTTTAAGCTAAATTATTTTATAAAAGCCTTAACTCTTTATTTCAAAAACAATTTTATCATTTGTCCCGAAAAAAAAAAATCAAAATTCATATCATATTTTTATAATAATAACTAGTGTGGGGCCCGCGCGATGCGCGTGCTACCCGTAAAAACTTGGTGAAGTATAAATACAAACAAAGTTCTCATTTTTTTTCTAAATATTTGTAATTTAAATTATTATTATTCACAATTATGTGTATGACATTGTATAGTGTACGATATTATATAGTATGATTTTTAAATATTGTTTTCGTTCTAAAGTAGAAATAATTTTATTGACATAATAGTTTATCATATAACAACTATTGTTTAACGTATTGGGATGAAACACAAGGAATTTTCGTACCAACACAAATGACACGTATCTTTGCCTCAACCATTTTGGAATACAACAAGTATACTCCAAACATATGAAACATTTTTTGTTGAGATTAAATTATTCCTCGTCATTGTAAGTGAACTTATGACTGATTTTTATGATACTTACACCATCTAAAAATTTCAATTATAATTTTAAATTGCAAATTATTAAAAATTAACATATATTTTAATCCCATACTTTATATAATATAATCACATCATTAGGTATCAATAAAGTATGTATAAAATGTTGCATAATAAGATATAATATTATTTATTATATAATACAAAGAATTACAATAGGCAGATTAATTACTTATAAACATTATGATAAGTATTTACAAATATTTTATTTTCGGAAAATAAGCAAACCATTTGACACAAGAAAAGTGTGTTGTTTTGAGGGTGTAAGTCATTTGGAAGTTTTTTTGAGGGGATACACACAAAGATGAGGCAGTGCAAAGAAATATGAGAAACAGAATAAGCCTAGAAAGTGAGTAGTTTGAAAATTATTATAACCTCTTTTTGGAACCTTTGCTCTTTGATGGGCATGTCATCGAGTATTGAGTTTTTTGCTTAAGGTCATTATACGTATAGGTCCTTAAGTTGCTTGACTTCTATTTAATGCCATTACAAGGCAACTCTATCTTCCTCACTGTAATTGGTTTTAGAAATAAATATTAACAATGACAACTATTTTGTCTTCGAGAGAACACTCAAAATAATTTTAGACTTGCACTTCAAGTGGGAAAGTCATGGAACTTAATCTCATTACGAGCGATGAGACACATTTTCAGGCATTTTGGGAAATGCATAATTTTTTTCAGAAAAAACAATGACAAATATTCTTTTATATTTTTGAATAAGTTTTCAATCCAATTTAAGAAAAAAAAAATTTGTAGTTCAAGAATTGAATCAAATCGGCTTAGAGTCATACAAGATCTGTTTATGTGGTTCTAACCTTTAGTGAACTATAGGTAATTGACAGATCAATTATAACCAATCATAATCACAAGTGATTGTGCGGAGACAACCATACCAAACCGTTCGAACTTTGGTTTTTATTTTAGGCCCGATTTAGGGTCGAAATTAGGATTGACAAATTAACTTTTGGACTAAACAACTTTATTTCATACAATACAGTAATAAATTATAAAATATAGTTATAAGCATAAATTTGAAATCGAAAATTATACAATCCAAATAAAACTTAAAGTTTAGAAAAATTAAGAATATCCAATCCCAATAATAAATTATAACCCAATTGGTTTGTTTCTTATTCGGTTATACAACCCAATAAAAGTTATATAAACCGATTGGTTTAGTTTTTATTTGATTATATAAACGAAATATGAACCGCAATCATGTGATTTTCCGTAATTGGAATCAAAATACAATTATTATTTACAGTTTTCGATTTTTTATTTCAATTTCAGCCCAGTTCTTGTTTGAATATAAGCCTAAATAAACACCCCCTACAAATGACTATATTGAATTGGCCTATTGATAGCATATTGTCCCGAAGAAATTTTAAAAAAAAATCATTTTTATCACTCATTTTCTAATGCAATATTGTAGTAAAATTACAATAATGTGATTTCTTATTTCATACTGTAGTCAAAATTGAAGTTGGAGTTCGAATCATGAACTTATAAGGCTTGATTTGAATTAAGCCCACATAATATCATAATTGTGCTAACATCATATTATTAGACAAGGTCCAAATGGAAGCCCAATGTTGAGAGTTAACTCAAACTCGCTCGTCCGAGTCTCTTCACTACGAAAGGGAGGATCCACAACTGATAATACAAAACGATCCAATTCATTTGGTTTTGACATTCGAAGAGAGAGCCATGTGAGAGATATCGTCTTTAGCTGACTTCTTAAGAGCCGAAGTCAGTGAAATTGAGAGAGACAACAAAGTCGTTAGTTAATTTTTCTTGATTTTCTCAAGAAAACCTAACATCAATTTGTATCTCTTTACGATTACATGTATGAATTCATCGCGATTTCCTCCATTCGATTTTGATTCGTATAGTTAGGTTATTGTTTGCGGTGTTTTTTTGTTGAAGTAGAGGCCCGTGCGTACACGAGCGTGAAAAGAAAATAAACCCCACGCGTACATGAAGCATGAGAGGAAAAAGTCGTGTGAATCCCACGTTGAAAAGAAGTGAAATAAATTGGTTGTATATAAAGGGAAGGGTCAAACCCAACTAATAGCTTGAGTTTTTAGTTGTGGAGCCCGGCCCAATATGCACAACCTAGATTTACATGGTATCAGAGCGGGCTGAGTTGGGCCTGTTGTGGTGGGTTCCCCGTGCCCACTCCCCTCTGTGGACTCCGACCCAAATGCAGAATTCCAGTCCTGCTACGGCCCACGTGTAGACAAGGCTACCCGTGATGGGGAGTGTTGAAGTAGAGGATCATGCGTACACGAGCGCGAAAGGGAAATAAGCCTCACGCGTGTGAATCCCACATTTAAAAGAAGTGAAATAAATTGGTTGTATATAAAGGGAAGGGTCAAACACAACTAATAGCTTGAACTTTTAGTTGTGTAGTCCGGCCCAATATGTACAACCCAATTTTACACGTTTGCTCGTGATTTTGTGATCCCGTATTTATTTGTATAGAATTGAATTGGGTTTAATCTCCCCCTCTCTTCCCCCATTCCCTCGAAAATGAGATATAAATTTGCTGTGAGAGAGATCTTCATCACCAAATGTGTAAGAATTATATACTATATGAAATTCATAGAAGATTATCAGTATATTATAAACACTTTAAACCACTACTTCCGTAATAACCGATGCATTTAGTCACATGACAATATCTTGAATATAAAAGACACAAGAAATAAATAAAAGACGACTAAGTCAAGACATTAATGTCAATCATATAAACAACTATAAGACTATCATGAATATGACACTTGGTTATTCCCTAATGAAATTTATTTTATCACAAACCAATTGAGGTTCAATCGTTCAACAAAATTTACAATTTTTAAAAGATTAGCAGTTTTTCAGTATAAGTCTTCACCGAAATAACTCGAGAATCTCTAACAAATAGTTGAATATGCAAACCATTTTTACGGTGTTTATACAATAGTATACTTGTCTTTCTAAGAAAATATGCATTATATAAATAGTGATAAAACAGATTCGTACATGTGTTGATAAATAAATCCCAACATATTTCACCAATGGACCTTGACTTGACAAACATAAAGTATATGAAGTAGAGCAAATATGAACTTGCTAATGCGTAAAATTCTTACGTCATCGCCATAAAAATATTAATAGGATTTTCAGCAATCAACATACTCACAAAAGCTAAGTTTAAAACAATCTTCTCTAATCATAAAACCCGCTTGTAAATTGACATTACCGACCACACTTGTGATCACTGATAAGATGGCTATCATCTTACATTATGCAATGACTCTTGCGTTCGAGATGTTTATGAGTACTCTCAAAAGGCTTAGAATTATGATGACATCCACACATTAATGGACTCGATACTTAAATCTGCAACAAAGTTTTGATATTTTAATTTTTGATTTTTTTACAATCTAAATCAATGAATTATTTGCTTGCAGCTCCAATATTTCAAGATAAAAATGAAAAGCAAAGAAGAAAACATATTTGAGTCAGTGCTTTCCCGTTTTTGACATTTTGTTAAGTTTGGCTGTTGGCCATTTTTTTCCTTCTTTCAGCTTGCCAGGAGTTTCCATGGTTGCTCATTCTATTTTCAACCATTTAATTACTATAATAAATTTGCTGAATTTGTCATACTCACTTAAAAGTTACTTGTGAAAATGTGATCTAAAAAAATTCATAGATGAAAAGGCACAATCATAATTGGTACATGAAAACAAATCAATATTTCATAAAAGGCTTCTTGCATTTTCATACAAACATGTGGCAAAATTATGCAATAGAGTATGACCACAATTTGACACACTATTACTACAAGTCTCACCTTTGCCATCTGCACACTATTTATATTTTTATATTTTAACCACTCCATATCTTATTGCTGATAAAAAAAACAACAACATTCCAAACTTTCGAACGTTTTAATTAAAACAAATTATTCTTGTACAAGAAACATGGGCATCATAATCACCTTTCAGGTGTAGCAAACAAAGAAGTGAGCATTCGGAGGTACCAAAATCTTTTTGTTTGCTGGAATTGAGTGCAGGTAGTAGTTATTAGGAAGATTGTCTTAGATTACTTAGTAAGTGAACTACTATTTTCACACTCCAAATCCACAACCACCCATAATTGGTTTCCCTTATAGCCTTGTGGGTGAGGCTTGAACTCATAACTGTTTTTAAAAGCACCAATCATAGGGAATATGCCCACTAAGATAATTTTCCTTAACGTAACTGTTTAGCCTCGAAATTTTATCAGAATAATATGAATTTAATTTTATAATTCATCTTCAATTACTTTTGTTTACAAAATCATTCCCAAATAGATATTTGAAATGACACACAAATTGTACTTTCACAGGAAAAATGAAATTTATAGAATATTAAAAAAACAAATGCTCATAACAGGAATACAACAACCATAGAGGGAAAGAGAATGAAAATAAAGAATTTCTCCTATGATCATCTTCTTTTGAAAAGAAAATTAAGTAGAATAGGTTAACGTTCTTATTATCTAGAATCAAAATACACTAAATTCGGGAAAACTAATATCTAATTTTAATCAGAACACTAAACCCATTTAGTTGATAATTCTATCCAATTAAAAATATATACACTTTCTTTAAAAAAAGATTGCTTCTCCTCCAACTTTATTTTCAGAATTAGTAATTCTCCATCACCTTTTCAGAAATTAATTATTAAAATTAATCAGTAATTATATTGTGAATAAATTTCAGAAAGTTAAATAATTAGTCAAAAAGACCACAAACCTTTAGTGGTTCTTGTTTTCTGGTACTTTAAATGAATCACATGCTTACGCAAATCTTCAAACTTCCCCATAAACAGAACAAAGGAAAGTCACATATTAAAACAAAGTTAACACAGTAAAAACACAAGATAAACGAAAAAATGATCGTGCAAACACAACCAATATTAATTCAATGACAAAGAAATTTCAAAATCAAACCCAAAAAATAAGTGATCGAGCCGAAAGAAAGTTTCTACTTTATACCTATCTGCGTGATCACCTTTGTCTAGTGCTCTAATATATTTCTCGTAAGACTTGGAATAGTAACTCTCGACGTTACCATTGATTACTTGGCTAGTATACAAAATCAGGATTAGACTGCACATCAATGATTGTGTAGGAAGTACGTTTGCATGTTGAAATTTTGTGTTGATATCATGTTAGGAATTGTGAAACGGTTGTTTTTTTACAATACAAGGAATTGTAAAACAGTTAGTTTTTTGTAACTAAAAATAGTTTTAGTATCATAACTGTTTTTCAAATAAAAATATGTTACCATAATTAAAGTTTCAATATACAAACAGTTTATTTAATTAAAAGTAGTTTTTAGTACCATAACTGTTTTTCAATCATAAAAATTTGTTTTTTTAAAAATGAGAAAAAAAAAGAAACTGTCAACGATAGCGGCAATATATATGAGCAAAGTTGATGTTTATTAATTACTTTATTTGTATGTTACGATAATAGGAAATCATATATACACATGTATCCTATCAATATCTCCGAATTTGAGACATTACCATCATCAAGTCTAATGTTGCAATCAAATTGCGTAAAGTCTAAGGAATTTTAGAAGAATACATTATGACTGATGATAATAAATAAGTTATAGTTTTAGAAGATAAAATGAAACAAGACATTACAAAAGTCACAAATTCTTAAGCAAATTTAAAATATCTAAGGGTTTTGGAATTCAAACTCTTAATTTATAAACTCGAGTTTGGATCCTTAAGCTTGGAAACTCGAGTTTCCAAGCTTTAGCAGTGCCTGAAAAAAGACTGAACCTCATCCAAACAATGGATGCTCTGTGCTCACTGACGATTTGGAACATATGGCTGGCAAGGTACGATTTAGTCTTGAACAAAAAAATCGTTTCTCTTGAAGTCATCATCATCAAAATCACCTCCCAAGCTGCTGAGCCTTTTAAATCTTAATTTTATCTTGTAGCTTCTATTGCAAGTTTCACTTCATTTTGTATTTTCCCTAACTTCTCTCTCCATATAATTAAGGAGCAGAAGTGCTACATCTAAATAATAAAAACAAAGCCTATCAAACTCAAACTCATCAACAACATTCCATAAAAAAAATCCTCATATATATATATATACACGAAAGTGTAGATAGAGAATGAGAAAAAATAACCATTAGTTAAGTCACATAAAATCAAATTTGCGGCTGTAGTACCATATCAGTCCTATACGAACGGCTTAGCCTCCTTCGGGAACTCCTCTGCAAGAAAGTACCATTGTAGTAGTTCCATCCCCAACCTGCAGCAAATAATGTCGGTTGTGAAGCCTTTCTCGAGCACGTGATAAGTAATGATGTTCCATACACAAACAGACCTTGTTCTTATAATAAAATGATAAAATTATACAATGTACCACAAAACTGAATAAGTGAGGACTCAAATGCCATGGATCTACATCTGGAGTATATGTTCTAGTTGTATGATGATTAAGATTGTCATCTAATAATTACATAACATCTTGTAGTTCATATCAGGTAGGGATGCATTCCTTCTTGTTAGAGAAATTTCAACACCAGTCACAAAGAACAATATAAATTCAGCTTGCTCATGAACATAAAAACAACCATTTTATTGGGTTTTCAGATGTTAAAGCAACAATGATACTCAAAATGAAAAATGGCTCAAATCAACCAGAAATGAAGACATCCTACACTATACGAATCACATAATCTCAATTTCACGAAACAACGAAGTATCTCAGTGTTCTGTGACTTGGCGTTATCAACCAAGATTTTATTGGGGGGCCGGCGATATCGAGGAGCTTCATGATGGTGGCGACGTCGTTTAAAATGGTGACGGAGCCTTTATCGTCGTGGATAAACTTGTGCATCCTAGTGGGACCCAATCAAGTTAGGAACAAACTACACTTAAATTTAGTGATTACAAAACCTTTCAATCAAACTAAAACAAATACACATCCCGACATCAATATCAATAAGCATTATCCTATTCGTTATTCAGAGCACACAATTTTTTTAAAAAAAATTCACAAATCACAATCAACTGAACAAAACAATAATAATAAAATTGGAAAACATAAAAACTCACAATTCGACACGAGATGACCCAAACAGGCGCTTAAATTGACCCCATCGTAGAACCCCACCATTAATTACATATTGTAATTAAAAAATAATGTCTATGGTTAATATAGGGATCTGGATAACTACAATTTATGCCTCAAAACTAACAAGATTCCATCACATGGAAACATTGGATCAACATCTACAAGACTAAAACCATAACCTTAGCTGCATTACTACATGTAATAGCATGTGCAGTATATTTGTGTTATTACCTCGAACCGTTTGGGTTATGTCCTTTTCTCTAACATGTACCAATCAACAAAAAACTAAATTCCATTTACTAAAAGATGTCAGAATGCCCGTTCATTACTGTCACCAAGAAATTCAAAAGTTCATGTGATTTACTCATTAGTCATGCCTCCGAGCTTGGCAGTGAAAAGAGGAACTGTGGTGACCAGAGAGAAGCCGGAGCCGCCACAGTCGACCCTGCATTGCGACGCCGATATCCCCTTCAACTCAAGCACTTCTCCGTTCAGAGTCACCGTCCCGCTCAAGCTCCCCTTCGTAACCTGATTCGCCAGAGAACTCTTCATATCGACACTTGTTTGAGAGGCTCGATTTCATTGACGGAGTTGCAGAGCAAGCCATCGGATTTCACAACAAGCAAGATCTGGCGTCAACTTGTTCGTTGTCTCACAATAGAACTTAAAATTGGAGGCACGAACCTTACAAGACAAAAACCAGAAGGTCCGACGTTAGGCACTTCAACAACCTGATCATCACAATACAAAACAATTAGAATAAGATTAGCATTAATATGTCTCCTAAATTGGAAATCAAGTAATCTAGACCTCCAAAGTACCTATTGTTGCTTGTTCCAAGAGTAGTCTTGAAGCGGGATCGACGCAAAGAGTGACCAAAGCGTGAGCCGGCTTGGTGTCACATTCGACGATAATCATAGCACCGCATCGAACACGGACAAAATTTATACTGTATATGCGGCTGCAATTTGAATGAGTATCGACGAACAAACGGATGCAAAACCACCTGTGACCATCATCACTCGAGCATCTCCCCACGCCATCAACAATTGAAGCAGTCTGGTCCACACACTCACGCCGCGATATTTTAAAAACCCATCTATTAACAACAACACAAATAAGAAAGAATGAAAAATATCCTGCGTTTGCAGCCCATCATTAACAACAACGGAAAAGCAGACATGGCGGAACAAGCCACACGCACAGGATCGCCAACCTTTTGAAAGAAATAAAACCCATCAAAATACAACCATAATCGAGCGACAAATAATACAAGCCGAAATTACTTGAAGTCAAATTAAAGAAAGAGAAAGTACCAGAAGATTAACAATTTGTCACTGAGCTCCCTTTCTGCGATTATATTGACAACAAAGCCATTCGGATCAACGTCTACTACGTAATTGTTCTATCGGAATTTCTCAAACGTCTTTGAAACCTCTTATGCCGATACGAAATTGGAGGATCCCAAACAACCAATCGACAATTTCCGAGACCAAAGCGTAGATTTTGAATGAAACCGGACGAGTTCGTTATTTTTCATCACTACGTTTTCTTAATTTATAGAAAATGAACCGGCACAACACAATCACCTCATTACCAACACATACATTCAACAAAAGAAACAAGTCTACATTTAAGGAACATCACAGTAATTATCAACATACCCATTCACCAAAACAAACAAGTTACGTTCAACGAAAAAAAAACCGTACGAAACGGTTTTTTTTTCAAAAACAGAACAACAACAAAAAAACTAAACAATCAAGAAATGTTTGTAAAGAAACACTTGCCACGTGTCGATTTTCCCTACTCCTGCATGCATGCAAACAAAACTAAAAAAAGCCAATCACAATGCCTATGTGTCAAGCCAGCAAAAACCCAAAGGAAAGCATATATGTAGAATGTTTTATGAATGTTCATCAGAAATTGAAGCAAAACACATTAAAATGATAAAAAAAACAAAAAATTGAGAATTTTTGGGAAAAAATAACATAATCATCAGAAATCAAAACCAATATTTCATGAATGAAAATTTCAAACAATATAAATATCATATGCAAATTGAATAACCACACAAACCTAGAAAGAAATTGAAAAGGTGCACCTTAGACCACAAAATCTAATTAATCCGATCAAACCCAAAATTTTGGTTGGAAAAATCAAAACTCATATCCAAATCAACAAAATAGAAACAAAAATGAGCACCAATTAAAGAACCATACAAACCTACTCAGAAGGAAACCGAAAACATTCAGCTTGAGACCCCGACCAGTTAATCCGGCCAAACCCAAAATTTTGTTCAATCCAAATCAAGATGAACAAAATAGAGAAACACACCTCTACATACTCTCTCTAAACCATAAAACACAAATTCAAACATCTAAGAGACCAAGCTAGTGATTCTGATCTCGACGAAGACATTGGCAAGGGAGGAGGGCAATGGAGCCTCAACTTCGGGATCATCGGAGACGGACAACTGAAAGATTCGTGAATCGTCGTACAAGAACCCCGGCCCTCTCGGCGATGCAAGGAAGGGCATTTATTTCTCCTCTGAATCAAGAGCGCATAGATGAAATTAACCCAAACAAACCCTACGCAACCCAACAACAATTTATAGAGCAAAAAAATGTTCAAGAACCAAATAAATCAACCGATAAAGAACATCAAAGAACGCGACTAAAACATAAATTTAGGGAAAGTTATTTAGAAAATAACTGACACACATGATACATTTCATATAAGAACAAGAATTTATAAAACATAAAATTTAAGGCGGTTACCAAAACTTCTTTGCAAAAAAAACCACATTCAAGAACCCAAGTGTCAACCTCACAATTAACCAATCACACCATATATTAAAAACATTCATGTTCTTGTGTCAGATATCAAACTATAAAAATGCCAGATGTCACAAAAGCAGCACTCTCAAACTATTCCCTATTCCCATTATATATAAGATAGATTAAAGTGCATAACACATGTTATTACAATAGTGTGATACTTTGTAAATATATAAGGACTCCTTAAATTGAGTTGTAGACACATTTTTAAAACTGACGAATATCAATATAAACTTACAAAAAAACGTGGCCTCAAAAAAGTGATAAAGCTAAGATATTTCTCTTCGATTCACAGTCTGTGAACTCGGTCTCTATATTCAATCATCAAGGTCACAAACACAATCCACAGAAAACCGGTAATTGACCCATACAACAATGGCGATTCTGAGGTACATCTCAGCCACATCCGCGAGCACGCCCTTATCTCCTGATTCCCCCAAGCCACCTCCATCAATCCCCAGCCCGCGACCGACCAAGGTGGTGCTTCCCAAGAAGCCGGAGAATTTGTCCCCCACAGTTGCGCCGGTCACCAATCCCCGCAAGAACTGGCTAGGCCAAGGAGTGGACCCTTGGGACTCTGATGACTTGATCTGGAACAAAGACTTCGTGCCTAGCATGAACCGCCTCTTCGATGACCCTGATTCCTATTCTGCCAATTTCCCTTCTGCTCAGGTTATTTGGGGTTTGCTTGGTTTTGTTACTGTTTCTGCTCTCTTTTGCAATCTGGGTTTTCTTTGTTTTTGTTTGAATTGTGGTAAAGTTGTGTGCTTTGGGTGATTGGGGTTAATGGGTTGGTGGTGTGCTGCTGAGCAATTTGGTTTTTCTGCTTGAATTGGTGATATGCTTTCTTCTGGCTGGGATTATTTACTTCTGATGCTTAAAATGATATGGTTTTGTCTGTTTTTACTGATTATATGAGCAATTTGGTTGTTTTTATTGAGCAATGCATACCAATGAAAAAAATAAGTGGAAGAGTTGTAGAGAGTCCATGATTTTGTTTCTTTATGTATATTACGAATTGGGTACTGTTTTTTTATTAGTTTCTGTAATATGTTAGTTTCATAGTATAATTGTAAACACTTATTTGTTATTGGGTGTCTTCAGTTTGTGTTCTGAGTATTTACAAATTAAGCAGGAACATAGTTGAGCTCCATTATGCCCCACTCTAGTACCAATATCAAGTCTTTACGTATATCTGCTTTGAATATTTCTTTTGTTCTCCAATGAATTGCTGTTATTATATTGGTACTAATATCAGATGGTTGGGTGTGAACAGGAAGATGACTCTTCTGGGTTTCTAAGCTTAAGTAGATCCATGAGCCTTGACAGGTGTGTTTTTGTTTCTCACTAATAATGCTACGATTGTATAACTTTCTCTAATGTTTATGTATGTGCTGCTTGTTTCTGAAAATTAATTCTAGTTATGGGCTTGTAAATTTAGTATGGAGATTGACTTGAGCAAAGAACTTACATCACCTCTACCACCTATCTTAGGAATTCAAGTTGAGACTCCAACTGAAGTAAGATGAAATGATTTTGCATTGCCAACACGAGTGCATGTTGTTTTCGGTCATTCCATTATACTTATTCATAAAATTCCTTTCCTTTGTGATAAAATAATTATCAGAGCAGCGGGGTCAGAGCACAAAAATGGAGATCATCACCACTACCCCGTGATCTAGACAAGTGGGACACAGCAAGAAGGTTTTCAAGGCGCGGCAGTGTAAGCCATATGCATCATCCCATGTTTAAGTTCTTGTTAATTTTCATATGCATTGTTAATTTATGATCCCTCTTAATCCAACGGTTATATTTGCAGAGCTTTGTAATATCTCCTTGAAGCAAAATGAAAAAAGTGTCCCCAGTCCCCACATTATCCCAAGTTATACTTCTCATGAATGGGTTTATTTTAATTTTTTGAGTTTAATTCATCTCTGACCTGTAGGAGGTGATGGATCGTGAACTGAGGAAAAGTAGTGTGGACCCAAAAGTGCTGGCTGCTCAAGGAAGGGAGCAGTATATGAAGGTACTTATTGCAAAGTTCATTACTGTGTCCAGATCCCTTAAAACTTTTCATCACTTGCAGACGGCATTTCAAACTTATTCCTTTCTCATGTTGAAATTTGAAAATGCTATGCGCTCTGGATTTTCTGTTGCAGTTGAAGAGAAAGTTGCAGTTCCTCACTTTGGCCGTAGGTGGTGTTGGCTTGGTCTCATCATATATTTCTTATACGCCTGAGATTGCAGTTAGGTAAGTACATCCACCCGAACCGAACCCATACAAACACACACACAGTAGCTTATTGCTGTTAAAGTCAAACTTTATTATTGCCCATCAGTGATATCAAGCCATCTCATTGCATGTGCATTCTATTCCGAGCAAGTTTCTGCACTGTTATTGCATGGAAGCTTTAAATTCATTGTGAACTTTAACTTGACAACTTGTTCATTAACTTCACACTAGAGTGAATAAATTGTTCATTCCTTATTTTATCCGCTCTGAATTTGTATGAATGAGTATGATATTCCTTAGATTGCTTTTCCATGATGCCACCAATGGAAAAACCTACTTGCATTGGTTAACATCACATACATCATCAAGTTATTTGCATCCTTATGGGGTATATATTAGCAATTTTTAGGTATACGAGATTGATCAGTGATGTTCAAGTCAGCAATCAACCACTTGCATAATACTTGGTATTTCAGAAATTGTTGCGAAGCTAATTACCTTTTTAATGTTATTTTGCATTGCTATGCCCTTTCAGCTATGGTGCTGGATTTCTTGGTTCATTGATGTACATCCGCATGCTGGGGACTAGCGTCGACTCCTTGGGAGAAGGAGCTAGAGGCCTTCTCAAGTACGTATTAGATACACATATTTATTCTCAGATGATAACCGTCTTTAATGGACGGTCTCAACTCTCAAGCTTATATTCATCGCATAAGATTTGCTTGAGGGGTATCATTCATCCTTGATGTCTTTATCCTAGATTCTTCGTTAATAAACCAGTATAACAAATACACACGGGAATATGTCTGTGTTAGGACTTGTAGATTTGTGATATTTCGAACGATGAAAAAAATTGCCTACTATTATAGGATTGCAAAATATCACAGAAAAATCCCCCTAAGCAGGTGTCCCACTAGAATTTGAACCCCTAATATAAGGCAAGATTGAACTTGTCTTGACCAACAATGCTAGCTAGGGCTGGTCAAACCCGGCTAACCAGAACCGGACCACCAAACCAAAAACAGTTCGGTTACCGAATTCTAGAACCGAAACTGGACCCGGAAGGGTATCAAACCCGGAAATTAACTGACCAGTTTGGGTGGCCGGTTTTCTGGTGAAAATCGAACCGGTTTTGTTGGCCGCTACACATGGATGCCTCATGGACGTCGATCTATGGAGATCAATGGCTGGTATCAAGCCAATTAAACCATCTCCGGTTCACTCGGTCAACCTTGGTTTTGTATAAATCAAACCGGAACCAAACCAATTTAGTTTGCTCCTTGAATTTAAGAACCAAACCGGACCAATTTTATCCGGTTCCGGTCGGTTTCCCGGTTTATTTTGATCGGCCTTAATGCTAGCCCTAGTGGGCAATGATGGGGTAATGTCTTAATGGCTGTTTTATTTGCAGGGGAGCAATTGGGCAGCCGAGACTGTTAATTCCTGTTGTGCTGGTCATGGTCTACAATCGGTGGAACGGGTGAGTAATAAAACAGACGGAAATCACTGTACTGACCTCTGGCGTTACATGAATTGATTGTGAAACTTGACATGCTTTATCTCGATGCAGGATCCTTGTTCCGGAATATGGATTCATGCACTTAGACTTGATTCCTATGCTGGTCGGGTTTTTCACCTATAAGATTGCTACCTTCATTCAAACTGTTGAGGAGGCGATTACTTTTGATTCGAAAAAGTAGGACTCAGGACTACGCTAAAACCTCTGCACAGACAAGCGTAAGGGAGCTTGCAATTGCGTTTCATTATATTACTCAGTTTCCATTACGCATATGCATCATGATCCACGCCCTCAACTCATTTCACCGACATTGCCTTCAATTGTTGATTAAGGTTCCTTGGATCGGGAGTTGCTCGGAGACATCGGGGGTTATGTATACACCAAGCCGTCGAATGGGGGAAGAAAAAAAATGCAATTTTATTCTTGTGACTGTATATGTATACAAGTCTAGCATTTGCCCATCTCATTCAAGGCAAGAAAATTTATCTGAATTTGTACATCAACTGTAAGACACATATTATGATAGGTCTGAACTATTCCAATTTTGGAGCAGATCAGTTTAAGTCATATTTTATGAAGATTATAATGCACATATATGTATCCTATAAGTTTTAAAATTTGTGGTAACTCAAGTACTTGAAATAGGTTACGTATGAGTAACTAACATGAATTTGCCCGAACATCAACATAGAACAGTCGAAGCTGATCAAAATGTTGCTACACTTTCTCCTCATATTTATTAGGAGTCATTGCTACACTTTCTCCAATGTAATGTGCTTTCCTTCACGTTTGAGTCGAAGTACAAATCGAGCTAGGGGCGTCAAGGTCTAGGTATAGTGGTTTGCAAAGAAACCCGAACCCAAACCCAAACCCAGATTGGGCGCAGCTGAACCTAATCACGAACCCTCAGCAGCGTATTGAATGCTGAGGGTCGACCTGACTAGATCGAATAGAGCATAGAGGTCGGGTTTCAAAGATGGGATCTTGTACCCGATATATAATGCGGTATATATCGACGTGACCTCGGGAGGATTGGGCACGTACAAACCTTCCTCTACGATGCTGTCCCGAGAAGTGAACGACATTATTAGTAGTTGTGGCGATGACTCGTCGGGCACGAAACGCTTGTTCAATGTGAAGCAGTGCTTAAGCGAGGATATATAATGCTTTAGGGGCCGTTATATAAAATTCACAATATTTTTTAATCAGTTGTATTTTTGAAAAACTATATTATAAACACCAAAAGTACCCAAAATATGTAAGTGGGAGAGGGAGGAAATGGCTGACGTGTGGCCGGAGGGTAGGAGAAAGAAAGAGGTGACTCCCTTATTTCTATGTATTTTAATTTTATAATTACATGGTTATGTTTATTTTAATTTTATAATTTTGATTTTAATTATGTATCTCAATTTTATAATAATGTAATTTCTCCAGATGTATTTCAATTTTATAATTATGTATTTCCATGTATTACAAATTTATTATTGAAATTTTAATTATGTATTTCAATTTTATAACAATGTAATTTTTATAGATATGTATATATAATTTTATACATTTCAATTTTATGCTTTGAATTTTAATTATGTATTTCAATTTTATAATAATATAATTTTATAAATTATGTTTTATATAATATAGTTCGCGTTATAATAATGAAGGTTTGTTTTTATAATTATAAACAAATAATGATGTTGAAATACTTGTATTTATATGATTAGTGTTGTTGAATTAAATAATACATAAAAAAACAACTCCTTTTGTGGCTTCTAGAAAGTAAGTGCTGATGTTTGGGAATTGACGCTTCGAGCGCACCGCTTTACACACATCCTTTCCCTAACTAACACGCATCAGAACACAATCGTTATCTGAATAAATTTTTGAGTTTCGGCTTTACCATGTCAAACTTTCGGGAACCAAATATGAGTTTCATAAATGAACATTTCACATTCTCTTTCCCGATACAATTCAAAAATCTAAAGTACACAAAGGAGGAGATAATTAAGCTATAACTAACACATATAACTACAACTAAACTATAATTAAACTACGCTGTGTTAGATGGTAAGTCAATAAGGGCGGATGGTTGATGGTTGGTTGGATGTCGAGGATTCGAGAACTGAAGGACCTAAACATCATGATCAAAACTATCAAGTAATTAAATGAGACATCCATGTTAAACATGCTTTTCATTGGCCTGTGTTTTAATTGCTCTACCTGTTTCTCGACATTGGGTAGAGCCTAATTAACCCAAGTCTTGCGAACTCATGGTGTTACCAAACTTACACAATGTCACTCAATGCAAGCGTGTCATCACCTCGTAAACCCACGACCATAAGGTAACAACATTAGAACCACCAATCTTCGAACCAAGAAGTGGGCGGTAGGTGCCGACCTCTCGAGTCTACTAAAAGTGGAATCAATAAGCATGCACACAAGATATCAAAAATCTATCATCGCCAAACATTTATCTTATCAACACACTATCAATTATTCAATTTATCGCATGCAAATTGAACTTATGTCTTAAATACCGAACCCATCTCTCGACATTGGGAACAACCTAATCTCGGGTGAGTGACCCTCTTGGGATGTTATTTTTCACCCTCAACATCATTAAACCCGAAAATCTCAAGGCAAGGGAAATCACGCCAAGCACCGATCCCTCGTTTCTACTTATGTCCACCCTCAAAAACCCTTCTCGGAGTCGATTTTGGGCCAAAACAAACATACAATCTCAAGAACTTATATTTAAGCATACACTCATAAAAGTTCCTCTCAAAATCAAGTATGAGCTATGGAAAAAACACAATCCTCAAGCAAGAACATGCAATAATCATATATCAAAGTAGAACTCAATTTAATTATGCAACACTTAATTAATTAAGCGTCTAGCTCCCATGACCTAGGGTTTTTAGTCCTAAATCATGGTGCTCAAACATTAATCTAAAGTGAATAACTAGATTCAAGACAAGAAAATAAATTACAAACCTAAACCCAAACCCAAACCCAAAGCATGGGTGTTGGGAAGCTCAAATCTCTCAATCTAGCTCCTCCTTGTAGCCTCCTTTGCCTCTTCCCATGGTGGTGGCGGTGGAACTCATCACTTGGAGCACTAAAAATGGCCTCAAATGGAGTGTTTTGGAGCCCCCTCTCTCTAAAAAATCTTGGGAGCTCGAATCCCTCAAAAATTAATAACTTCCTTCCTCTTGGCTGATAAAAATTTAGAATTTTGCAATTTAAATAGCTGAACCGTGACATTGTCACGATGGTGTCATGATCGTGATAGATTTTTGAATTGCCGTCAGAATGACGTCACGATCATGACACACTCTAAGTCACGATTGATGTGCCTCCGTGCCCTTTGTCGTGCCAAGCCACGGGTCATCTATAATATTTTGATTTAATTTGTCACGATCATGACATTTCTTGCTTCCTCTCCATGGTTCAAAATATGCTCCGATTTTTCTTCATCACCTAGAAAATTCAAAATTTCACCAGGCATCAAAATATTGGCTCTAGAAAGCCGAAACGAGGACAGTTCGGTGTCAAAGTGTGTGACAAAAGTGTAAATGCAAAGTCACATTGGCCTGCATAAAGTGTCTGCATAGTATGAGTGTACTGATATGACAACTCAAACACTATCTGGAGCCCCTCTATTACAGATAGCCTTACTCTACTAAATTATCTTCATTCTTTTATCTTATTTTCTCTCTCCTCATTTTTATTTTATTTTCTCATCGTTCATATTTATGCTTCTTGATACCTTCTCCCCCTATCGAATATGGAAGAGATTTCATTTGTCACCCATCGGTATAAAAATTGAGTGACAGTTAAAATCTCTCTTATAACCAGTAGTATGGATATACTCGATAACAACTGATATATCGATTTTTTCAAGCTTTCCGCGACGAAATAGCATATTTCAGTGAAAATACCAGTCAAACCCGGTTAATCCATCCAAATTCAAATTAATTGTAGTCTAATCCATTCCAAATTAATTAATTTTGATCTACTCTAATTTACATTAATTAATTTCGGTCTAATCTGGTTTAAATTACAATTTTTTGATCTAATCCGGTCCAAATCAGTTTTATGTTGCAAATCACAATTGATAAAAAGGGTTAATTACAGTTTGCCCATACTACACTGGCGCGTTTTACAGTTTACCCTAACTAGAATAGAAAGTTCAAATTAAGATACGCTAATTGTATTTTTTTATAAATCCGTTAGAAATTGGATGGAAACCTAAAAATTTGGACGGAAACTTAATTTTTTTCAAAAAAGACGAAAATACCCCTTTACCTGGTTTGACTTGGACCGGTTATGTATTTAATTATATAATAGTAATTATAATAATAATAATAATAATAATAATAATAATAATAATAATAATAATAATAATAATAATAATAATAATAATAATAAAAATAAAGTAATTAATAATATATTGAAACTTTCGAATGTCATAACTCTCTCATACAAGCTCTGTTTCGGGCTCGTAGTATATCAAATCGAAGAGAATCGGAAAATCAACAACTTTTAACAAAATTTTTGTCTAATTATATATACATTTTTAATAATTAGACTTGAATGACATTAATAACTATACATTCAAAATAAAAAAATAAAATAATTAAAATGATTAATTAAAATAATATTAATAATTTTTGATCTTCCGATCAATTCTGGTTTATTTCTAGTCCAAGTCAAACCAGCTGAAGGGGTATTTTCGTCTTTTTTGAAAAAAAGGTTTCTGTCCAAATTTTTAGGTTTCCATCCAATATCTAACGGAATTGTAAGAGAAATACAATTAGCGTATCTTAATTTGAACTTTTTATTGTAGCTGGGGCAAACTGTAAAACGCGCCAGTGTAGTATGAGCAAACTTTACTGAACCCTTGATATTATGAGTATCTAACTTGATAACTGTTGTAATTATAATGTGATTCAATTTGTATAAGATAAAATAGTGATTATTTTTTTTTTTGAAGGAAACGCGAATTTTGTTTAATAAATAGCAACTAACCCGACATCAAGCCGGACAGCTGAGGCTACAGTTGGTGGGACAAGCCCCTCACCATAACTCCAGTTACTGTTAGTCATCGCAAACTTGGCCAATTCGTGGGCCGCTTTATTATATGATATACGGGCAAAAGATAAAGTCATATTTCTATCGGAAGCTGAGAGTAACCGCTTACAGTTGTGGATGATCCCCCCAAACATGTTTTGGAAATGTTTTCCTCTCTGGACCTGGTCCACCACCCGAACACAATCTGTCTCAACTTCTACCATACACCAATTATGTCCTTTCGCCCAAGAGAGAGCTTCTCTGACTCCTACGACCTCCACCTCTTCGGAATGGAGATAACCCGTTAACCGTCTGCACAATGCTCCCATAATGCGGCCTTCTGAGTCCCTGCAGATAAGCCCTATGCTCCAGTTTCCCCCCTGGGCGTCTACTCCCCCATCCACATTTACTTTTAGTCGTCCTGGGAGTGGTGGAACCCATAATTTTGGCGATGATGTCACAAGCGGATCTGTGCCTGAACCACCACCCTGAGGCTTTACCGCTAGCCAGGCGCGTTGGAACCCTTTTGCTGTTGCAGCCACTCTCGCCAGGTGAAAAGCTTCCATCTTCCAGATTGCTTGATTCCTAGCCCTCCATATTGCCCATAGCGTGATTGCCTACAGACCAGCCTCGTTCTCCCCTTCCATCCAAGAGCTCCAACTAGTGAGAACCGGGTGTGGCCCCATTCTTTCTCTGATTGATCGTAGGAGCCTGTCCCCCCAAACTGGCGCTACAACCCTGCATCTGAGGAATATGTGATATGTAGTCTCATCTGGGTCCCCACACAGGGGGCATACGTTTATTATGGGAAGCCCCCTTTCTGATAGCCGACTCCTAGTTGGGAGCAGGTTTGATATAGCCCTCTAGAGACAGATCTTTACTTTTGGGGGGCCTGCAGCTTCCGCACCTCCTTCCACCTGGCGTCTGGCCCTGGCGGGCTCCAGATGTTACCCATTCGGCATAAGACTCGATAACCACTCTTAACTGAGTATTCTCCAGATTTGTCCGCATCCCAATGCATTTGTCCCTGTCTCCGTCCCTGTCTCCATACCAACTAGGAATAATAGAGAATATTTGGCTACCTGTGTCGTGATCAAAATGTGCTCTTACCTTCCCTACATCCCATGCTCTGCAATTTGGGTTGAACAGATCAGAAACCCACATTCCCTCGTGCCTCCCTCCCTCATCCCGATCGTGCTGCTCCACCGTCCCCCTCCCTCCGTCGCTCCTCTGTCCTGTCAGAGTTTGAAATTAAAATTAATTTATTTTGAATTTAATTAATAATAAATATTAGTTTATATATTTAATTACTTACTTATTATAAAACGCGTTTTACCTCGATCTTCTCAAATTTGCCAAATTTCTTTTTTTATGAGCTGGTCGATATATTTTTGCGATCCTAATTTTACAACCCTGCTTATAACCCAAAACACAATTTCTTTTCGGCATAGAGTTTGAAGATGCTCTAAAACAAATAAAGTAAGAAGATACAGGGAAGTAGGATTCAAATCTAAAAAAGGTAACAACACCAATTCTATCCAATAATGCATAGAAAAATAAGAGAGGTTATTTACTTGCTAGAAATTAGTGGTCACTGTCACATAAAATATAAATAGACATATATGTGGGTCCAAAGCATCAACTTAATTGGATTGGTGCCAATGAACAAAACATATTCTCAAATAAAATAACTACTATTTTGGAACGACAATTTCAATAGAATTTTGAAGTCGGCAGAGAACTCTAATGGATCCAAAACATCAATGTCCATTTCTTCCTGCTCAAGGCACTATTCATAATCACTGTTCATTACACTATCATCCAATATTGTGCTCATCGAATTATATTGTTATTTGTTTAAAAATCATATGAAACTATTATCCTATTGTTTAGACACCGTACCATAAAAAAATATTTACAAATATATATTTACTCGCATAAATTTATAATTTATATTGATTAGACGTATTTAAAAATATGAGATAGTTAATTATAAAGTTTGTAATAAAATAGATATACAAAAGAAATGCACCATACATATCAACAAAACATGAGTTTGAATTTTTTAGCTTTCACATGCCTCAATCTAACATTTAATCAATTTGAATATTTGATTTTTCAAAAGTGAAAGACATTTGCTTGACCACTAATTAACAAAAATGTGTGGTATAATTATTATATTTTTGGAAAACAGTATTGTGTATTTTGTTTTTAGCCGAAATATATAGGGTTATGTTAGATAGGTACAATTTAGTTGACACTATTTGTAAGTAAATATACTTAAGTTAGAAAACTTATTTTAAGGTTAGTAAAGATTCAATATGTATTAATTTAGACATTGGGATTAGATTTCAGTTCGTTTTTAGTATAAGATGACAAAAATGCTCCTAATTGTCTATCAATTTTCAATTGATACCATTGATTTAATTTTTTCCATCTAAACCAAAACTGGCGAGTTGTTCTGCGACACCCTCAGCGTCGGGATCTTCAACGCCGAGATTTCCCCCGTCTTGTTCCTGAATCCACCAGAACCATGAAAAAATCTATTGAGGCATAAAAACACCAGAAATCGCAACTCCTGCACCTTTTACCCCATTCTTCGACTCCTTCTTCGCTGGTTAGTTCTTGAAGGTGAATTTCTTTATGGGTACCAACTCGACGTTCAGATTCTCTAGCGATTATTTCAGATATGAAATGGTTTTGAGCAAAGACCGAACTTCGTATGAGGGCGGGAAGTAGGAGCTCTCGGCTAATTTTAAGTATACCTAACTACAAATTATATCAAGTACTTAATTATATTTATTTGAAATTAACTCAAAAATATATTGTGAATTTTGTTTCATCATGCAAAGTATTTATATTTACTTATTTTGTAAAAAAAAATAAAGTGGACACCAATTTTTATCATTAACGAAGTTCATAAGATACAATATTCTTATGGAAGTGTCAATCTTTGTCGTCATTATTCCTTAATTATAATTGATATTCGTTAGACGAAAGTATGACACTGGCTTCAAACAAAAATAAACTACCCGACAAAACACAAGTGGAAATTAAGGAGACCTTAAGTCTTATCAGATTCTCAACCTTATAAGTCTTTGCACAATTATTCCACACCACGAGAAGAGCAAAGCATAAGCTTGGATATTTTTTTGTATGGATATGCATTTGGACTAAAAGACAAGTTATAATTATATTTTGGCATGCTTTGATGTCACCTAAAAACAAACATATGTACGTGTTTTGTAATTTGAACAATTCATTTCCTTCCAATTTATTTCAACTTTTCTCTATGGAAAAACTGTCCCAACCAATCCATTATTCGTACTATATTCTAACTTCTTCAAGGCCACCATGCATTTTTGATGCCTTCCATCTTTATAATCTCTATTTCCATCACTTTAATTATAGAGAATGCAAATAATTTTTCACGTCCATGTCAGATCAAAATGAATTAAAATATATAAAATTCTCTGTATACAACTAATACGAAATGTTTATTTTGTAGGTAAGTGTAGTATCCATACTTACCGTTATTATTGTGTAACCCTATCAATTTTTTTGTCGCAGTACAAGTGGTGAACTGCCATAAAACTCTAAGTGCATTGCGAGAAAGTATGACAATGTACATGTACGTTGCAACATGGGTTTGGATAATATTATATAATATAATTGAAATATGTAACAAAAAATTTCAAAATTAAAATGAACGACGTGAATTGAATATACAAAGTATAAATTAACGATGTCTAAATCAAACAAAATGTCAACTAACCAAAGTAGCAAAACACCAAAATCATCAAAGTATTAAAGTTCAGAAAGAGGATGAAAATGTTATGAAAAGAATCTATGCATCCGAGTTCTTTGGCTCAAGTGAATCAAATGAGGAGGGCGGTGATAAGGAGCCGAGTATTTTCATAGCATTGTTCAAAAACTTTGTGGTCCTATCCTAGAATTTTTTTGGGTTTGAATTGAACTTCTCGAACTCCATCATGCACATTTTCTTTTCCGCCTTCAGCTAAGCGATTTCATTAAGATACTGATGCTTCGAAAATGCTTTATGAGAGCTTTGACAGGGATCGACGTTAGGCTTGTCCATTTCTACCTGAGACCCGACTGACCCGACCACCCAACCCGACCCAAAACCCGACGAAACTAGTCAAAAGATGGGTAAAAAATCCAAACCCGAGGTCTTATCGGGTGAGGCTGAGTAACCCGACTCACTGAGGATTCCTTATTAAAATCAGGCCAAAGCCCAAATATACCCCAAAGCAAGAGGCGATAGCCCACCCCATCTACTGGCCAGATTCTATTTTTCTTTTTTGCTTTCAAAGCTTCACTTTGAAGCTTATAAATGTTTCAACGCATCCTTACGTTTCTGATTTGAGACTCATTAGAGTAGAAGGTCAACTGCGCGAAGTGGCATAATGTCCACCTACGATCTTCTTAAGCGGAATTCATGCACACCTCTCATTCTCTCACTGTCTCACAACATCTCATTCTCTCACTGTCTCACAACATCTCATTCTTTCAATTACATTCATTGTGATTTCTTCTCTCTTGTCTCTTCTGTCTGAAACCCTAGGTAGCAGAGCTCAACCTCTCAGTTCTCACTTCCTTTCTCGTCTTTCTCAGTCGCACTCACAAGCCTCATTCAGATCTCCATTTACTGCATCTCACAATGGACCGATTCTTGAGTTATCGTTAAATATCGATTTGTTAGAGTTGGACTTTTGGAGAATGGAGAGCCGACCATCACTATAAATGAAGCGATTGTGGAGAGAATACTCACCAACGACTTGATTCTCCATTCGATATGGAGACTCAAGCTTCCCAAATCACACTGTTTGGGGTTTGAGTTCATAATTTAGGGGTCAGGGTTAAAAATTTGAGATTAGGGTTTCGAATTGGGGTTAATTTTGGGGTTTCAATTTTATTTATGTTTTAATTTGGGGATTCAGGGTTTGATTTTTAGTTTTAAAATTGAGGGTTAGGGTCACGAATTCGGGGCTTATGGTTTCGAATCGGGACCAGTTTCGATTTCTATTTTAATTTTGGGCTTTACATTTGATTTGCAGTTTTGAAATTTGGGTTAGAGTAATGAGTTTGGGGATTAGGGTTTTGAATTGGGGTCAAATTTTGGGTTCATATATTAATTTAAGGTTATAGGGTTTGATTCACAATTTTGAAAATGGGGGTTAGGGTTACCAATTTGGGAGTTTAGGTTTTCGAATTGGGGTCAATTTTGGGGTTTTGATTTGGTTCTGCTATTGGAGAGGAGTTAATTTTGGAGTCAATCCGGTTTGTTGAGTTCTAGCCAAATCACCCGAGACTTGAGTCTACCCAACCTGAATCACCCGACATCAACTTGAGACGAGTATTGGGTCTAGTTTCATGGACTAGAGAGAGTTCAAGTCAGGTCCAAAACCATTCGAGTCTACCATACCTGACCCAATGAATAACCCTAATCGACATTGTTGTTGGGAGGTGGAGGTGGAAAATATTGGACGCTCCTAACCCTATTGCTATTCTCCCCGATTTCTCCGAATTGGCCATATTCCATCCACACCTTATACATACTAAAAAATCATTTCCTCCGTACGTGAGAGCAAATGGTCTTCATATTATAAAAAATACTCTTTCTTCTGTAAGAGAGATCAAATGATCTTCATATTATAGACATGTATATTAGAATATCAAGAATACAGACACTTGAATCTATCTAGATCATATTGTGGACCATTTTTCCTCACAATTTTTATGAAGCTTACCAGCCCATACATGAAAGTATCTGATAGTCTTTCTTCTTTCGTCCATGATCGAATCATTTCTTAATTATATCTACAATAATGACGAAATACAAATCTTGTAAACACTACAGAAACCGTAAATCAATAAATTTTCTCTCCAAAAAATCTCACACGCTCATCTTTTTCGTTTGGCCGACGGAGTTGAGCTACTATTTTTCCGGCCTTGCTTATTCGGACGACTATCCTTACTTTATCTAGCCTTTTTGACTAAGGGAGATTGGATTCTAGGTGGATGGTGTCGTGGGCTATGTGGCGTTAAGGGGAGAGCTTGATATTCAATATCTGAGTTTTCTTAGATATGGTTCAATTCTCCTCTTAGATGACTGTGACAAGAAAGGTTTTGGTGGTTTGAGTGGATACTAGCATCAAGCTCCCTTTTTGAGCCTTGATCTCCGGTGTTGTCACAGAGAGGGTCTCATATGACTCGGACGAAGAAACAAGACTTGGAAGGGACGACGAAGACTTAGGTTTCAGGGGCCAGGTTCCCTCTGGTGAGAAGCTTGAGCTTTGATAACGTCCCCTCCAATCAATTTTTTCCTAGAGTTTGCTGTGGATCTACGTTGTCAGAACTCTTCATCTCTTCACCATAATTGTTCATGTTTTCGTTTCGGCTGGCCAGTTTGCTTTCAGGTGGTCTTTAGGTGGTGCCATTGCCCGATACACGTAGATCTTGGTCGAGGCTCGTGGTGGTGGAGGTTTGAAGACGGTGGGCCAATTGTGGCTGCTACATACTGGAGAAAGAGGCGGACGAGGTTCTCTTGGGGTTTTCGACGTAGATTCAATGTTTCGAAACACGTCTGGTGGATTATGGAGCGCCTCTGGTATGCCCCAGTTTTTTCGCTCCGTCACCGACTACTTGGTGTGTTTTAGGGCAAACATTTCTTCCCCAGTCCAACGGATTTAAGTTTTGGCTGGACCATAATAAACCACTGACTGCAGATCTGAGCCGAGCTTATTTCATTTCATCAATATGGACGACTTACCTCTCTGAACTGAAATTAGCTGTGGCTTGTAACATTTTTCACCGGTTCACTCTAGATTTTAGGGTTTTGTAGTCCGGTTGTGATTGTTTTTTTCTTTCCTCTCATAGGCACCATTTTTATTTTGTTTTATGTATATTTAATTTTATTGCTGTTCAAAAAATATTTCTTTTAATACTAAAATATTTTTTATATTATATTTAAACTACTCTATGATTCGAAACACAAATGAAGGCTAATTACCACTGCTAAACACGATAAGTTTTATATTGTGAAAAAAATAATAATAGTACATTACATACCTTTGTATTAGGGAAATGCGGTACAACTTATTCGTTCGACGATAAAAAAACTTTATTCAACACGCACAAAAAATTCTCACACAAACAAATCTTTCTCAGTTCTTCCACAATATTTCACCAAAATTTCTACTACAAAACACACAAAATCTAGCGTACATAAGAATATGTGTTGCAATAAATACTGAAATGATGCATTTTTCAAACGATCAGAAGTGTGAGACACTTGTTATCTGTATGGCAGCGCACATATATGACTATGTACCATAAGACAGGGCTTATGGCAACGTACCATACACGTACGCTACGATAGGCTACCTTATGGCAGTGTACGTCAACATGCACTACCATAAGGTAGCTTATCACAACATATGTGTACGGTACGCTGACATAAGTCCTTATAGCAGTGCACTAATTTTATGTATTCTGTCTGTGTGTCAATCTATGTAGTGTAACAAGACTAAATCCGAATAAATTAGGGAGAATAGGGAAAATGGAACCTATACCCCCTTAACTAAACATCAATTGCGCATACCCTATTAACTAAAATTTAATTTTTAAAATCCCTTAAGTATTTTGTTACCTTTCTTAAGGCCAACGCTCCCTGTTAGTTTTGTGCTAAAAAGACATCAACACAACTCCCATTGTTTGGTGTTAGTCAACATCAACACACCAAAAGCTTCTTCAAGCACTTCATCGATTCGATGTTGTTTAAGTAGATGCCACAACATGAAGGTAGAGCCTGAAGCAGTAATGATTAGGCATGTAAATAAGGCGAACCGAGGCTCAATTCAGATTCAAATGAGCTTGAGCTCAACTCCAAAGATTATAAAGAAGTTTGAGCTCAATTCGCTTTATTTTTAATACAAATATTCATTCGAGTGGAAAATAATGTTAAAATAAAATAAATAATGATATAATTAATTAAATACTAAATGACAGACCCCGCATCATGATCCCATCTACTGTTAGTTAAATCATACTTAACTAATTTATGAGTCACAAAATTACACGAGCGACTTTTGCTAATGGCATCTCCAAAGATGTTTGACTCGATCCATTTAGCATCATGCACATCCATAACCTCCACCTCATATGGATGGAGAAATCTCGTGATCCCGCTGCAGAATGCTTTAAACAGAACCCCATGATATCTCCAGAGACCAATCAACTCAAACCAGCTAGCACATGCAGGGTCACGGCCTAAATCTCATATAGATGGAAAAACCCCGTAAACTCTCTACATAACTCATTAGACCATGTTTGTTGATCAATCTTGCAATCAATGTGAGAATTATAGATCTTTAATAATTCAAGTCTGCTAAGCTATTCATGCTTACCACGGTCAGTTCATTGACGTCAGAGAACTCTCGATTAATTCATTATAATTATTTATTTAAAAGTAAAAGATATTAATAAAATATACAATTAACAAGAGAATCTAGGTGTCATTTTATCAAGAGAAGATAAAATGAAAGATGCAAAGCAACTTGATTTTAAAGAAGTGTTTGAAGATGGACTTGGAAGATGCCCACGTATATGAGGTATCCAAAAAAACCTCAAGGAACTTGTACGAATAAAATATAATTTGATAAAAAGAGGGTCAAGTTGCTCGAATTTTTGAATCATAATTAATGCTCTTTTTAATTTCTCTCGTATATATTTCTTTTAAATTCTCAATGAATCTTTTATCTAACTCTCTTTAACGGATCATTGTTATTCTAAAATTTTTGGGATCACGAAGTATATATTCATCTACAGGTGGGGGCGTTTTAAAGTAAATGGAAAAATTAAATTGATTCATCAATTATCACCAAACTCAGCCAATTATAAATGCTGTGAAATTTCTTATAGCATTGTTTTGGTGTTTTAAAACGGCCAAAGTGCTATAAAAATTTTCTTACCATTACTTTGGTGTTTCGAAACTTCTTCGTTTTGTTCATAACTACAATATTACTCAAAATGATTTAAATATCATCTACGAAAGATAAGCAATCACACTATCTGATACTACTATGTTTGTGTACAACACGAACAAAATTGTTGATGGAATATTTGTAATGAACCAAAGTGCTGTGAAATTTCTCATTACCATTCCTCACACCAAAGTGTTGGGATTATTTATTAAAACGCCTTATAATAAAAACGTCACTCCCTTTTGAAAGTACTACATGGAAAGTATATAATTTTATATTTGGGTTTATATTATTTCTTTACTCTCTTATTTGTGTGGGCTTATTAGGGATAATTTAAGAATTAGGTCAAACCCACATGCGCGTACCGATGTATGTACGGTCCGAATCGACACATTGCAGTACCGATGCATTGACTATACATGACACTTATACCTAGTGCATTGGCCGATGAGACATTGATGCACTGATTATGTGTGCAATTTCTTTACTGGCGGTTAGAAAAAAATATTTTTCAAAAACAATTTCTATACCCTAACACTTTTGCAACATGGATCTGTGTACTTTGTTAATGACATGAAAATGGCGCGACCTTTCTTTTTTGTGTAAAATGTGTGTAATTAAAAAATGACCCTTACCATTAAAAATTTCTTTTTAAATAAAAATAAATGAAATTTAAAAAAATTTCTAAAATTTTCTTTTAACTAAAATTTGTAATTTAAATTTTTTTTTATCTAAATTAGTTTTAAGTTAAAAATTAATTTTATAAAAATAAAATTCGTAATATCCTGAGCAATTTCGTCATTTTTGTACAAATACATACATTTTGCATAACGAACATGGCATTAGTAAACCACTCAAATTTGTGTGTTCTGCTTTCATCTCTCGTTGCACCATGATGCTTGAATTGATGCATATATTCTGGAGAAGAAATTGCGCAATTTCACTTCAATAGCGTAGAACACTAATTATGAATGTAAATAATGTACAAACACTTAAGACCGAGATGGATAAAGTTTGAGATGTATACCAGAATTGTTTGAGAAGAAACTGAGAATTGTAGAAGAGAAAACGTTCGAGTCCAGCTGAAATGATTGCCGAGCAACTGTCTCCCAAGGGGAACGGATTTAAATCATACTTGAGTGATTTTCATATGCATACAGCCCAAGTTCAAGTTTTCAATGAGACAAACCTAAAAAAAATACACTGGCCAAAGTGATTTCTAGAATCAATCATAATAGATGCTGCAAAATCTTTTATGGACATAGTTTCTAACATGGCCTCGGTCAAAAAAACCATACCAAATGCGCTAATTGTTGCATTTGTGGTTGGCGACGAGTGTTGAAAGAGGACAACATTTATATCTATGGCTTAATGTAATTTCCAGTTAGAAAGAAACAAAGACGAGCGATGGAGCATGTTAAGACATGACCGGCCACAACTGTTCAGACAAGTTGCACATTCATGCCATTATTATTGTTACCGAACAACCTCTGAAAACAAGACCACGAGGAACGTGTACGGATTTTCAGGATTGAGAAAGACAACACATTATATTTAAGTAAGGGATGTGTCCTGAGTAATGCCAACAATCAATCAAATATTAATTTTCGGTCATCCGATGATTAATTGATTAACAGATTTTTGTTTGTAAGTGGGTCAAGTTAATACAAGGAAGAGCCGCACCCACGTCTTTCGTTTCAATACGCATCCTATGAAATGAAAAAGACAAAACACCAGTTAAATACAAAAATTACAAATGAAACGATAAGATTCACATTGCAATATCAGTCATAATTATTCACCCTTTATAGATCTTTACCACATTACAACATGAGTGAATAAAGATCTTTACCACATTACAACATGAGTGAAATGATAAGATCCTTATTCCAACACCAATCATAAGTTTTAGTTTGTGTTTATTTGTTCAAAGAATTTTGTGTAGAAATTTAATAACGAATGCGGGTCACACTCACATAAACAATGGTGTGTCGTATTTACGCCTTTCATTTTATTTTCATATTATGTATTTTCACAAAATAGGCAGTTGTCGTTTTCAATATTATGACATGTATTTTCATAATATTGGATGAATGTTGCACGAGTGATTTCTGATTGTAACGACGGGACGAGTATGTTTTTATAGGAAATCATTGAATCTTGAAGGGTCCCCGGGTGTAACGAGGGGTCCCCGGGTGTAACGAGGGGGACATGCATTTTTCTATAGGAAATCAATGAACCCTGCCGGGAGAATGATGTAACCAAGGGTCTCTAGGTGTAACAAGGGAGAAATAAGACGTCAATGAACCCTGTCGGGGGAATGTTGTAACGACGGGTATAACGGGTTATGGGAATACATGTCATAATAATGGAAACACCAACTAATTGTTTTATGAAAATACATAGCATAATAATGAAAACACGTGTGCATGTCTTGCCACCCAGCTGGTTCGCACAGCGTGATCTGGTTCCCATCAAGGTTCTACAACAGACATTTTCAAGTTCCTACCGGGTAATTCACGTTCTACCATTTCACATTACACATTCTACACAGGTGAATCACCTTATACTATTTCTCACTACACATTCTACCAGTTTGGATGTTCGGACATTTCCCCCCCGTTTGTACCTGATTGCTGCTATACATATAGGGATGCATTTCAATACAAACCGAGTACAACGTCCGAACTTCTACCATAGTCGCTCATCTGCGAGATTATACAAGCGCGAGACAAGTGGTAGCGAAGTCCTACCACGTTCATTTCGTGGTTCTACCGTGGTCATAGGGGTATTATGAGAATTTTATATCTCGCTCATTCTATGTTTCTACTTGGCATAATCAAATTATACCATTTCACATTCAAAGTTCTACCATTTGTATATTTTGGTTCTACCGGGTTTACACCATACAACACTCATGAGTGCACAAGCCTTGGGGAAAATATATAACTAGGTTCCCAACTATTACGACGGTCCCAGACTGTAACAAGGGATCCCTAATGTAGAGATGGAGATTAAGTTCAAAACTATAACCGAATGAGGAAAGTGAAACCTGTTGGGTGAATGGTGTAACGAGGGGTCCCCGACTGTAACGATGGGGACCAGATTCAAAATATACCCTATAACTGAACCACGTTAGGCGAGAGGTGTAACGAGAGGGCGGGTTCTGTACTATACCCTATAAATGAACCTTGTTGGGGGAGAGGTGTAACAAGAGCAGGGGGGTCTGAACCCGGTAGAACAACGTATGTATATGGTAGAACTTAATTTGTGAAATGGTAGAACCAAAGGGGGAAACAAGTAGAACCTGATTCTGACGTAGTAAAAAGAGAGGGTGAGCGTGCAAAAATACATAACTGCCCTTTACTTATGCAGAGCCACTTGCTTGGTGACGTGTCACGTGCTGATATATATATACATATAAAATATTTAAATCACATAAAACTTTGGGCTTTTTACAAACTGTCCAAACTCATCAGTTCTACGTCTATATTTTGCTGACCTAGATCTGCGCGACACGTGGATTCACGCTGCATTTAATGGCGTTAATTATAGCTGACAGAAACACGGGGTTATTTGGGTAGTTTTCCAAATTCTGACGCGCATGACTGTTGACCTCACCGAGAGAATCGAAATAATTTCAATTTTATTTTTCCATATATGCTCATTTAATATTTACTAATTTAATGTAAATATTTGATGCAAATGTTCTTCTCATTTAATGTAAATATTTGTTGCAAATATTTAACTTCATATCTCCTCATTTAGTGCAAATATTTAATGATATATGAAATTCTGCTTCGTAGCAGAGACAAGATGTCGAACACAATGTTGTGACAATTGGTTCGACAACTTGTCTAATCACAGATAAAGGATAGTAAATAACGAAACAGTAAACAGAAGACACACAATATATTTACCCAGATCAATGACTCCGCACCTACGTCTGGGGGCACTCTGCTAGTGGAAAGGTTTTCACTATTTGGTAGTCAATAGTACAACTTCAAGCATCAACTAGCTATCACACAAGCTATTGTCCTAAGCTACTATAGATCTCACCATGAACAACCTCGACCAAGGGCCTCTCCCCCTATCTTTGAGATCCTCTCAATTCCACCATTCGAACAAGCCTATGCTCGGCGTAGTTGTCTTCGACAATTTTTTCGTGAGTCTTCAATCATGAACAAATACCCACAAATCACACACTCAAACCCTCACGTTTTGATGTATGTGATTGACACCGTTCTTCTAAAGATCCGGTCTCTCAATCCGCCAACCTTGCACGGTTAAGTGCTCTGAAATTAAGCACAGAGAAGGTGTGAATTGCTATGGGGGTAGCGCCTGCTTTTATAGTAATTCTACATGCCTAATTGGTCTTCAACTCCAAATAGGCAATACAATTCCAAATAGGAATTCCTTTGCCACGTTGCATTATTGGCAAGTTGACATTGTTGCCTTAATTTGTCTTGCTGACGTGTATTCTTCAAGATGGATGTTGCCTGATCTTGTATTAAATCATTTTCCCTTTATCCCATGTTTCTGAAAATCAAACAAAAAAGATAAAAAACTTTCTTGTCCTGCGTCCGGTATGTCACGCCAAATGTGTTGCAACATGTTGGCTGACATTTTGACCTTGCGCTAAAATATGCCAACACTAATCGTAGCAACAATCTCCTCCTTTGGCAATTTTTTAGGCAAGCATAACTTCACAACCTGCACAGTAAACTTCCGGTAAGCAACGTCTCCAGCTAACACGATCATCTTCAGCCATCTTCATCAATGGCACACATCAAAGCATAACTCTTTGTCCTTCATCTTCATAAGTGGCACATAATACTCTAATCGATCAAACACTCAATTATCCTTGAATGATGTATGTCGAACAAATGGTTCTTAACGAATAGTCTTGACATTAAATTAAGTTTCCGTTTCAGTGCCGTTACACGTCTTCGAGTACTTTCCTAATTTCACAAGAATTTGGTTTTCATCTGTAGTGCAATTACGCGTCTTCGAATACTTCCCAGCGGCATGTTGGAACATATGTTGTACCACTTAGAATGACATATATCTCCCCTGATTGCCTCAAAAATGGCAAAGGGCAAACAGGATTGCACGAAAATCGTGTAGGGGAAATAAAAATAAACCGGTTCTATGACAGAGCAACATAAACGCACAAAGATGTCATTTCTGAACACATGTCTCGAGACATGTTACCATGATACCTCTACCCCTAGTTTCCTTAATGATATCTTCTTCTTGGGTTTAGTCAGCACCTTCCCATGGACTGACTTTCTAGTCACTAAGCTTCCAGCAATCTCATGATGTCTCCTCAGATATTTTGATAATATCTTTAGCATGCTTTTCTTTTAAACAACTTGGTGCTTATGAAGAGAACACTAGGGCGCTTTCCTGGTACATTGGTGGGGCGCACAATAACTGTGGGGTAGATCAATCGAGCTCGATCTGCTGAGATACTTTCGGAGGCCTGACCTCTTCTCAACTCCAGTAAAATTTCTTAGCAATCGAGTTCATGATAGGAACACGATATGTAGATGTGACCTTCTCTTTTCCCAGAAATTTATTGATTGCATTAGTGGATAAATCATAATAGTGCCCTTGCACACACACTTTTCTGAACTCAAGATCTTCTGGATCATTAAAGGCAGCAGATAGGTTTACCATAAACTCTTTCACCAGGGAGGGATAGAGTGTACTGGTATTTGAGACTGTCTTGAGCAGCTGCAATAATTCTGGAACACGTTAGGATTTCCTTAACCGTTTACGATATTGGTTTCCCAATTCCTTATCACTGAATATCTTTTCAGAATCTCTATCACGACAGGTAGCTTTCCAGAATCATAACACAATCTAGACTTTCCAAAAGTCTCAAAAACAGCTGGAGATCTTACAGATTTATAATCGCAGTCGATCTTCATACTTAGGAAACTTTTCAAAACTGCGACACACAAGATGTCGAACAAGATGTTGTGACGTCATTTTTGACATCTTTCCTGACCAGATGCTCGACATATTTTCGAGTACCTCATCTGGCTTTTCGCTTGCTTGGCTCCTATCTTAGAACTCCGTCCTCTGTGTGTAAAGATACATTGTCAATAGGACTAACATAAGCATTCTTCGGTGGCTTCTGGCCTCCCATTGATTTCTTGTTTTCATGAGCAAGGGGAGCTACAAGATCTTCTTCTTTCTCTTCTGGTTCTTCTTCCTCTTTAGAAGTAAATGATATATCAACTATAGGCACATCAACCATCTTCTTCTTGTTCTTTTCCTCGATAGGATTCACAACTTCCTCTGCGTGCAACAAAGCTTGTAAATCATGAACCCGGAGATTGGGAAACAGATTAGGAAGAGTCACCTCCCTCAGAGTTACCATTTTTGTTCCCCTCACCAACTTCATTTTCTTTAGCTTTATTTTCTTGGAGAAGTAGAAGCATCCGCATTAGTACGAACAAGATATGTACATACAAATTTTCTGAGAAAAAGGGTCTCGATGGTCTTCTTGAGCACGATGATCTCCTTACCGAACTCCTCTCTGAACATTCTCTCACTTTCTCTCTTCTCAGCCATAATCTTTTTCATAATCATAGTCTCCTCGTTTTGAGGCGTATTTGTCTCAACATTATGACTTAACTCCTCAGCGTCAGCAGAAGTAACAAGGGATGTTGAAACATCCTGCATACCATCTTGCCCTTCCCCAATCTCAGGAAGAGACTCATCAAGTGTAGATGAAATTTTAGGAAGAATCTCTTCGGCTTCGGCTTCTTCATCTTGGAACTCAGATGCTTCAGTGATATAGTCTTCATCATTGGGCGTCAAATTCATAAGTTCCTCACGTGCAACTTCGTCATGCTCTGCTCAAGCGACTTTCTGATTTTTGTTTTTGTTTTTGGAACAAGATTGAAATGGGTTTGGATAAAGTGGACCCAGATTTGATTTTGTGGACCCTAGATGGTCTGTTGGAGAGAGAGAGTAAACCAAATCAACAAAAACTCTCCCTTCTTTCCTTGATGTTCTTACTCCAAGCAGCAAAGTCCAAAGGAGAACCTTAGACTTTCAAATCGATCTGCATCCAACGCCTCTGTGAAGATGTCCACCAGTTGTTTCTCTGTGGGGAGATACTCAAGCTTTGTTTTCTTGCCCTCTACAAGCTCTCGGATGAAGTGTGTTGGGAATTTGTGCCCTAGCAGAATGTATTTTCAATCTACTCATATAATAAGATTATTAGTTGAAATAAATTCGGCATTCATATTACTAAAGTGTTGTAGTAATATCTTAAGTATGATTTGATTTGTATCATTGATGTGTCAACACATAATAGTAGACCTACAAATAAGATAAAATCTAACTTAAGCAGTCCCCGATCAGAATAGCTTCATAAGAAGCGATCGGTATGAGGCTAACTCTAAATGATCACGCTCTACTGATCATGGCCAGAAGGGGGCCAGAGTTAGGTCATAGTATCACCAGTCAAGGGTGATATAGGACAACCCGAATCATGAGTATGTCACATAGACACAGTCATGAACATACTCATATGTCGGATCATGAAATCACATCCTCAGACCGAAGGACCATTGAGGTCAATATGTAATGAGTGACGAGTTTGACTCAGTCTAACGTCTCCTGTAAAAGGGTTACAATAACGGCTGTGATTGGCTCGATCACAAGTTACATAAGTTGACTCAATGGATCGCTGAAGGATTTATCCCTCATACGGACGTGTGAGCAGATATCAGTTTAGGCCACTTGATGAGTACAACTGAAATACAATAGCATGGCCATGCAGTCGATACGTAGTATCAGTTATAGTTCAGTTACCTCAGAATCAAGAAACAGGACAATAAAACGAGGATGACTTGTCTTGCTAGAGGCCACTCATGATGGAAAGGGTAAAATGGTAATTTTACCAGTCCGCCGACGTGTCGTGAGCCTAGAGGGTCACACACTAAAGGTTGAGTAAAACGGATGGAATCATATGGAGGAATCATGAGAGAGACAAAATCTGGTTTTAGATTAAACCGGATTAGACCAATTTCGGTTTAAGATTAAACCGGAATCAAGAACGGTTTAGCAGGACTAAATAATTATAATCTAATTAAATAGATTTAATTAAATTAGCTAAATTGGGCCTAGCCAGAATGGGCTTCTCTACACAATTAATTAAAAGCTTTGGGCTTTAAGCCCATTAAGGCCTTTAATTAATTAAAGTCCAAATAAGGGTTATAAAAGGGAAATTTTCAGATCTGAAAATTAAGTGATTTATTTTACAAACCCTAGCCGTCACCCTCTCTCTCTCCTTGCCGATTTCGGGTCCTTTGATAAATTCAAGGAATTCAAGAATGAAGTACAGAACCAGCTTGGTAAAAGTATAAAGGCACTTCGTTCCGATCGAGGTGGCGAATACTTAGATCAAGAATTTCTCAGTCACCTAAGGGATAACGGTGTACTCTCAGAATTAACTCCGCCAGGAACCCCTCAGCTGAATGGTGTTTCCGAACGGAGGAACATAACCCAGATAGACATGGTTCGTTCCATGATGAGTCATGCCGACCTTCCAGTATCTTTCTGGGGCCATGCCCTAGAAACGGCCGCATTCTTATTGAATCGAGTACCTACAAAGGCAGTGGAGACCACTCCATTTGAGGTTTGGCAAGGGAAAGCTCCCAAGTTGTCTTTCCTCAAGATCTGGGGGTGCGACGTTTACGTCAAGCGGTTGCTTGGTGATAAACTCGAATCCAAGGCAGATAAGTGTGTCTTTGTAGGGTACCCCAAAGGAACCTTGGGGTACTTCTTCTACAAACCCGAGGAAAACAAAGTCTTTGTTGCTCGAGGTGGGGTTTTCTTGGAAAAAGAATTCTTATCCAAGAAACCCAGTGGTAGTCCTGTGCTTCTTGAAGAAATTCGAGAAGACACAGAACAACCTGCAGAGATTGTAGAGGTACCCGATGAGGTAAATGATCCAAGTCCTATTCCAACAGAAACTCCTGTAGGACCAAGGAGGTCTGAAAGATCTCGTCAAAACCCAGTCAGATATGGCTTCTTAGCCACAGAGGGTAATGACTTGATAGTTGTAGATCAGGATGATCCCGCAACAGTTCGACAAGCCTTGGCCAGCCCCAACTCAAAAGAATGGCAGAACGCCATGAATGAGGAAATGAAGTCCATGAAAGACAATCAGGTCTGGAACTTAGTAGACAGCACACCTGGGATAAAACCCATAGGTTGCAAGTGGATATTCAAGTTAAAGACAGATATGGACGGAAAGCCTCAGACTTACAAAGCAAGACTGGTTGCAAAAGGTTATCGTCAAGTTCAAGGCATGGACTATGATGAGACTTTTTCGCCAGTAGCTATGATTAAGTTAATTCGGATGATGTTAGCAATTGCAGCATATTTCGATTACGAGATATGGAAAATGGACGTCAAAACCGCATTCCTTAACGGGAATTTGCAGGAGGATGTCTATATGACCCAGCCAGAAGGTTTTGTCGATCCTGAACATCTCGAAAAGGTGTGTAAGCTGTAACGATCCATTTATGGGTTGAAGCAAGCTTCCAGGAGTTGGAACTTACGGTTCGATGAAGCCGTAAAAGAGTTCGGGTTCATCAGAAATCTCGATGAACCCTGTATCTACAAGAAGAGCAGTGGGAGTAACGTAGTGTTCCTGGCAATGTATGTCGATGATATACTGATCATGGGAAATAACGTCCCAACCTTGCTTGAGACCAAAGCTTGATTAAGGAATTATTTCTCCATGAAGGACTTAGGAGAGGCCGCTTACATTCTTGGGATCAGGATCTATAGAGATCGATCCAAGAGAATTTTAGGTCTAAGTCAGAGCACCTATATAGATAAAATGTTGAGAAGATTCTCAATGCTTGACTCTAAGAAAGGGAACCTCCCGGTAAGACATGGCCTCAAGCTCAGCAATAATCAGTGTCCTAAAACACCTGATGAGCTTAAGAAGATGGAGAGAATTCCATATGCTTCGGAAGTGGGATCCATCATGTATGTCATGATCTGTTTGAGGCCTGACGTATCGTTTGTCCTCAGCTGTGCCAGCAGATTTCGGTCTGACCCAGGCCAAGATCACTGGACTGCCGTCAAGTGTATCCTCAAGTATCTGAGGAGAAAAAAGGACGCCTTCTTAGTGTATGGCGGGATAGAACGATGTGGGTCAGGAGCTTCTTGAGTGGATTAGATGTACTGCCGCTAACGTCTGATTCCGGGAACTTATGTTGTGACAACACGGGGGCCGTAGCACTTGCTAAAGAGCCCAGATTTCACAACAGGACCAAGCACGTCGAGAGAAAGTATCACATCATCAGAGAGATGATTGATAAAGGTGAAGTGGAGATATTCTACATTTCAACGCATGATAATCTAGCTGACCCCTTAACTAAGGCACTACCGCAGCCTAAGCATAAGGAACATGTCAGGGGAATGGGTTTAGATTGGAATACAAATTGGGTCTAGGGCAAGTGGGAGACTGTTGGGAATTTGTGCCCTAGCAGAATGTATTTTCAATCTACTCATAAAATAAGATTATTAGTTGAAATAAAATCGGCATTCATATTACTAAAGTGTTGTAGTAATATCTTAAGTATGATTTGATTTGTATCATTGATGTGTCAACACATAATAGTAGACCTACAAATCAGATAAAATCTAACTTAAGCAGTCCCCGATCAGAATAGCTTCATAAGAAGCGATCGGTATGAGGCTAACTCTAAATGATCACGCTCTACTGATCATGGCCTGAAGGGGGCCAGAGTTAGGTCATAGTATCACCAGTCAGGGGTGATATAGGACGACCCTAATCATGAGTATGTCACATAGACACAGTCATGAACATACTCATATGTCGGATCATGAAATCACATCCTCAGACCGAAGGACCATTGAGGTCAATATGTAATGAGTGACGAGTTTGACTCAGTCTAACGTCTACTGTAAAAGGGTTACAATAACGGCTGTGATTGGCTCGATCACAAGTTACATAAGTTGACTCAATGGATCGCTGAAGGATTTATCCCTCATACGGACGTGTGAGCAGATATCAGTTTAGGCCACTTGATGAGTACAACTGAAATACAATAGCATGGCCATGCAGTCGATACGTAGTATCAGTTATAGTTCAGTTAACTCAGAATCAAGAAACAGGACAATAGAACGAGGATGACTTGTCTATGCCTCGTGGTTGTCAAAGATATGAAGAGGATAAAAAGATAGATTCATGAACGACAAGGTTAAGTTGAAATCTCGATAATCACAAGCGTTGGGTAATCATGATGTCTTGCTAGAGGCCACTCATGATGGAAAGGGTAAAATGGTAATTTTACCAGTCCGCCGACGTGTCGTGAGCCTAGAGGGTCACACACTAAAGGTTGAGTAAAACGGATGGAATCATATGGAGGAATCATGAGAGAGACAAAATCCGGTTTTAGATTAAACCAGATTAGACCGATTTCGGTTTAGGATTAAACCGGAATCAAGAACGGTTTAGCAGGACTAAATAATTATAATCTAATTAAATAGATTTAATTAAATTAGCTAAACTGGGCCTAGCCAGAATGGGCTTCTCTACGCAATTAATTAAAAGCTTTGGGCTTTAAGCCCATTAAGGCCTTTAATTAATTAAAGTCCAAATAAGGGTTATAAAAGGGAAATTTTCAGATCTGAAAATTAAGTGATTTATTTTACAAACCCTAGCCGTCACCCTCTCTCTCTCCTTGCCGATTTCGGCCAGCTCCTCTCATCCCGCTCCGTCCGTTTTGCTTGCTTCGATCTTCTAGTAAGGATCGTTGTGAGTATCCTCGGATTGCTCTTCCTGTGTGGACGATCTTTAGAGGTTACTAAATCCTATTTAGTAACAAGGAGATTTTGATTCAAGGTGATTTATTGAATTTATTCTAGTCTAGATCTCATGATCATGCAAGATCCGTATTAAAACATGGAACTTTGAGGTTAATTTCTTGTATGGGCATGAAATTAATTGTCTGGAACCCTCAAATAATTCCTTCAAAGTGGTATCTGATGCCTATGTGCTTGGTTTTTCTATGTTGTACAAGATTCTTTGAGATGTTGATGGCACTGATGTTGTCACCGAACAATGTCATTACTTCTTGCTTGACATTATACTCTGGAAGCATCTACTTCATCCATAACAGTTGAGTGCAGCTACTTTCGGTGCAATATATTCAGACTCAGCAGTAGATAGAGCAACAGAGTTTTGCTTCTTGCTGAACCATGAAACCAGATTATTGCCAAGGTAAAAGCATCCACCCGAGGTGCTTCTACGATCAGATGAGCTACCGGCCCAGTCAGCATCGCGGTATCCAACTAAAGTAGAGGATGTGTCGAAGGAATATAACAAGCCTAGTCCAGTTGTACCTGATAAGTATCTGATAATCCTTTTGGCTTGTGTTAGATGGCTAGCTTTTGGATTTTCTTGGAAGCGAGCACAGATTCCCACCGAGAAGGCTATGTCAGGTCGACTTGCAGTGAGATATCAAAGGCTTCCGATGATGCTTTGATGGAGACTTTGATCTACAGGTTTAACTTGATCATCCTTGGTAAGCTTCATGTGAGTGGCAATGATAGTTCTCTTGTGGGAAGCTTTCTCCAAACCAAACTTCTTTACAATGTCCTTGGCATACTTGCTTTGAGATATAAAGATGTCATCATCCATTTGTTTGATCTGGAATCCTGGAAAGTAGGTTAGCTCGCCTACCATGCTCATCTCGAACTTAGACTGCATATGTTGTACAAAACGTTGCACCATCTTGTCTGACATTCTACCAAACACAATATTGTCTGCATAGTTTTGAGTAATCAAAATTTGGCTTCCTTCCTTCTTTATGACCAAGGTCTTGTCAACTCCCCCTCGTATATAGCCATTTTGAACTAAATACTAAGTTAAACGTTCATACAAGGCTCGAGGGGCTTGCTTAAGTTTGTAGACATGGTTTGGAGAAGTGTGATCTTCATATCCTTTTGGCTGAGCAACATAGACTTCTTCCTTTAGGTATCCATTGAGGAAAGCGTTCTTTACATCCATCTGATAGAGTTTGAATCGTAGATGGCAAGCTATACTAAGAAGAAGTCGGATAGCCTCAAGTTTGGCCACGGGGAAAACGTCTCATCGAAGTCTACCCCTTCCACTTATGTATACTCTTGGGCTACAAGCCTCGCCTTGTTGCAAGTAATGTTTCCTTGCTCATCTGATTAGTTCTTGCAGATCCACTTTGTCTCGATCACATTGACATTGCTTGTTCTTGTTACCAGCTTCCAAACTTCATTCCTTTCGAACTGTACCAGTCCTTCTTGCATGGCACACACCCAGTATTCATCGTTTATGGCTTCTTGTACGTTCTTGGGTTCAATCTTCGAATCAAAGCACAAGTTACTGATCATATCCAGATTGTTTACTGGCGGCTTTTGTCGAGTTCTTACTCTTTCGTTGATGTCACCAATCACATCATGAGGTGGGTGATTCTTCTGAATTCTTATTATTGGATTTTTCTGATAAGCTTTTGGAGTCGATTCTTCTTATTCAATGTCACATGCTTTGTTAATGACATCTCGTCCGACTTTTGGAGTATTCACAATAACTCTGTTGTCGTCATTAGGGTGTTCTGAACTATCATCAACGACTATGCTTATGGACTCCATCATGGTCCTGTTTCTTTTGTTGAATACCCGAAAGACACGACTATTTCTAGAGTATATAAGAAAAATACCCTCGTCACGATCAAGTTTCCGTCAGGGTTCCCTATCGGCGAGAATGTAACATACCGAACCAAGGACATGGAAATATTTCCTCCCCCTCCATATTTCATAAAGTGTGATCGTAGTACCTGGACGGAGGGTGACACGATTGTGAATATGGCAAGCCGTGTTCAGCACTTCTTCCCAAAAGTGTGGGGTTATGTCTTTGCCTAACATTATGACCTGAGCCATCTCTTGTAAAGTTCTGTTCTTCCTTTGAACTTTTCGGCATAGAGCTTTAAAGACAGAGAATGTGTCTAACTTCTCTCGAATAAAGTCAACCCAGATAAATCTTGAGAAGTCGTCGACATATACAAAAACATAATTTTTTCCTCCTATGCTCTTGACTCGCATTGGTCCCATGAGGTCGACATGTAGAAGTTCTAAGACTCGAGACGTGGTAAGATGTTGAACCTTCTTGTGCAACGTCTTGATTTGTTTACCCATCTGACATTCTCCGCAGATCTTGCCTTCCACAATTTTTAGACTCGGAACTCCAATGATAACTTGTTCAGATACGTTTTTGTGCATACTTCCTAAGTTGATATGTCCAAGTTTTTGATGCCGGGTTTTGGTTTCTTGAGCTTTGGACAGAAAACACTTAGTGGATCTAAGAGCTGGGGTAGGGGACCATAAGTAACAATTGTATTGTGAACTGAGACCTTTCATCAGTTCTTCCTGATGCTTATTCACAACCACACACATGTCAAGAGTGAAGTTGACACATAGATCCATATCACATAGGTGGTTGATGTTAATAAGATCGGCAGTGAGTCCTTCTACTAATAATGCCTCCTTTAAACAAGATGAGCTAGGGTAGTTTAGCTTGTCCTTTCCTAAGACCTTGGCCTTCATACCATCACCAAAGGTGACAAAGCAATTTAAACAACGTGTTATGGCAGTCAAAAATGAGCGGTTACCAGTCATATGTCGAGACGATCCTCTATCAAAATAACAATCGTTGTTGGCAGAGGCCTTTAGAGAGGTGTACGCAATATGAGCTTGATGGTGTACCTCTTTTACTCGCCATTCTTGTCGAGGTTGAGCTTTCTTGATGGATGTCTTGCGTTTGATGGAGCTTTTTCCATAAAGGCGATACCATAATGATTGAATATGACCTCTTCGTCCATAGTGACAGACCCAGTTATGCCTTTTATTCTTTGAGCTGCCATGATAGTGTTTCTTCTTCGGCTGACTGTTGCCAGATGTCTATGACATCTGTCGTGGCATGTTGGTGACAGTCGTTTGGGGGACAAAGGTAGTCTTGAATGTTGAGGCTCCTTTTGAGTAATCAAGGCCTTCCATGTTTTTCGCCGGCTTACCAATGGATAGAATTTGATCCAAAGTGTCAGTGCTTGAATTCATCATCTTAACTGACTTGGCCATTAGCTTTAGATCCCCACTTAGATGAGAAGTTTCATGTTTGAGGTCAATGATGGTTTCGAGAAGCCCGGTCTTGTCCTCGCTGAGAGAGTGAAAGAGAACATCCTGTTTTTCGAGGACTTGAGACTCTTCAAGCCGCTTAACATACCTCTCATTGTATGCATTATTAAGAGTCTCATTAGACAATTCATCGTCTAAGACGAGTTTCTTCAAGGGTTCAGTGAATGTAGAGGCAGTGAAGGATACATAGTTACTTGTCTGTTCTGTGTTGCTATCTTCTACTTACTCGTCAGATTGCGATGCTGTAAATCCCTTCTTCTGCTTCTTGAGGTAGTTGGGACATTCTTTCTCCGCATGTCCAAAGCCTTCACATTCGAAGCACTGCACCCCTTTTTCTTTTTCTGCTCTTTCGCCTCGTCTGCCATTAGTGTTCTCAAATTTATGAAACTTTTGTTGGGGTTTCAGTTCTGACATCCTGAGAGACATTCTACCCCACCGTTTGATTGATTCTTCTCATAATTCTGTTGTAGTTCTTGGCTAGCATAGTAATTATTTCATCGACTTCACTATTAGAGTCGGAGAACACCTGTTTTTTCAGATCATGAGTTGAGCTCTTGAAGGCCACACTTTTGTGTTTCTTGTCTAAGGTAGGAAGGGAGAGCTCGCAGGTCATCAGAGATCCCATGAGTTCATCAAACTTCAAGAGTTTTAGATCATGACATTCCTCTATGGCAGTGATCTTCATCTTGAACGTAGGGCTTAATGCCTTTAGGGTTTTTTTGACAAGGTATTCGTCAGTCATGGGTTTGCCAAGAGAAAAGGATTCATTGGCCAGGTCCCTAATCCGTACGTTGAACTCGGCTATGGTACATCCTCTTTCATTGTGCGAGTTTCGAAATTAGTGGTGTCCTTCATAGGCCACAACAAGAGTATCCCAGGCTACTTTGGCACTTGTGCATGTGTTGATCAGTCTGAAGACATTCTTATCAACTCTGTTGAATATAGCGTTGAGTGCACGGGAGTTACCTAGGGTTGCCTCATCTTCTATAGCGTTGAGTGGAAAAGTTTTCACTATTTGGTAGTCAATAGTACAACTTCAAGCAGCAACTAGCTATCACACAAGCTATTGTCCTAAGCTACTATAGATCTCACTGTGAACAACCTCGACCAAGGGCCTCTCCCCCTATCTTTGAGATCCTCTCAATCCCACCTTTTGAGCAAGCCTATGCTCGGCGTAGTTGTCTTCGACAATTTTTTCGTGAGTCTTCAATCACGGACAAATACCCACAAATCACACACTCAAACCCTCACGTTTTGATGTATGTGATTGACACCGTTCTTCTAAATATCTGGTCTCTCAATCCGCCAACCTTGCACGGTTAAAAGCTCTGAAATTAAGCATAGAGAAGGTGTGAATTGCTATGGGGGTAGCACCTGCTTTTACGGCAATTCTACATGCCTAATTGGTCTTCAACTTCAAATAGGCAATACAATTCCAAATAGGAATTCCTTTGCCAGCTTGCATTATTGGCAAGTTGACAAGTTGACATTGCTGCCTTAATTTGTCTTGCTGACGTGTATTCTTTCAGCTGGACGTTGCCTGATCTTGTATTAACTCAGTTTCCCTTTGTCCCATGTTTATGAAAATCAAAAAGAAAAAATCGATAACTTTCCTGATCGTGCGCGCGGTATGTCACGCCAAATGTGTTGCAATATGTTGGCTGACATCTTGACCTTGTGCTAAAAAATATGCAACACTAATCGTAACAACAATATATTCAGTCAAATCGCTCATCTATTTCTCTAATTAGTGTTGGAGAAATAATTACACCGAATCGAAAACTATTTTTCCTAAACATTTAATTTATATAATGTGTGGAACACATTCACATGAGAATGGAACACTTGTATATGTAAGTGGAACTTTTGGCAATAAATCAAATACATCCATTACTTTGCGAAGTAAAAATCATGTGAAGAAATAATTTCTATTATGTATCGAATTCTCTACTGATTCTTCCATATCTTCTCATTTAATGCAAATATTATATGAATAAGACAAATATCTACTCATTTAATGCAAATATTGGTGCAAATGTTTGATTTCATATCTCTTCATTCAATGCAAATACTTGATGATATATTCAGTCAAATCGTTCATCTCTGACGCGTGCGACTCTTGACCTAACAAATAGAATCATAATTCTCCAATTTCTCCGCATTTAACGTAAATATTTATATCTCCTCATTTAAAGCAAATATTTATATATCTTCATTTAATGCAAATATTTATATCTCCTCATTTAATGCATTTAACGTTCATCTATTTCAGTAATTAGTGTTGGAGAAATAATTACACCGAATTGAAAACTATTTTCCCTAGACATTTAATTTATATCATATGTGGAACACATCCACATAGAAATGGAACATTTGTATACGTAAGTTGAATTTTTGGCAATAAAGTAAAATACATCCATTATTTTGCGAAGGAAAAATCACGTGAATATATAATTTATGATATGTGTTGAATTCTCTACTGATTCTTCAATATCTTCTCATTAAATGCAAATATCATGTAAATAAGATAAATATCTTCTCATTTAATGCAAATATTGGTGCAAATGTTTGATTTCATATCTTCTCATTTAATGCAAATATTTGATGGTATATTCAATCAAATTGTTCATCAATTTCTCTAATTAGTGTTGGAGAAATAATCACACCGAATTGAAAACTATCTTCCTTAGACATTTAATTTATATGATGTGTGGAACACATTCACATTCAAATGGAACATTTATATGTGTAAGTGTAACTTTTGGTAACAAGACAAAATACATCAATTACTTTGTGAGGTAAAAATCATGTGAAGAAATAATATATCTCTTCATTTAATGCAAATGTTGGATTTCATATCTCTTTATTTAATACAAATATTTGATGGTATATTTAGTCAAATCGTTCATCTATTTCTATAACTAGTGTTGAAGAAATAATTAAACCGAATTTGCGCATTTATTTGATTAATTATTTTTGGAAACGTATCAACAATAAAAGTATTTATGGGTTTTGATGTCGATAAAATTCTTCCACTAGTTTTTTTTTTGCATTCCAATAGACTTTGCGACATTTAATGGATTGATTATAATTGGGAAACGTATCGTTGCTGAAATCAAATATCGTCTCCACTTTTTGGTTTAGTTAAAATTCCTATTTTACCCATGACGACATTAACTTACCACGCTAATCATCAATTTTTCTTCCATGCGCGCAAGCAAGATCAGACAGCTACAGTTGGTTCGAACACTTAGCGTTGGTTTGTGAAAAGCCACTAGTTTGTAGTGGAATATATATATATAAAGGTGAGAACCAAACCCCTTTATAAGAACATGAGAATCGACTTTTGTCCATTGAAAATAAGTGAATGTCTAACGGAAATAAGTGAATGTCCAATGAAATTAAGTGAAAATGAATGTCCAACGGAAAATAAATGAGTGTCCAACGAGAATATGTGAATGTTCAATGTAAATAAGTGAATGCCCAATGTTCTCATGTTCTCACTGCATATTTGGTTCTCAGCCGAACCCTTCCCTATATATATATATATATAATTTATCGGATCCATTACTATCTACCAGTTTATACCTTTTTTCAATAGATCTGTTTACTTTTATCAGTACACACTCAAAGCTTATCAATTCCCAATGATTTGTACTATATATATTTATATTTAGAGAAATCTAGAAAATTTGGAAAAACTATGCGGTCTTCTTTGTGTGGATAAGGATATAAGATATAGTTATTACAAAGTGAAATGAAGGATTAAAATTAGATTTGGACACATAGTAAACTAGAGAATAATTAGGATATCGACCCATATATGTATCAACTTTGTGTTGTGGATAGCCATTCGACTCGGGTCGATATCATCCATATGAACAGTGCAAATGAAGCTTATAAGAGTGCAACGATTCATTCATTTTCAATTCAAACCATAAAACCATCCCTTCATCTTATGATTTGGCGAGAGATTTTTTGGGTGAAAATGAACACATATACATGAAGGCTTCACAAGGTAATATTTCTTTTCATCAACTTTTCATTTACATAACAAATGGTCAATTTGTTTTATCTCATTAAATATTCGTGAGAGTATCAAGGTTTAAAAAGTTTGGACTAATTTTATTTATATGATTTATAGATGGCTTATTGATATATTTAAATTATGTTATAATTAGTATGTACGCACCACCTTCGACAGATTATAAATATAAGTTTTATTAAGAAAAAAGAAAGTGCATTCACTGATGATTAATGAATATTTTGATATCCACGCTTATGAGTTTTAGTCCGATATAATACTTTATAAAAATAATCATTTCTTATGTACACATAACCATCCTCGTATAATTATATTACTCTTAATTATATATAATTGAATTTCCTTATTTGACCTGGACGTAACGACAAATAATATTGTTACGATTTTACTATATATATTATTTTTCATTTTAAACTTTACGTGTATGTAATTGGTCATTAATATATACACTACGGTTTTACCTTTATCACATGTATAAATAATAATAAATACAAGAATTATTCCATAGAAATAAGTACTCTCGTAACTTGTATATGAAGAATTACTTCACCTAAATACTTCTTTCTCTTACCAATATTTGTAATTTTGTTTCAAGTAATAATTGCTTGAATTGAGTGAGATAAGCTACTCACGAGATCTCCTGCTACCATTTTTCTTGTCCTGACTGTCAAGGATCAATGGAATATATTAACTAGGAGCTCAATTAACAATACCCACAAAAAGACATGAAAAATTCACTAATATTCATTATTTTAAAATATCCATAGTGGTGTTTTAATTTATATGAGAATGAAAATCAAGTTCTTTTACATCCTCAAAATAGAATGAGATCCATTATATTTTAACATAATACAACAAATGAGCAAAGTTTTCTATTTTGATATTTTGTTTTTTTTTTCACGTCAGTTTATTTTCACCATATCATAAAATATATGAATGTAAGTATAAATACGTGAAAAAAGAAAATATTCAATAATTATTCATAAAATTACTTTTTAATCTCATTTCATAATTATACTTGCCAAGGTTCTTAAAAGTCTAATACGATATAATAAATTTCTCAATAACTTTCATCTACATTTCACTTCTTATCATGCAATATGACGTGACGAAATTGACGGTGACAAGAAAAATGGTAGCAGAAGATCTATTGAGCTGACACTTTCACTTAACAGTGACAATGCAAATAAGATCAAGTACCACAACTCCTTAGTTTTCACTTGAGTGTGAAAACAAAAAAACCTTAGTAACATCTTTATATAAGGGACATCACCACCGCATGTTAATTATTTAATATTAAATGTGTAATCATATGTTTAATTACATAATATATTTTTATTTGTTACAAATACGATAAAATATATCAAAATAAATAATTTTATAGCATATTCATATCAAATTTTGTTGCATCGACATAAGATATTCCATACACTTTTGCATGCATCTAAGTGTTTTCTACTCTCTCGATTGGTATATATTAGTTGCTCCCGTCCATTGCGTAACTGGCACGGCCCCGTATGCAAGAGGGCACAAGGCTATGTTGTTGGGGGTTTCTAGCTGGTCAAGCATAGTGAAAAAGAAAATTTGACTCGAAATCTATTCATGAATCGAATGCTAACTCTAGATGAATCATGAACAAGAATAAAGAACGAGACTTTTACCTCTTATAGTCTCGTAAGATTGTCGAGCCCCGAATCGTAAGCTAGTCCTCGGACCTGCTTTCTACGAGTACACACACACCAGACTCGAACCTTGATGAAGCGGTGACTCTCACAAGAGTTACTAGACTCTTGTAGTGCCTACTCTCTCTTGATTCTTCTACTCCCAATGCAAGATATAGAAGAGTTTTTGGGTGGAATGCAATTGTTCCCAAAGTGGCTTGTTGAGACACTCATCCCAAGCCTCTATTTATAGGCTTGGGTGAGGGCCTATAGAGAAAAATTCGTCAGACTATGGTGTCGATCGACACACCTCTGAGAACAGAGGTGTCGATCGACACCCTCACGTGTCAACGAATTCGATCGACACTACAAAGGTGTCGATCGACACCCTTATGTGACGTGCGCCGATCGACACCACAAAGGTGTCGATCACCACTCACATGTTGGCAACACATTCTTTCCACCCATTTTGGACCTCTTGAGTCTCAACGAGATGCTTCGGTTCTTGCCACTAGCGTGTGACCCTGTAGGCCCGTGACCCATTAGCATATCGGTGTGAAATACCATATCACCCGATCTATTACTAGTGGCCTCTAGTAAGACGTAGTGATTACCCAATGTCCACGAGGTATCGATCGGTTCGATATCTCCTCTCTGTCATATGTATCACTAACCCTTTGATTTCTTTAAGGTGTATACGATCGAAATGAGGTATAGAGCCGTCATCCTTATCGATTCGATCAAGTTCCTTGATCTAGAGATGACTGAGACGTATCTGGTGCAGCTGCACACTTCCTCAATCATGCTCATCTAGGGGCCCAAAACTATATTCTTCACCACGTCTCACCGTGGGGAAACAAATCGCTTCGGACGCGATGTGCGCTCCCACTATAATCGGTTCAAGAGCCAACGATGCCCGTTATGACTACCTTGTTACAGCCAGCGTTAGGACATGTCAAACTAATGGAGTGACGTGCATGTGAGCCACTCGCTACAAGGTCTTAAGGCAGTGATCACACGATGACGGAGTATGCATTGGTGACTCAATCTATGCGTCGCAATCCAAGTCGGGTCAACCAATACCATCTTCCATATGATATGCATGATATGACTTTGGTAATCTTATTACCTAGGTCAGCAGAACTTGATCTTAAGTTATCCTCACGCTAGTCACTTATGGACAAGGTTCTAAAAAACGCTAGACGCTAATCGGCCGGATAACACCCCGAAACAATTATCGGAAATTAATCGGATTAGGCGGGGATTAATTGGATTTCTATTTATTTATTTTTAATATAAAAATAAATTTATACTATATAAAAATAAATATAAAAAATAAACAATCTCACCATTAATAATAAGCAAGCTCAAAATTTCGATCAAGCTCAAATTCAACAAAGTAAACAATCAAAATTCAACAACTAACTTTCAAATTCAACAATCACAAAATTCATCAACCATATAGTTTCTAAACTTAAAAGTGTCAACAATCTCAAAATTCAACAACCACAATTTCAAGTTTCAACAATCACAAAATCTATGACCCCATGGTCTTAGAACTCAAAAGTGTCTAGAAATCATCTAAGAGTGCTTCTTCTCCATAATTTTCAACCACTTGATCATTTTGTTCCTCTTCCTCAAATTCATAATTTGGACTTTCTTCTTCATCATCCGAAACAAAATCTTCTTCAAGTTGTCGAATTTGTTCGTCGGACAAGATAGCCTCATCTCCACCCTCGACAATCCAATCTTGTGCATTATCGGCTTCATCGAAAAGAAGAACGTCCTCTTATCCTCGTAATAGCTTTGTCCTCTTGTTCAAAAGCTTTGCATTGAATTGAACATAGACTAAATTGTTGAACTTCTCGATATCAAGTGTATTTCTTTTCTTTATATGAATCTAAATTGATAATAAAAAAAGTAAATTAACAATTTAATATTAATTATAAAAAATTTAAATTAATGAATCTAAGTTGATAATAAAAAAAAGAAAATTAATACTTACCCCTTCAAAAGTGCTCCAAGCCCTTTCACAACCGGACAAGCTTGTTGTCAAACTAAATACTCTCTTAGCAAATCTTTGTAAATTTGGAACTTGATTTCCATATACGTTCCACCAACCAACTACAAAATAAATTAAACTAATGATATTAGTACTTGTCAAATATTTGCAAAATGAAATGAAACAAATAAGTTGTAGTAAATACAATAAAGTTCCTTACCCGGATTGAAATTTGTTTTATCTTTAGAACATCCCTTCAAAGCAAGAAGTTTACCAAACATACCCTCTTTGTTCAAATACTTTTGGAATTCTTCGTTCATCAAAGTATTTTGGAGATCAAGATCATCACCATACATTTTCTCCACACATTCCATGAACCCAGTCGTGACTATTATATCATTTGCAATAACCGGATATTCATAAGTGTAATAGGGGTTCAAAAGATAACCCGCTAAATGCAATGGACTATCAAGTTGTCCAGGACCTTTTCTATCAACAACCTCAAGAATAGGACTATAGTGATTTTCGAGATTTTTGAAAACTTTTTAAATTTCCTCTCTAGATTTCAACAACTCACCATAAACAAAACCCATTGATGGCCTTTGATCCCGTCAACAAGGCGAAGAACTTTAAATAAAGGGTCAAATACCTTCAAACAAAGATTTACACCATTCCAAAAAGAATGAGAAGTAACAATATTTGCCGTCGTCATCCCTTACTCATCCCATATTTGCTTTCACTCCAATCTTCACTAGCAATCATCGTTTTCAAAGCCGTTTTCTTCTCCATCAAACTGTTTAGAGTCAAGAAAGAGGTTGTAAATCGAGTCACGGCGGGCCTCACTATGTCTCTTTTGTGTGTGAACTTTCTCATTAATTGTAGAGTCTTGTGGTGAGCATAAATGTAGATGGTCAAGGTCTTTGCGTTGTTAATATGAGTCTTGAATCTAGGTTGGTTGCCAATTTCTTGGAACATGAGTTTTATGGTGTGACTTGCACAACAACTCCAAAATATGGATGGCCTACTCAACTTTAGCAAATCTATTGCCGCCATATTATTAGACGAATTATCGGTTACAACTTGAACAACATTTTGTGATCCGACATACTCAATGCACTTTTGCACATAATCATACATGAATTTACCTGTGTGTGAATCACTTGATGCTTCCTTGAAGAAAGAAAAGCGGTCCCCTCCGGACAATTCACGCGCAAGTTCATTATACTTCTTCTTTTTCGATCACTCCATGCGTCGATCATAATCGAACAACTGACTTTTTTCCACTCCTCTTCTTGTTTCTCCATTAGTTTTTTAGTTCTTTGAACCTCATCTTTCAACAAAGGCCCGCTTATCTTGTATTGACTTGCCGGTCTGTAACCCGGACCAAATTGTCCAACGACTTGTACAAATTGTTTGAAACTATCCCTCTCAATGGCATTAAAAGGAACACCTTCTTTGTAAAGCCATCTAGCCAAAAACTCATGGACTCTATGAGTTCTCATGTTATAGACAGTGTTGTCGACATTTTTGTTTACGAGAATCGTCTCGTTTGGTTTAATCGTGGATGCATAACGGTCTATTGGTCCAACTTTTTTTAGTTTCTTCATTGTCTCGTTTCCATCCTCTTCCATTTCAATTTCCTCATGCTCAATATTAACTTCGTCACTCACTTCTTTTTCCAATATCAATTTTTGTTTCCTCTTATTCCGCACACCCTCAATAGCTTTCAAGCATTTGGCTTTATCCTCAAGACTACTTTGTTCACATGGTTGGACATCCCCCCTGATGTGTGCAATCTGTTTTTTGACTCGTTGTATTCCACTAGAAATTAAGTGGCCACACCTCAAACACTTCAATTTATCTGAATTTGGTGGAGCAGCTCTCAGTGCATATTCGCAACCTACATCGTTAGGTTTAGCCTTAAGTGCTAAATTATACTCGCCATTCAACTCACCAGATGTATTAGATGCAGAGGATGACATAGTTCATGCCATATTTACATTAAAAATTAAATTTAACATTACTTAAGAGCAAAAAAATTAAGAGCAACATGACAAAATAAAAAATTCTCAATGCAACCCATTGAGAAAAAGTATTAAGTATAACACATTGAAGCTTTCTATTTCACAAATTTAAGAGTAAAATGACAAAATATAAGTATAAATCCATACTATATAAGTACAACACATTGAAGGCCATTAATACAATAATAGAGAATAAATGTTTTCATGTTGAAGGCCATGTAATAATAATACAGTATTATTAATACTCTCTGTTTAAGAGCAACATGACAAAATTTTAATAGTTAAATTTTGAGAATTGTTAAAGAATCTAACATGACTCATTGTGCAAGGTTGCTCTTAAGTTTCAGTATAAACAGAACCTTAAGTAACACATTGAAACTTTCTGTTTCATACATTTATGAGCAAAATGACATAATAAAAAATGACAAAATTGCAGTATGAAGGTCGAGGTTCCATATCAATATAAGAATATTAAGTCTTAACTCTTAACCATATAATTTATAACTCATCAAATATATTTCAGAAAAAAAAAACACAAATAAGTAGTCCGAAGCCAAACATACGGTGGTCGACGGCGATGGCGGACAGCGGCGGTCGACGGTGATGACGGTCAGCGGCGGTCGATGGGGGACGATAGTCAGACGATGGCGGACGGAAAGAGACGATTGCTTTTTATTTTACTTTAGGTCTGAGAAGTGAGAAACAAAGAGTTTCTAATATTTTCTTATTTTCAATTTTTATTTTCTTGTAATTGGGCCGCCCAGCCCGTTCAGACCGTTCAGTCCGTTCGGCCCGCCTAATCGGCCAGAACATCGTCGCCGTTCGGAACCGCCCGATAATAAAAAAACGCAGCGGAGAAGCTCTTGAAAGCGCCGCCTAGGCCGTTTTTTGGAACACTGCTTATGGATAAGTCAAGGATAATTTCATAGTATCCAAAGGTTCTACTATTAGTGATGACATACTCAATGACTTTAGATGAAATTATCGCTTGAGTCATTATTACAACACAATAATAATGAAAATGTCTTTCATTGTGAAATTCTGATTCGTAGCCGAGTCAGGAAGTCGAACACAAAGTCGTAACTTGCGTCTCAACTACTTGCCTAAATTGCAGACCGTAGTTTAAATAACAAACAGGAAATAATCACGACACCAGAGATGATTACCCAGTTCGGTGACTCCGCACCTACGTCTGGGGGCACTTTGCCAGTGGAAATGTTTTCACTATATGGTAGTCAATAATACAACTTCAAGCACCAACTAGCTATCACACAAGCTATTGTCCTAAGCTACTATAGATCTCACCGTGAACAACCTCGACCAAGGTCCTCTCCCCCTGTCTTTGAGATCCTCTCAATTCCACCCTTTGAGCAAACGCATATGCTCGGTGTCGTAGTCTTCTTTGACGGATTTGTGAATCTTCAATCACGAACACAAGAATCCTAACCGATCAATCACGCAATCTTCGTGACTTGATGTTTGATCGGAGCAAAGCCGTTCTAGCAAACTTAATCAGCCCCTCAACACGCTAATGGTGCACGGTTAAGAGCTGTGAGAAATTTAGATAATTTAGAACAAGAACGGACGACTGCTAATGGGGAAGCTTCAAGCTTTTTATAACAGCCCCAAATTCCTAATCTTTCCCGGATTAGGAAGAGGAAGTCTCTGACTTCCTAAATAAATCAGGCAAGCAGAGTTGCCGCCTTTGCTGACGTGTTAGTGACAGCTGGAAGTCGCCTGACTTTGTCGAACTCATTCTCTTGCGCTCCAAGTTTTTGTGACGTCATTCTTCTTTCGCTCCAAGCGGAGTCTAAATAGAAAGCTTCAGGCCTTTCCTAATCTGGACCGTAATACGTCGCTCCACATGTCGTGTAACATGTTGCACTGACTTCTTACTTTTGCGCTAAAAAATTATGCCAACACTTAAACGTAGCAACACATTGTTTAAGAGAAAAAGATTATATAGAAAATGCTTGGACTAAGGCACCAACTCTTACACATGTCTCCCACAATTTCAACATATACATAAGCCAAATCTTAGCCTCCATTTATCTCTTCACCAACCACGCCTCCTTACTTGCTAAAGTTCACATAAGGATTTTTTGAGACCTTTTCTCTTCAAATCCACTCGGGTCTTTTGGGTTTAAGATTTCTATCTTCTCTTTATATTTTGAGGATGTTATTTATGCAGTTGACATTATTTAGCTATATGATTGTGGGCAAAATCTCCATAACCATAGGTAATTGTGTAGAAACCTTATTTTTATCTATATGAGGTACTATTCATGAATTTGTTCCATGGTTGCGGGTGTTTCTTTGTTGTTAATGTTGCTTGATCTATAAGAGTTTATCTTCTTTTTTTTCGAGATGTCTTGAGAAAGGGTCTCCTTTATAATTTGGAGAAACCCTATAAATTTTTGGTTTTGCTAATACTTTTTTCCTCAATTTCTAATCTTAGAACATGGTTGTAATGCAGTTTCTCGTTTTTGGTGATGACTTGAGGTAAACCAATGGTTTGGGATTGAGTCAATTGGGATTGAGTCAATTTAAATATTGAGAGTATTTCAACGATTTAAAACTTAGGGTGGTAACTTGTTGAATTGTATTTATTTAATGCAAATTTTGAGTTCGAAGCTAGTACCCTTGATCACTTGACCTCTAAGGCTTTTCACACAGATGTTATATTCTCGTTGATTTAGTTTACATGCATTTTATTTGACAATTGAGCTTTTGCTTAAATTTTGCACACACAGATTGAGTTAAGTATTTACTTTACAAGCATATATTATTCGGATAAGTTATCCTCATTTGGTACCTATAAAATTGGCCCAACTTATATCTGATTTGTTGACGTTGCACTTGCACGAGGTCGTTAGGCGTTGAGTGGTAAACTCGAACCATTTGACTAACATTATGTCCTGTATATGATTAAATTAATCATAAAAATTGTATTCATTAGGTTAACTTATGAGTTATGCGTACACAATTATCAGTCTGAGATTTACGTGAATTGGAGTTCTTAACGATGGTCTTCAATGAGCACTCACTGAAACCAAAGACTCATCTCATTATTATTACATGCAAACTTTTTTGTGGGCCTTTCTAATCCAACTATCACATAGAAATGATGTTGATCAATTTACTAGTTTAAACAGAGATTTGAGTCTACACCTGTCTCAAACTTAACGGAAGTTTAACTAATACTAAAATCTTTGTTTCATATAATGACAAAAGTATAAAGAAAATATTCTATTGTACGTAAATATTAAGGGTAAGTGAATGAGATACATTTGTTCAAACATGTTTTTCATACTAGTACACCAAAATTGTTTTTTAATTATGTATGTTACCTAAACCAAACAATTTATCAGTTTTTATATGAAATACTTACTTTTCCCCTCTTTTGGTTTTAAATTTTCAAATTTTGGCACTCTCCTCTTTTCACCACCTACACCTCTCCAAAGATTTCTCTCTTGTGATGGCGTCTTGGGTCCTCCCCAACTATTGCCTTGGCTATGGGGCTTGACGACATGACTTGGACCCTCATTTATCTTGAGATGTTTCGATCTTGATGGTTCATCCCTCTTAATTTGGTGGTATTCCATCAACGATTCTATCAAGGTGAGCGTCGTACAGATGTCCCACAGTTCACGTCGATCCAACTTCATTTGTGCCCATGGATTAAGCATACATGTAAAGTTAAATAACAAATCCTACTTTCCTATGTTGGGAATTTAGAGTATGATCTTCGAGAACTCTTTTACATATTCATGAATGAAAAATATATGTTTCAACTCTCTCATTTGTAAGTATGCATCGTGGGACGGAAAGACTTAACCCTTTAATTCAAATTTAAATTCATCCCAAGTTCTGATGGATGGATTACCTCTTTGTAATTATGCGTGCTTGCTCTTCCACCATATTGCCGCCGTATCCGAAACATAAAGAACGACTGTGCGGAGCTTCTACCTATCGTCCACTAAGTTCAGGGTCTCGAAGTATTGCTTCAAGTGCCAAAGAAAGTTGTCAATTTTCTGGATGTTGCTACGTTCAACAGATTTTTTAAGCAAAAGGTAAGATGTCAGTCAACATATCGCAACATATGTAGTATGACATTATGTGCGCAGAATTATTTCAGTACAACAACGTGCCTGTTTAGACAGAGAACATCAGCGTGCGTGAGTTTTAGGCAACGACTAAATAAGGAAATCTCTAGCTAGCATCAAGACATGTCAGCAAGGTCTGTAGGCGGCAACACCGACTTGCCAAGGACGGCAAGGGTTTGGATTTCCTAATCAGTATTGGAAACCGATTAGGCTACTCGAGTTGCTATAAAACCAGGTGCTTTACCCCTTAGCAACTCGTCTGCTTTTACGTCCTTCTTGTGCTAAATACTTAGAGCTCGTGACAGTGTAAGACTAGCGGATCAGAGGCTGTTTTATTTCGAAGGACATTGTCGATCACAAACACCAACTCGCAAGGATTTGAGTGTTTGTGATTTGAAGGTTTTTGTTCGTGATTGAAGTCTCACGAAGAAGATTGTCGAAGACAACGCAACCGAGCATAGGCTCACTCGAAGGGTGGAATTGAGAGGATCCCAAAGATAGGGGGAGAGGCCCTTGGTCGAGGTGGTACACGGTGAGATCAAAAGTAGCTTAGGACAATAGCTTGTGTGATAGCTAGTTGATACTTTAAGTTGTACTATTGACTAGCAAATAGTGAAAACCTTTCCACTAGCAGAGTGCCCCCAGACGTAGGTGCGGAGTCACCGAACTGGATAAACATATTGTGTGTCTTCTATTTATTGTTCCGTTATTTACTTATCTGTGATCAGACAAGTTGTCGAACAAGTTGTCACAACGTTTTGTTCGACATCTTGTCCCTACCACAAACTCAGAATTTCAATTTATATCAGAGGAAGCACCTTATTTCTTAGGTGAGATTCTGCAAATATTCTGAGTAGCTGAGATGGAGTCAAAAGAAGAAGGATCAATAAATCGACCCCCCGTACTTGACGGAACAAACTATGGGTATTGAAAAGCACGCATGTGTGCCTTCATGAAGTCCCTGGACAACAAGACTTGGAAAGCAGTAATCAATGGCTGGGAAGAGCCCCCAATACTATAATGGATCTGGTAGCATTATGGGCCCTAAACCCGAAAAGGAGTGGAGCCCCGCTGAAGACGAAGCTACCCTAGGAAACTACTGAGCACTAAATGCGATATTCAATGGACTTGACAAAAACTTCTTCAGACTCATCAACACATGCACAAGTGCAAAGATAACCTGTGATACCCTTGCCGTAGCATATGAAAGAACCTCTAAGGTACGAGAGCAAAAACTACAATATCTCACCACCAACTTCGAAGCTCTCACCATGAACGAGGATGAAACAATAGCCGAGTTCAACGTTCGAATTCGAGATCTAGCAAATGAATCCTACTCGCTTGGAAAACCTATGACTGATGAGAATCTGGTAAGAAAAACCTTAAGGGCTCTAAGCCCCAGATTCAAGATGAAGATCACTGCCATAGAAGAATTGCATGATCTAAAAATCTTGAAATTTGATGAGCTTATGGGATCCCTAATGACTTACGAGCTCTCTCTTCCTAGTTTGGAAAAGAAACACAAAGGCATAACTTTTAAGAGCTCAACTCAAGGACAAAAGGAGCATATATTATTTGACTCAGACAGCGAAGTCGTTGAAGCAATTGCCATGTTGGCCAAAAACTACAACCGAGTTATGCTAAGGTTCAACCAGATGGTAGGGAAGAATGTCTCTCGAGATGTCAGAGACAAGCCTCCACAAAGGTTCCGAAAGATTAAGAACTCTCCCAAAGAAGGCAGATAAGAACGACAAGGAAAAGAAAAAGGAGTTTAGTACTTTGAGTGTGAAGGTTATGGACATGTGCAGAGAGAATGTCCCAACTTCCTCAAGAAACAGAAGAAAGGGTTCACAGCCTCATTATCTGATGAAGAGGAAGACATCGATAAAAAGCAGACAAGTAACTATGTGGCCTTTACTGCCTCCACATCCACTAGAATCTCAAAGAAGCCTGCCTCGGATGATGAGCTATCTTATGAGACTCTCAACAATGCCTACAATGAGTGCTATGTTAAGTGGCTCGAAGACTCCAAATTACTGGAAAAACAATATACAACCATACTCACTCTCAATTAAGAAAAGATGAGACTTCTAGAAACCATCATTAACCTAAAGAAAGAAGTCGTACGCCTGAATGGAGAACTGGAGCTCATGACCAAGTCAGTCAAGATGATGAATTCAAGCACTAACACTTTGGATCAAATTTTCTTCGTTGGAAAGCCATGAAAGAACATGGAAGGTCTTGGTTACTCAAGAAAAGGCTCAACTTCCAAGACTGTTTTCGTCCCCCAAAAGGCTACGTACGACATGTCACATCAGATGTCGCAGACATCTGGCAACAGTTAGTCACAAAAGAAACACCATCATGGCAGCTCAAAGAAGAACAGACACAACTGTGTATGTCATCAACGTGGACGAAGAAGTCACATACGACCGTTCTGCTATCGCCTCTGTGGAAAAAGCTCGGTCAACAAAAATATGTATATCAAGAAAAAACCTCGACAAAAATGGCGAGTAAAAGAGGTACAATATCGAGCTAATATTGCGTATACATCTTTAAAGGCTTCTACCAACAACGATTGGTATTTTGATAGTGGTTCATCTCGTCATATGACTGGTAGTCGCTCATTCTTGACTACCATAAAACCATGCTCGAATTCCTATGTTACCTTCGGTGATGGTGTAAAAGCCAAAGTCTTGGGAAAAGGAAAGCTAAACTTCCCTAACTCACCTTGTCTAAAAGAAGCATTGCTGGTAGAAGGGCTTGCAGCCAACCTAATCAGCATCAGTCAACTCTGCGATCTGGATCTTTGTGTCAACTTCAATGTCAACAAGTGTGTGGTACTCGGTCAAAAAAAGGAAGAACTGATGAAGGGTCTCAGGTCACAAGACAACTGCCATCTATGGTCTCCAAACTCAGCCCCTGTACCCGAAAATGCTCTTTGTCTAAAGCACGAAAGACAAAAATCTGGCATCAAAAGCTTGGACACATAAACCTGAGGAGCATGCAGGAAATCCTTTCTGAACAAGCTGTCATTTGAGTCATAGATCTAAAGATCGTCGAAGGAGAGATCTGCAGGGAATGTCAGATAGGTAAGCAAATCAAGACGTCACACAAGAAGGTACAACATCTTACCACTACTCGAGTTCTAGAACTTCTACATGTTGACCTGATGGGACCAATGCAAGTTGAAAGCCTTGGAGGGAAGAGATATATCTTTGTATGTGTCGAGGTACACCTGGGTAGACTTTGTTCGTGAAAAGTCAGATACCTTTTCCGTCTTTGAATCCTTATGGCGAAGAGTTCAACGAAAAAAAGGAGAAAAGGTTGGCAAGATTGTCAGGTTGAGAAGTGACCATGGACGTGAGTTCGAGAACACCACCTTTGCCAACTTTTGTGATGGAGAAGGAATGGCCCATGTGTATCTACGTTTAATAGTTGGCATGATTTTTTAGCGCAAAAATAAGAAGTCGAGCAACATGTTACATGACATGTGGAGCGACTTGTTACGAGCCGCAGATTAGGAAAGTCTGAAGCTTTCCTATTTCGACAAAGCTTGGAGCGAAGGAAGAAAAGCGCCACGAAAACTTGGAGCGCAAGAGAGTGACGTCGACAAGTCAGGCGGCTTCCAGCTGGCAGTTACACGTCAGCAAGAGCCGGCAACTCGACTTGCCTGATTTCATCAGGAAGTTAGAACAGGCAAGACGACTTCCAGCTGTCATGGAAGGCGGCAACAACTTGCATGACTTTCCTGTTCCTGATCCAAGAAGGATTAGGAATGTGAGCTGCTATAAAAAGCCCTTGGCTTCCCATTAGCAGATAATCCGTTCTTGTTCTAACACTTGCAAGATTTCTCAGAGCTCTTAACTGTGCACCATCGGCGTGTTGAGAGGCTGAGTAAGATTCATTAGAACGGATCTTTGCTCCGATCAAACCTTGAGTCGCGAAGACTAAGTTTTTGGATCGGTTAGGGTTTTTGTTTGTGATTGAAGACTCACAACTCCGTCCAAGAAGACAACGACACCGAGCATAGGCTTGCTCGAAGGGTGGAATTGAGGGAATCTCAAAGACAGGGGGAGAGGCTCCTGGTCGAGGCGATTCACGGTGAGATCTATAGTAGCTTAGGACAATAGCTTGTGTGATAGCTAGTTGGGCTTGAAGTTGTACTATTGACTACCTGATAGTGAAAAAACTTTCCACTGGCAAAGTGCCCCCAGACGTAGGTCCGGAGTCACCGAACAGGGTAATCATCTCTGATGTCGTGATTATTATCTGTCTATTACTTTGCTTACTGTTTCCACAAGAAGTCGATACACAAGTTACATACTTTATGTTCGACTTCCTGACTCGGCTACGATTCAGAATTTCAATTGGTATTAGAGGAGGCACCTTAATCTCTTAGGTGATTTTCCTGCAAATCTGAGTAGCTAATATGGATTCAAAAGAAGGAGGATCTGTCAATCGTCCACCGGTACTCGACGGAACAAACTATGGATATTGGAAAGCACGGATGTGTGCTTTCCTGAAGTCCCTCGACAGCAAAACCTGGAAGTCTATCATCAATGGATGGGAGGAACCTTACTATGCTGATGCTCATGGAAATCAAACCAGCATCAAACCAGAAAAGGAGTGGAGCATGGAAGAAGATGAAGCCGCCCTAGGTAATTCTCGTGCACTCAATGCTATCTTTAAGGAGTAGACAAGAATGTGTTTCGACTCATCAACACATGCACAAGTGCCAAAATTGCCTGGACACACTTGCGGTTGCTTACGAGAGTACTTCAAAAGTCAAAGAGGAGAAGTTACAGTACCTCACGACCAACTTCGAAGCTCTGACCATGAATGACGACGAGACTATTGCGGAGTTTAATGTGCGCATCAAGGATCTGGCCAATGAATCATATTCACTTGGCAAGCCTATGACTGATGAGGACTTGGTTAGAAAAACACTAAGAGCCCTAAGTCCCAGATTCAAGATGAAGATCACCGCCATCGAAGAAGTCCATGACCTGAAGACACTGAAGTTTGATGAACTCATGGGCTCACTGATGACTTTCGAGCTCTCCCTACCTTCTATTGAGAAGAAACATAAAGGTGTGGCTTTCAAAAGTTCTAATCAGAAGAACTCAACACACTCTGAGTCGGATAGTGACATCGAGGAAACTATCGCCATGCTGGCCAAAAACTACAACAGAGTCATGAAAAGATTTGGCCAGATGACAGGAAGAAAAGTCACCCGAGAAGTCAGAGACAAGCCATTACACAAGTTTCAGAAGCTCGAAAACACAGCCAACGATGGAGGGCGAGGAGAACGATCAGGTAAAGGAGCTCAGTGTTTTGAATGTGAGGGGTATGGACATATGCAGAGAGAATGTCCCAACTTCCTAAAGAAACAGAAGAAGGGATTCATTGCCTCTCTAACTGACGATGAAGATGAGGAAGACAGTGACCTTGAGCATACAAGTAACTATGTGGCTTTCACTTCCTCCACAATAGATCAACCAGCTGAAAGCTCAAAGAAGTATGACTCTGATGATGAGCTATCTGATGAGACTCTCAACAACGCTTACAACGAATGGTATGTCAAGTGGCTTGAAGACTCTCAGGTAATCGAAAAACATAACACTCTCATTCTTACTCTTAATGAAGACAAGTCAAGACTTCTCGAGACAACTGTTGATCTCAAAAAGGAAGTTGCTCGACTGAAAGGCGAGTTAGAGCAGGTCACGAAGTTAGTAAAGATGATGAATCCAAGCACGGATACTCTAGATCAAATCCTGTCAATCGGGAAACCAGCTAGGAATATGGAAGGTCTTGGATATTCGAAAGAAGCCTCATCATCGCACACCATCTTCGTTCCTCAGAAGTCTGTCTCCCAGAAGTCTCCTAGCTTCATGGCTGACCAAGCGACCAAAAAGTCTTCTACCCTGGCCGCGTCAAAAACCCAGAACAAAAGACATAACTGGGTTTGTCATCACTGTGGACGAAGAGGACATATTCGACCCTTCTGCTATCAGCTATATGGGAAGAGCTCGGTCAAGAAAATGACCACCATCAAGAAAAGCCAACCTCGGAAGGAATGGCGAGTCAAAGAGGTCAACTATCAAGCTAACATCGCGTACACCGCTTTAAAGGCCTCAACCATCAATGATTGGTAATTCGATAGTGGATCCTCTCGACATATGACGGGTAATAGCTCTTTCTTGGCCACTTTAATACCATGCACAAATAGTTTCGTCACTTTTGGAGATGGAGTAAAAGCTATAGTGCTCAGGAAAGGAAAACTTAATCTTCCCAACTCTCCATGTCTGAAAGAAGCTCTGCTAGTAGAAGGCCTCACAGCAAACCTCATCAGCATAAGCCAGATATGTGATTTAGATCTGGATGTCCACTTCACTAGCGACAAGTGTTCGGTCAAAGACAAACAACAGAAGGAAGTCATGATAGGCCACAGGTCCTTTGACAACTGTTATCTATTGTCTCCAACAGTCAGTACCTTGCCAACCAAGTGCCTTTTATCCAAAGCTCAAGAGACAAAACTATGGCATCAAAAACTTGGTCACATCAATTTGAGGAGTATGCAAAAGATTCTCTCTGAAAAGGCTATCATCGGAGTTCCCAACCTCAAGATCATTGAAGGAAAAATCTGTGGAGAATGCCAAATTGGGAAACAAGTCAAGACGTCACACAAGAAGGTACAGCATCTTACTACTTCTCGTGTTCTAGAACTTCTTCATGTTGACCTTATGGGACCCATGCAAGTAGAAAGTCTAGGAGGGAAGAAGTACATATTTGTATGTGTAGACGACTTCTCAAGGTATACATGGGTAGATTTCATTCGAGAGAAGTCAGATACCTTCTCAGTCTTTGAAGCCTTATGTCGAAGAGTTCAACGAGAAAAGGGAGAAGTTATTGGGAAAGTCGTTCGACTTCGGAGCGATCATGGAAAGGAGTTTGAAAACATCAACTTCGCAAACTTTTGTGATGCTGAAGGAATCGCCCATGAATTGTCTGCTCCCATCACTCCTCAGCAAAACGGAATCGTTGAAAGAAAGAATCGCACTCTTCAAGAGATGGCAAGAGTCATGATGTTAGCCAAAGACATCCCGCAACACTTCTGGGCCGAAGCTTTGAATACGGCATGCCATATTCATAATAGAGTGACTCTTCGCCCTGGAACTTCGCTCACTCTTTATGAAATATGGAGGGGGAGAAAGCCGAATGTCAAATACTTCCATATCTTTGGATCAGTCTGCTACATACTCGCAGATAGGGAATCTCGACGCAAGTTGGACCCTAAAAGCGACGAAGGCATCTTCCTCGGATACTCCAGAAATAGTCGAGCATTTCGGGTATCCAACAAACGCACCCGGACTATCATGGAATCTGTCAATGTCGTAATTGATGATGACAATAACGAGCAAACAAGTGACGAGGACGAAGAAGTCCTGAATCTCTCAGGAGAAGTCAGACCAGAGGTCAGAAGAGAAGCCAGACCGGATGTCAGACCAGAAGTCAGACCAGAGGTCAAGGACGATGAGCGTAACAAAGAATCTGAAGACGAAGGCCAAATCATCCCGGATGAAGAGGAAACTCCCACAAGGCAAACAGCTCCATCAAGAAGAATTCAGAAGTATCATCCACCCAGGGATGTGATTGGAGACATTAATGAGGGAGTTCGGACTCGACAAAAAGCATCTCTTGACCACCAAGAACTGATAGGTAACATGTGCTTTATTTCCAAAATTGAGCCAAAGAATATACAAGAGGCCATCAATGATGAATACTGGGTCTGCGCGATGCAAGAAGAATTGGTTCAGTTTGCAAGGAATGAAGTCTGGGAACTTGTACCCAAACCTGACAATGTCAATGTCATCGGGAAAAAATGGATATTCAAAAAAAAATCTGACGAAAAAGGAAACATCACTCGAAACAAAGCGAGACTGGTGGCTCAAGGGTACACACAAGTCGAAGGAGTCGACTTCGAAGAAACCTTTGCTCCGGTAGCCAGACTGGAAGCCATACGACTTCTTCTCGGCATCACATGTCATCTGCACTTCAAACTCTATCAGATGGATGTAAAGAGTGCCTTCCTTAATGGAAATATAAACGAAGAAGTCTATGTAGCCCAACCAAAGGGATTCGAAGACCATGACTCTCCGCACCATGTCTACAAGCTAAAGAAAGCTCTCTACGGTCTCAAACAAGCTCCACGAGCATGGTATGAACGTCTTACTCAATTCCTTGTAAAGAATGGCTATATTCGAGGGGGAGAAGACAAAACTCTCTTTGTGAAGAAGGAAGGAAAAGACATCATGATTGCTCAAATATATGTCGACGACATTATGTTTGGAGGGAAGTCAGACAAGATGGTGGAACGCTTTGTTCAACACATGCAGTCTGAATTTGAGATGAATATGGTCGGGGAACTCACATACTTTCTAGGCTTCCAAATCAAGCAGATGTCAGATGGAATATTTATCTCCCAGAGCAAATACGCAAAGAACATTGTCAAGAAGTTCGGGTTAGAAAAGGCTTCGCAGAAGAGGACTCCTATTGCCACACATGACAAGTGCAAGAAGGACGAGATGGGAGAACCAGTTGATCAAAGTCTTTATCGAAGCATAATAGGAAGTCTCCTCTATTTGACAGCAAGTCGACCCGACATTGCTTATTCTGTGGGAGTCTGTGCTAGATATCAAGCCAATCCAAAAGTCAGTCACTTGGCTCATGCAAAGAGGATCATAAGGTACATCTCAGGAATCTCTGAATTGGGATTACTATATTCCTTTGATACCTCTCCTACTCTGGTTGGATATTGTGATGCTGACTGGGCGGGAAGCACACCAGATCGAAGAAGCACCTCTGGAGGTTGTTTCTACCTGGGGAACAACCTTGTATCATGGTTCAGCAAAAAGCAAAATTGTATTGCTTTGTCTACTGCTGAGTCCGAATATATTGCAGCCGGAAGTAGCTGCACTCAGCTTCTTTAGATGAAACAAATGTTGGCAGAATATGGAGTCAAGCAAGAAGTCATGACTTTATTCTGCGACAACATCAGTGCAATCAACATCTCGAAGAACCCAGTGCAACATAGCAAGACAAAGCATATTGACATCAGCACCACTTTATTCGAGAGCTTGTAGAAGAAAAGAAAATAAAGCTCGAATACCTACCCACCGAGAAACAAGTCGCTGACATCTTTACAAAAGCATTAGATGCTAAAAGGTTTGAAAGTCTGAGGTCAACCCTCGGACTTTGCTGTCTAGAATAGCCAGAAGTCAAGCAAGAAGAGGAAGAGCTTTTAGTTGATTTTACTCTTTCTCTCGATCAGGACCAAACAGGGTCCACAAAATCAAGCCGGGCCCAAATCCTTTTATCAAAAGCCCGTTAGTCCTTTTTGAATTTTGGGAATGATTACGATCTGACTATCCACCTATCAGAAATCATTCTGTTCAAACTCCACAGACTCTGCGCCTCCTCCATCATTTGAAATCGCTAGGGTTTCTCAGATCAAAAAGCTCAGCAAAAATTTGCTTTCCCCCCACAAAGAACAAAATCCTAGCTAAATGGTTGGTACTCGCAGCGGTAGAATACCACCTGCTTTAATCCTGAAGTCATTCCAGAAGTCACTCAACTTTTAGAGGAACCTGTCAAAGAAAGTGTCGATATTGAAACCATGGAAAAGGAAGAAGCTGTGCCCAAGAGGGCTGTGAGAAGGAAACTACCAACACAAAGGTTGGTTGATGAAGAAGAAGAACCTCAAGTTCAGAGAAGATTGACCCCAAAGAGAAAGGCAACAGAAAAAGGAGAAGCTTCGGCGTCCAAACAGCCGAAGAAGTCAAGAGAGAAGTCAGTAACCACAGCAGCAACCTCTGTCCCTGAAGAAAAAGAATTTGAAGAAGAAGACACCCTAATTGTGCTACCACAGGTGAAGAAGACATTAGGAGGGCAGAAGCTCCCCAAGTATGTACCGAAGGCACCCACAGACAACGTCTCTTTCCACTCTGTAGACAATGCCGTTAAGTGGCAGTATGTCTATCAACGGAAAATTTATCCAGAAAGAGAACTCTCCACTGAAGCACAAGGGATAAATGCGATTGTAGAGCTTATTCGTAGAGCTGGCCTGACCAACACGGTCATAAATATTGGCCCATTCTACCCAACTTTGGTTAAGGAGTTTATCGTCAATCTATCAAGCGAGTTCGATGACCCTGAAGATGCTGAATACCGAAAGGTGTTTGTTCGGGGGGAATGCTTCGAAGTCTCTACCTCAACCATCAACACATACCTTGGCAGAGATGACCCAGAAGTCACTCTGGAAGTCCCGCACTTGGACAAAGTAGCGGTCGAAATAACCGGAGGACGTAAGAAAGGATGGCCAGTCAAGGACACCATTGCGGCAACCGAGCTCACAGCAAAATACTCTATTCTCTACCGCATCGGTCTGGCTAACTGGGCACCCTCTACGCATGGGTCAAGCATCAAAACAGAGCTGGCAAAACTCATTTACCAAATAGGTACGCAGTCTCCCATTGATTTTGGCGCTTACATTATTGACCATCTAGTTAATCACGCCAAATCATGTGCAATCAAACTTCCAATCGGGTTCCCTTCGCTAATCACCGGTATCCTTCTCCAACAATGTCCTAACATTGTCCGAGAGTCGGATATTCCGGGTAAAAAGCCACTGCCTCTAGCCATCAATCTCAAGAACTTTGAAGGGCAGCAGTTGAAGGACCTTGGACTTCCTATGGCCAAAACTCCAGGTGCTGGATCAAGCTCTCGTCCCTCAGGACCAATTGGCGCTAGGATGCAGGAAGAATTGGTGGAAATGATTGCTGATCTGGAGAAGACAATTGCCACACTCTCAACTCGCAAAGTCGCCTGTCAGTCTGCTGTTGCTACTGCTGAAGAAGAAGATAACGACTCCACGTCGTTTTAGTAATTCTCTGAAATTTGTTATGATAACTTTGTCCCACACACACTATTAAATTCTCGGGGTTTGTCCGAGTTACTTTCCGCACAATGTGACTATTTTTTTGGGATATTTGCTCTTGATTGAGCTGGATTTGTGCTCATGTTTGAGCCGTTTATTTGCTCATGGTGTGAGCTATTTCTCTTTTACCCTGCTGTTTAGACAAATTTAGGTTATGAGATTGCCTTTGGCAATATTATTAGACAAACAGGGGGAGATAAATGTGATACGACGCTAGAAGTTGCGCCGAAAGATGTACGCCAGAAGTTACGCCAGAAGTCGCGCCGAAAGATGTACATAGAAGTCGCCGCTCCAGAAGCTGCTCCAGAAGATAAACTAGAAGCCGCACAAGAAGTCGCATCGGAAGTCACGAAACTTGATGTGTGCGTAACTGCCTCAAGGTGACGACGATGTGCCTGCTTGGAGTAAAGAAGTCACATCACTTGTTGCACAAGATAAGTCACTTGCTGTGCGTAACTGCCACAAGATGACGATGGGCTTACAAAAAGGTGTTTGCCTAAAAAATTGCCAAAGGGGGAGATTGATGCTAGGTTTAATAGTTGGCATGATTTTTTAGCGCAACAGTAAGAAGTCGAGCAACATGTTACATGACATGTGGAGCGACTTGTTACGAGCCGCAGATTAGGAAAGTCTGAAGCTTTCCTATTTGGACAAAGCTTGGAGCGAAGGAAGAAAGGCGCCACGAAGACTTGGAGCGCAAGAGAGTGACGTCGACAAGTCAGGCGACTTCCAGCTGGCAGTTACACGTCAGCAAGAGGCGGCAACTCGACTTGCCTGATTTCATCAGGAAGTCAGAACAGGCAAGACGACTTCCAGCTGTCATGGTCCTCCTTTGGACTTTGCTACCTTGAATAAGGCTCATAAAGGAAGAAGAAGGGAGAGAGCTTTTTGATTTGTTTTTCTCTCTCTCTAGAAGGACTACTAGGGTCCACAAAATCAAATCCGGGCCCAATCATCCAAGCTTGTTTCAGTTTGTTTCCAAAATAATAAAAAAAAAAAAAGAAGAAGGAGGGGGAAACAAAAATCTTTTGTCATCTGGTGACAAGACGTGCAGCCAATCATGGCCCGACTCTTCGGCTACATAGCAGAGAAAATGCTGTCTCTTCCCTTAGTTTCCGGCCTCTGCTCTACCAACAAAACGCTTAGGGTTTAGATTACTCCCGATCCGTCACACTCTACACTAAAAACATATCTCTCATTAAAAATTCTCTGAAACCTCTCTACCAAAACAACAATGGTGAGGATCAAGCACGTCGCAAAAAGAATCAGAACCCCTAAACCAGTTCGAAATCAGTTTGGGGTCAAGACGCGCGGAGGAAGGATTTCAGAAGAAGGATCTATAAATCCACAAAGCAAGCCAATGACGGGCAGAAACAAAAACACACTAGACTTGGGTGAGGAGCAGGATGCTAAAACACCTCTCGACTCCCCTGATGAGGCTATGGAACAGATTAATGAGGATTCATCAGAAGAAACCCACACGAAGAGTGAGGACAATATCACTCTCGAAAATCTAATGGCTAGGAAAAAGGCTGAGAAAAGAAATGAGTTGCAGGATGAGGAAGAAGAGAGTCCAGAAGAACCCCTGGAAAGGAAAAGGAGGGATCCTCAGATAGATGAGGCACCTGTCCCAACGACAGAAAAAACCAAGAAGAAGAAGACTACACTGCCTACAGTAAAAGTTCCTTTTACACCAGAAGATGAGGAAGAAGAAAGCGAAGAGGAGAGCTTGACAGATTTCCCAAATCGAAGCACCAGAAAAGGGGTATGAAGACAAAGAATTCCTAAAGACGTTCCAGATGTGCCAATAGACAACATCTCGTTTCATTTTGCCGAAGGAGCCAACAAATGGAAATATGTGTGCAACCGCATCATATACCAAGAAAGAGAGCTCTCTACCGAGGCCAAAGAGATGAAAATCATCATGGAGCTACTACGCGAGACAAACCTCCTCAAAACCATATCAGACATTGGTACCTATTATCCTTCTCTCTTAAAAGAATTCTATGTGAATCTCCTAGCCACGCTCAATAACCCAGATGATAAAGAGTATAGAAGGATGTTTGTAAGGGGACACTGTTTTAAGTTCACCCCTGAAGTAATCAACGCCCATCTGGGAAGAAGTGTTACAAATGTCACAACAAGACTCCCACCTATGCACCGCATCACTTAAGAAATCTCTGGAGGAAGAAAGAAGTCTTGGCATATCAAAGGATCCATGGCCTCATCGAAGCTCACGGTCAAGTACTCTATTCTCTACCGCATTGGCATAACAAATTGGGTACACTCCTCTCACGCCTCTAGCATCAACGCGGATCTGACCAAACTCATCTACCAAATCGGTATGAATATTCTTCTAGACTTTGGGTCACTTGTTGTTGAACATCTAACAAAACATGCGAGGTCATATGCTATCAAATTGCCGATTGGATTTCCCTCTCTTATAGCTGGCATACTTCTTCAACAATGTCCTACCATTATTCGTGACAATGATGTTGCTGGAAAATGCCCGTTAGTGCTTCATATTAGCATGAAATTGTTTGAAGGTAAACATACCAAAGATCTTCCACGTCTGGCTACAAAAACCCTTGAAAGAGGAAGCAGCACTAGCGCAACCAGGTCCATCAAAGATAGGACGGTACACGAGCTAATAGAGGGTATAACTTATCTAGAGACTAACATCCACACTCTAGCAAGCCGGAACGCCACTTATAAGCAGCTCCTCAACGACCTGTTAGCTACACCTGAGGAAGCCCCTACTGCTGAAGAAGATGTTGCTAACTCCTTCTCCTGAAAATAGACCAGTTACTTATCCTGTTCCTGAAAAACTCAATTACTTTTGAACTCTTGAATCCTCGGGGACTGTCCGGGTTACTTTTTTGTGAACAATGTTTCTACTCCTTGGTGGAGCTGGATATTTGCCTCGTGTTTAGAGGCTGGATATTTTGTTTGCTTTAATTTTTTTGTGCTTCCCCTTTGCCATTTTAGAGGCGATCAGGGGGAGATAATTTGGACCTTACATGGTCAATCTATGGTTATCAAACAATGGTGATTTGTAACAGTGTTTGGTCTGGTCTAAAACATGTTAGAGAATTGTGTCATCTGTCACCTTTAACGTGTGTAACAACATGTTAAAGTAGTGTTGGGTGAAACATGTGTAACAACATGTTCAACTTACTTTGTGACATAAGGAACGACATGATTAGAACATGCGTGACAAACATGTTACAACTTGTCGGTACGTCATTAATTGGAACATACGTCACAAACATGTTGCAACGGCTGAAGAAGAGCGTCCTCGACTGGAGATAAAACTCGACTAGAGATTGCTAAGAACAGAAGACGTATCATCAAAATGTGCTTGCCAAAAAAATTTTCAAAGGGGGAGATTGTTGCTACGTTCAGTGTTGGCAGCAAGGTCTGTAGGCAGCAACGCCGACTTGCCAAACTTGCCAAGGACGACAAGGGTTTGGATTTCTTGATCAGTATTGAAAACCGATTAGCCTACTCGAGTTGCTATAAAAGCAGGTGATTTACCCCTTAGCAACTCGTCTGCTTTTACGTCCTTCCTGTGCGAAATACTCAGAGCTCGTGACCGTGTAAGACTAGCGGATCAGAGGTTGTTTTATTTTGAAGGACATTGTCGATCACAAACACCAACTCGCAAGGATTTGAGTGTTTGTGATTTGAAGGTTTTTATTCGTGATTGAAGTCTCACGAAGAAGATTGTCAAAGACAACACAACCGAGCATAGGCTTGCTCGAAGGGTGGAATTGAGAGGATCTCAAAGACAGGGGGAGAGGCCCTTGGTCGAGGTGGTACACGGTGAGATCAATAGTAGCTTAGGACAATAGCTTGTGTGATAGCTAGTTGATACTTGAAGTTAACTATTGACTACCAAATAGTGAAAACTTTTCCACTAATATTCTTAGGTTCAATTTTGGAGACTGTAATTTAGATCTCCAATCACTCCATAAATAGGGTGATTAGCCTGGATTCTTCGTGAGGGGTTCTTGTTGCTGGTTTCAGGGACTGCCTTATCGTTATTGACTCTTGGACTAGCATCATTGTCTTCTGGCTTGCTATTAGCATCTTCACTGACATCAGTAATAGCATCCTTCTTAATATCATCGGGATAAACTCCTTCTTCGTCTATCGCATCTTCTAGGACATCTTCACAGTTATCATCAACAACAACATTGATTGATTCCATCATAGTCTTGGTTCGTTTGTTGAAGACCCGGAACGCACGACTATTCCTTGAGTAGCCAAGGAAGATGCCTTCATCACTCTTTGGATCAAGATTTCGACGAGGTTCTCTATCAGCCAGAATATAACAGGTGAATCCAAAGATATAGAAGTAGTTAACATTAGGCTTTCTCCCCCTCAATATTTCATAATGAGTTACTAACATACCTGGTCGGAGATTGACTCAATTGTGGATATGGAAAGCAGTGTTAAGTGCTTCTGTCCATAAGTGAGTTGGTATGTCTTTGGCCAGCATCATAACTCTAGCCATCTCCTGTAAAGTCCTGTTTTTGCGCTCAACAATGCCATTTTGTTGGGGGGTGATTGGTGCTGAGAATTCATGGGCTATCCCTTATGAGTTGCAGAATTCTACAAATTTGCTATTTTCGAACTCTCGACCATGATCACTGCGGAGACGGATTATTTTGCCAATTGTCTCCCCCTTTTCTCGTTGGACCTGGATGCATAAAGTCTTGAAGATTGAGAAGGTATCCGATTTGTCACGAGGGAAATCAACCCATGTGTATCCTGAATAATCGTCTACACACACAAATACGTAGCATTTTCCTCCAAGGCTTTCAACTTGCATTGGCCCCATCAGGTCAACATTTATTAGTTCAAGTACTCGTGAGGTGGTGATATGCTGCAGCTTCTTGTGTGACATCTTGGAGTATTTTGGAGTTTTCACTAAATATTTTTAATTTTTCAAAATTTTAATTTTATTCATTTGAAATACTAATATTTCCTTAAATTATAGGTTAAATTGTTATTCAATAAAGAGTAAACTATTCATATCATAGTACCACTAGAAATTTTTTAAGTTAGTAACGGCGCACGATTTGTGCCGTTACGAATTGAAACGGCGCACAAACGGCCATTTTACTGTGCACTGTTACACTTACTAACGGAGCACATTAATTGTGCGCCGTTACAATTGTTACGGCGTACAAAAATTAGTACGCCGTTTGAATCGTAACGGCGCACAAACCACGTGTGTCGTGCGCCGTTACTTGTTTAATGGCATATAGTGGCACGTGCGCTTCTGCTGTAACGACGTACATGGCACGTGCGCCGTTACTATAGTAACAACGTACATGACACGTGCGCCGTTAGAATTGTAATGGCGTGCACGTGTAATGTACGCTGTTACAAATGATATTTTTTTAAAATAAACTGAAAGATTAAATATTTATTTAATTTTCAGTTTTTTCATTTTTATTTTTTTAAATCAATATTCAAATTTCTAAAATTATAGTTTAATAATAATTATTATAATTCATAATTAAAAGTGTTTGAATAAAATATTATTATTACATCGGGAAACTATGATGACGTTTTAGGACCTCTAAACATATTCGGGTCATATGAAAGCATATTTTGTTTAACCTGCCACAATTGCTCGTGGAAGTACTGCATCATATTCAGGTTTTGTGACCTTTGAGTATGGAGCTCAGTCTCGAGCTCTATAATCTTCTCAGCTTGAGGGGATATAACCTCTACTTGAGTCTGGACCTCAGTTCGAAGCTCCGTGATCTCCACATCAGCAACAGAGCAGCTCGAACTTCTTCTCTATCTCGGCGGTGCCTGGTAATCACCCCTGCAACCCCGGATGTGTCGTCCTCGGGATGGTGTGATGTGTTTCCTTTGGTGGCGGCCTCGACATCTCTGACGTGTTGGGCAGCTTGTCTCATGAACTCGTTCTTCTCATCGTGGGTCATCTTTTTCAGATGACCATTTTCGTCAATGTTTGCCGGGTTCTCCTTCCAGTCTCAATGCACTTGGGTAATGAAAATTTGTAAATAAAATTAAGAATTAATTAATAATATAAATTAAATTTTAAAATAATGTTAATTAATTAATAAAATTTAACTTACGCGTTTCGGGTCCTTGTCCTCTTGCTCCTCTTACGCCTCATGCATCTGATCACTATTAACATCTCAAACAGGAGGCTTCGGGTGATCCTTGAGTTAGGCCTCCAACTTCTTTGAAATCTCTACGATGTCATCCGACTCCATCCTCTGCCAAATTTTTTGGAATTGTAATGTGCCAGTATGGAGGTTCAGTTTGTTATCGCTGGCTCGAATCTTTTTCATTTGTGATCCAACACGTTCTTGAATGCCACTTTAAAAAATTGAAATCAAATTCTGCCCCGAATCATTTAAAAAATTTAGGGTAAATTCCACATGACCCCCCTTAACTATAAGCGTGTCTCACATGCCCCCCCTTAACTACAAAATCAATCTGTGAGGTGCCTTAACTATCCAAAAATTCCACTTTACCTTTTTTTGTTGACTTTTTTCAAAATTCTGTTAAGTTTTTTATGAAATGACGAAAATACCATTGTATCTGAAAAATTAAAATAAATAAATAAAAATGATTTTGAACTTTTTTTTCTATTTTCTCGTTGTACAAAATAAAGAAAAAAAATAATATTTTAGTATTAATTTTTTATTTAAAAAAAATTATTTTTAAAAATTAATAAAAATAAAAAACGATGTTTAAAAGTAAATTTTTATTTTTACTATTAACAAAATTTTATTCTTTATTTTTTAGAACGAGAAAATTAGAAAAAAAAGTTCAAAATCATTTTTATTTATTTATTTTAATTTTTCAGATACAAGGCTATTTTCGTCATTTCACAAAAACTTAATAGAATTTTGAAAAAAGTCAACAAGAAAAGGTAAAGTGGGACTTTTGGATAGTTAAGGCACCTCACAGATTGATTTTGTAGTTAAGGGGGGGCATGTGAGACACGCTTATAGTTAAGGGGGGTCATGTGGAATTTACCCAAAAATTTAAATTTAAAAATAACAGTTTTGAAAATACCTCGTTGTCGTCAAAGTGTTGAACGATTCACCGTTATTGAGACTTCTTCCGTTTGAATATTTTGGGAATTTCATTGCGATTTAGCTTGTTCGGGTCTACGTATAATTTGTACAGACGCTTCATGTTGGATTTTCGCTCCTTGTAAGCATCGACTGTTACTTCTCGTATCCACGTCTTCAAAAAGACGGAAGTATCATCCACTTGATACAAGCGCTGCAATTATAAAATATTTAGTCCATTTTAAAATTCGTAATTTGAAATTTAATAGATTGAGATGAAGTTCCTATATCATCCTTTTCCGGATGAGTCGGCTGCGGTGGCGGTGAAGGAGTGTACATGTCATCGTCTAGAGTATCCGGCGCCTGTGGAAGACTGAAAAACTTTGCGTCCATAAGAGACCGCCTAGGTGCACGGGCCTTTGCAGCCTTAGGTTTCGGGTTTAGGTCCATAATCTATATTTGGAATAATTCATAACAAGTGAAATAACACGAGAAAGAAGATATTCTAGGGATATTTTTTAAAAATTCTGAAAAGATCCCTAAAGGGTATTACTTTTTAATAATTCTGAAAATACGCCTATGGGGTATTTTTCAAAAATTCCAAAAATACCCCCAAGGGTTATTAGTTTTAAAAATTCTGAAAATAACCCTAAGGGGTATTATTTTTAAAAATGACTAAAATACCCCTAAGGGGTATTATTTTTAATAATTCTGAAAATATCCCTTAGGGGTATTATTGTTTTATAATTCCGAAAATACCCCTTAGGGGTCTTATTTTTAAAAGATGCCATTTTCTAATAATTACGAAAATAACCCTAAGGGTTATTATTTTAAAAAATTCTGAAAATACCCCTAAGGGGTATTATTTTAAAAATTCCGAAACTACCCATAAGGTGTATTAATTTAATAATTCAAAAAATACCCTGAAGGGGTAATTTTTGATAATTCTAAAAATACCCCTAAGGGGTATTTTTTTTAATAATTCCGAAAATATCCATAAGGGGTATGTTTTAATAATTCTGAAAATACCCCTAAGGGATAATTTTTAATAATTCTGAAAATACCCCTAAGGGGTATTTTTTAATATTTTCGAAAATACCCCTTAGGGATATTTTCTAATAATTCTGAAAATACCCCTAAGGGGTTTTAATAATTTCAAAATTTCAATACAAATTCATAACTATTCTATACAAATTCATGTAACAAATTCCAAAAAATTTATTTAATATCAAAAATTATTTAACAATAATACCTCTCAATTAATAGAATTTCAACAAATTTGTTCCAAAATTCAAGTAATATCAACAAAGGGTTGCACTAGAGTACAAATTAGGTGATATCATACAAATGTTAGAACATATCTCAATCGTTAGATCTTATAATCAATGGATGAGATTCATGATGACTCATCAATGGCATACTAACGTAATTATGAATTAATTGTATATTTATTTTAGTCAATCCACACCATAAGAAGGGTAAATTTGTATTTTTATACAAACATTTAATTTCCTTATTTATAAATTACTTAATTGTATAATACTTCCTTATTTATATATTAATTAATTGTACAATATTTCCTTATGAAATCGTTCATAAATTACTTCCGAAATCAAAGTGTTTTCATCAATTTATTACCAAATCAAGTTTTATGAAATCAATTTCAGTTTATTCGTCAAGTTTCATCCAATTTCCTTATTTATAAATTACTTAATTGTATAATACTTCCTTATTTATAAATTAATTAATTGTACAATATTTCCTTATGAAATCGTTCATAAATTACTTCCGAAATCAAATTGTTTTCATCAATTTATTACCAAATCAAGTTTCATGAAATCAATTTCAGTTTATTCGTCAAGTTTCATCCAACATGTGTCATTATTCAATTCGTCACGTGTCATTATTCAATTCGTCATGTTTTATTGGTCAATTTGTCCAATTCGTCACGTGTCATTATTCAATTCGTCATGTGTCATTAGTCAATTTGTTCAGTTCGTCATGTGTCATTGTTCAATTCGTCATGTGTCATTGGTCAATTTGTCAAGTTTTAAGATCTACTTTATCAATTTCGTCAAGTTATAATCTCAATACAATGAATGAAGCAACTATCTCACTGGAAATCACACCCAAATGAGATAGTTTTATGCAAGAAATATTTCATACAGGCGACATCTTAAAAGTCCACAAAACTAGTAGTAAATTAGTATAACCCATGAATCGGTACATCCCAACTCGTGAATCGACCTGCACCCAAATGCAAAAGTATAGTCAAATTCAATATCAACAAAAATGTATCATATGAACTCAAACAAATCAGATGCAGTCCCAAATCAATAGCTTGGTTTCAAATTCCAAGGAAAAAACCCCAAATAAAAAAATGGATCATATAAACTCACATTTTCAGATGCAGTCCCAAATCAACAACTTGATTTCAAATTCGCAAGAAAAAAACCCAAATAAAAAACACAAATATTTACAGCAAAACTTACAGATTTGGGAATTATCGCCATCAGGACAAGGTTGCTTTTGCAGAGGCCGAATCCGACGCGACATACTTTGTGGTGGACGATTACAGAGCCGCCGCCGCCTGCTTTGCGGAGTACGAAACAGTCGCGACATCGGGACGAGGCTGGCTTGCTCCTGGAGCTGTCGAATCATCGATGACGTCGGTGCAATTAGGAGCATGACAGACATGACCAACACCAAAGCCTCCAGAGAATCGCCGCCGCCTCGACTCGGTGTTCCTGATAGAAGTGAGCGGCGATTGCAGCGGCGGAAAAAAGAGATCGTGATCGGGAAATTCCAATTAATCGTCGCCGCTTCGTCTGATAATCACCCCGCCTCCTCGTCTGGCAATTGTCGTGAATCGTTGTCGCCGTGAATCATCGCCACCGCCAATCGTCGATTCGTGTATGGATTTAGGAAGGAGGTGGATGAAATTGTGGGTAGGGGTCTTGTGAGAAGGAGGCGGATGAAATTGTGTGGGGAGGTAGGGTTTCTCAAAATGAGGTTATATATATATATAATAGAAAGATAGACCAATATACCCTTTTTTATTTTTTCTATTTGTTTCATTTAGTAATTAGTATCATTAATCTAAACCATTGATTGAAACTAATCTAATGGATATTAGTTGTTCTAACATTTGTACTCTAAGCATGGTTTGTACTCTAGTTCATCCCTATCAACAAATATGCAAAAAAAAACATGTAAATCTAAAACTATTATAAAAGCCTAAAACTAACATGCATAGATTAACTAGAACCTAAGACCAAAATTATGAAACAACCTAAAAACATACCTCAATAGAAAATCGGGAGAGAGGGGAAGAGGCGGCAGCGATGGGCGGTGACGGCGAAAGGAAGCAGAGTCAGGAAGCAAATCGGGAAGCAAAGAAGAGGCAGAGAAGAAGAAGAGAAGAAGGGTCTCGGGTAGATTTATAATCCATTTTGTGACGGCGTGCGTAGGAAAGTATGCAGTTACAAAGGGATTAGTAATGGCGCACGTTTCCAAAATACGCTGTTACAAATGTCACGATAACCTAACGGTCAGATTTTTGACCTTTATGGTTCTAATTGTCATATTTTAGCAACGTTCAACTCTTTTTGTGATGGCGCACTCTCCAATGTGCGTCGTTACAAAATAGTTTGTAACGACGCATTCTATTGTGCGCCGTTACACTGAAATGTTTGTGGGAAGTTTTATTTTCCACGGAATTTATCTGCGAAAGTTCAATTTTTGCCAAATTTTCTTTTCTCGACAAATTTCATTACCTATGTGCTAAAATATTCATGTCGGTCCGATCGTGAATGATAAGTCGTGTTTCCGTGGTTTGATTTTCCTTAAATTCGTATTATACCACATAAATGTTGTTTACAACAGATTGAACGGTTTGGATTTAAAAAATAATATTACTTCACCGAACGTTTGATGATCAATGTGTTTAAGGCTTATGTTAGAGTTTACCTTCTTATAAACTATACTCACGTTTCAACGAAAGTAAATAATGTTGGAAAATATGTTTGAATCCAATCGTGTGGATAGGAGCGCAATGCTTTATTACTTCATGTGCGAAAGTTTCAAATAATTCCGATAAGGTATCAACCTCGATAGAAACTGGTGAAGGGAAAGTAAACTCAGTTGACTTCCAAGTTGACCATTTGTAAAGGCGCACTTTGGACTGTGTGCGCCGTTACAAATGAAAATAAAATTATTCTTTTATTTCGGTATGTTTGATCGTGAATCTAACTATACCATTTTGAGCGCAATGGTTTGTTACTTTAAGTTTCGAAATTTCAGACAATCCCTGCAATGTATGAACCGTGATCCAAAACAATAACCCGATGTCAAAAGAAGGTCAACAATCTTGTAACGGCGCACATACCTAAAGTACGCCATTACAAATCCGTATTTAGAAAAAAAAACATTTTTCTCCCAAAATTTGAAAATAACCAAAATACCCTTATAGGTCATAAATAACCAAAGTATCCCTAATTTGGTCGGAAATAACCGTATTAGTGTTTAGAGGTCATAAATGACCAAATTAAAAATCATTCAAACATAAATGACGGAATTACCCTTATAGGTCATAAATTAGTTAACTTAACCCTAATTTAGTCGAAAATGGCCGCATTACCCTTATAAGCTATTTTACCATGTAATGGTTTATTTTGAATGAAATCAAATCATTTTATTGATAATTCGATCAAACATACATATACATATACATATTTTAATTAGAGTTGGCATAATCATATTATTTATGCCCTTCCATATCAGTGTCATCGTTTTCTTTATCATATTATCCTCGTTGCTCGATTCGATTTCGTCGTTCGCTCATGCAGCTACTGGATTTTAGTGTAGGTATCTTAGGTCAAAAGTGATGCCACCAGGTCTGAAGATGTCAATTCGATCTTCTTGGTAATGTTCATCGACTTCGAAGTCCGGTCGTCCTCCTCGGCACGGGCTAACATGCTCGGTTTGTAGTGACTCTTATGAGACACGATTTGACAACCTTCCACGAACCAGATTTAGGGTCGTCAATTTAGTATAATTGTTTTGCCATTAAATCAAGGAAAAATGGGTTTTGTTTGTGACAATCTGTGGACATGTTGATTGAAATAAACCCATTTGCGTCATTGCTCACGTACCATCGACAATTGAATAGAACGACTGACATACTTGCAGAATATGTAAGGACACATACGTCCATTCAAACACCGTAGTAACATACGTCGTTTGCTTCAATTATGACCCCTGAATTTTGATTTCTCCGGCCCTCGTTGATTCTCAAGGTCAAAGTTTTGACGCCATTAACAGTACACTTCGAATAAATAGCCGATGAACGAGGACCTCTGGACAGTAGTACTAACTCTCCTTGCATACCTGAAGCAGTCATCTACATAAGTGATATGATATTAGATTAAGTAAAAAAAATGGAAAGAATAAACAAGCAATCAATGTCTACTACGTACAATACAGCGTCAGTCGAAGACAAAGAACATCACTTGGTCTTGTAGAGATTTCCTAGGGTGTACTTGTTTGAACCCTTCAGGATGCGACAGTACGAATACATCTGCTTCGGAACAATTCTCAAGAACAGTCCAATTCGCACAGAACATCTCGGATGCGCTCAATTTCTCACCTCGCACCACGCCTTCACTTCCACATGTAGGGAAAAACTGATAAGGTTAAACCTAGAGCTGCATTGATCAATGTTTCACTGGCTGAAGTGGCGCGATTTAGGTGCATCTGAGTGAAGGTGACTGAATCGAGCATCAACTATTGCTGCACTATACACCTTCTAGATATTGTGGGTTGCACACACTTTTCTTGTATACGCCAAGTTGCCTACAATGGTAATTATGTGTTAATTTTAGATATCATATTTATAACGGCGGATCTTATAATTTCGGTTGTCAGTCAAGGAACATACCATTCAATTGAAAACATCCATGTGAAATGGACTGGTCGGTCCGTAAAATTTGATCCGGAAGGTGCAGTAGAAGGTGAACCATAATTGTACAAAATGAAGAAGGGAAAATAGTTTCCAACTTACAAACTAGAACCACTATATCTTCCCCCCAACTTTTTCAGCGCTTTTTTTCGCGGCTCTCTCGTGCACAACAACTGGAACGCCTTGCCCAGCTATGCTAATGCTTCCGCCGCAAGAGGCGGAACGCACTTCCGAATGATAAGGGGTAATATACATTGCATCAACACGTGACAATTGTGGGTCTTCAATCCGAGTAACTTTTTCTCATCGGGATTCACCTTGATCTTTAGACTTCCCGCATATCTAGAGGGAAACTTAACTGCTCGGATATACTCCAGTACTTCCTTCCATTCAAGACCCGCCACGCCATAAGGTGCGTCTGGGAGCTCCCTATCTTGCAACCACTGGTCTCGCCAACACGTTCTGATTCTCGTAAGTTCTCCTAGCTTTCACGTCATCCTTAGTATTCCCCACAATTCCAAGAACTGTACCTATGACGTTGTCGCATACATTCTTCTCTATACGCATCAAATCCAAGGCATGTCAAACTTGACGAGTTTTTCAATAAGGCAACTTCTAGAATATGCTTTTATGAGACCAAAATATAGGACCATCACCACCTTTTCGTTTACTAAACTTTCGATGCAGACTAGGCGGTGGATATTTATGACGTAGAATCTCTTTGAGTACGGAAGCCCCTAAATGTCTTTTAGGCATTAAGCGGGCCTCTATTTGACCATTAAAGTCCTCCCCCTCAAATCGCAATGGATGGTTTTCTGGCAAGAACCTACGCGCACCTTGGTAAGAGATTCTTTAGTTACTACGTGACGAATCGATCGTGTCCAAGCATAGAGGACACGCCTGGTAACCTTTAGTCTGGATGCCCCCAACATTCTCAAACACAGGAAGTCACTTATTGTCCACATCACAGTAGCCCGCATTATAAAAGCTTGTTTCTTAGAACCATCCTACGTGACAGCTCTGTGCTTCCACAGATGGTTCAACTCATCAATTAGCGGACGCATGAAGTTATTCAAGTATTTCCCAGGTGATTTTGGATCGGAGACCAACATGGTGAGGATGTTATACTCCTTTCACATAGCCACCGAGAGGGGGAATTCAACGAAATTGCGACTACAGGCCATAAATTGTAACTCGGCGCATTATGCCCATATGGTGAGAACTCGTCGGATGACAGTGCTAGCCGCACATTGCGAATTTCGCAAGAAAATCTAGGGTATTTCTTGCCAAACTTAATCCAATTTGCATCATCCGATGGATGTACTAATATGTCATTGTTCTTATTCTCCAGCTCCCCGTGCCATTGCATCCACTTAGCCGACTCTGGGGCAATATATAAACGTTGATGTCGAGGAGTCAATGGGAAGTACCACAAAGTCTTCTTTGGAACCAATTTTTTCTCCACTTTATCGTATTATGCTTCTCCACAAATTCCACATGTCTGGAGTTGCGATTGTGTTTCGTAGTTTAAAGTGCACCCGTACAGACATGCATCATATTTCATGTGTGGCATTTCAATAACCTTCATCTTCGGTTTTGCCGCTGCGTAGCTAGATGGATACGCTGGGGTAATGTACAACAGTAATCTTTGGCGACCTTGGTAAAAGCCGCGTTAGACATTCCGATGCTCTGCTTGATGGACAACATCCTTAACAACGCCGCTAAAGAAGTGTCCTCACTAGTCACGGCGCACATCGTTTCGTACAACGGCTTTTGCAACTTCTTCACCAACCAGTTGTATGCCTTCATGGTTGCCTTAGCATCCCCTTCCTCGACTTCGGTTATTACATTAATGTTTTCTTGTTCCTCGTCCTCGTCCTCGTCAACCCTTACTACTCAAGTTGGGTCTACATCACCCACGAACTGCTGCACATGATCAACGTACATTGGATTGTTGTCCGACGTCGAACAACGCTGATTCCCCAATGTTGGCATCATCATACTCATATCCAATTGCGACTCGAACTAGCTTCTTCGGCTTTTCCGTGATGGAACCACACATTATACGATCTAAGGAAACTTTTCTTCAGTACATGATCGCAAATGGTGTCCATATCGTGCCAAGCTGAATCACAACACCTTGTGCATGGACACTTGAAACATACCACGTCATCTCTTGGAGCGTTTTGCTTCACAAATTTAATAGAACTACTTAGTCCGCCCATCCATTCCTCACTCATTCTTACGGATCCTATCCATCACCGATCCATTCTATGTAATATATATATAAATTATTATTAATGACATAAATTATTATATCAATAAATTACTAACAAAAATAAAAATATACATCATATCTTTAAATTAAATCACATGAACTAAAATATTTTAATTTAAATACATTATTTCAAAATGTACATACCTTCTAATTCCCACAATTCCGAATCTACCAGCTAATATAGAGAGAGAATATATGAAAGCTAGTATTTGTGGGGGAGGCTTAATATAGCGTACTCGCAAAATTTAAAAATAGTCGGGAAACTTTCACCAAAATTACAAAAATACCCTTGTCGGGAGGAAAAGGCGTGGGAGAAGTTGGGGGAGGGAAAAGTGGAGGTTTTGTGGGAGGTGCTGCCAACGTTTATAGATTTTATTTGTAATTGCGCACATACACGTGTGCACCGTTACAAACTAACGGTAACACCAACGGCTCGATTTCCAATGGTTACACCTAACGGTAAAGTTTTGGTCAACAGTCAAGATTTTTGTAATGGCGCACAGTGAAATGTTTGCCGTTACAAAGTGAAATTACTAACGACGTACAATTTTTTGTACGCCGTTGCTGTTTTGTTGACAACACACGGTTATTGTGCGCCGTCACTCACTTTTGCAACGGCGCACATTGATCGTGCGCGTAACAAACTACATACGTGCGCATCACTAATGCAAAATCTGATAGTGTAATTATAAATAAGAGTATTATTTGAAATTATTCGATGAGGGCATTTTGAACATTGTACTTGTTAAAATGTAATAAAAAAGTTAAAGCATGGGTAATTGTTTTTATAAAATTATTATATACTACTGAACTTGAAGTATGTACCTGAGTTACAGTTGTCCCATGGACAAGTTCAATTCTTTAAGCCAATTACAAAGTCATTTAGACCAAACCATGAATTACAATTACTTGGTCCATAGTTTCGAAAATAAATCGGCCCAACACGGTCCTATCACTCGTTATTGATCCTTTCACTCGTACGTTAGTTTTGGATGCTCTGCAAACCTAGGTTAAATTATGCTAGATAATTTGTTGGTAACTATTTTTAAAACTAAATTTCTATTTTAGCTTAAACTTTGTGCAATTGAATAAAAATAAAATATCATATAATTTGGCGGATCAATAGTTTGAGACGTAGATTCACCATTTTCATTAGACATTCACTAATTTCAATTGGACATTCACTTATTTAATATAACCAAAGTCAGTTATCAGATTCTCACAAAATAATTTAGTTCTCACCTAATTTGTCCCCTTATTAGATTTTGATTTTAATATTGTTTATTTTATAAAGCCATGTGATGTTAGAAACCTAATAGAGAAGAGTAATGTGAAATTTTAAAAAAATTGATACCACGGAAGTTATGTGAATAACAGCTATGTTAAGGGCATTTCCAATGCAGTCTGCAAATTTGCGAATATTTACAAACATTTCCATCCAATGTAGTAGGCAATCCCCATCTCTATCCCCAAATTCCCATCAGTTTCCGACAGGAGGCCGGAGCAAGGAGCCGAGCGAGGAGGCCGGAGCGTGAAGCCGAGCGCGGACAATGTCGTTGGACGGCCAGATCTAAATCCTCTGATGGGACTGGAGCACGGACCGAAGCGGTGGCCAAATCAGAGAAAAAAAAGAGAGGCTTGGAAAACAAAGAGGAAAGAGCGTAGATATACTTAGGGTATACATTAATGAGGATTTTAAAAATATTTTATCATTATTACCATCAAAAGGTTTATATTTTAAATAAAGAGGTATTTAGAGATGATAAATGCATGGTCAAATTTAAAAAATAAATATATTCAGATAATTTATTTCAAATGTACTCTTTTTAAAATTTTATTTTATAAGATTCATTAATTATATTTCTAAAGAAATTAATTCGATTTCATTAATCAACATTTAAAAATTGTTTATTTCAACATCATAAATTCATTTTCGATTTTACTTCGAACATAAAAAATTTACATAACAACTCGACAACAAAAAAAGGTATGTATTTATAAAAATGTATAACGAACACGATTATCTACTTAAAAGATCAATGTATTGACTAAAAGTATTTGATGGGATTTGAGATCCCTCGTCTAGAGTTGTTTGTTGTTGATTTTGTTCACTTTGAGATGCCCGATATTGAGATCATTTATATTGTAATGTTTCCTCATCGTATTCAAGTGTAAAATTAATAATATTTAATGTTTTTATTTCATGTGTTATTTTCAATATTTTAATAAATAAAATTATCATTATTATATATTATTTATGTTGAGTAGATTAAGTAATTTATCTGAATATGTTTTGAATATATAATATTTATAACAATTTATTAGAATTGTAATCATGAAAATTGAATAAAATAAAATATGTAATTATTTTATTATTAAAATAATGAAAAGTAGTATTTAATGTGATCAATTGAGTTTTTATTGAAAACTGTGTTGGAAATAGATGAGAATAGATATTTTTGCTAATGATTGGGTAATAAGTAATGGGAATACAGGAAAGTACTCGGCTACAAACGCTAAACCTAATACAAACCACGTGAACTACTTTTTTGACGTTGATGTGAAACGTAGGTAGTAATTATCCATATATTATCATCATTAATTCAATAACTACCATAATTATCAATTCAATAACTATCATAATTACACGCGAATACAAAAAAAACTAACACACTTACATATTAACAATTTAATAAAAATTTAACAATAAGTTAAATAATATAAAGATTAAACTAATTAGAATTAAAGATAATTGCAATTAGGTATACTTTGCCAAACCTATTTTTCATCTAAGTACATCTAAAGATTTTTTTATATATAAATTTCGTTGCACCTAATCAAAACATTTTGTCACTGTTCAACGCTCTGTAACCATTTTATGTGAAATGATACTTTTTCCTCCATTAATACAGAGAAGTATGACTACGGCCCAGAGTTTATTGAAGCATGTTGCTACGTTTAGTGTTGGCATAATTTTTTAGCGCAAAAGTAAGAAGTCAGTGCAAAAGGTTACAAGACATTTGGAGCTACTCATTACGCTCCAGATTAGGAAAGGCTTGAAGCTTTCCTATTTAGAGTCGCTTGGAACGCAAGAAGAATGACGTCACAACAACTGAAAGAATTGGAGCGCAAGAGAATGACGTCAACAAGTCTAGGCGACTTCCAGCTGTCATTAACACGTCAGCAAAGACGGCAACTGCTTGCCTAATGTGTTTAGGAAGTCTAAGACTTCCTATTCCTAATCCGAGCCAGATTAGGAATGTGGAGCTGCTATAAAAAGCTTATGCTTCCCCATTAGCAGCTTGTCCGTTCTTGTTCTTTATTTGCTAAATTTCTCAGAGCTCTTAACCGTGCACCATTGGCGTGTTGAGAGGCTGATTAGTTTGCTAGAACGGCTTTGCTTCGAGTAAACATCAATTCGCGAAGATTGAGTGTTTGATCGATTAGGGCTCTTGTGTTCGTGATTGAAGATTCACAAATCCGTCAAAGAAGACTACGACACCGAGCATAGGCGCTTGCTCGAATGGTGGAATTGAGAGGATCTCAAAGACAGGGGGAGAGGACCCTGGTCGAGGTTGTTCACGGTAAGATCTATAGTAGTTTAGGTCAATAGCTTGTGTGATAGCTAGTTGGTGCTTGAAGTTGTACTATTGACTACCATATAATGAAAACCTTTACACTGGCAAAGTGCCCCCTAGATGTAGGTGACGTTGCACTGAACTGGGTAATCATCTCTGGTGTCGTTATTAACGCTTGTTTATTGTTTAAACTACGGTTTGCGTTTTAGACAAGTTGTCGACCTAAAAGTTACGACTTTGTGTTCGACTTCTTGACTCGACTACGAATCATAATTTCAATTGATATCAGAGGAGGCACCTTATCTCTTAGGTGATTTTACTGCAAAAATTTTGAGTAGCTAATATGGACTCAAAGGAAGAAGGATCTGTCAATCGACCACCGGTGCTCGACGGAACTAAATATGGTATTGGAAAGCACGGATGTGTGCCTTTTTGAAGTCTCTCGACAACAAAACCTAGAAGGCTATCATCAATGGATGGGAGGAGCCTCACTATGCTGATGATCAAGGAAATCAAACTAGCATTAAACCAGAAAAAGAGTGGAGCGCGGAAGAAGATGAAGCTGCCTAGGTAATTCTCGTGCACTCAATGCCATATTTAATGGGGTAGACAAGAATGTTTTTCGACTTATCAACACTTGCACAAGTGCCAAAATTGCTTGGGACACTCTTGCTGTTGCTTATGAGGGTACATCCAAAGTTAGAGAGCAAAAATTACAGTACTTTACGACCAACTTTGAAGCTCTTACCATGAATGAAGACGAAACTATAGCTGAGTTTAATGTTCGTATCAAGGATCTAGCCAATGAATCATTTTCACTCGGCAAGCCTATGACCGATGAAGATTTAGTTAGAAAAACGCTGAGAGCCCTAAGTCCCAGATTCAAGATGAAGATCACGGCCATAGAAGAAGTTCATGACTTGAAGATGCTAAAGTTTGATGAGCTCATGGGATCCCTTATGACCTTCGAGCTCTCCCTACCGCTTATCAAGAAGAAGTATAAAGGTGTAGCATTCAAAAGTTCTACCCAAAAGCAGAACAAATTGGCTCACTCTGATTCGGGTAGTGAAATTGATGAGACTATCGCTATGCTGGCCAAAAACTACAATAAAGTCATGAAGAGATTTAACCAGATGACAGGAAAGAATGTCATCCGAGAAGTCAGAGACAAGCCTCAACACAAGTTCCAGAAGTTCGAGATATCCGATGAGACTCTCAACAACGCATACAACGAATGGTATGTCAAGTGGCTTGAATACTCTCAGGTAATCGAAAAACAGAATGCTCTCATTCTCTCTCTTAATGAAGACAAGTCACGACTTCTCGAAACTACTGTTGATCTCAAAAAAGAAGTGGCTCGGTTAAAAAGCGAGTTAGACCAACTCACCAAGTCTGTAAAGATGATGAATCCAAGCACTAACACTCTAGATCAAATTCTCTCGATAAGAAAATCAACTAAAAATATTGAAGGCCTTGGATATTCGAAAGGAGCTTTATCATCGCACACCGTCTTTGTTCCTCAGAAGGTTGTCACCCACATGCCCCGTCAGATGTCTCCGACCTTCACACCTGATCAAGCGACCATAAAGCCTCATACCCTGGTCGCTCCTGGAACAAAGAACAAAAGACATAACTGGGTGTGTCACTACTGTGGACGAAGAGGTCACATTCGACCTTTCTGCTATCGCCTATATAGAAGGAGCTTCGTCAAACAAAGGATTGGATACTCGACGCAAACTCTGGGCCCCAAGTCTTCACCACGGGAAGGGTCACGGATCGTGGCCAAAGGGCCACGGGGGAAAACCTTGTTGGTATGCCAAATTGGGCTTTTGAGGCCCGTGCTCATTGACCACATGAGGGGCCCATGAGGCCACGGGGTAGACATGAAAATGTGCTAAAATTGGCACGAAATGACCTGAAATCTGCATAAACCACATAGAGTACCCGTCAAAGCAAAAGATAGACAAAATGAGAGTGAATAGTACCAAAATAAGACAAAACAATGTAAAGTGGGGGAATTTGTTATTGAAAAAGCAGTATAAAAATACCTTTATCAGTTCGTCATATGCGTCAATTGATGCTTTTGTAGAAGGGTGCCCACTCTCTCCTGTTTTTCTTCCGCATCTACTCGATCTTCAACAAAGTTTTCTCTCCGTTGGTATATATCTTGCATAAGTTCTATAAGAGCATCTCCAATGTGACTCTCTACAATTAAATTACTGGAGAGTGATTTACATTGGGAATAGGGTAGAGAGCCACTTTTTTAATTTTCACTCCAACTATACTCCTTACTCTCAGGTTTCTGTTTCGGACAAGTGCCTGGATGAAAGAAACTAGTTACCCGCGAAGACCCAGTTCGTACACCCGTTCGTCCAGTTCCGCAATAGTTAGCTAACAGGGTAGTTGTTGGAGAGATACCTGATGAGATGGACCGAGTTGGGAAGCCGAGTGGAGATACCGACTACTAGTTTGTTTAGTGACGTAGTGTTGTTTAGCGTTCGGTGATCGGTGTGTGCCCACCGTGGCTTTCAGTTGTTTTTAGAGAGATATAGTATCTTAAGGCTACTGTTTCTCGAAAATTGTATTGACACATACTTGATCTTTTTAAGTGTCAGATTTTCCTATCCCATGTTAATATTAAATGACACGTTTGCTTTTAAGAAATCAATATATATATATATATATGGGGTAATGACAGTTGACTACACCCAACTATGTCACGTTTCAAATTTAATACCTCAAGTTTAAATAAGCGACACTTAACTCAATTTCTGTTAAATTTAACTGAATTGGTCTGTTAAAAAGTCTAAAATGCCCTCAATAGTTTTGTTCTGTTAAACCGGTCTTATTGGTTCAATTCATATGATTATGAAATGACTATTTTACCCCTAATTGATCAAACAATTAAATAATTATGGGTTGAGGACAAATTTGAATTTTTGTAATTCTTTAATAATTAAATAATTATATTATTAATTATTATAAAAACTAAAATTTTAATTGAAAAGACAAATATGCCCTCAATTTGACTTCTAATTTTCAAAAAGAGCCATTGGCTCTTCGTCTTCTTCGCTGCTCGGCCCGTGGACGTCTCCAGCGAGAGCGAGCGGCCAGGCTGTCGGAGCACCCCTGCACGACGAGTCAGTCCTCGTCGTTGACCTCTCTACTGCTCTAATCCGCCTTCAACGCCACCGTCCGTCGAGCTCGTCGTCTATGAAGGAGGGGTTGAGGAGCCCGAACCAATTCGATGGATTCGATGGAGGTCGAGTCGGAGAGCTTGGGAACGGAGGTCGAACCGGAGGCCTCGTGACGGATTCGACGGAGGTCGAATCAGAGAGCTCGACGATGTGGAGAGCGGTGGGAGGAGGCAGTGGGAGGAGGCGGTAGGAGGCGGCGGTCGGAGACGAGAGTGACGGCCGGAGATGGGAGTGGTGGCCGGAGACGGGAATGGTGGGGAGGGTTTCATTAGGGAGGTTAATTAGGGTTAATTATAATAATAATAATATATAATTAATATTAATATTATATATATTTAAATATTAAAGAATTATAATTATTATTTGTGTAAGTGAAAAGTCAGATTTGTCCTCAATTTATTGATTAAATTGGGTATTCAATTAGGGGTAAAATAGTCATTTCATAATTATATCAATTGAACCAATCAGACCAAAACTATTGAGGGTATTTTAGACTTTTTGACAGACCAATTCAGTTAGATTTAACAGATGTTGGGTTAAGTGTCGCTTATTTAAACTTTGGGTACCATAAATAAAAAACTGGAAGTTGGGGTATTAAATTTGAAACGTGACATAATTGGGTATAGTCAGTTGTCATTACCCCTATATATATATATATATAAAAGACACTATGAATAAGAATATCTAAATATATTATTTTATCATTGAAAACACTTTATATACACATCCTCATTCCTCGTGTTTATCGTGTTATTTTTGTGGCCACGTTCAAATAACATAAACGTGGTATATATTTTAAGTGACAAGAAAAATGATAGCAGAACACCCAACTAGTTCACATGCATATATATATGCTTTAATTATAAACATAGTCTTTACGCGATTGCAACAAAACCAGCACAGTATTTCTTTGAATAGTAACGATATGATAATCATGCATGTTGGCTTGTCGGCGTAGAAGGTCAATTATTGTTTACGTGTAAACGATAAAATGAATTACTTGATAAATAATTGCCAAGTAATATAATAATTAAGCAGTGAATAAATTTCAACTCGGACGGTAAATTATTTTAAAATTAAAAATGAACAGTAATGTTGTGTGTTATTTAAATTCAATCCTACCCCATCCATCAAATAAACTAAAGATACTTCTAGACAACATACATGGTTATGTCCTATTATCACATGATATATTTTAGATTTTTCGTATTAGAGTGGCTACCCTAACATTTCATTTGTCTCACCGTTACTCATTCCGTCCAATTCCGTTAGTTTTTAACATTTTTGACATGTGAAATTACTAGAATACCCTTAAAGGATAAATCAGTTATTATAACTGGACTGAAAAGACTACAATGCCCTCACCTAATCATCTAATTTTCAAACTTCAACGGCCGTGTCTCCGGCCTCCGATCGTCTTTAGCCTCGGTCTGATGGTTTCCAATACCTCCAGCACTGCCTCCGGCCTCCTCCAGCGTCTTCGTGTGGTGGTCGGCCTTAGCTTGCCGGAAAAAATGGTGGCCTCCTCACCATGTGCTCGTCGTAGGGCTCGTTTGGGCAGATTCAAAAATGGTGATAAAAAATGAATGTCGTTGAGCTCGCTGTAAGGCTCGTCTGGGCAGATTTATACCTACTATGTTTCGTGCTCAAATTTCGGCGACCGTTCCGACGAGCCCTCTGGCGGTGGCGTTCTCTCCGGCGGTTGTTGCTCTGTTTCTTGTCTCTGTCGAAAACAGAAAGCTCGAGGGTTGTGAGGAGGCCACCATTTTTTCCGGCAAGCTAAGACCGATCACCACATGGAGATGCTGGAGGAGGCCGGAGGCGGTGCTGAAGGTGTTGGAGACCATTGGAGCGAGGCAAAAGGCAAGCAGAGGCTGGAGACAAGGCCATCGGAGGCCTGAGGTCGTGCAGAGAGAAGAAAGGAAGGAGTGGCATGAGTTTGAAAATTAGATGAATAGGTGAGGGAAATTTAGTCTTTTCAGTCCAATTATAATAACTGATTTATCCCTTAAGGGTATTTTAGTAATTTCACATGTCATAAATGTTAAAATCTAACGGAATTGGACGGAATGAATAACGATGAGACAAATGAAATACTAGAGTAGTCACCCTAATACAAAAAATTCTAAAGTATGTCATGTGATAATGGGACATAACCAGAGTATGTCATCTGGAATTATCCCAACAAACTATTCGATTGATAAGAGAACAATAATAATAATTAATATTGTTTGAAGTGAAATTCAAATCATTAATATATTTTTTTAGGGAAAAACAAATTTATTGATCAAATAGCAACTAACCTGATATAAAGTCGGACAGCTGAAGCTACAGATGTCGCTTTACCATAATTTATGCTACTATTAGTTAAAACAAACTTGGTCAATTCGTGAGCAATTTGATACCGAGCAAATAAAGACGAACACATATTCCGATAGTGAATAGTACGCAACACCCTTCGCTAATGATTCTACAAAAGTTGTTCAACTCTACCTGTCGAACATCATGTAGAGTCACGGCCTCCATCTCATACGAATGAAGAAATCCCGTGATCCCGTTGCATAATGCTTTAATCATGCATCCATGATAACCCTGAAAACCAATCACTCGAACCAGTTAGCATCAAACAGAGTCACGGCCTCCACCTCATACGGATGGAAAAAACCCTGTGATCTAGCTGCTGACCGCCTTAAAACAGCTTTCTCGATCAACCCTGCAATTAATATAGGAAAAGTGAATCTTTGAAAATTCAAATCCTCTCAACTCATTGGGCTTACCTAGGTCAACCCATCGACACCGGAGACCCCTTGTTTCCTCCCAGTTCGATCCCAATATGGGACACCCAGGTGACGTATTGAAGCCTAAAAAGCCAAGACCCCCTAGTTCGGTATGCTTCTATGGATCTGCCCACCAAAGCCAGAGAACTTTGGTTCCCTCCCAGTACCGATCTACGAACCAACCAAAACCGGACCTACCTCCAATAAGTCCCGTCCCAACTTGTCCGCCCTGATCACCCCAATTCCCGCCCCCAAATTTTCGCCAAACTTCTCTACCCGTCCATCGATGACCCCCTCTCGGACCATTCTCCCCTCACAAATAATATCAAAATAATACTCACACAATTTGACCATCGCAAACTAACCAACCCCAAAATCAGATCCAACCCTAACCCGAATCATAAAATTCGCACTGTCCCACCGTCCCTCCGACCCTCCCACAAGTGTTGCCACCTACCGCTGCACTACCTAGAACCTGCCGTAGATCTCATTCCTCGCAGACACGCGAGACGTTGCCCAAATCGATGAAACCCTAATCGCCTATTTTGGCGCAGGGTACAAACTGCAAAAATTTGAGACCAAAGTCCCCACGCCTACCAACTGGTACGATGAATCCTTAATATTAATTAGGGATGAAAATAATAAAACGTGTTCATATTCTATAAGAGTACTGTATATTTTGATATCAGAAAAAATATAATGTTAACTTAATTTGATTTTTTATATAAAAGGTGTATTTGTATAAAAATGATTAAATTAATATTATTCGAAGTGAAAGTTGAATTATTAATACTAATTAGTGATCAAAAATGACAAAAACGTGCAGTATATTATCACACTTTTACATTAGGGTGATAAATATTTTTACAATGGCAAAAAAGGTAATGTAGACTTCGATTTTTTTTTGTGCAAAATGTGTGTTCATTTCATACAATTACATATATTTTGCACAAAAAAATCAAAGCTCGCGACATTACACTCCCTTATAAAAGTGTGATAGTGGACAACATTATTTTACCGCTTTTCCAATTAACTATTAAAAAACCACGAATAAAGTACATGTAAGATTAAATATTGCACACATGTCATGTACTTTGTTAATGACAAAAAAATGTTGTGAATTTTGATCCTTCACCTTTTTTATTTGCAAATGAGTATATTTGTACAAAATGATGAAACCGCCCATGATATTAAGAATTATATATACATATATATATATATATAAATTTAGAAAATAATTTTAACTAAAAATTAAATTACAAGTTTTTATTATACAAATTTTAGTTAAAAAATATTTTCAAGTTTTTTCAATTATATATTTTTATTTAAAAATAATTTTTAATATTATAAGTAATTTTGTCATTTCTACGGGTTTTTCTTGGTCTTTATTAAAATAATGAAAGAAAGTTTAGGGAGTAGAAATTAATTTTGATGAACACTGGACCCTTGTCATGTCAACTCCATTGCCATATAGGCCAATGATCCAACATTCATCTTCCTTCCCCACTTCAAATCGTCGAAATCTCTATAGATTTTCCTGTTCTTTTACCTGATTTATTTTTCTTTTCCACCATTTACAAATTTCAAAGTTACCCATTTGTGTGTATGTGTATATGTATATATATCTTTCGTTGAGGAATTAAGTTAACAAGCTATGATCATGTTTAGCCCAAAGAGAAAGGACATGGCCGGGGGATCCTCCTCGGGCAGCGGCAACGAGCCCGCGGGGACCCCGAGCCGCTACGAGTCTCAGAAGAGGAGAGACTGGCACACGTTCGGGCAGTTCTTGAAGAACCTCAGGCCTCCGGTGGCGCTGTCCCAGTGCAATTGCAACCACATCATTGACTTCCTGCGGTACCTCGACCAGTTCGGGAAGACTAAGGTTCACCTTCACGGGTGCGTGTTTTTCGGGCAGTCTGATCCCCCGGGCCCCTGCACCTGCCCGCTCAGGCAGGCCTGGGGCAGCCTCGACGCTCTCATCGGGCGGCTCAGGGCCGCCTACGAGGAGAGCGGGGGCTCTCCGGAGATGAACCCGTTTGCTGATGGTGCAATACGGGTTTTTCTCCGAGAGGTGCGGGAGTGCCAGACCGAGGCTCGGGGGATCCCTTACCGGAAGAAGAGTAAAAAGAGGAAGGCCGAGCATTAGGCTGCTCGGCCTTGGAATTATGGATGACTCTACTATACCTTCTACTTTTCCTGAATCTTGGTAAAATGGTAATGACCTCAATCATAATGTATAATATGAATTATCATCTTTCTACCATCAATTGTGCTAGTATTTATAATAATTGTGTATTTTTCTATCATTAATTTGTGCTTCCTGGTTGTATTTGTATTCGTTATAAACGTGAGCTTGGTTGTTTAAGACTATTTTTAATACTGTGTTTACTGGTTTATTTCAAAAGAAATCAACATTTTGGTATCACCAAAAGTGTATTATGTTTTCAAATCACTTCCCTAAATATTAATTTTGTTTCCGTACTACTTTAACTAGTTTATTAATTGTTACCTTTTACATTTTAAAGTATTATGTTATTATTTTTGTAAAATGACAAAAATACTCGTATTCCCACGTTAACTACAAGCACAGAAAATATATTTCAAAACAAGTAGGGAAAAGGGACAGACAGTGAAAGAGGATTCGAATCTAAAAAAGGAAACAACCAATTCTATCCAATAATGCATAGGAAAACAAAAAATGAATAGAAGTGGCTAGAGTTTAGTGGTCACTGTCACAGAAAATAGAGATATGTGGGTCTAATTCACAACTTGATGGACAAAAAAAGTACTCAATGACAAAACTCAATGAGTCCAAGACAATGCCCATTTCTTCCTGCTCAAGGCACTATTCATAGTCACTGTTCATATCACTATCATCCAACTTATTGAATTATTGGATTCTTACTTCACGATCGTATTTACTTCATAAATATCATCAGTCACTAAATCTTTCAGTATCAAAATGTGTGTTCCTAACCAAAAACTAATAATTGTGATTGAAATAATAATTTATGTACAATTATTTGCATTCGTTTAATAAAAGATTGTGCCAAACTATTTTGGGTATGGACTCGCAAAATAGAATGCTCAATACCATTAACCTGTGATATAAAATAATCATCAAATGTTTTAAACGTAAATACACTAGTATTATTAAGAGATATTTTTAAATTAAAAAAAAACATGCTAGCGATATTCTCGTACTTACAAATTTTATCAGTCCATCATATCTGACATGACAAGACTGATAGTGACAAGAAAACTGGTAGCAGGTGATACGTTGAACTGACAAACTTTCACTTGTAATGATAAGTAAAGTGAGAGTGGCACAAGAACTAAGTTTTGTATGAATGATTAACATAAAACATGTTGAGTACTATATGCTTACTGTGAAGATCACTTTGACATACCGCTCAAAGAAACAGCATCACCGCATCAAAGTTATTTAATTGATTAAATGTCTGATCAAATTACATAACATAATATAATATAAGTCATTAATGAACACAAATCTTCCCTGGTTTTGTTAATGAATGAGTTTCTTTGCTTTATTTGACAAGGAAAACGAGGTAGAAGCAGACCATATACTGCTAATGCTAGTTCATATATAGATATATATATAAACTTTTTCGTTTATGTATGGTTTTCTCAATTAAGGCTATGTGCCTTTACAACTAATGCCTACTACACAAAAACACAACCAGCTCTTCATTTCCTTAATTAACATTCAAATAATACACAAAACATAGATAGGATTTAGCTATGAACAAGTGGTAATTTTTGTTCTCCTTCATGCATGTTTGTTTGGTTTTTCGACAAAAAAACGACTTATCTATTTTCGAGAAATTTAAGAGGCATATAATGAGTTATTTGAAAAAAGATGGCTAGTGATAATAAGGGAAAAAGACATTTTTATGCACCTGAATATACACTTTTGACACTTTCGTACCTTAATTTTATTTTTCTATTTTTTCATACCTGACTTTCATTTTGGACAATTTACCCCTAAAATTCTCAAAATACCGAAATTACAGATGGTCTAATGGAGAGAACCGGCCCAATTTTTTAAAGAGTGTGAAAAGACGAAATTACCCTCAACTATTCATCAAATTTTCAAGTGAATGCCATTGGACCCTCCTACTTCATCAAAATAGAGCATCGTGAGCATCGTGAGCACCTCGTCGATCGCCGTCGTGAGCATCATCGATCGTCGGAGCTTACCTGCTGGGCTTCGTACCTGGTGACCGGAGTTGGTGGAGGTGATCGAAGTTGTACCAAAATTTTCACTCGCCGGAAAGTGTGCTGGAAAATATGTTCCGGCACACTTTCCGGCGAGTGAAAATTTTGAATTCTTGAACTCATTTCTTATTCTCTCTCTCCCTCTATCTCTTTTCTGGCCATTATGTGACGGAGACGATCGTCGGAGCACCGCATTCTACCATTGCCCACCTCGTCGATGCTCGCTGCCCGCTGCCCACCTTGTCGATGCTCGCCATTTTGTGTTGTAGAGGCTGCAGAGGAGGAACCATGGCCAACTCCGACGAAGAATCACCGGAGAAGACAAGAAGGAGGGGTCAAGGACGATGGGGTCGAGACGGACACCTTGGCGGAGGTGTTCTGGAGGCCTCGTCGGTCCACTGTGCTCCCCACATGCCGGAAGGGGATGGCGGAGGAGGAGAGGAATAGTTGAAAGAGTGGCATACCTTTGAAAATATGATGAATAGTTGAGGGCAATTTCGTCTTTTCACATTCTTTAATTAGACTAGATTTGAATCAGATTTAATTTTGGTTCAATTCAGGGGTATTTTGGGTATTTTGAAATTTCTGAAAAAAGTTGTCCCAAAATGAAAGTAAGGTATGCAAAAAAGAAAAAAAAAGTTAGAGTATAAAAGTGTCAAAAGTATATATTCAGGTGCACAAAAGTGTCATTTTCCCTGATAATTATTAGTGAATGTGATTATAAATTATTGTGTTAGCACAAATCTTAAAACACCTGCTAACCATTGAGTGAGTTTTCACAAAAGTTATATTTAATATATATATATATATATATATATATATATATATATATATATATATATATATATATAGGCGGGATCAGATCACACCGTGGGAGCTAGTTAAGAGACACATGTGCACGTGTTTCTATTATTATGCTACATATTTTCATAAAACAGTCAGCCGATGTTTCCATAATTATGACATGTATTTTCATACCCCGATATAAACGATCGTTACACCATTCCCCTGACAGGGTTCATTGATTTTTTATATAAAAAAATCGTCACCCAGGGACCCCTCGTTATGCCATACCCCCAATATGGTTTATAGAAAAATATATGACCTCTCGTTACACACGAGGACCCCTCGTTACATACAAAGACCTCTCGTTACACCATTTCCCCTTCACAACTCCATGATTTCCTATAGATAAATACCTGTCCCTCTCATTACATCATTCCACGGATGAACCATGTTAGGTAAAAGGCAAAAAGGCGTCCGTCGTTTAATCACTAAGTACATTTGTAATTTTTGCTTTGTCAGGTCGAACACTCGAAAATTAACATGTGGGCGTTTTTTACAAGCCTTATGCAAATTGGCGTGTTGTAAGATGTATTAAAAAGACACACGACTTGGATTGAGTTTAGACAAATAAACACTGATGCTTCAAATGCTCAATACAACCAATATTCAATTCTCATGCAACTTACTACGATTCACGAGCACACATCAATGTTTCGTTCACAATCAACTTAAATGACAAGTTCACGAGTAAATAATAACGAGAAAATAAGTAAGAATCAAGATTTTCAAATGTAACTAGCCACTACTGGTGCTAGACCGACGACGATAAGCCAATTCAAGTCAACAAATATGCAATTAACGATATAATAGCAAGCAGTGTTGTAAAAATCGTTAGGCGCTAGTCAGTCGGCAAGGGCTTTCTAGGGATTAATTGGGTATTAGTCGGAGATTAATCAAAAAATAAATTGGTTTAAATGATTAATCGATAATTATAGAGGATTAATCAGGGACTAGTCGGAGGGATTAATCAAGGACTTGTAGAACAAGTCGGAGATTTTTACAACGTTTATAGGGAGTGGTCTAAGTTTAAATACTTAATCCGCCTCTCGGTCTTGGATTAAGCTTTTCCTCGGGTTGGCTACCCTATTGGAATCTTGTTACCAACCGTTTAAATCCTTAAGACCAACTATTTTCGAGCCAAAGTGTGAATGTTAGACACCGACACTTCGAATCTACTTAGGTCTACTCACAAACCTTCCTCTCGGACAAGTTTGTGAGCGAAAATATGGCAACTCAACAGGAAAACTACAAGCTGTCACTCATAATCATGCAATCTGATCATTAAGCATACATTCAAAGTAGATTCAGAAGTTAATAATTGAATAAGCATAAATATTAAATTATAAATAGCAATATCACATTTAAATCTAGCACTCATGGTTTTGGGCATTTAGCCCCAAACCATAGTGCTGAAATTAAGAAACTTGAAAAAACAAGTAGATAGAGTCATGAGAACAAAGAAAAACAAACTATGGCTCATGGAGGGCTTGGACATGTAGAGACGCTTCTCCTCTTGATGATGGTGGAGTAGTAGTGGTGAGACTCCTTAAACACTTGCTTCAATCTTCTTCAAGAACTCCCTTCAAATTCCTTCAAGAGCTCAAGATGGAATAACCTCAAACTCTTTCAAAAACTCAATAAAACAGTGCTGGAAAGTAAGAGTAGTTGCTGATTTTAAAATGAGTGGTAGGTATGTGGATCCCTAGGTCACCTGTCTTTTTATAAGCGCTGAAAAATAGGTGTGACGATCGTGACACTATTGTAAGTGAACCGACGAAATATTAGTATGTGAACCAATGAAACCAATTGAGTCCATGAAACGATTGCAATTGAGCCGATGAAATAGATACAATTGAACCGATAAAACGATTACACGTGAAACGATGAAACAATTACAATTGAACTGATGAAACGATTTCACGTGAACCGATAAAACCATTGCAAGTGAACCGATGAATTAGTTTCAAGTGAAACAAATGAAACGGTTTGCAAGTAAACTGATGAAACGGTTTGCAAGTGAACCAATAAAATTATTGTAATAAACCGATACTAATGGATATTCAACTGAAGAAATAATATTCAAAATAAATAGTGATATAAAAGTATGTTTATACTCTTCTGGTATGAAATTCTGAGTTGTTGTAGGGACAAGATGTCAAACACAATGTTGTGACAATTTGTTCGACGACTTGTCTGATCACATATAAGTAAATAACGGAACACTAAATAGAAGACACACAATATGTTTACCCAGTCCGGTGACTCCGCACCTACGTCTGGGGGCACTCTGCTAGTGGAAAGGTTTTCACTATCTAGTATTCAATAGTACAACTTCAAGCATCAACTAGCTATCACACAAGCTATTGTCCTAAGCTACTATAGATCGCACCGTGAACAACCTTGACCAAGGGCCTCTCCCCCTGTCTTTGAGATCCTCTCAATTCTACCCTTCGAGCAAGCCTATGCTCGGTTGCATTGTCTTCGACAATCTTCTTCGTGAGACTTCAATCACGAACAAATACCTTCAAATCACAAACACTTAAATTCTTTAGTCTTACACGGTCACGAGCTCTGAGTATTCAGAACAGGAAGGACGTAAAAGCAGACGAGTTGCTTAGGGGTAAAGCACCTGCTTTTATAGCAACTCGTGCAGCCTAATCGGTTTCCAATATCGATTAGGAAATCCAAATCCTTGTCGTCCTTGGAAAGTTTGGCGAGTCGGTGTTACCGCCTACATGCCTTGCTGATGTGTCTTGATACTAGCTGGAGATTGCCTTATTTAGTCGTTGCCTAAATCTCACGCGCGCTGATGTTCTCTTTCTAAACAGGAACACTGCTGTACTTGACTAATTCTGCGCATATAATGCCATACTACATATGTTGCGATATGTTGACTGATATCTTACCTTGTGCTTGAAAAATCTGCCAACACTGAACGTAGCAACAATCTCGCCCTTTGACAATTTTTTAGGCAATCACATCTTGATGACATGTCTTCTGTTCTTCGCAATCTCCGGTCGAGTTTTATCTCCCGTCTATGACGATCTTCTTCTGCCATTGTCAATCTTCATGCTTGACTTCTGTGTGCTGCAGCAGATCATGTCTTCTTGTTGAGTCTTCTCGTTCTTTATCAGCAAGGTTCATAGTGCAAGTTTTCGTCTTCTGTCACTTTGTAGTAAGGAGTGTTCATCATGTTGTAACATGTTTGTGACGCATGTTCCAATCAATGTTGTACCGACAAGTACTAACATGTTTGTTATGCATGTTCTAATCATGTCGTTCCTTAATTCACAAAATAAGTTGAACATGTTTGTGACGTATGTTTCAGCCAACACTATTTTAACATGTAGTTACACATGTTAAAGGTGACAGATGACACAAAACTCTAACATGTAGTTACACATGTTATAGACCAGACCAAACACTGTTACATGTCACTATTATTTGATGACCCTAGGTTGACCATGTAGGTCCAAATCATCTCCCCATGATTGCCTCAAAAATGGAAAAGGGTAAGCACAAAGGAAATCAAACCACATAAAATATCCAGCCTCTAAACACGAGGCAAATATCCAGCTCCACCAAGGAGCAAAAAAAACATTGTTCACAAAACGTAACCCTTACAGTCCCCAGGGATTCAAGAGTTCAAAAGTAAATGAGTTTTTAGGAATAAGATAAGTAACTCAGGAGGAGGAGTAAGCAACATCTTCTTAAGCAGTAGGGGATTTCTCAGGTATAGCTAACATGTCGTTCAGGAGCTGCTCATAAATGGCCTTCCGGCTTGCTAGAGTGTGGATGATGGTCTCTAGATCAGCTATACCCTCCATTAGCTCGTGTACCGTCCTATCTTTGATGGACCTGGTTGCGCTAGTGCTGCTTCCTTTTTCAAAGGTTTTTGTAGCCGGACGTGTAAGATCTTTGATATGTTTTCCTTCAAACAACTTTGAGCTAATATGAAGCACTAACGGGCATTTGCCAACAACATCATTGTCACGAATAATGGTAGGGCATTGTTGAAGAAGTATGTCAGTTATAAGAGAGGGAAATCCAATGGGCAATTTGATAGCATATGATCTCACATGTTTTGTTAGATGTTCAATAACAAATGCCCCAAAGTCTAGAGGAAGATTCATACCGATTTGGTAGATGAGTTTAGCCAGATCCGCGTTGATGCTAGAGGCGTGAGAGGACGGTACCCAATTTGCTATCCCAATGCGGTAGAGGATAGAGTACTTGACCGTGAGTTCCGATGAGGCCATGGATCCTTTAGTTGGCCAAACCTTCTTTCTTCCTCTAGAGATTTCTTGGGTGATGCGATCCATAGGTGGGAGCTTTGTTGTGACATTTGCTACATTTCTTCCCAGATGGGCGTTGATTACCTCGGGTGTGATCTTAAAAAGTGTACCCTTACAAACACCCTTCTATACTCTAGATCATCCGGGTTATTGAACGCGGTTGGGAGATTCACATATAATTCTTTTACGAGAGAGGGATAGTAGGTACCAATGTCTGACATGGTTTTGAGGAGGTCTGCCCCGCGTAGTAGCTCTATGATAATCTTCATTACTTTGGCCTCGGTAGAGAGTTCTCTTTCTAGGTATATGATGCAGTTGCACACATATTTCCATTTGTTGGCTCCTTCGGAAAAATGAAACGAGATGTTGTCTATTGGTACATCTGGAACGTCTTTAGGAATTCCTTGTCTTCCTACCCCTTTTCTGGTGCTTTGATTTTGGAAATCTGACAAGTTCTCCTCTTCGCTTTCTTCTTCCTCCTCTTCTGGTGTAAAAGAAACTTTTACTGTAGACAGTGTGGTCTTCTTCTTCTTGGTTTTTTCTGTCGTTGGGACAGGTGCCTCAGCTATCTCAGGATCCCTCTTTTTCCTTTTCAGGGGTTCTTCTGGACTCTCTTCTTCCTCATCCTGCAGCTCATTTCTTTCCTCAGCCTTTTTCCTAGCCATTAGATTTTCGAGAGTGATATTGTCCTCACTCGGTGTGTGGGTTTCTTCTAATGAATCCTCATTAATCTGTTCCAAAGTCTCATCAGGGGAGTCGAGAGGTGTTTTTGTTTCTACCAGTCAATGGCTCGCTCTGTGGATTTTGAGATCCTTCATCCGAAATTCTTGCTCCGTGCTTCTTGACCCCAAACTGATTTCGAACTGGTTTAGGGGTTCTGATTCTTTTTGCGACGTGCTTGATCCTCACCATTGTTGTTTTTGGTAGAGAGGTTTCAGAGAATTTTATGAGAGAACAGTTTTTGGTGTAGAGTGTGATGAATCGGGAGCAATGTAAACCCTAAGAGTTTTGTTGGGACAGTTTGAGACCGAGAACTAAGGGAATAGGTAGCGTTTTCTCTAATGTGTAGCCGAAGAGTCAGGTCATGATTGGCTGCACGTCTTGTCACCAGATGACAAAAGATCTTTGTTTCCCCCCTCCTTCTTCCTTTATTTATTTATTATTATTTTGAAAACAAACTGAAACAGGCTTGGATACTTGGACCCAGATTTGATTTAGTGGACCCTAGTAGTCCTAATAGAGAGAGAAAAAAAAAAAAAGCTCTCCCCCTTTTCATTCCTTGATGAGCATTATTCAAGGTAGCGAAGTCCAAATGGGGGGGAGGGGCTTAGACTTTCTAACCGATTTGTGTTCAATGACTCTGTGAAGCAATCATCAAGCTGTTTCTCTGTAGGAATATACTCTGGCTTTATTTTCTTGCCTTCTACAAACTCTCGGATGAAGTGGTGCCCGATGGCTATGTGCTTGGTTTTGCTATGTTGCACGAGTTTCTTCGAGATGTTGATGGCACTGATGTTGTCACATAATGATGTGATGAAATCTTGCTTGACATTATACTCTGCTAGCATCTGCTTCATCCAAAATAGTTGAGTGCAACTACTTCCGGAGACAATATATTCGGACTCAGCAGTAGATAGAGCAACACAGTTTTGCTGCTTGTTGAACCATGAAACCAGATTATTGCAAGAGCATCCTCCCGAGGTACTTCTTTGATCAGATGCGCTTTCAACCCATTCGATGGCGCAATATCTCATAATTCTCTCTGCTTGAGCTAGATGGCTTGACAGTGAGGACATATTCTCACTTGATCATCCTTGGTGAGCTTTACATGTGTAGCAATAAGAGTTTTCTTGTGGGAAAACTTCTTCAAACCAAACTTCTTTACAATGGTCTTGGCATACTTTCTTTGAGATATAAATATGCCACATTTCATCTGTTTGATCTGGAATTCTAGAAAGTAGGTTAGCTTGCCTACCATGCTCACCTCGAACTCGGACTGTATATGTTGTACAAAACGTTGAACCATCTTGTCTGACATTCCACCAAACACAATGTCATCCACATATATTTGAGCAATCATAATGTTGCTTCCTTCCTTCTTTACGAACAATGTCTTGTCAACTCCCCCTCGAGTACATCCATTCTGAACTAGCAACTGAGTTAGACGTTCATACCAGACTAGTGGTGCTTGTTTGAGACCGTAAGGGACTTTCTTAAGCCTATAAACATGTTGTGGAGCATTGTGATCTTCAAACCCTTTTGGTTGAGCAATATATACTTCTTCGTTCAAATATCCATTCAGGAAAGTACTCTTCTCGTCCATCTGATAAAGTTTGAACTATAGATGGCAGGCTATACTGAGGAGAAGTCGAATAGCCTCAACTCTAGCCACGGGGGCAAATTTCTCATTGGAGTCTACCCCTTCGACTTGTGTATATTCTTGGGCTACAAGCCTCGCCTTATTGCAAGTAATGTTTCCTTGTTCATCTAATTGGTTCTTGCAGATCCACTTTGTCCCAATGATATTGAAAATACTTGGTCTAGGCACCAACTCCCAAACTGCATTCCTTTCGAACTGTACCAGTTCTTCTTGCATGGCACACTCCCAATATTCATCGTTTATGACTTTTTGTACATTTTTGGGTTCAATTTTCGAAATGAAACATAAGTTACTGATCATGTCCAGATAATTTATTGGCGGCTTTCGTCGAGTTCTTACTCCTTTGTTGATGTTACCAATCATATCATGAGGTGGGTGTTTCTTCTGAATTTTCATTGATGGATTTCTCTGATCAACTTTTGGAGTCAATTCTTCTTGTTCAATATCACATGCTTTGTCAGTGACATCTCGTCCAACTTTTCGAGTATTCATAATAACTTCATTGTAGTTATTAGGGTGTTCTGAGCTATCATCAACGACTACGTTTATGGACTCCATCATGGTCCTGTTTCTTTTGTTGAATACCCGAAAGACACGACTATTTCTAGAATATCCAAGAGAAATACCCTCGTCGCAATCAGGTTTTCGTCGTGTTTTCCTATCGGTGAGAATGTAACATACCGAACAAAAAACACGATTGTGAATATGGCAAGCCGTGTTCAACACTTCTTCCCAAGCGTGTGGGGGTATGTCGTTGGCTGGCATCATGACCTGGGCCATCTCTTGTGCTTTAGACAGAAAGCATTTTTCTTATGCAGGTGCTGAGTTTGGAGACCATAGATAACAATTGACTTGTGACCTGTAACCTTTCATCAGTTCTTCCTTTTGCTGGTCGAGTACCACACACTTGTCGACATTGAAGTTGACACAAAGCTCCAGATCACAGAGTTGACTGATGCTGATCAGGTTTGCTATGAGCCCTTCTGCCAGTAGCGCTTCTTTTAGACAAGTTGAGTTAGGGAAATTTAGCTTTCCTTTTCCCAAGACTTTGGTTTTTACACCATCACCAAAAATAACATAGGAATTTGAGCATGGTGTTATGGTAGTCAAGAATGAGCGACTACCAGTCATATGACTAGATGAACCACAATCAAAATATCAATCGTTGTTGGTAGAAGCCTTTAAAGATGTATACGCAATATTAGCTCGATATTGTACCTCTTTTACTTGTCATTCTTGTCGAGGTTTTTTCTTGGTAGACGTCCTTTATTTTACCGATCTTTTTCCATAGAGGCGATAGAAGAACGGTCGTATGTGACCTCTTCGTCCACAGTGATGACAAACCCAGTTGTGTCTGTTCTTCTTTGAGCTGCCATGATGGTGTTTCTTTTGTGACTGACTGTTTCCAGTGAAGGAATTATTTGAGGGTTCCAATCAATTAATTTCATGCCCATACAAGAAATTAAACTCAATTATCCAATTTAATAAGGATCTTGCATGATCATGAATTGATCATAAAATCTAGGCTAAAATAAAACTTGAATATTACCTTTGATTAAAATCTCTTTGTTACTAAATAGGATTTAGTAATCTCTAAAAATTGTCCACACAGGAAGAGCAATCCGGGATACTCACAACGATCCTTACAAGAAGATCGGAGCAAGCAAAACGGACGGAGAGGGAGGGAGGGAGGTGGCCGGTCGGCTAGAGAGAGAGAGAGAGAGAGAGAGGAGAGTAGCTAGGGTTTTGGAAATAAAATTTCTTAATTTTCAGATCTGAAAATTTTCCTTTTATAACCCTTTTTAGACAATAATTAATTAAAGGCCTTAATGGGTTTAAAGCCCAAAGCTTTTAATTAATTAGAGAAGCCCATTCTGGCTTAGCCCATTCTGGCTAGGTCCAGTTTAGCTAAATTAATTAAATATATTTATTTAAATTATAATTAATTGGTCCATCCAAACCGTTCTTGATTTCTGGTTTAATCCTAAACTAAAATCGGTCTAATCCGGTTTAATCTAAAATCGAATTTTGTCTCTCTCATGATTCCTCTATATGATTCCATCCGTTTTACTCAACCTTTAGTGTGTAACCCTCTAGGCTCACTACACGTTGGCGGACTGGTAAAATTACCATTTTACCCTTTCCATCATGAGTGGCCTCTAACAAGACATCATGATTACCCAACGCTTGTGATTATCGAGATTTCGACTTAACCTTGTCGTACATGAATCTATCCTTTCATCCTCTAAATATCTTTGACAACCACGAGGCATAGACAAGTCATACTCGTTCAACTGTCCTGTTTCTTGATTCTAAGTTAACTGAATTGGAACTGATACTTCATATCGACTGCATGGCCATGCTATTGTATTTCAGTTTTACTCATCAAGTGGCCTAAACTGATATCTGCTCATACGTCCGTATGAGGGATAAATCCTTCAGCGATCTATTGAGTCAACTCATGTAACTTGTGATTGAGCCAATTACAGTCGTTACTGTAACCCTTTTAAAGGAGACGTTAGGCTGAGTCAAACTCGTCATTCATTACATAGTGACCTCAATGATCCTTCCGTCTGAGGATGTGATTTCATGTGCCGACATATGAGTATGTTCATGACTGTGTCTATATAACATACTCATGATCGGGTCGTCCTATATCACTCCTGTCTAGTGATACTATGACCTAACTCAGGCCTCCTTCTGGCCATGATCAGTAGAGCGTGATCATTTAGAGTTAGCCTCATATCGATCGCTTCTTGTGAAGCTATTCTGATCAGGGAGTGCTTAAATAAGATTTTATCTGATATGTAGATCTACTATTATGTGTTGACACATCAATGATACAAATCAAATCATACTTAAGACATTACTACAACACTTAGTAATATGAATGCCGATTTTATTTCAACTAATAATCTTTATTACATGATTAGATTGAAAATACATTGTGCTAGGGCACAAAAACCCAACAGTCTCCCACTTTCCCCAGACCCAATTGGTATTTAATTCTAAACCCATTTCCCTGACATGCTCATCATGCTTAGGCTGCGGTAGTGCCTTAATTAAGGGGTCAACTAGATTGTCATGCAAACGTAGCTTATCTCTACTTCCCCTTTATTAACCATCTCTCTAATGATGTGATACTTTCTCTCAACGTGCTTGGTCATGTTGTGAAATCTAGGCTCTCTAGCGAGTGCTACGGCCCCTGTGTTGTCACACCTTAAGCTCACGGAATCAGACATTCGCGGCAGTACATCTAATCCACTTAAGAAACTTCTGACCCACACCGCCTCCTTAGCTGCCTCTTGAGATTTAAAGTCATCTGGGTCTGTCTGAAAACTAGCATCGACATATCCAGTGACACTTAGTTCTCCTTCTATCCCGCTATACACTAAGAAGGCGTCATTTGTTCTCCTCAGATATTTGATGATACACTTGACGGCAGTCCAGTTTTGTGATTATTTACTAAATTTTTTGCTGAATTTGTCACTTACTTACACTAAATAAATTATTTGGGGAAGGACCGGTAAAGTTAAAATTGAATAAATTGACATACATAACGAAAGTAAAATTATATAACGATGACAATAACGAGAGAAATTATATATATATATATCGTTAAATATTTTGGACACTATCAAAATAATGAGAGAGAAGAAACTGGAAGAACATTGGATCTATGCCAAATCAACATCATGGTCATATAGGCCAAATTATTCAAAATTTGTCTTCTTCCCCACGTCAAATCATCTTCTTTCCCACATTGGACCCATCAAATTAATCTCCTTCCCCACATTGGACCCCACCTCGTTGCTTACTTCGTTGACATTTGTATAATAATTAGGGATAATGACATTTTATTACACTTAATTATATTGAAAATGACACTTTTATACTTTAATTATTATTTCTCGTTTTAGTACCTTGACAAATTTTTTGTGACAACCTACCTCTAAAATGTCTAATATACTTAAAATATTCCTTGTCGGGTAAATGAATTTGATTTTCAATTCTATTTTTTTTCTATTAAACTAATGACATTTTAAGTATATTAGACATTTTTAAAAGTAAGTTGTCACGTAAAATTATGAAGGTACTAGAAATAGAAAAATTGTTACGTGCATCAGGATATTAAAAAAATAACATTTCTCTTCGTCATGACAAATGGAGATAGGGATAATATCAATACTCTTTTAATAATTTTAGGATTCTATTTAGATAACAAACTTTGTGGATATATCCTAGTAAATCATACATTATATGTACATACGAGTCGTATGTACGTATAATGTATTATTTTTGTATGGTTTTGTCATCACGTTCAAACAACATGAATGTGATATATGATGTGACAAGTAAAACGGTAGCAGAACATGAAGCAGTACGTATCTATATCAACCTTTTCGTTTATGGTGGTTTTGTTGATTAAGGCTACGTGCCTTTACAATAACTGCCTCCAAGCTACAAAGCACAACTACCGCTTCATTACTTAATTAACATTAGATAATATCAAGTATTATATTATGTAAATTTGACATAGTAAGGATTAAGTGGTGAATTTTGTTCCTTCAAGAAAAAAAGTGGTGAATTTTGTTCTCAATGAGGCATGTTCGTACTTGGAGACATAGATTAACATTTTCGACAATTCTACGGGGCATACAATGAATTATTTGAGAGTTGATGAATATAGTATTAATTAGTGAATATGATTTAGGGATAATTCCAGGTGTCTACACTTAGATTTTGCTGTTTTTCACCTGACTACACCTAGAATTTTTTTTTTCAGCTGACTACGCCTAGAATGTGCAAAATTTTCACTTTTCATTTTCCGTCCAATTTTGTTAGTTTTTACCGTTTTCTTCAAGTGAAATGACTAAAATGCCCTTAAAGTTTAAAGAGTTATTATAATTTGATTGAAATGACTAAAATGCCCTCACCTATTCATTTAATTTTCAAACCAATGCCTCTCTCTCTCTCTCTCTCTCTCTCTCTCTCTCTCTCACCTACTCATAGATGCTCCTCCTGGAATTTTGCACGCCGCTCACTTGTCGATTTTGCACCCTCTCTTTGTTGAGTGCGTGATTAATGTCTCTCTCTCTCTCACCTACTCATAGATGCTCCTCCTGGAATTTTGCACGCCGCTCACTTGTCGATTTTGCACCCTCTCTTTGTTGAGTGCGTGATTAATGTCTGTATACACCAAAATGCAATTATTGGACCGAAGTTGCTCTATTAATAACAAATAAGAACCCAACATATATAATTTTGAAGCTACGCCATTCCATTACTTGAAATATATTTTTAAATCATAGATGTGTTCAGCAACAAGAACAGAAATGAAGCATTGAGGAAGATGAAGAAAAAAGAACCCAAATTATAAACATATCATCCCTAACCGTGAATCCAAGTAAAAAAAACCTAAAAATCAAAGCCTCCCATGTCACCACAATCATAATCCCCCATATCCGAAACCATATCTCCGATCAACAGACCACCAAGAGCCCCTCCCAGCAGCCCCGCCCCCAGTCCCATCCCCAACTTGTTCTTCTTCGGCTTCTGCACCGGCGCCGCCGCCGCCCCGTACCCGTACCCCGGCGGAGGGTACGCACCAGGCGGAGGATATGCACCGGGGTACCCTCCGCCGTATTGTGGCGGTGGGTAGGCCACCGGAGGGTACCCTCCTCCGTACTGTGGAGGAGGGTAGGCAGCCGCCGCACCGCTGGGACCCGCGGCGGCAGGATACGCCATGACAGGCTCGGCGCCGCCCTTGTAGGCCGGAGGCGGCGGCGCGACGACCTTATCCCCAAATTTGTAGGAGAAATTGAGCATGCCCTTGGCTTCCCAGACGACGCCGACCTGACCTAGTAGCTGAGGTAGTGAAGCTGCGTGGGGGTAGTGTCTCCCTGGAGGAGGTCCTTGATGGGGAGGGTGACGTCGCCGACGTCCTTGTCGCCGAGGGTGCGGCGGGAGCGGAGCTTGAAGACGAGAGAGAGAGAGAGAGAGAGAGAGAGAGAGAGAGAGAGAGAGAGAGAGAGAGAGAGAGAGAGAGAGGGTGGCATTGGTTTGAAAATTAAATGAATAGGTGAGGGCATTTTAGTCATTTCAATCCAATTATAATAACTCTTTAAACTTTAAGGGCATTTTAGTCATTTCACATGAAGAAAACGGTAAAAACTAACAGAATTGGACGGAAAATGAAAAGTGAAAATTTTGCACATTCTAGTCGTAGTCAGTTGAAAAAAAAATTTCTAGGTGTAGTAAGGTGAAAAACAGCAAAATCTAAGTGTAGCCACCTGGAATTATCCCTATGATTTATATTGACAGGAGCTCTGTTTGCGCACACATATGTGTATATATACATAGTAGGTATCAAATACAAATAAGGAAAAAATGTTTAAACTTCCAAACTATATAACATGCAGTGTAATATTGTATAATCATGTAAAATATGTAGTGAAATGTCGTATAATATGTTAGACCTGTGCAAAATTGAAGCAATGTATAGCATGTAGTGCAATGTTGTATAACTGCTACGTGTCGCAATTTAAGATCACGCGTGTTTCAAATCTAATGATTATACATTAGTATTGACGTTTGGACATTTTAAGTGAGTTTGTATTGGAGTGCATATGTATAAATATAGCTCTTGTTAATATAAATCATTATATATATATATATAGCTCTTGTTAATATAAATCATATTCACAGATTAGGATAAATCAAATACAAACTAGGGTGGAGATGAAAATCATACTAATTGGTAGAACTTGATTACGAATTGATAGAATCTAGGTGTTCACTTAACATAGTATAGAACTCGACTCACTCGTTACACTATTTTATCAACAAGATTTATTTATATGCTATAGTATGGAATCTATTCTACTCGTTACATCTCTCTCACAACAGGGTTCATCTATAGAGTATATTATAAACCTAACCCCCTCGTTACAATCGGGGACCTTAGTAACATTGGAGACCTCACTATATATTTTCACCAAGACAGGTACACACATCAGTGAACTTGGTGTGAACCTCGTAGGAACACGGTTTACATATGGAATGAATGTCGTGGAAAGTCATTGCTACGTGTCACGCACTAGTATAATATCGCAAGATAAGCAGTTCTTAACAAGTTCGAACACTTCATATTTATATCCCAATTTTTACTGGAATGCATCTCTATATAATTATTTATATAGGCACATTCGACTACAAACGACTGTACAACGTCGGAACGTTCTGTGCCCGTTGGATTAGAGCGGATCTGGATGCGCGTTGTCTCAGCATGGGATACGTGACAACAAGGTTCTACAGCGCACACTTGAAGGTTCTACGGGTCCATCACGTTCTACAACTTCGCACTACACATTTTATAAGGTTTTACAACTTTGCATTATATATCGTACATAGTTCTTCAATTTTGCACACGTCAATCACGTTTTACAACTTTATACTACACATTTTACATGATTCTATAATTTTGTACTACACGTTCTACAATTTGAATGTTTAGACACCAAATTTGGTTTGTAACAAATTTCTTCTTTACTTATATAAATAACGATTGGTGATAAGTGAACAATACTAATGAGTGTCTGATTTGAAGGTGTGAAAACGAGGTATATGAGAAATGACAAGTCAACTGTAATGTGTGAACACAATTCAAAATTAAAATCGCCCGACATATACAATAATGATACAACTATATAGTTTCTTATTTTGTTAGTTAGCAAATAATACTAAAATTGTTTGAGCAGCAAGAGAACGTAAATTAATAGAGCATATGAAAGTTAGTAACAGAAAGTTTTGATTGCATCAAACTATCATTCCACTACAATTATATTTGGGACATTATTAATCAAAATAATAAGAGAGCTAACTTAGAGAGAAGAAACTTGAAGAATATTGGACCCGTGACATGTCAAGTCTATAGCCATAAAGGCCAAATGATTCAAAATTATCCTCTACACCCTCAAGTCATCCAAATCTACACAGATTTTCCTGTTCTTGTACCTAATAATTACTTTTTTCCAACTTCAGAAATCTAGAATCAACTTAAAAGCTATGATCATGTTTAGTCCCAAGAGAAAGGGTATGGCCGGGGGATCCAACATACCCTCCCCATCGACCTCGTCCAACATGCCCTACTCGTCATTTCTTTCAATTCGAACATTTTAAGATGGGTCTATATCATCTATGAATTACTACACCAGATTCACGTCAGGGCTCTGAGGTGAAAAATACTGTTTACTAGACTCGACATACCTCCCTATTGCTACTCACCCCGACGTCTCTAACTTTCCTGAGTGATGTCCACGATGTATAATCTCTCATGGACCCTTTTTGCAGTATATGATTGCAAATGTTATTCATTTCTTGAGTACGAATATTGCAGCATCGTATGCACGCACACTTAAATCGATTGCGGCCATATTCTATAGCATTTTCCTTCAGAAATTTCATGAAGCTAGCTATCCCTTCTATGAACGCTAATGACCTTCTTGGGGCTCTCTGTTGTGGGGTCGAACGGTCTCCACTTGAGCCCGCTAAACCTCACAATTAAATGGCAATTTTCCTCGTAACGGCAATTTAGGGTCAAAATAGGATAATTTTATGTTTTTCGGTGTTTTCAAGACCATATGCAGGAAATGGTATAAAAGGGAAAGGTTCGAGGGTAGGGGAGAGCGAGACTTGGAGAGCAAGAAACCAGAGCATACTACAAAAACCTTTAGGCACGATCGTGACCCCTAAGTCACGATTGTGGAAAATTGAATATTCCTGAAGATCATTTTTGCCCAACTTACAGAGAGCTCCTCCGATCTCAGTCACGGAGGCACCACGATCGACACCTAGATAGATTCACGATCGTGATCCTAATTCAAACCAAAGAGGCAATCGTGACCATGAAGAGAAGACTGTGGCTTTGACCCGATCAAATTGGTCCCCCCTTGCTTAGTCACGATCATGATCACCCAACACACGCTCATGACCGTCTCTGAGTCACGATCGTGACCCTAAGACACACGATCATGACTAGGTTAAATTTCAGAGCTAATAAAAGAGAAAGTGCCATACTGATTGGGAGAGCTCTTGGGAACCCACATCCTCACCTACCAGATTGTGTTGTCATTTCAGCAAAGAGAGACATTCTCCTTGCCTTGTTCTTCATCATCACTTCATCATTTGGAGATTGTGAGATGGATTTCTCTACAAGAGTCCACTTGTGAAGCCAAGGAGAGGGATTGGAATGCATTTCAACCATTAGCTCACCAAGACACCAGAAGATTCAACCCATTTTATCAAGCTTGAACAGTCATCTCTCTCAAGAACAACAAGAGCATTTGTTAACTCTATTTCCATGTTTACTTTGATTTTATGCTTATTTATGCTAATTGTATGATGATATTTTATTTGAACCTCATGGTTGAGGGCTAAACCCCTTAGTCATGAGTGCTAAACATTGTATAACTTGATTATTGTATCTTAATATGAGGTATTAGTTCTATATCTAATTATGGTTGTTGTGTGAATTCCTTGATATTATACTTGCATAGTGATTGTCTACTTAGAATGCATGTTTTTCGCGAGAGGGATGGATAATCTCAGACATAGGAATCACCGAGGGTTTGAGGCTCGAAACCATGTTTTGACACTTCGGATCAACCCTTAGCCGATAATTGTCGGGCCAATGCAATCTCGAGTTAGTTCCTAACCCGAGAGGGAACAAGAGGCGACTCGAGATTAGGCCAATCTCCAGGCCGAAAGGTGAGGTTGGAATTCAAGGCATAGGTTTGGCACCAAATAGACCGTTAGAACGAATATCTCTTGTTAAGTTGAATACGAGTTACAATTTGTTAGCACCCTAGGTGCTTTACCAAAATTTGTATACAAAATTTATTTGCTAGTTTGCTTTAATATGAAACCCACACAAAAAATAGTTTTTTAGAATTTCAATCATAAACGCAAATTCGATCGAAATACCCTCATTAGTCCATGTTGATCGATCCGGTACTTACCTGATTATAAATTGTATTACTTGTGACCCTGTACTCTTGCGTGAGGGGAAACCAATCCGAAGTGCGACATTTCGCGTGACGCGTTTCGGCCCTACACTCTCATCCACCTTTAGTCCATTTCTTCTATATGTCTACAACGAGATCGGGATAAAAAACAAAATAAATTAAAATATATTCGAAATATTTACTACAAAAAAAACAAACACACCAACAATTAAATATATACCTTGTATTCAGTTGTTTACAATTTCCGATCTCACAATATCATATTGAAATTCTGAGTTGTGGCAGGGACAATATGTCGAACACAATGTTATGACAATTGGTTCGACAACTTTTCTGATCACAGACTAGTAAATAACAGAACAGTAAATAGAAGACACACAATATGTTTACCTAGTTCGGTGACTCCGCACCTACGTTTGGGGGCACTCTGACAGTAGAAAGGTTTTCACTATTTGGTAGTCAATAGTACAACTTCAAACATCAAGTAGCTATCACACAAGCTATTATCCTATGGTGATATAGATCTCACCGTGAACAACCTCGACAAAGGGCCTCTCCCTCTTTCTTTGAGATCCTCTCAATTCCACCCTTCGAGCAAGCCTATGCTCGACGTAGTTATCTTCGACAATTTCTTCGTGAGTCTTCAATCACGAACAAATATCCACAAATCACAAACACTTAAACCCTCACGTTTTGATGTATGTGATTGACACCGTTCTTCTAAAGATCTATTCTCTCAATCCTCCAACCTAGCACGGTTAAGAGCTCTGAAATTAAGCACAGAAAAGGTGTGAATTGCTATGTAGGTAGCACCTGCTTTTATAGCAATTTTACATGCCTAATTGGTCTTCAACTCCAAATAGGCAATACAATTCCAAATAGGAATTCCTTTGCCTCCTTGCATTATTGGCAGGTTGACAAGTTGGTATTGTTGCATTAATTGGCCTAGCTTACGAGTAATCTTCCTACAAGACGTTGTTTGATCTTGTATTAACTTGTTTTCCCTTTGTCCCACGTTTCTGAAAATCAAACAGGAAAGATCAAAAACTTTCCCTATCCTGCGTGCGGTATGTCGCGCCAAACATGTTGCAGCATGTTGGCTGACATCTTGACCTTGCGCTAAAAAATATGCCAACACTAATTGTAGCAACAATCTCCCCCTTTAGCGATTTTTAGGCAAGCATAACTTCACAATATTCACAGTAAACTTCTGGCAAGCAACGTCTCCACCTAACACGATCATCTTCAGCCATCTTCATCAATGGCACACAACGGAGCATAACTCTTTCTTCTTCATCTTCATAATTGGCACACAATACCCTAATCGATCAAACACTCAATTCTCCTTGAATGATGTATGTCGAGCACATGGCTCTTAACGAATAGTCTTGACATTAGACTAGGTTTCCTCTTTAGTGCTGTTACGCGTCTTCGAGTACTTTCCTAATTCCACTAGACTTGGGTTTCTTCTATCGTGCAGTTACGCGTCTTCGAATACTTCTCAGCGACATGTTGGAACATATGTTGTACCACTTAGAATGACCTATATCTCCCCCTATTTGCTTCAAAAATGGCAAAGGGCAAACAGGATTGCACGACCATCGTGTAGGGGAAATAGAAATAAACCGGCTCTATGACAAAGCAACATAAACGAAGAAAGATGTCATTTCTGGACACAATTCTCAAGACATGTTACCATAATACCTCTCTCCCTTGTTGCTTTAATGATATCTCCTTCTTAAGTTCAACCAGCACCTTCCCATGGACTGACTTTTGGGTCACTAAGCTTCCTACAATCTCCTGATGTCTCCCCAGATGGTCTGACAATATCTTTAGCATGCTTTCCTGTTGCTACGTTCAGTGTTGGCATAATTTTTTAGCGCAAAAGTAAGAAGTCAGTGCAACATGTTACAAGACATTTGGATCGACTCATTACGCTCCAGATTAGGAAAGGCCTGAAGCTTTCCTATTTAGAGTCGCTTGGAACGCAAGAAGAATGACATCACAACAACTGAAAGACTTGGAGCGCAAGAGAATGACGTCAACAAACTCGGGCGACTTCCAGCTGTCATTAACACGTCAGCAAAGGCGGCAACTGCTTGCCTAATTTAATTAGGAAGTCTGAGACTTCCTATTCTTAATCTGAGCCATATTAGGAATGTGAGGCTGCTATAAAAAGCTTGTGCTTTCCCATTAGCAGCCTGTCCATTCTTGTTCTTTATTTGCTAAATTTCTCATAGCTCTTAACCGTGCACCATTGGCGTGTTGAGAGGCTGATTAGTTTGCTAGAACGGCTTTGCTTCGATTAAACATCAATTTGCGAAGATTGAGTGTTTGATCGATTAGGGTTCTTGTGTTCGTGATTGAAGATTCACAAATCTGTCAAAGAAGACTACGACACCGAGCATAGACACTTGCTCGAAGGGTGGAATTGAGAGGATCTCTAAGACAGGGGGAGAGGACCCTGATCGAGGTTGTTCACGGTGAGATCTATAGTAGCTTAGGACAATAGCTTGTGTGATAGCTATTTGGTGCTTGAAGTTGTACTATTGACTACCATATAGTGAAAACCTTTCCACTGGTAAAGTGCCCCCAGATGTAGGTGACGTTGCACCGAACTAGGTAATCATCTCTGGTGTCGTTATTATTGCGTGTTTATTGTTTAATCTACGATTTGCGTTTTAGGCAAGTTGTCGACACAAAAGTTACGACTTTATGTTAGACTTCTTGACTCGGCTACGAATCAGAATTTCAATTGGTATCAGAGAGGGCACCTTATCTCTTAGGTGATTTTCCTGCAAAGATTCTGAGTAGCTAATATGTGTTAGATTTTTGTGCCCTAGCACAATGTATTTTCAATCTAATCATGTAATAAAGATTATTAGTTGAAATAAAATCGGCATTCATATTACTAAGTGTTGTAGTAATATCTTAAGTATGATTTGATTTGAATCATTGATGTGTCAACACATAATAGTAGATCTACAGATCAGATAAAATCTAGTCCCCGATCAGAATAGCTTCATAAGAAACGATCGGTATAAGGCTAACTCTAAATGATCACGCTCTACTGATGATGGCCAGAAGGGGTCATAGTATCACCAGTCAGGGGTGATATAGGACGACCCGATCATGAGTATGTTACATAGACACAATCATGAACATACTCATATGTCGGCGCATGAAATCACATCCTCAGACGGAAGGACCATTGAGGTCAATATTTAATGAGTGACGAGTTTGACTCAGTCTAACGTCTCCTATAAAAGGGTTACAATAACGACTGTGATCGGCTCGATCACAAGTTACATAAGTTGAATCAATGGATCGCTGAAGGATTTATCCCTCATACTGACGTGTGAGCAGATATCAGTTTAGGCCACTTGATGAGTACAATTGAAAGAAAATAGCATGGCCATGCAGTCGATACATAGTATCAGTTACAATTCAGTTATCTCAAAATCAAGGGATAAAAGGATAGATTCATGTACGACAAGGTTAAGTCGAAATCTCGATAATCACAAGCGTTGGGTAATCATGATGTCTTGCTAGAGGCCACTCATGATGGAAAGGGTAAAATGGTAATTTTACCAATCCGCCGACGTGTCGTGAGCCTAGAGGGTCACACACTAAAGGTTGAGTAAAACAGATGGAATCATATGGAGAAATCATGAGAGAGACAAAATCCGGTTTTGCATTAAACCGGATTAGACTGATTTCGGTTTAGGACTAAACCGAAAATCAAGAACGGTTTAGCATGACTAATTAATTATAATCTAACTAAATAGATTTGATTAAATTTGCTAAACTGGGCCTAGCCAGAATGGGCTTCTCTACATAATTAATTAAAAGGTTTGAGCTTTAAGCCCATTAAGGCGTTTAATTAATTAAATTCCAAATAAGGGTTATAAAAGGGTAATTTTCAGATCTGAAAATTAAGGGAATTATTTTCCAAAACCCTAGCCGCCACTCTCTCTCTCTCTCTCTCTCTAGCCGATTTTCGGCCACCCTCCTCCCCTCGCTCCGTCCGTTTTGCTTGCTTCAGTCTTCTAGCAAGGGTCGTCGTGAGTATCCCCGGATTGCTCTTCCTGTGTGGACGTTCTTTAGAGGTTACTAAATATTATTTAGTAACAGAGAGATTTTGAATCAAGGTAAGCTTAAAGTTTTATTCTAGTCTAAGATCTAGTGATCAATTCATGATCATGCAAGATCCAAATTAATTCGGATATTTGAGGTTAATTTTTTGTATGGGCATGAAATTATATGATTGGAACCCTCAAATAATTCCTTCAATATGGACTTAAAGGAAGGAGGATTTGTCAATCGACCACCGGTGCTCAACAGAACTAACTATGGGTACTGGAAAGCACGGATGTGTGCGTTTTTGAAGTCTCTCGACAGCAAAACCTGGAAGGCTGTCATTAATGGGTGGGAGGAAACTCACTATGCTGATGCTCAAGGAAATTAAACTAGCATTAAACCAGAAAAAGAGTGGAGCGCGGAAGAAGATGAAGCCTCCCTAGGTAATTCTCGTGCACTCAATGCCATATTTAATGGAGTAGACAAGAATGTTTTTCGACTTATCAAAACTTGCACAAGTGCCAAAATTTCTTGGAACACTCTTGCTGTTGCTTTTGAGGGTACATCCAAAGTCAGAGAGCAAAAGTTACAGTACCTCACGACCTACTTTGAAGCCCTTACCATGAATGAAGACGAAACTATAGCTGAGTTTAATGTTCGTATCGAGGATCTGGCCAATGAATCATATTCACTCGGCAAGCCTATGATCGATGAAGATTTAGTCAGAAAAATGCTGAGAGCCCTAAATTCCAGATTCAAGATGAAGATCACGGTCATAGAAGAAGTTCATGAATTGAAGACGCTGAAGTTTGATGAGCTCATGGGATCCCTTATGACCTTCGAGCTCTCCCTACCGTTTATCAAGAAGAAGCATAAAGGTGTAGCATTCAAAAGTTCTACCCAAAAGCAGAAAAAATTGGCTTACTCTGATTCGGATAGTGAAATTGATGAGACTATCGCTATGCTGGCCAAAAACTACAATAAAGTCATGAAGAGATTTAACCAGATGACAGGAAAGAATGTCACCCAAGAAGTCAGAGACAAGCCTCAGCACAAGTTCCAGAAGTTCGAGAGCACTAATAACGATGGTAGACGTGGTGAGCGATCAGGAAAAGATAAAGGAGTTCAGTGCTTTGAATGTGAGGGGTATGGGCACATGCAGAAAGAATGTCCTAACTTCTTAAAGAAACAGAAGAAGGGATTCAATGTCTCTCTAACTGAAGATGAAGAAGAAGAAGACAGTGACTCTAAGCATACAAGTAACTATGTTGCTTTTACTGTCTCCACAATAGATCAACCATCCGAGATTTCAAAGAAGTATGACTCTGATGATGAGCTATTCGATGAGACTCTAAAAAACGCATACAGCGAATGGTATGTCAAGTGGCTTAAAGACTCTCAGGTAATCGAAAAACAGAATGCTCTCATTCTCTCTCTTAATGAAGACAAGTCACGAATTCTCGAAAATACTGTTGATCTCAAAAAGGAAGTGGCTCGGTTAAAAAGTGAGTTAGACCAAGTCACCAAGTCTGTAAAGATGACGAATCCAAGCACTGACACTCTAGATCAAATTCTCTTGATCAGAAAACCAGCTAAAAATATGGAAGGCCTTGGATATTTGAAAGGAGCTTCATCATCGCACACCGTCTTTATTCCTCAGAAGGTTGTCACCCACATGCCCCGTCAGATGTCTCCGACCTTCACACCTGATCAAGCGACCATAAAGCCTCATACCCTGGTCGCTCCTGGGACAAAGGACAAGAGACATAACTGGGTGTGCCACTATTGTGGACGAAGAGGTCACATTCGACCTTTCTGTTATCGTCTACATGGAAGGAGTTTCGTCAAACAAAGGACCACCATCAAGAAAGCCCAACCACGTAAGGAATGGCGAGTCAAGGAGGTAAACTATCAAGCAAATATCGCTTACACCTCTCTAAAAGCTTCAACTAGCAATGATTGGTACTTTAATAGTGGATCCTCTCGACATATGACTTGTAATAACTCGTTCTTGGTCACTTTAATACCTTACACAAATAGGTTTGTCACTTTGGGTGATGGGGTACAAGCTAGAGTTCTTGGAAATGGAAAGCTCAACCTTCCTAACTCACCTTGCTTAAAAGAGGCTCTACTGGTAGAAGGTCTTACAGCCAACCTCATCAGCATCAATCAAATATGTGATCTGGATCTAGATGTCAACTTCACTCGTGACAAGTGCACTATCAAAGATGAACACCATAAGGAAGTCATGACAGGTCTCAGGTCTCTTGATAACTGTTATCTATGGTCTCCAACAGTCACAACCTTGCCAACCAAGTGCTTTTTATCCAAAGCTCAAGAGATGAAGCTATGGCATCAAAAACTTGGTCACATCAATTTGAGGAGCATGCAGAAGATTCTCTCTGAAAAGGCGATCATTGGAGTTCCCAACCTCAAGATTGTTAAAGGAAAAATTTGTGGAGAATGCTGTTAGATTTGTGCCCTAGTCCAAAATAATTCTTCAATCTATATTGTAACGGACATCATTATTCTACATAATAAAAGGCATAATATTACTAATGTGTTGTAGTAATATATCTAATGTGATTTGATCTATGTCATAATGTGTGTAACCACTTATAGTAGAACTATAGATCAGAAAGAATTGCATTCGATAATGTCCCTAATCAGCTAAGCTTCTTCTGAAGCGATCAGTATGAGACTAACTCCTTGTGATCACGCTCTACTGATCATGGCAAAGTATGTGTCGGAGTTATATCATAGATATCATCAGGTCGATGATATCGGACAACCCGATTGTGAGTATGCTACATAGATCCAGTCATAAGATACTCACATATCGTAACTTGTCATTATATCCTAAGACCAAGGAGTCTTTGTGTACACTATGTAACGAATACCTAAGTTTGACCTAGTCTAACGTTATTTGTAAAAGGGTAACTATAACGACTTCGATTGGTTTTGGCATTTATTGCACTAGTGAACTCGAAAGGCGTCTGAGGGATTTATCACTCATACTTCGGTATGAGAAAGATATCCGTTTAGGCCACTTGATGAGTATGACTGAAGAAAGAGCATGGCCATGCAGGTGATACCTTAGTATCAGTTTTCAGTCATCTCAGATATCAAGAAATAGTGATTGATAAATTAGGATGACCATTCTATGCCTATTGATCAATCTGGATATCGGTTTGATAAAAGGACAGTGACATGTACGATAACAGGTTAAGTCGAATAATCGATAATCACGAATATTGGATAATCATAATGTCTTGCTAGAGGCCACTTATGATGGAAAGGGTAAAATAGTAATTTTACCAGTCTGCCAATTATTCGTGAGCCTAGAGGGTCACACGCATTAAGCACGATACATGACAACAATTATGGATAAGAATTGAGAACAATTCAGTAGTTTTCTGGCCTAAGGTTTTAACCAGACGGTTGAAGAAATCAATTCGAGAAAACTGAGCCGTTTTGTCTAAACCGAAATTAGAACTCAAGTTAATGGGTTTAATTTGGGTTTTGGTTAAACGGGCTTAAAGCCCATTTAGGGATTTAAGATATGAGTTGGAACAAATGCAAAAAAGAGAGTATAAGAGATAGATAATGCAATTTTAATTTTGAAATTCAATTTAATTTCAAATTAAAATCACATAATATCTTCCTTTTATCCTCAATTATTTTTCAGCAACTTCCTCCCTCATTCTCTCCCCCTCATTGCCGAAAATCCTCTCCCTCTCATCCACCATTGTTGTCTTGTTTTCTCTAAAAAATTCTAGCAAATTTGTGAGTGAAAAATCTCTTCGGTTGTGGTGCTTGTGTGGACTTGATAGAGAAACACTACACTTGTGTTTTCATTGATTAAGAGAGGTAAATATCAGATTTATATTTATATTTATAACATGTTGAAATTGCATTAAGATCTTAGCAAGTTTCGATCACCACAGTTACATAAAGTCCACTGCATGATATTCATCGTTTGGAACCCGTGGTGATCTCTTTCAGTGGTATCAGAGGCATGGTTGTTATGTTTATTTCTACATGTTTAAATCTGATTTTTTTTGTGGTTATATGTGTTCATCACCTTAGCATGCATGTAAATCGAATTTTTTTTTCAGATTTGATTGATTTTGGAAATTGGAAAATCATTTTTTTTTGGGTTTTTCGGGTTAGCCATGGCCGACCAGGTCGAGTCCCTTAGTGGACCATGGAATGTCCTAGGGCAGACCATGGTCAGCACCATGGGCCATCGAGGGTCACCTACGGGCGACCATGGCAGCCCTCGCGGGCGACCATGGTGGCTGCCGCGGGTGATCACAGTCTGCCCATGCGGGCGACCATGGCAGCTCGTGAGGGCCACCATGGTTGCTTCGCGGGTGACCAGGGTCTGCCCTAGGGGCGACCATGGCTGCCCTCGCGGGCTACCATGGTTGTTCCCGTGGCCGACCACGGTCAGCCCCGCGGGCGACCTCGGCAGCCCTCATGGGCCACCGCGGTTGCCTCCGCGGGCGACCTCGGTTGAGCCGGTTCGGGTCGACCAGATTCGAGCGGAACCGGTTGGTTCGCGAGGATATTTTGAAACCCTAAAAATTTAATTTTCAGATTTGGTTCGGTTTCGATAAACCAGCAAGAACCGGTCCAAAATTCAATTAATCGATTAAACCGTCCGGTTTCGATAAACCGGAATTTTTCCACACTTAAGAAAGATAAAATTTGGAAAATTTATTTGTTTGATTAGCGTGTTGATTGATAACATGATCTTTGATAACATGATGTTTTCCACATGGTGCTAGCTAAGCCCATTAGATTTGCATTTTAATTTCGGTTTTGCAACCTGTGTGTTGCTTAATTTTGGGTTGTAGTGAATACGGCCTGCGTGTCGTAATTTGTATTTCATTTATTTTAATTTGTAATCAAGAAGACCGACACAAGAATCAAGTCAAGAGGGAGACTCAGATTGGAGGAGGCTTGAAGCCAGTAGGAGTTCACGAGAATGGAGCAAGTTTGGATCTTGAAGACCATGTCTTTAGGATCAGTTTTGCTAGATTCTTAAGAACTTAAGATGGGCTTAGCTATGCATATTTTATCGTTACATTTGTATGTTTGAATGTATGAATTGATGATAGTTTAAATATACAAGTTTATGTATGATTTGCTATCACCCACATGCAAAGATTAAAATCGGAATTTAATCAGACTCGCATGTAACCTGCTAAGGGATCATCTTTGCATGAATTTGCAATTGATGATTCCAGATTAAGATTGTATCGATATACAATCAGACTTTTGTAATTCACTTAAACGCAAATAATTACAAGTCAAGCGTGATACCATCCAAGTTTGGGCACTCAAAAGGGCTTTGACCCTATGGATGTCGGTACGCCTCCGCGTAACATTCATAGAGAAAAAGTCTGGATGAGATGGGTAGTTTTTTGTGGCGTGCGCCTCCGCGTAGTAGTCACATTAGTTCTATCCATAGTTCAAGCTTGGTAGACTTGTCTATGATTGTCAGCTAGGGCTGACCTAGGGTATCAGTATAGGGTATGCCACGTACTAACAAGTACAGACCCTAGCCAGGAACTACATGGTCTTGTAGATGGATTTACTCCTACCTTGATGCACTCAATTGGAGTAGTGAGCCTCCGTTCCTTTCAATTGAGAGTATGATGGGATCCTGGTCCAGATTCTAAACTTAGAATCATAAAGTGTTTTATACTTAAATCTCCAACTTCAATTTTAATTAATACTGATTAAAAGTTGTTCACTGTGTAGATATAAAATGGCAAACACGAATCATTCTGGTAGCAGCGCGCTTAGGTCACTAATCAAGCATGATAAGCTTAACGGCGTAAACTTTCTCGATTGGGATCGGAATTTGAGACTCGTTCTCAAGCATGAACGTAAGGATTATATCCTTACCCATGAACACGCACCTACTGAACCAACACTGAGTGCCTCAAGGGCGCTAAGGGATACCTACCAGAAATTCCTTAGCGACCGGATCGACGTGCAGTGCATCATGATAGACAGTATGGTGCCTGACTTGCAGAAACAGTTCTTGGACATTTCCGAAGATCCCAAGGCCTGCATGGCCGAGATCGAGAAAATGTTCAAAGAGAAAGCGCGTGTCGAAAGATACGATACTTTCACTGAACTGATGTCTTGCAAGCTAAAGGCTGGAGCTCCTGTCAGTCCACATGTCCTTAAGATGAAACGTCTTTTGGAACACTTGACCACACTCGGTCATCCTGTGGACAAGGAAATGTCTGCAGACTTTGTGTTGCATTCACTTCCAGAAGCATATCGTGATTTTGTTGGAAATTACAATATGCATGACATGGATAAGACCGTGACAGAGCTTCATGGTATGTTCGTGACTGCTGAAAAGAATCTCAAGGGGAAAAATAAGGAGGTTCTTATGGTCAACAAGCAAGTGAGCTTCAAGAAAGCCAGGCTGGGCAAGGGTAAGGCTCCTATGGACCTAGCAGGGAAAATTCGATAACCTAAGGGTCCAGCAGCTCCAAAGGCTGTTGAGAACCCTAAGAAGGATGTCATCTGCTTCTATTGCCAAGGACTGGGGCACTGGAAGAAGGATTGCAAGAAACACAAGTTGTTTCTTAAGAAGAGTGGAGCTTCCACATCTTCAGGATCAGGTATTTTTGTTATTGAGCTCAATCTCAGTTTATCTACTTCAGATTCTTGGGTACTTGATACCGGTGCAGAATCTCACATTTGTGTTAATGTGCAGGCTCTGGGAAGTAGAAGAGAAGTGAGCAAGGGCGAGGCGGACCTACGAGTAGGCGATGGCAATCAAGTCTCGACAACTGCTGTAGGAGATATTAGTCTCAGTTTGCCCAGTGGGCTGGTTTTGTTTTTAAATAATGTTCATTGTGTACCTGCGTTTCGCAGAAATATTATTTCTATTTCCTTGCTAGAAAAGGAAGGATATCATTTTTCTATTGATAATGGAATTTTCAATATTTTCAAGAAAAACATGTTTTATTGCAATGCTTCATTAGTTGGTGGTTTATATATTCTTAATATTCAAAACACTGGCACTAGCTCGATTTATAATATCAGTAACAAAAGGGTTAAATCCGATGATTCAAACCAGACTGTGATATGGCACTGCCGCTTAGGCCATATAGGCCAGAAACGCGTCTCAACACTTCACAAGTGTGGTCTTCTAAGTCCGTTTGAATTCACTTCAATTGAGAGATGCGAGTCATGCCTTATGGGAAAAATGACAAAAGCACCTTTTGCCAGTTTAGGTGAAAGAGCGAGTGACTTACTGGGTCTCATACATTCCGATGTATGTGGGCCCATGAGCACTCAGGCCAGAAGAGGTTTTCACTACTTCGTTACATTCACTGATGACTTCAGTAGATATGGGTATGTTTATCTTATGAGACATAAATCGGAAACCTTTGACAAGCTCAAAGAGTTCCAAAACGAAGCACAGAACCAGCTTGGTAAAAGTATAAAGGCGCTTCGATCTGACCGAGGCAGTGAGTACTTGGACCAAGAATTTCACAGTCATTGAAAGGAGTGTGGGATCCTCTCTGAATTGACTCCGCCTGGAACACCTCAAATGAATGGTGTATCCGAATGGAGAAATCGGACCTTGCTTGACATGGTTCGATCAATGATGAGTCAGGCTGACCTCCCTATCTCCTTCTGGGGCTATGCCCTAGAAACGGCCGCATTCATATTGAATCGGGCTCCTACAAAGGCAGTGGAAAGCACTCCATACGAAGTATGGAACGGGAAGAAACCCTTATTAGCTTTCCTTAAGATTTGGGGATGCGAAGCTTACGTCAAGCGTCTACTAGGCGATAAGCTCGAACCAAAATCAGACAAATGTGTTTTTACGGGGTACCCCAAAGAAACAAGGGGGTACTATTTCTACAAACCCAGCGAGAACAAAGTTTTTGTTGCTCGAGGATGGGTATTTTTGGAAACGGAATTTATTTCCAAAAGAGCTAGTAGGAGTGGCGTGCATCTTGAAGAAATTCAAGAAGATACGGAGCAACCTACTATGCCAAATGTAGAAATACAGGAGCCAGAAGAGGTCATTGATCAAGAACCAATCCCGACACCCATTCCAGATGGTCCAAGAAGGTCTGAGAGATCTCGTCAAGCTCCTATCAGGTATGGCTTCCTAGCCACTGAAGGAAATGACTTGATGTTGGTGGATCAGAATGATCCAGAAACCTACAGACAAGCTTTGGCCAGTCCAGACTCCGAAAAATGGCAGAACGCCATGAACGAGGAAATGAAATCCATGTCCGACAACCAAGTCTGGCACTTGGTGGATCAAACCCCTGAGATAAAACCCATCGGTTGCAAATGGGTCTATAAAATTAAGACCGACATGGATGGAAAACCTCAGACCTATAAAGCTAGACTGGTTGCGAAAGGTTATCGCCAAATCGAAGGTATCGATTATGACGAGAATTTTTCACCTGTGGCTATGGTCAAGTCTATCCGGATCATTCTAGCCATAGCAGCATACTACGACTATGAGATATGGCAGATGGACGTCAAAACCGCCTTCCTTAACGGGAACTTAAAAGAGGATGTGTATATGACACAACCCGAGGGTTTTGTTGATCCAGAGAATCCTGAAAAGATTTGTAAGTTGCTTAGGTCCATTTATGGATTAAAGCAAGCTTCACGGAGTTGGAACATTCGTTTTGATGAAGCCGTAAGGGAATTCGGTTTTATCAAAAACGAAAGTGAACCTTGCGTATATAAGAAAGCGAGTGGGAGTAAAATAGTATTCCTAGTGCTATATGTCGATGACATACTGATCATCGGGAATGACATACCAACCTTGCTTGAAGTTAAAGCTTGGTTAGGGAAATGCTTCTCGATGAAGGACTTAGGTGATGCTGCTTTCATTCTGGGCATCAAGATCTACAGAAATCGACCCAAGAGAATATTGGGCCTAAGTCAGAGCACTTACATAGATAAGGTGTTGAGAAGATTCTTAATGCTTGATTCTAAGAAGGGATACCTGCCCATGCGGCATGACATTAAGCTTAGCAAACAACAGAGTCCTAAGACTCCTGATGAGCTAAGCAAAATGAGTAAGATCCCATATGCTTCGGCTGTGGGATCCATCATGTATGCTATGATTTGCACGAGACCAGACATCTCGTTCGCGTTAAGCTGTACCAGCAGATATCAATCTAACCCAGGCCAGGAGCACTGGACTGCTGTCAAGAGTATCCTTAAGTATCTAAGGAGAACTAAAGACGCATTCCTAGTGTATGGTGGGAAGGATGGAGAACTAGCAGTCAAAGGATACATTGATGCTAGCTTTCGGACAGATCCTGATGATTTCAAATCACAACCAGGATTTGTATTCGTGTTTAATGGCGGAGCATTCAGCTGGAAGAGCTTCAAGGAAGCCACAACTGCCGATTCTACAACAGAGGCTGAATACATAGCTGCAGCAGAAGCAGCTAAGGAAGCCGTATGGGTTAGAAGCTTTCTAACCGGATTAGATGTAATGCCGCGAGCATCTGATCCGGTAAGCTTGTTGTGTGACAACACTGGGGCCATAGCATTAGCTCAAGAGCCTAGATTCCACAACAGAACTAAACACATACAGAGGAAGTATCACATTATCAGAGAATATATTGATAATGGTGATGTGGAGATTTCTTATGTACCAACTGATGACAATGTTGCTGATCCCCTGACAAAGGCTTTACCGCAGCCTAAGCATGAGGCGCACGTGAAGTCTATTGGGTAGATTGGAACTTAGGTTGGAACTGGGGGCAAGTGGGAGATTGTTAGGTTTGTGCCCTAGTCCAAAATAATTCTTCAATCTATATTGTAACAGACATCATTATTCTACATAATAAAAGGCATAATATTACTAATGTGTTGTAGTAGTATATCTAATGTGATTTGATCTATGTCATAATATGTGTAACCACTTATGGTAGAGCTATAGATCAGAAAGAATTGCATTTGATAATGTCCTAAATCAACTAAGCTTCTTCTGAAGCGATCAGTATGAGACTAACTCCTTGTGATCACGCTCTACTGATCATGGCAAAGTATGTGTCGGAAAGGCCACTTATGATGGAAAGGGTAAAATAGTAATTTTACCAGTCTGCCAATTATTCGTGAGTCTAGAGGGTCACACGCATTAAGCACGATACATGACAACAATTATGGATGAGAATTGAGAACAATTCAGTAGTTTTCTGGCCTAAGGTTTTAACTAGACGGTTGAAGAAATCAATTCGAGGAAATTGAGCCGTTTTGTCTAAACCGAAATTAAAACTCAAGTTAATGGGTTTAATTTGGGTTTTAGTTAAACGGGCTTAAAGCCCATTTAGGGATTTAAGATATGAGTGGGAACAAATGCAAATAAGAGAGTATAAGGGATAGATAATGCAATTTTAATTTTGAAATTCAATTTAATTTCAAATTAAAATCACATAATATCTTCCTTTTATCCTCAATAATTTTTCAGCCACTTCCTCCCTCATTCTCTCCCCCTCATTGCCGAAAATCCTCTCCCTCTCATCCACCATTGTTGTCTTGTTTTCTCTCAAAAATTCTAGCAAATTTGTGAGTGAAAGATCTCTTCGGTTGTGATGCTTGTGTGGACTTGATAGAGAAACACTACACTTGTGTTTTCATCAATTAAGAGAGGTAAATATCATATTTATATTTATATTTATAACATGTTGAAATTGCATTAAGATCTTAGCAAGTTTCGATCACCACGGTTACATAAAGTCCGCTGCATGATATTCCTCGTTTGGAACCCGTGGTGATCTCTTTCAAATGCCAGATTGGCAAACAAGTTAAGACGTCACACAAGAAGGTACAACATCTTACTACTTCTCGTGTTCTAAAACTTCTACATGTTGACCTTATGGGGCCTATGCAAGTGGAAAGTCTAGGAGGTAAGAAGTACATATTTTTCTGTGTGGACGACTTCTCAATGTACACCTGGGTTGACTTTATTAGAGAAAAGTCAAACACTTTCTCAGTCTTTGAAGCCCTATGTCGGAGAGTTCAACGAGAAAAAGGAGAAGCCATTGACAAAGTCGTCCGACTCAAAAGTGATCATGGAAAGGAGTTTGAAAACATCAAATTCGCAAACTTCTGTGATGCTGAAGGAATAGCTCATGAATTCTCTACCCCCATCACTCCTCAGCAGAACGGGATCGTGGAAAAGAAAAATTGTACTCTTCAAGAAATGGTCAGAGTCATGATGCTAGCCAAAGACATCTCGCATCACTTCTGGGCTGAGGCTCTGAATACGGCTTGTCATATTCATAATAGAGTGACCCTCCGCCCTGGAACATCGCTCACTCTTTATGAAATATGGAGGAGGGGGAAGCCTAATGTCAAATATTTCCATGTCTTTGGATCGATATGCTACATACTTGCAGATAGAGAACCTCGACGCAAACTTGATCCTAAAAGCGATGAAGGCATCTTCCTTGGCTATTCCAGAAACAGTCGGGCCTTTTGTGTATTCAACAAACGCACCCGGTCTATCATGGAATCCATCAATGTCGTGATTGATGATAGTTATGAGCAACCCAGTGACGATGAGGAAGAAGTTCTAAATCTCTCAGGTGAAGTCAGGCCAGAAGTCATCACTGAAGATTGCAACAAAGAATCTGAAGCCGAAAGCCAAATCATCTCTGACAAAGAGGCATCCCCCATCATAGAACAGAGAGCTCTGTCCAGAAGAATTCAGAAGAATCACCCATCCCAGGATGTGATAGGAGACATCAATGAAGGAATGTAGACTCGACAGAAAGCACCTATAAACTACAAAGAGATGATAGGTAACATTTGCTTTGTTTCAAAAGTTGAACCAAAGAATATACAAGAGCCATCAATGATGAGTACTGGGCATGCGTCATGCAAGAAGAATTGGTTCAATTTGCAAGGAATGAAGTCTGGGAACCAGTACCAAGCCAGACAATGTCAATATTATTGTTGGAACAAAGTGGATATTCAAAAACAAGTCTGACGAGCAAGGAAATATCACTCGAAACAAAGCAAGACTGGTGGCGCAGGGGTACACACAAGTAGAAGGAGTTGACTTCGAAAAATTTTTGCTCTAGTAGCCAGACTGGAAGCCATCCGACTTCTTCTCGACATAGCATGCCATCTGCATTTAAAACTCTATCAGATTGCCTTCATCAATGGATATCTCAACGAAGAAGTCTATGTTGCTCGACCAAAGGGATTTAAAGTTCATGACTCTCCTCATCAAGTCTACAAACTGAAGAAAGCTCTCTACGGCCTCAAACAAGCACCACGAGCATGGTATGAACGTCTTACTCTATTCCTAGTACAGAATGGCTATATTCGGGGGGGGGGGGGGGGGGAGTAGACAAAACGCTCTTTGTGAAAAAGGAAGGAAGTGACATCGTGATTGCACAAATATATGTCGATGATATCGTATTTGGAGGGATGTCAGACAAGATGGTGGAACGTTTCGTACAACATATGCAGTTTGAATTTGAGATGAGTATGGTTGGAGAGCTAACATACTTCCTAGGCTTCCAGATCAAACAGATGAAAGATGGAATATTTATCTCCCAAAGCAAATATGCAAAGAATATTGTGAAGAAATTCGGGTTGGAAAGGCTTCGCACAAAAGAACCCCCATTGCCACTCATGTCAAATGCACAAAGGACGATCTATCGAAGCATTATTGGAAGTCTTCTCTATCTCACAGCAAGTCGACCCGACATTACTTTCTCAGTGGGAGTCTGTGCTCGGTATCAAGCCAATCCTAAAGCTAGTCACTTAACTCATGCCAAGAGGATAATAAGGTACATCTCAGGAACCTCTAAATTGGATTTGCTATACTCTTTTGATACCTCTCCTACTCTTGTTGGATACTGTGATGCTGGCTGGACGGGAAGCACACCAGATCGAAGAAGTACCTCTCGAGGTTGTTTCTATCTTGGGAACAATCTTGTGTCTTGGTTCAGAAAAAAGCAAAATTGTATTGCTCTGTCTATAGCTGAGTCCGAGTATATTGCAGCTGGAAGTAGCTGTACTCAGCTTCTTTGGATGAAACAGATGTTGGCAGAGTATGGGGTCAAACAAGAAGTCATGACTTTGTTTTGGGACAATATTAGTGCAATCAATATCTCGAAGAATCCAGTTCAACACAGCAATACCAAGCATATTGATATCAGGCATCATTTTATTCGTGAGCTTGTAGAAGACAAGAAGATAAAAATCGAATACCTACCTACTGAGAAACAAATCGCTAACATCTTCACAAGGCGTTAGATGCTAGCAGGTTTGAAAGTCTAAGGTCATCCCTTGGACTTTACTGCCTTGAGTAACCAGAAGTCAGGAATGAAGAGAGTGAACTTTTAGTTGATTTTACTCTCTCTCTATTAAGACCAGCAAGGGTCCACAAAATCAAACCGGGCCCAATTTCTTTATCATAGCCCAGTTCAAGTCTGATTGTTTTATTAAAACAAAAGGGGGGGGGGGGGGGACGGAATGATTACAATCTGACAACCAACCAATCAAGCTCTTCAATCCTTTCGGCTTCCGTGCAGAACTCTGCACGTTTTCTGAAAACCATCTCAAAACAGTTAGGGTTTCCTTAGTTGCTCTCAAAAATCAAATCTCCTTATCTCGCTCAAGCTTTGTCCTGCTTCAAATTTTCTCTCTACTTTCCACCGATTTACTCTTACCAATGGTCGGAACCAAAAGTGGACGTGTTCCCTCTGCCTCGAAGCAAAAGCAAGCCAGGATGAGGGCGAAGTTGATCGCCAGGAAGTTATCGGCTTCGAAATCTTCAACAAACAAATATGGAGTGAAGATTCCTGGAGGAAATTCCTCAGGGGAGGGTTCGGAAAGACCTCAAGGAGCAACAACCTCTTGTCCAACTATCGCACCAATGGAGACAACCCCTACTGTCGAGAAAGACAACATCTTACCTAAGACTGCTGGCGTTGAAGAGGAGGCCTCTCATTCCACTCAGACGCCTCTACAAGGTAACCCTATTGTCCCTCCTATAGTGGATCCAGTAGATAAGAACCAGTCTGAAGAAACTCTACGGACCTCTGTTCCTGAGATCCCTAGTACTAGTTGTGAAAATCGATCTAGCCCTCCAAAATCAGCGCCTGCACTAGAGAAATCCCCAATAGACGAAGCCACGCCGAAAGTCGATAGTCCTCTTGTCGCTCCGGACAGTGGTTCGGGGCTAAATGGAGATACAGAAGTCATACCGGAAGTCCCCCAACCTTTAGTCGATCCTGAGAACACAGAAGAAGTAGATACAGCCAAGACAACTATGGAAGAAGAAGCTACACGAGGGGACAGAACGCCTCTGAAAAAGTATGTGCCCGAAGGGCTTAAGAAGAGAAAACAACAAAAGAGAACGCTGATTGATGAAAATGAAGAACCTCCAGTGCAGAGAAGACAGACTCCGAAAAGAAAAGCTATAGAGTAAGGAGGAGCACCTGCTCCTAAGCCAATAAAGAAGTTAAGAAAGAAGTCATCCACTTCAGTAACAACCCCTGCTCCAGAAGAAGAAGAGTCAGAAGAAGAGGAGGAAACTCGTGTCTTACCCCACGGGTCAAGAAGTCTATGGGAGGTCTGAAACTCCCCAAAAAAGTTTCAAAAGCCCCAATAGACAATGTCTCCTTTCATTCGGTAGACAATGCAGTCAAATGGCAATACGTGTATCAACGCAAAATCTACCCGGAGAGAGAGCTCTCTACAGAAGATCAAGGGATGAACGAAGTTGTGGATCTCCTCCGTGGCTCAGGCCTAACCAACACGGTCATCAACATCGGACCGTTCTACCCCGCTCTGGTCAAGGAGTTCATCCGCAATCTCTCAAGTAAGTTTGATGATCCAGAAGACTCTCAGTATAGGAAGGTCTTTGTTCGAGGAGAGTGCTTTGATGTATCTGCCTCCACAATCAATGCTTATCTTGGCAGAACGGCTCCAGTAGTCACTCCAGACGTCCCTCACATGAACAAAGTTGTGTTTGAGATCACTGGAGGAAAGAAAAAGGTTTGGCCCGTCAAGGATACCATTGCGGCCGCAGAGCTCACAGCCAAGTATTCCATTCTATACCGCATTGGTTTGGCAAACTGGGCGCCCTCCACTCACGGGTTTACCATCAAAACAAAGCTAGCAAAGCTCATCTACCAAATAGGTACTCAATCCCCTCTTGACTTTGGTACATATGTTATTGAGCATCTTCTCAAACATGCCAAGGCATGTGCTATCAAATTGCCAATTGGTTTTCCGTCATTGATCGCTGGACTTCTCCTCCAACAATGTCCTCACATTGTTTGAGATTCTGATGTGCCTGGAAAGAAGCCTCTGCCTCTCACTATAAGTCTCAAACACTTTGAGGGCAAGCATATGAGAGATCTCGCTCCTCCCTTAGCTAAAACATCTGAAGCTGGTTCCAGCTCACGTCCTTCCGGACCTCTCGGCACCAGGGTGGAGGAAGAGCTGGTGGACATGATCAATGACTTGGAGAAGACGATTGCTGCTCTGACAACCCGAAAGATTGCATGTGAAGCCCTCTTACATGATCTACGCACTGCTCCTACTGAGGACACTATATCTGACCAAGATGTTGATGATTCCGCCTCCTTTTAGAAAATGTTTCATTTACTTGCCTCTAGACTGATAACTTGTTAAAAAACTTCTTAATCCTCGGGGACTGTCCGAGTTAATTTCTGCACTTTGTGACTTTTTGGATATTTGCTCATGTTTTGAGCTGGTTTATACCCTGTTGTTATAAGTTTATCGTTGTATGATTGCCTTTGGCAATTTTGTTAGACAATCAGAGGGAGATATAAGCTAACGTTATGAACGTTACGCCAGACGCACTCTGTGTGAAAGATGTCGCGCCAGAAGCCGCGCCAGACGGTCCAAGGATGTTGTATGCACTAGATGCTCTCAACCTCTACTCTGACATATCTTGCTGTGCGTAACTGCCGCAAGATGACGATATGCTTAAAAATGTGTTTGCCTAAAAAATTGCCAAAGGGAGAGATTGTTGCTACGTTTAGTGTTGGCATAATTTTTTAGCGCAAAAGTAAGAAGTCAGTGCAACATGTTACAAGACATTTTGAGCGACTCATTACGCTCCAGATTAGGAAAGGCCTGAAGCTTTCCTATTTAGAGTCGCTTGGAACACAAGAAGAATGACGTCACAAAAACTGAAAGACTTGGAGCGCAAGAGAATGACGTCAACAAACCCGGGCGACTTCCAGCTGTCATTAACACGTCAACAAAGGCGACAACTGCTTGCCTAATTTGTTTAGGAAGTCTGAGACTTTCTATTCTTGTTCTTTATTTGCTAAATTTTTCAGAGCTCTTAACCGTGCACCATTGGCATGTTGAGAGGCTGATTAGTTTGCCAGAACGTCTTTGCTTCGATTAAACATCAATTCGCGAAGATTGAGTGTTTGATCTATTAGGGTTCTTGTGTTCATGATTGAAGATTCACAAATCTGTCAAAGAAGACTACGACACCGAGCATAGGCGCTTGCTCGAAGGGTGGAATTGTGAGGATCTCAAAGACAGGGGGAGAGGACCCTGGTCGAGGTTGTTCACGGTGAGATCTATAGTAGCTTAGGACAATAGCTTGTGTGATAGCTAGTTGGTGCTTGAAGTTGTACTATTGACTACCATATAGTGAAAACCTTTCCACTGGCAAAGTTCCCCCAGATGTAGGCGACGTTGCACCGAACTGGGTAATCATCTCTGGTTTCGTTATTATTGCTTGTTTATTGTTTAAACTACGGTTTGCGTTTTAGGCAAGTTGTCGACACAAAAGTTACGACTTTGTGTTCGACTTCTTGACTCGGCTACGAATCATAATTTCATTTCCTTTAAACAACTTCGTGTTTGATGAAGAGAGCTCTAGGGTGCTTTCCTGGTACATAGGTTGGGCGCACAATAGCTGTGAGGTAGATCAATCGAGCTAGATCTTCCGAGGGCCAGACCTCTTCTAGACTCCAGAAATTTTCTTAGCAATCGAATTCATGATAGGAACACGATTTGTAGATGTTACCTTCTCTCTTCCCAGGAAGCATTATTGCACCAGTGGAGAAATCGACATAGTGTTCTCGCACACACACTTTTCTGAACTCGGGGTCTTTAGGATCATCAAAGGCAGCAGACATGTTTACCATAAACTCTTTCACCAGAGAGGGATAGAGTGTACTGATATTTGAGATTGTCTTGAGCAGCTCCAATAATTCTGGAACGCATTAGGGTTTACTTAACCGTTTACGATCTTGGTTTCCCAAATCCTTATCGCCGAATATCTTTTCAGAATATCTATCATGGCAGGTAGCTTTCTAGAATCATAACACAATCCAGACTTTCCAAAAGTCTCAAAAACAGCTGGAGATCCTCCAGATTCCTAATCACAGTCGATCTTCATATTTAGGAATCTTTTCAAAACTGCGACGCTCAAGATGTCGAGCAAGATGTTGTGACACCACATTTGACATCTTTTCTGACCAGATACTCGATATATTTCACAGTACCTCATCTGGCTTTTCGCTTGCTTGGCTTCATTTTAGAACTCCGTCCTCTGTGTGAAAAGACATATTGTCTATAGGAACAGCAGGAACTTTCTTCTGTGACTTCTGGCCTCCACTGATTTATTGTTTTCATGAGCAAGGGGTGCCACGAGATCTTCTTCTTTCTCTTCTAGTTGTCCTTCCTCTTTAGGAGTAAATGATACATCAACAAAAGGCACAACAACCATCTTCTTCTTCTTGTTCTTTTCCTCGATAGGAATCACAACTTCCTCTTTGTGCAACAAAACTTGTAGATCATGAACCCGGAGATTGGGAAACAGATTAGGAAGAGTCATCTCCCTCAAATTTACCATTTTTGTTTCCCTCACCAACTTCATTTTCTTCAGCTTTATTTTCTTGAAGAAGTAGAAGCATCCGCATCAATGCGAACTAGATCTGTACATACAAATTTTCTGAGAAAGAGGGATGGTCTTCTTGAGCACGATGATCTCCTTACTGAGCTCTTCTCTCAACTTTCTCTTACTTTCTCTCTTCTTAACCAAGATCTTTTTCAATCATAGTCTCCTCGTTTTGAGGCGTATTCGTCTCAACATTATGACTTAGCCCCTGAGCGTTAGCGGAAGCAACAAGAGATGTTGAAACATCCTGCATACCATCTTGCCCTTCCCCAATCTCAGGCACAGACTCATCAAGAGTAGATGAAGTTTTTTGGAATAATCTCTTCGGCTTCGGCTTCTTCATCTCGGAACTCAGATGCTTTAGTGACATAGTCTTCAACATTGAGCGTCAAATCCACAAGTTCCTTAGGTGCAACTTTGTCATGCTCTGCTTGAGCAACTTTAGATCCTTCCCCAGACATGTTGTCTGAATGTAAACCCTAGTTTTTGGGAAAGTGACGTAGAGGCCGAGGAAATAGGGTGAGACGCAGAGACGCCTAATTTTTCTGCTGCAGATAACCGAGAGGTTCGAGCCTGTCATTGGTTGAAAGTCTCATCAGTAGATAACTAAACAAAAGATCTTGTTTCCCTTTCTGATTTTTAAGTTTTCTGAACAAGACTGAAATGGGCTTGGATAAAGTGGGCCCGGATTTTATTTTGTAGACCATAAATGGTCTGTTGGAGAGAGAGAGAGTAAAACAAATCAAAAAATCTCTCCCTTCTTTCCTTGATGTTCTTACTCCAAGCAGCAAAGTCCAAAAGAGTACCTTAGACTTTTAAATCGATCTGCATCCAACGCTTTTGTGAAGATGTCCGCCAGTTGTTTCTATGCGGGGAGATACCCAAACTTTATTTTCTTGCCCTCTACAAGCTCTTGGATGAAGTGGTGTCTGATGTCTATGTGCTTGGTTTCGCTATGTTGCACAAGATTCTTCGAGATGTTGATGGCACTGATATTGTCACAGAACAATGTCATGACATCTTGCTTGACATTATACTCTACAAGCATCTGCTTCATCCATAACAGTTGAGTGCAACTACTTCCGGCGACAATATATTCAAACTTAGCAGTAGGTAGAACAACACAGCTTTGCTTCTTGCTCATAATTCTTTCTGCTTGAGCTATGTGACTTGTGTTTGGATTGGCTTGATAGCAAGGACAGATTCCCACTTGATCATCCTTGGTGAGCTTTACATGTTTAGCAATCAGAGTTTTCTTGTGGGAAGAATTCTCCAAACCAAACTTCTTCACAATGGTCTTGGCATACTTGCTTTGAGATATAAACATGTTACCATTCATTTGTTTGATTAGGAATCCTAGAAAGTAGGTTAGCTCCCCTACCATGCTCATCTTGAACTCAGACTGTATATGTTGTACAAAACGTTGCACCATCTTGTCTGACATTCCACCATAAACATTGTCGTCCACATAGATTTGAGTAATAAAAATTTTGCTTCCTTCCTTTTTTATGACCAAGGTCTTGTCAACCCCCCCCCCCCCTCGGATATAGCCATTTTGAACTAAGTACTGAGTTAAACGTTCATACCAGACTCGAGGGGCTTGCTTAAGTTTGTAGACATGGTTTGGAAAAGTGTGGTCTTCATATCCTTTTGGCTGATTAACGTAGACTTCTTCCTTTAGATATCCATTGAGGAAAGCGTTCTCTACGTCCATCTGATAGAGTTTGAATCGTAGATGGCAAGCTATGCTGAGAAGAAGTCGGATAGCCTTAAGTCTGGCTATGGGGCCAAGAGTCTCATCGAAGTCTGCCCCTTCCACTTGTGTATACTCTTGGGCTACAAGCCTCGCCTTGTTGTGAATAATGTTTCCTTGCTCATCTGATTGGTTCTTGAAGATCCACTTTGTCCCGATGACATTGACATTGCTTGGTCTTGGTACCAGCTCCCAAACTTCATTCCTTTCGAACTGTACCAGTTCTTTTTTCATGGCACACACTCAGTATTCATCGTTTATGGCTTCTTGTACGTTCTTGGGTTCAATCTTCGAAACGAAGCACAAGTTACTGATCATGTCGAGATAGTTTACTGGAAGCTTTCGTGGAGTTCTTACTCCTTCGTTGATGTCACCAATCACATCATGAGGTGGGTGATTCTTCTGAACTTTCATTGATGGAATTTTTCTAATAATTTTGGAGTCGATTCTTCTTGTTCAATATCACGTGCTTTGTCAATGACATCTCGTCCGACTTTTGGAGTATTCACAATAACTTCGTCGTCGTCATTAGGATGTTCTGAGCTATCATCAACGACTACGTTTATGGACTCCAGCATGGTCTTGTTTCTTTTTTTCAATACCCGAAAGACACAACTATTTCTAGAATAACTAATAAAAATACCCTCGTCACGATCAGGTTTCCGTCGTGGTTCCCTATCGGCGAGAATGTAACATACCGAACCAAAGACACGGAAATATTTCCTCGCCCTCCATATTTCATAAAGTGTGATCGTAGTACCTGGACAGAGGGTGACACGATTGTGAATATGGGAAGCCGTGTTTAGCCCTTCTCCCTAGAAGTGTGGGGGCATGTCTTTGGCTAGCATCATGACCTGAGCAATCTCTTGTAAAGTTCTGTTCTTCCTTTGAGTAATCAAGGCCTTCCATGTTTTTCGCCGGCTTACCAATGAATAGAATTTGATCAAAAGTGTCAGTACTTGAATTCATCTTCTTGACTGACTTGGTCATTAACTCTAGATCCCCATTTAGGTGAGATGTTTCACGTTTGAGGTCAATGATGATTTCGAGAAGCCTGGTCTTGTTCTCACTGAGAGAGTGAATGAGAGCATCCTGTTTTTTGAGGACCTGAGAGTCTTCAAGCCGATTGACATACCACTCATTGTATGCATTATTAAGAGTCTCATTAGACAACTCATCATCCGAGTTGAGTTTCTTCAAGGGTTCATTGGATGTAGAGGCAGTGAAGGCTACATAGTTACTTGTCTGTTTTGTGTTGTAATCTTCTACTTCCTCGTCAGATTGTGATGTAGTAAATCGCTTCTTCTGCTTCTTAAGGTAGTTGGGACATTCTTTCTCCACATGTCCATAGCCTTTGCATTCGAAAACTGCACCCGTTTTTCTTTTTCTGCTCTTTCGCCTCGTCAGCCATTAGTATTCTCAAATTTCTGAAACTTTTGTTGGGGTTTATTTCTGATATCATGCGAGAGATTCTTCCCCACCGTCTGATTGAATCTTCTCATAACTCTGTTGTAGTTCTTGGCTAACATAGCAATTGTTTCATCGACTTCACTATCAGAGTCGGAGAACACCTGTTTTTTCTTATCATGAGTTGAGCTCTTGAAGGCCACGCTTTTGTGTTTCTTCTTTAAGGTAGGAAAGGTGAGCTCGTAGGTCATGAGAGAACCCATGAGTTCATCAAAGTTCAAGAGTTTTAGATCATGACACTCCTCTATGGCAGTGATCTTCATCTTGAACCTAGAGCTTAATGCCCTTAGGGTTTTTCTGACAAGGTCTTCGTCAGTCATAGGTTTTCCAAGAGAAAAGGATTCATTGGCAAGGTCCCTCATCCGTACGTTGAACTCAGCTATGGTTTCATCCTCATTCATTGTGAGAGCATTCATTGTGAGAGTTTAGAAATTAGTGGTGAGGTATTGTAATTTTTGCTCACGTAGCTTAGAGGCTCCTTCATAGGCCACAGCAAGAGTATCCCAGGCTATTTTGGCATTTGTGCATGTGTTGATTAGCCTGAAGACATTTTTATCAACTCCGTTGAATATAGCGTTGAGTGCACGAGAGTTACTTAGGGCTGCCTCATCTTCTATGGGGCTCCACTCCTTCTCGTGTTTAGGACCAATAGTATTGCCTAATCCATCAAAATATTGGGGCTCCTCCCATCCGTTGATTACTGCCTTCCATGGTTTGCTATCAAGTGATTTCATGAAGGCACACATGTGAGCTTTCCAATATCCATAGTTTGTTTCGTCAAGCATGGGTGGTCGATTGATCGATCCTCCTTCCTTCGACTCCATATCAGTTACTCATAATCTTTGTAGGAAATCACCTAGAAGATAAGGTGCCCCTTCTATTACAAATTGAAAATTTGAGTTGTGGCGGGGACAAGATGTCAAACACAATGTTGTGACAATTGGTTCGACAACTTGTCTGATCACATATAAGTAAATAACGGAACAGTAAATAGAACACACACAATATGTTTACCCAGTTCGATGACTCCGCACCTACGTCTGGGGCACTCTGTTAGTGGAAAGGTTTTCACTCTTTGGTAGTCAATAGTACAACTTCAAGCATCAACTAGCTATCACATAAGCTATTGTCCTAAGCTACTATAGATCTCACCGTGAACAACCTCGACCAAGGGTCTCTCCCCTTGTCTTTGAGATCCTCTCAATTCCACCCTTCGAGCAAGCCTATGCTCGGCGTAGTTGTCTTCGACAATTTCTTCGTGAGTTTTCAATTATGAAAAAATATCCACAAATCACAAACACTCAAACCCTCACGTTTTGATGTATGTGATTGACACCGTTCTTCTAAAGATCCAGTCTCTCAATCCGCCAACCTTTCACGGTTAAGAGCTCTAAAATTAAGCACAGAGAAGGTGTGAATTGCTATAGGGTTAGCACGTGCATTTATAGAAATTCTACATGCCTAATTGGTTTTCAACTCCAAATAGGCAATACTATTCTAAAAAGGAATTCCTTTGCCTCCTTGCATTATTGGCAAGTTGAGAAGTTGGTATTGTTGCATTAATTGGCCTTGCTTAAGTGTAATCTTCCAGCTTGACGTTGTCTGATCTTGTATTAACTTGTTTTCCTTTTTTCCCATGTTTCTGAAAATCAAACAGGAAAGATCGAAAACTTTCCCTATCCTGCGCGCGGTATGTCGCGCCAAATATGTTGCAACATGTTGGCTGACAACTTGACCTTACACTAAAAAAATATGTCACCACTAATCGTAGCAACACATATTGCTCACAATCTCTCTCTCTCAAATTTCTCACAATTTCAACAATTTTTCACAACAATTTTTCAAATGAGGTACTACTTCATACGGACGGAGAACTTTTTTGATTTAAGGGATGTGTACAAAGCCATGCACACACCCATATATATATATATATATATATATATATATATATATATATATGATAGCACACTCGGATACAAACTTATATAAAACGTCAAAACTATATAGAACTGTCGGATTTGAGACGCGCGTTATCTCAAATTGCGACACGTGACAAGGTTCAACATGTTATACAACATTGCAATACATGTTATATATGACTTCAATTTTTCACAGATCAAACATGTTAAACAACATTTCACTACATGTTCTACGTGGTTATACAACATTGTACAACATGTTATACATTTCAGACATTTTGACATTTTTAATTGGTTTGTAACTGATATCTCCTGTGTATATATATATATATTGAAGAGATATGTATAACATGTAGTGTAATGTTGTATAACATGTTGGACCTTGCCACATGGCGCAATCTGAGATAACGCGCGTCTCAGATCTGACGGTTTCACATGGTTTGGACGTTTTATATAGGTTTGTAGCCGAGTGGGCCCATATATATATATATATATATATATATATATATGGAAGGGTTCGGCTGAGAACCAAATGTGTCGTGAGAACATGAGAACCACTAGACATTCCCTTATTTTCGTTGGACATTCACCTATTTCCGCTGGATATATAAATGAGACAAGTGTATTTTTTGACACAAATAATTCAATTGAGGGCACAATCGTCATTATACATAGTTGACATATATAATATCTCTTGATTAATTACTTACCTTTTTATCTGCAAAATAATATACATTAATTACTTCATTTTTTATTTTTTCCTTATCTTTTTCATTTATGCGGAAAAATATACATTAATTACATCTTTTTTTTCCCTTATCTTTTTTTATTTATGTTGAATAATATATGGACAAACTTTTTTATGATATGGACGTAGTTCACTCACAAATAGACAGTTATAATAATCATACATGTATGACTATGTTTTTCACATAATTTGCAGTAGGACATGCCTGTTCTGGTGTAGATATAGTTCACTTCTCGACGGACAATATTAAATACTTGAGTGATAAGCATCAAGCCTATTTTTCATAATATTTGTTAGGACATACATGTTCGGCTATGGACATACATATTCTGGTGTTTTCCATTATTTTCTGGTGGACAAGTTTCGTTCTGGTATGGACATAGTTCACTTATAAATGGACATTTATAATAATCACATATGTATGATCATGTTTTCACATATTTGTGGTAGAATATATATGTTCTCGTGTGGACATATTTCACTTCTCGACGGACAATTAATATTAACAACTTTATTGGTAAGTATGAACCCTATTTTTCATAATATTTGTTAGGACATACACGGTCTGTTATGGAAATAGTTCAATTCGGGTCGGACAGTAATGATACCCGTAATTGTAATAACGAGATCATATTCTGTTTGTTATTAATTTAGAGGACATTTTGTACTTTGTGTTGGACGTAGTTCACTTAGAGATGAAAAAAATGTAATAAATGTTGTACATATTCGTAGAGATTAAATTTAGAAATAAATTATATCTTACACGTAGAAATCTAATTTTAGAAATAAATTTAAAAAAATCTAATTAACTGTATTGATTATATTTGATCAAACATGTAATAGATATTTTCTATTCCTAAACTAACCTTCATTGAATATATATGCCGTTTTTTCCTTATTTAAACGCATGAATCTCTAGCATTGGATGCACAAAAATCAGATGGTCATGGTCTATATTCAGTTTCTAATATAATGATAAGTTCTCAGCCGAATGCATTCCTATATATATAGAGGCACATTCAAGTGAGAACCAAGAGTCGTATGAGAACATGTGAGAACCACTCAAATGTAACGAGGGGGCGTGTATTTTTCTATAACCTAGAAGGGGAAGTGTTACCTGTCGAGGGGAGGGGTGTTACGATGGATTAGAAGAAGAAAAAAAGTTTCTTATTTTTTTGGTGTGCCATAATAATGTTATGGAAATACATATCATAATAAAGGAAACACAGGTTTGGAAATACATGACTTAATAATGGAAATACATAATAATGGAACCACGGTTCTCACAAATTTGCACAAGACCTCCTAGTTCGCATCAGATCATGAGTCGTTTCCGACTAGAAATATGGTCGTTTCCGATCGTTGTCAATGGTCGGTCAACCTTAATCAACGAATTAAGGACTGCATACACTATTGTCAAAGCCATTACTGCTTGCGCACAAAGAATGGTACGCAGTGTTTAAAAATAAGAGTTGTGTATCAAATGTGTACGAAGTTAAGAAATAAAATAAGTGTTGCGTGCACTCTTGTACGTAGCCCTTATCTTATTTTTTAGCTGTGTACGCACCAATGTACGTCAATACACAAATGGTATAGTACTGTAATCAAGGCAAAGATCGGAATGAATTTGGTGAGAAAAATTTGTTCGTTGTAATTTTACTGCTAGTAATAGCAGCTACGTACGAAAGACTCAAAATCTCCAAAATCATTAAAAAATTAAAATTGTATTTTCATTTTCATTCAACTTTAACCAAAATCTCCAAAAATAACTCAAATTGTCACGCCAATACAATTTTTCAATATTTTAATATTAAAATGATTTCTCATTATTAATATTATAATCTCCAATAAAATTTACAGTAAATAAATTAATTTTAACTTGAAAAGTTTTATAACACATCAATTTATTTTAATATTTTCTTTTTTCATAAAAATATTTAACCAAATTACTTGATTTATAAAAAATAAATAAACATTATTTTATTAAAATTATTGAAAATAACACATGAAAATTAAGAACTTCATAATATAAACCATTGACTCAAGTGCTTGAAAAATGTTTGTTCAAAAAGAAATAAGAAATAAAATAATAATTATAATGTATTCCCCAAAAATGTGGGGTTGGAGTTGCTCAGAACAGCAAAATCAGTAAATGAAATGGAATCTCAAAAAAGGGAACAAACCAATCCATTAATAATGCATAGAAAACTGAAATGAAGAGGCTATCGGGTCAATTAGAATAGAGATTAGTTTAGCTAGATTGGTGCTTTGGAAACGACAAGTTAGTACGTAGAATTTTGTAGTCGGCAGAGTATCCAAAACAATCTCTACTGATTGAGATAAAATAAACTTTAAGGACTTAAAAGGAAGCAATTTTGATTGGTTGAGAACAAAGATGGGAATAGGTTAAAAGAAAATCGGAATAAAAAGAACTGTTCGTTGAGTAGACTATTTTGAAATATGTTTTTACGGATTGGTGGTTATCTTTTATTCTATAAAGAGAGAATACTTTTTTGTAGATTCAAAGTTTTAAATATTAGTCAAAATAGTCGTTAGTCAACATTAACCAGATCAGTAATATGCTCTTGCTATTGATTACAAATTACTCTTTTAAGAGACCTGACAACTCAAACCCATATGTATTTTGTCATGAATTTTATGTTAAATTAAGGGATAATGACATTTTGTTACACTTAACTATAGCGAAATGATACTTTCGTATTTTTGTCTCTTTTTCAGTACCCTAACAAACTTTCTGTGACAAACTATGCTAAAATGACTAAAGTACCCATAATTTAAGAAATTAAAATAAAAGTAGTCTATTATAATTTATCAAACCATATTTGAAATGGTTCAAATTTAATTTTACATTTTCGGGCATAATTATATTTGCATCTTAAGTACAAATCAAATTAAATCAGAGATAAAGAAAATTGTACCAATTCAATTTATAGTTTCTTACACCAAAGGTAATTTAGGTATTTTAGACATTTTAGAGGTAGGTTGTCACACAAAAATTGTAAGAGTACTAAAAAAGAGAGAAAATTAGTTAACGTATGAAAGTGTCATTTTGCTATAGTTAGGTGTATCAAAGTGTCATTATCCCTTAATATAACGCTGTTTTATCATATTAGGTGTTCAAATCATCTATTTAAAGACAGTGGATTCCCACCTTGGCAACATTCAAAGGGTAGGAAAAATATACATTTATCAAGATTCAAACTCAACACCTTATATAAGTTAGTGTATATTTCTTATCACTTAATTCAACTTGTGTTTGTAATGTTATTTCCCTTTATTTTAAAGTTTTTCTTAAATATATTTTTTTTACGCTAGAGTTGTATTTAGGAAACTCATCTGAAAAATAGTATAAACATGACTTTAGGCCATTGTAATTCTTAACTTTTGGAGAGAAAATTAACAAGACTCGACACTATTAAACAGTCGTTACAAACCCGCAGGAGGAATTTCCCGATAAATAAAATAGTGATCGTCCCCTCAAAAGTCCAAAGTGCCCTCGATGTATAGTTTCTGAATAGTGTAATATTTTTATAATATTAAATGGTCATTTTACCCTCTATTGTATAACAATTTTAACTTCTCCTACGAGAGAATATTAGTCCGTTCAAATAAAAAAATTGAAAAAAAAACTTGTAAAATTACATTTGTACTCTATTTCTTCATCATTTCTAATGTGGGTCAACTCAGAGTCCATTTCGACACCTCATTACCCAAATTTAGTGCCGAATTGTCTCTCGTATCGGGTTTAAGAGCCCCAATTTTCTCACTTTACACTTTCGGGTATGTTTGGTGTGATTATTTAGAATACAGGTGAAAATGGGACCAAAAATCGACCAAAATGGGCTAATAATCAAGGAAGACATATCAACTGGAATAGAAGGAGTGTCGATCGACACATATGCGCCAAGAGATGTGGTGATCGACACATGATCACCACACCAAGACAACAACTTACAAAAACTTGCGTCAAAAATGTGTCGACAAGGTGGCAATGAGGTGTCGATCGACAGAATGGGTGTGATGATCAACACATATCTCATATTTTCATAAACTATTAGAGCCAAATTCGACCTGGATGAGAGGGTTCCGAAAATTTCAATCTTTTCACGATCCAGAACAATTCTAGAGAGCGTTTGGAATCCCTAAATCCACCACCCATCACTTGAGATCATCGAGATTAGCAAGGAGAAGTGATTTGGAAGAGAAGATTGAAACATCTAATCTGAGCCTTAGTGCTCAGAGTTTGTCTGTTTCTTCCCCCTACATCTTTAAATTCAAATCATGAGTTTTTGTATTTTGCACCATGATGAGGGGCAAAAACCCTAAAAAATGGGTGCTAGACATATGATACTCCTTGTTTGATACTCGCTTTTACATTTAATCGATGCATGTTTAAGATTTTTAATTCTATTTTGTTCTTAATCGTGTTTGTGAAGTTAGCTATCTCATAATCATTATATGAGTTCGAAACTAAGCCCGAGAGGAATAGTTTAGAATTGATCTAACTAGAAATGAGGGATCGGTCTCATTGAGTCGATCGCTTGGTACGAAAATTGTTGGTTTTAAATTTGTAGAGGACCGATTATAAAATCTTGAGAGGGTTATCGATCTAATATAAGGTGTTATCTAGTGTCAAGAGACGAATAACATAATTTCAACGTAGGCCATTAGTTTCAACACTCCTATTGATTAAATGTATGAACTTGGATTGACATTGAGCCGTCGGTCTAGCACATGTGGTTGCTAGTTAACTTGATTTCATACACCCTATCACCATTACCTTTCGTGTTATTTGATGCATTTGCTTGTTTGGGAGAAAATTTCACATAATTCACACCATTGGACTTAGTCCTATCTACATTTCTGCAAATCAAATACAAATTGCTTGGGTACAGACCCTCGTATGATCTCTGTGAAATTGATCCACATACTAGCCAGTTACAATACTTGATGAATAGTGATTACTTCCTAGAAACGACTCGGTTGTGGACCCCAACCGAATATCGGGTGCCAATTTCTTCATCTCTAACACTTTTCTCTCTCTTCTTACACTTATTTTACTCATCGTCTTCTTCTAGGGCGGTAATTTCTGACCAACTACTATGGGCCAATTTTAAACGTTTTATGACAGTTTTTTGGGCATTTTCGGCCCAAAAATTATGGCTCTATCTTGGCTAAACTTTGATTTGGCTTCGGCTGACTTAGTCCACTGCACTATTTAGGAAAACTAGATGCATACACAGCTCTCAAAGTGGATAAAGGTTGCGTTGAAGGTTGCACGAAACTATTAAAAAATAAGGACTACGTACAAATATGACCGCAACTCTTATTTTCTTACTAGCTCCAAATTGGCCTAAGTCCGCAAGCCATGAAAACATTAAACCCTAATTAATAAAACACTCGCCTCCCTCCTGATCTCTACATAAATTATTCACGCTCTATCCTTCTTCTCTCACGCCCTCTCCCAAATTCTCATGCCTCGCTCTCTAGCGGAGCTTCTTGTTGATCAACGCGTGCCTCGGCCCCGGCGACCCTACTTCGCCCAAGGCTATTGCAAGAACCTACCCCTACTCGTCGGAGATGATGAACCACGCCAAACCGTCTCCTCTATTCCAAATCGCAGTCCCGACCTCATTGCCGGTTGTCCCGCCTCCTCGCCAAGGATCCTAATATTGGTAAGGTTTTTCTCTAAAATCTGGTTATTTTAGACAAGATCTCAAATATGGTTCTCAAATCTAGATTTGCATGTTAATTTCTTTGACGATATTTGGTGAATCATGATTTAGATGTTTGGAAATTACCATAATCGATAGCATTCACAGCGACGATGATGTCATGGAGAAAATTTCAAACTTGTTTTCTACTAATCAGGGGAGGTTCTTGAAATTTTAATGATTATATATATATCAGATACAAACCAATTAAAAATGTCAAAATGTCCGAACTATATAACATGCATTGCAATGTTGTATAACCACGTAGAACATGTAGTGCAATGTTGTATAACATGTTGGATCTGTGCGAAACTGAAGTTATGTATAACATGTAGTGCAATGTTGTATAACATGTTGAACCCTGCCACGTGCCGCAATCTAAGATCACGCGCGTCTCAGATCCGACAGTTCTATATGGTTTCAACATTTGGACGTTTTATATAGGTTTGTAGTCGAGTGTTCCCATGTATATATATAGGGGGGGTTTTCCAGATCTGTTCATGTTTTATTTGTCAACTTGTTATCACTGATTTTGTGTAATCATGTTGTGGCTTCAGTAATTTCTATTGATTTCTCTACATGTTACCGTTATTTTTTTAGATATGTTCATGTTTAACCGTCTTATTTTGTTGGGTATGCACTGTTTCCCTTTTCTAAAGATAGCTCACGAGGAACGCCTCAGATCTCACCCCGTCCTCGGCCTTATAGTGTGGGTAATTATTATTTTTTAATTAACAGGGGTTACATAGATAATTGTGTGCGCATCCCCAAACAAGAACTGTGTGCATTGTGTGCATTTTCTGCAGCTGTAGATTAGAAACGCATGCTCTAGGCCGCACCACAAGGGCTTTAGACATCCGACACCCTTTTTTTGTTGCGTGCATTCTTTGCTTGGCTGCGTGCACGACGAGCAGCCCTTATGAAAAAAATCTTGTAGTGGTCTCGAGGAAGAGAGTTGCAGATCTAGTTTGTGATGGGATACTAGGATGATGCCAGAGCACGAGAGGGGTGAAGAGAGTGACCCTTTTAAGTATAGGGTTTTTGGTGTCGCTAGGTGATGCAGCGTACGTGGCTAGGAAGAATTCTTGATCAAGATTCATTGATTCTTGTGAATGCCGAAGATGATAAATTTTAGGGAAACCTCAATTTTTTTGTTAAACTTCAAAAACTACTAAATAACATAAACGTCTGACAATGCTTAAATAGCAAAAACTTAACTGCAGAAAAGGAAATCCTAAACTTATTAGAAAAAGGAAATAAATTATAAAAATTGTCAAAAGTGCCCGGAGCTTAGAAAATTGCAATTTTGACCCTCAAGATGACCTCAGATTTCCGAAATCTATCGTACATCATGGAAAAGCTATGTGTTTTGCTCAGAGCGCCGTTTCCGCCCAGAAAACACTAGTCTTTTGTCGAAATCCGACACTTTTCTGATTTGCACTGCATCATTCCCCCCTGGATAGAGAAGATTCAACCTCGAATCCGAAACCGCATCAGCCTCGCCGGAAGAAAAGTCACCAGTGAAAGGAACAAGATGCTTCACATTGAAGACATCAGAGGTGCGAACATGACTGGGAAGGCACAGACGATAGGCATTTGGTTTGATCTTTTCCACAATCTCAAAAGGGTCAATCTTCTTAGGAGCAAGCTTGTTGTATTCACGAGCAGGGACACAATCCTTAGTAAGTATGACCCAAATAAAGTCACCAACCTCGAAATCAACAACACGTCGCTTCTGATAAGCTTTTTCCTTGTATTTGGCAGTAGAAGCAACAAAATGGTCATGAGTGGCCTGATGAACCTAAGCCAACTGCCCAACAAACTCCTCGACAGTAGCATGGGGACGCACCTTACTGGGCAAAGCTAGAAAATCAAGGGGACCTCGCAGAGATAACCCGTAGACCACCTGAAAAGGACTGAACCCAGTAGAACGATTAACATCATGATTATGTGCAAACTCAGCCTGAGGTAGTTTAAGATCCCACGCCTTGGGATGATCCCCAACCAAAGTGCGCAAAAGATTTCCTAATGAACGATTAATGACCTCGGTCTGACCATCTGTCTGTGGGTGGTAAGCACTGCTGAACTTGAGGAGTGTATTGACCAGGCGCCACAAACTCCGCCAAAAGTGACACACAAAGCGAGTGTCACGATCAGAAACTATTCATGCAGGGAGTTCATGAAGACGATACACATTCCGAAAGTAAAGTTGCGCTACAGCCACAACATCAATATTCTTCTTGCATGGAATAAAGTGAGCCATTTTCGAAAATCGATCAACCACCACAAAAATAGAATCGGAACCACGTTGGGTACGTGGTAAGCCAAGGACAAAATCCATACTAATATCAGACCATGGCTATGTGGGAATAGGCAGGGGTAAATATAACCCAACATTAATCAAAGCACCCTTTGCCAATTGACAAGTACGACGGCGGGCGACAAAACGACCAACCTCCTTGCGCATAGAGGGCCAAAAATAAGAACCCGCAAAAAGCTGATAAGTACGGTCACGCCCCACATGACCCTCGTTATGGAGTTCCTGAATTATCTTGAAACGCATACTGCATTTGGGAATGCATAGTTGCACACCGCGAAAAAGAAATCTGTCATCCAACACGAATTTTGTCGCCTCACCCTGTTGAATACGAACGAGTACCTGAGAAAAGAAAGGATAATCATAATAGAGGTCCACGAACGAATCAAAACCGGGAACATGGACGCGCATTTCAGTTAGCAACCCATGACGGCAACTCAAAGCATCTGGAACGCGATTAGAAACTCCTGCTTTGTGCTTAATCTCAAATGTAAACTGCTGCAAATAAGAAATCCAGGTAGCATGACAGTCAGATACTTTATCTTGGCTGCCAAGATGCCTAAGGGAGTCATGATCAGTATATAAGACGAATTCCCTCTGAAAAAGGTAATGACGCCAATGCTTGATGGCATGAAAAATTGCATAAAACTCAATATCATAGGTTCTAAAGCGAAGTTTAGCACCCGACAATTTCTCACTAAATTAAGCCACAGGACGACCTGCTTGACTGAGGACAGCTCCAATACTTGTTCTCGAAGCGTCATAATGGAGTTCAAACGGCTATGAGAAATCAAGAAGTACTAAAATAGGGGCTGAGGTGAGCCGACGCTTAATCTCAAGAAAGGCAGCCTCCGCATCATCAGTCCAGTGGAACTTAGTCCCTTTCATGCAATCCGTGATAGGAGCCATAACACCACTGAAATAAGGAATAAAACGGCGATAGAAGGAAGCCAAGCTGTGAAAACTACGAACCTCAGTGATAGAGGACGGTTAGGGCCACTGCTCGACGGCCAAGACCTTTCTAGGGTCAACTTTCAGTCCCTCGCAAGAAACCACATAACCGAGAAACTAGATTGAAGCAGCTAAAAATACGCACTTTGCGGTAGTCGCAAAGAACTTGTCGCGTCGGAGAACCAGTAGTACCTCACACAGATGGTCAAGATGAACTGTTTCGTTGGCGCTATAAATCAAGATGTCATCGAAATAAACGACCACGAACTTACCAATAATAGGGCGAAGAGCTTGGTTCATCACACGCATAAAAGTACTAGGGTCGATGGATAGACCGAATGGCATAACGAGCCACTCATATAACCCTTCGCGAGTCTTGAAAGCAGTTTTCCACTCATCACCCATGCGAATACGAATCTGGTGGTAACCGCTCTTAAGATCCAGTTTGCTAAACACAGAAGCGCCACCCAATTGATCCAATAAGTCATCCAATCGGGGAATAGAGAACCGATAGCGCACTATAATCTTGTTGATAGCTCGATTGTCAACACACATACGCCATGAGCCATCCCTTTTTGGGGTAAGGAGTGCAGGGACAACGCAAGGGCTAAGGCTTTCGCGAATGTGTCCCTTAGCAAGCAATTCCTCTACTTGGCGACGTAACTCTTCATGCTCTTTGGGACTCATACGGTAATGAGGGCGATCAGGGAGAGAAGCACCTGGAACCAAGTCAATGTGATGTTGGATATCACGCAAAGGTGGCAATTCGTAGGGTAAAGTCTCAGGAAAGACATCTGCAAACTCCTGTAGGAGAGGCTGTACCAGAGTAGGTACATCGCTCTCTCTCGTAACCAGAGAACAAAATAGGGCAAAAACCATCCCAGATTCCTTCATGGCGGTCTGCAAAGGACGACGAGACATCAAGGTGGTAGGGGAAGGTGTGTGAGCTGTGGGAATAGCACTCCCTTTGGGTTTAGTCGGCATTAACACAATTTTTGTATCACGGAAAAAGAATGAATAGGTGTTAGCACGACCGTCATGGAGAACAGAGTAATCATATTGTCAAGGGCGACCAAGTAAGAGGTGACAAGCAACCATATGAACCACATCACAATAAATCGCATCACGATAAGTAGGTCCAACGGAAAAATTAACAAACACACGCTTGGAAACCGTAACATCCGTACTTTGGCTAAGCCATGTTAGACGATAAGGCTTAGGGTGAGGTTCAGTAGGTAGACCAAGCTTAACAACCGCAACTTCAGAGGCTACGTTCTCACAACTTCCAGCATCAATAATGAAGGTGTAAACTTTCCCAGGTATGGTACAAGTAGAATGAAACAAACTATTGCGTAGCCACTCATTCTCAAGAGCACGAGGTGTTAAGCAGGATCGGCGGAGCACCAACAGAGGACCAACATCGGGGGTGGGGGGGGGGGGGGGGGGTGGGACATATTCCTCTGCGTCCGTGTCGGCATAATCGTCATATGTCGGGGCCGAATCTGTGAGAAGGACATGTTCAGATTAAGTCGCCTCAATGAAAAGACCACGATTGGCAGATTTCGGGAGCCGACAATCTGCTTGGCGATGAACAACGTCACTGCAATTAAAACAGCGTAAACCACCACGTCCCTGTGTGTGTGTGTGTGGGGGGGGGGGGGGGGGTGCAGAACCACGCGCGAGTGGAGGGGTCGGTTGGGCATGAACAGACTGTGACGCCGACCCTATACCACCAGTCGAGTTTGCTGGTTGTCAGAAGTTACCTGTACCACGCCTGGCTAGCTGTCTTTCAGCTTTGGATGCACGCTGTTGTGCCTCGGCGACAGTTAATGAGTCAAACATATTCAGAACGTCCTGTAATTGGAGACGCAGGCCACCAATATAACGAGAAACTAACTGAAGAGGGGACTCGGTGAGATCAACACAAGCCAGACAGGAGTAGAAATTGGTGGAATATTCATCCACAGAATGGGAACCCTAGAGAAGATTCTGGAAATGTTGGTACAATTGCCGATCGAAATTATAGGGCAAAAACACAGCCTTGAGGTGTTTCCTAATTTAGCCCAATTCGAAATCTTCTTCTTACCAGTACGAACACGCATCTACTTCAATTGTTGCCACCAAGCTTGCGCACGACCTTCGAAACGGATCGTCACAAGGGAAACACGAAGTTCTTCCGGAACCTCCTTGAAATCCATTATTTCTTCAACCTGTGATAGCCAATCTATAAACTCCTCCAGTTTAAGATCACTATTGAATTGTGGAATTTCCACCTTGAAACCCTGTTGGTGGTTAGGGTTCTGGCGCTCGGGTGAACGATTCCGAAACCCGGCGAAAGGATTGTCGTCCGTGAGAATATCATCATCACGACGATGCAATTCTTCCATTCGTTGGGTCAATAATTCAACCTGATGCCTCAAATCGTCGTTCTCACGTCGAAATTCAGCGTTTTCACGTCGTAACTCAGCTTGATCATCATCAGCAGCTTGGGAAGCGGCTCGTTGTTTTCTACAGGGCGGCATACCTCAGGATTGACTAGAATCTGATACCAACTGATGCTGCGTACGTGGTTAGAAAGAACTCATTATCAAAATTCGTTGATTCTTGCGAATACCGAAAATGATAGATTTGAGGGAAACCTGGATTTTTTTATTAAATTTCAAAAACTACTAAATGACATAAACGTCTGAGAGTGCTTAAATAGGCAAAACCTAATTGTAGAAAAGGAAATCCTAAACTTATTGGAAAAAGGAAATAAATTATAAAAATTGTCAAAAGTGCCCAGAACTTAGAAAATTGCAATTTTAACCCTCAAGATGACCACGGAGTGTCGAAATCCATCGTACATCATGGCAAAACAATGTGTTTTGTTCAGAACGATGTTTCTGTCCTGAAAACACTAGTCTTTTGTCAAAATCCTACACTTTCCTGATTTGCACTGCATCACTAGGGGTTGTCAAAGTTCTGGATCGAGACACCTCTTTCTGGGGATTCTCATATTTGGTGGAGAAGACCTCGTGGTCGTTTTGGGTCAGGTACGTAAGGTGGTCGTTGTGGGCAATGAGGACCAACTAAAGGGGTAGTGAGCGCTTGTGTCAGAGATGGCTCCGAGAACTTTAAAAGACAAACGCTCATGAGATCGTCGAGGTAAACTCTCCGTGATTTCATTCCAAAAACCCCAACCTCTCGGCAATTTCATTCCAAAAACCCCAACCTCTCAGCGATTTCTTCTCTCAACCTTCCTCAAACCCATTATATTTAAAATATGTTTTTATTATGATTTGTATTTGAGATATGTGATTTGTAGTGATTTAAGATATGATTTTATTACGAATCGATTGAAGTTTTTTGTTTGTGTGCTTTGACTAATTTGAGATATGTTGGTTATGAAACAATTTAAATATTAATTGATTTGTAAGGGAGAGAGTTTTTAAAGGTGCAGGTTTGTGACACTAACCGCTAAGTTCCAAAGCTGCAGCCGAAGATTAAGCTGAGCAACATCAACGAAAAAGAGGAAATCCACAATATTGGAAAAAACTTGTGAGAGGGAGGGAGAGATGTTGAAGAAAGGTCATAGTGGTCATTTCACACGAAACTTGCTATTATTTCATAATTTGTTACTTGAAAAGACAAATATACTCTTTAGCCATAAGGTTAGTTTATCATTAAGGTGAAGGTAAAATAACTTTTTTATATTTATCAAATAATTATACATAAATTAGAAGTTATATAGCAAGGTCATTTTGGTCTTTTTACAAATTCGCTCTGTTAGATTTAACATAAATCATCTTAAGCGTAGCTTAAAATTGTTTAGTATCTCTAATTTTATTTAAAGTTTGGTGTAGTAAAGCTAGAATAAACTTTTAGTCGATAGAGTAATTCGTAATTATCCATGCACTATATAACATGATTTTATTATGCATTGTCTGTGGAATTGATTATATGGTGGTAAAATAAGTTTTAAGATAATTATGTATTAAACGAATGGGAAATTGTAAAAAGTTGTCGTGAATTTCTTAAATTTTATAGAAAGTGGTCATGAACTTTCATTTTGCAAAGGTGGTCGTGAACTTATAACAATTTTACATGTTGTGTACATTTATCTAAAAGTGATGAAAATTTCATTGAAATAATTTTTAATCAATTTTTTTAATAAAAAATATATTTTCAACTAGAGTTCGTTGGTTTTTATCTTCTTGCAGGTCATTGATGTCTTTCTGCGTGATTTCATATCTAAAAACATTCAGAATAAAAAGAAAACCGGCGAGCTCGACTTTTAAAACATTACTCTTATTTTGATTTTTTAAAACAAAAACATTAATTATAGTAGATTTTTGTCATTTCATGACATGTACGTATTTTACAAAACTAGTTAAAGTTGACAATTATTTTTTATAAAATTGGAATAATTGATAGCAACTTTTAATTTATCCTTAAATGAACGGTTGTACTTAAACCCAAATGGATTTATATAAGATATATGAAAATGAGAAAGATATTGTAAGGTTTTGTGGGTGACTGTGGACTGAAAGAGGACAATGGCATTAGGTAGTGTAGTAAGCTTTTGGTATATACTTTGGTTTCATGTTGATCGCCGCCACATGAATAGTCCCAATGAAGCTTATAAAAGCACAATAATTCCTTCTCCTTATTTCAACCTTCAAATCATCTCTTAATCTTACAAACTAACTACTCTTCCATTCTCATTCTCTTGGCAAGGTATAATTTCCTCTCTCAACTTCATATGTAATTATTTTTATCAATCAAAATAGTTTGATTTACTGGTCATTCCAAAAACTGCGACAATCTATATATTAATAATATATATTTTATAATACTATCTGTTATTTTCATTAAAATCCACATGTGTAATACGTAAAACCCATCACTTGTTAAAAAATTTGCTAAAATATATAATCTTGTTATATTTCAATTTTTAATAAGGTTTTTTCTTCATACGCTGGTCCTTTTACATAACCGATAAACAAAATATATGTGTACTGTAAATACTAATAACTTTGTTAAATATATAATTATATGCTTATGAACTTATAAAATAGTACTATATATGAATTTAGAAATTTTAGATTTCTAAAGTTCCCCGTACAAGATTAAAAAAATATTAAACAAGATTACATTTTTACATCTAAAAACCACCTGCCCGGTCCAAATGCTGAATTTGAACTTCTAATCTACTATAAAATTCAAGCAGATATGCAAATAATGTCCAAAGTGTCATTTAATGACTTATGGAATGACTTATATTCACATCTGAACTTCAGATGTGATATTGTAATATATAATAAAGTTTAGCCATCTTTATAATCATTATTATTTTCTTGTCTAATGAGTAGATATAAACTCATCAATTATTTTTACGCAATAAAACAAATAACTGTTATTTTTTCTTCTATGAATACTTGACTCGACTATAAGCGATAGTAAGAAATCATCATACTATTTATTTTCCATATCTTATTTAAGAGTTACATATAATTGACGGTAGGCTTGTTTTTAAGGGATTTTTAATGAGTGAACCAAAAGCTACACCTCACATGATCTCATGCTGCCATTTTTCTTGTCCTAACTGTCATAGATTAATGGAGTATACTAAAAACGACCTTCATAAAATATATAAAATGGAAAACTGCAAAAAATATATGTGTATATATATATATATATATATAAAATCACAGTTACTCTTTCGTGTTTTGTAATCGCCATCCTTGACTAAAAAGTATTTGGGAACATTATTCTTATAATTTAAAAGTTAATTTACTAAAATATTAAAAAAATTGTAGTTAAAATTTGACGAGTTAATTCCATTTAATTCTAATCACAAATTTTATGTTTGTTTTTGCAAACGTGCATAAGTAATTAAGGTTTTTTTTAGTGTTTTTAAGAATGTATATTGACACGCATTTTACTTATCCATGTGTTGCAAAACATGAAAAAATATTAGTTGTTTTATTTTGCAATTACAATGTCGCATACATGTATAAAAATTTATTATTTTTATTTTTAGTTCCATTATTTTTGTTTACGTGTATAAATTTTTCACCTCGTATGCAGGCACTATCTTTATACCATAATTTTTAATCTTTCATATCGATCTTATTTCATCACATTTTTTAAAAATATTTACAAACAATGTCACAAAAAAAGATGGGAGTATAACGATTAACCCCATATAAAACTTGATTCTTGTTCCCAATTTATACTAAAAAAAAAGAGTTTATGTACAACCATAAATAAAGTTAACTGATAATTTTATCTTTTAATTTCTCTACAATTTTAATAAGTTTTCAAGAATTGTTTAAGCGTAATACACGTAACTTTATTTATAAAAAAAAGTGATATTGCATAGCCCAATTTTTGCACCTATCCAAAAAATGTAATTATAAATCTAATTTCAGAAAACCATATTTTATGAAAAATGTTTTTGTATGTTCCATCAATCACATCGTACTAATGATACGATGGACGGTGACAAGAGGAATGGTAGCAGGAGATCTGATGAGTTGACCTTTGTCACTTTTGAATAATAAGAAAACGATTTGAGTATATAAGAGGATTCATTAAGCTTATCTCATATTACATAATAACATATAACAGGGAATATTACAGAAGTTCTCTATGTAATTATTTAGTATACTTTTGTAAAAACTCTCCGTTTAGTAAATTTTTGAAAAACTCTTTCTTATTCATATTCAAATTTACACGATGCGTACAAATTCGAAAAAATTAATGGAAATGTCAATTAAGTGTTAAACGTTTAAGTTAAAACATTTAGGAGTGGGCATGGGGTCTAGAACCGGACCGAACCGGTCAAAAATTGGACCAGACCAGACTCCCCAGTTCTTCATTTTAAGAGTCAGAAACGAAACCGTTACCTACAGTTCTCGATTCTCCATTCCCATTTTCGGTTTGGATTGGATTCGGTCTCCTATTCAGTTGTCAAAGTGCCCACCCGTAAGCACATTTGAATTAACACTTAAGTGATACTTTTATTAATTTTCACGGATTTGTATAGACAGTGCAAAAAATATGAGCAAAAGAGACTTTTTGTAATTTTCGTTATATAATATTATCAAATGAATAGTAAATGTTAAGATCTTTCTAGTTTGTTAGATGACAAGAGTTGTGCGACACGAGTTCAAATAAGAATTTTCATTTAATTTCTTTTAAGTTCAAACACGTTTTGTAGAACCTAGAAAAATTTACACTGAGCAATCACCGAACCTACATATGAACACCTATGATAGCATCAATCCTCGATAGAAACAACTACCAGCAGAGAAATTTCCCATGTGTAAATAATAAAGAACGAATTAAATAAGTTGTACGAAATTAAACAAAGAAAAAACCGTTCCATGCAAGAAAATAAACATCCAAGGTATGCAGATTCGATTGTGGTGTGTGTTCAAACACACACCACACTTAGGGCTTGACCAAACCCTTAACTCAATAATCTTGATTGTGTACACACCACACTTAATTCTTTACTTGGACTTAAGTTACTAAAAATTTAAAAATGACCAAAATGTGGTGTGTACAATTGATTACACACCACATTTATGACTCTACCGAGTCTTCGATTAAACTAGGAAAGCCTCAAATTATTTACAAAAATTGTACTTTCTTGCTTGAAATTAAACCAAACTTTTCCAAAGTATGAACTCCATCCCCGTTTAACTCAATGAATTCAACCTTCGACATCAATTTCACAAACTTCTCAAGCCCCAATTTTGCCGGGTTGGTTTCATCAGTCAACGGCGGATTATAACCACAACGGTCGTATCTTTTTCCGGCGAGATATCGCGCAATAACTTACTGGAAAGGCTAAAACCCTACCCAGCGAGATATTTAAAATATCGTCGGGTTTGTTTCATCAAACCGGCGAGATATTCAAAATTTCGTTGGGCTAATTACACACGTCAACGGTCGGATGATGACCACAACGGACATAACTTTTTTCAGCAGAATGTTGCGCTAAATCTTACCGGAAAAGGTTATGACCGTTGTGGTCAACATTTGACCGTTGACGGTCAACGACTCATATCCTGCGAGACATTGCATAAAATCTGGCCAGAAACTACTTTGTTGCTCAAAAAAGATATTGATCAGACTTAGTTGTTACTTTGTTGCTTATAAGCAACAAGTAAGTCTGATCAATATGTTTTCTTGTATAGATATGAAAGTCATGTGTCTTCAGAGTTAATGGTTACTAGCCTTACTAAACACAACCACTTCGGTCTCTATGAGTATGAATGGGGTGAGTTATTTGTTATGATAATGGAATATAATATTATTTGGGAAATGATAAATATGATAAATAGTGACTAGGTGATATGAAATAAATAAAATTTGAACCATTTGCACGTGTACAACTACGAGACATAAACTAACCTATTTGACAACTGATAAATAAATATCACCTAGTTAATATAATTATGAGACGCTAAAAGGTCGACATGTAAATAGTATAATGAATTATTCAAAAGATGATAAGTGAATATCAATTTCATATCATCTAGACATAAGTGAATGTCAATCACCGTAACAGATTTAAATATCATGTCAACTCCATTCTATACCCATATAGGCCAATGATGCTCTTCTTTCCTAAATAGAAATAAGTGAAAATGATATTTTCGTGCACCTAAATATACACTTTTGACACTTTCATACTTTACAATTTTTTTCTTTTTTCAGTACCATGAATTTTATTTTGGGACAATTGGTCATTTATTTACTAAAAATGGCCCTGAATTTTGGTTCAATTCATGGGTATTTGGTTCAATTCATGAGTATTTTGGGAAAATGACTCAGAAGTACCCTTAATTTTGGTTCAATTCATGTGTATTTTGGAATTATTGTCCCAAAATAAAATTCAGGGTACTGAAAAAAAAGTAGGGTATGAAAGTGTCATTTTTCATGAAAATAATTCTCCATCTTCTTACCTACATCAAATCATCTAAATCTCTAAATAGATTTTCCTCTTCTCTTACTTAAATATATTTTCTTTTCCATATTCTGACATTTGAAAGTTAATTACATATGTTTATTTATGTACACTACACCAATTATGTGTTAAGGTGACACAATATCTATGTTACCCTAAATATGAAATATGTCACTTAAAGTGTTGGATGACAACATGTGTGTCCCCCTAATGGTGTCATATATCCATTGTTACTTAAAGTATTGAGTGACATTTAATTTATTCACATAATATTTCTAAATTCTTTAAAAATTTTATCAATTAAATACAAATGATAAGTTTGATGTTTAATTCAGAATAATTTTTTTTACAAAATCTCATTTTAATTTAAACATAACGAATTTTAAATAACATTCGATACAAATATATTTTTCGATCGGAAAAATACTGACTGGAAAAAAACATTATAATTAACTTGATTTTGGATGGTTTGCTTAAGTTTTGCGAAGTTGGTACCTTAACTCTAATCGGGTACATTGATCATTTTCAAATGTTGATAAAAAATAATTTTTGATCCAACCAGACGGATATGATTTTCATGTATTAACCTTTCATAAAACCGTCCCGAAACTGAAATCGAAGTATGTTTGAGGTCCAAAAGGTGAGGTCAAAGAGCATTGACCAAGAAGTCAACCTGATGACTTTTTGATCCGAACATACATATATGATCTTCATGTAATAAGCATTCATGACACCATCCCGAAACTGAAATTAGATTATATTTTAGATTTGAAATGTTAGGTCAAAGGACATTGACTAAGAAGTCAACTAGTTGACCTTTTGATCTAACCCTACGGATATGATCATCATGTAATAAGATTTTATAACACTATCCAAAAACTGAAATCGAAATATGTTTTTGGTCCGAAATGTGAGGCGAAAGGTTATTGGCAAGAAGTCAACTTGTTGGATTTTAGGCCTCCACATGTAACTATTGTGCTGCCATAAGGTCCTAAAGGGCAGCACACCTACAAAGTATGCTGCCATAAGCACACTTTCGCGATGTGTTGTCCTAAGAGCAGTTAAGGGCAGCATACTCTTTGTAAGTGTGCTCCTAACATCCCCAAATGGTGTAGTGAAATCAGTTATTATCGACATATTATGGCCCAAATGAAAGTTCCGATGACAAACTATGCCATCCAAAATTTTTAGCTTTGCTACAGAATTTTGTAAGGCAATCATCTCCAATTCTAAGCATTCTCCCCACACACCTAGCAAATAGCACAAAAATTTACTAATACATAAAAATGAAGAAAAATATATCATTTAAGCCAAAAATGAGAAAATTTTGGTACTGAAATATGGGATAGAATTGTAAGTGCAAGGCCACTACGAACCTGCATCAGTATGTTAACCTTATTGTTAAAGTCCGAACCATTATGAAATTATGTTAAGTAGCAGGGACAAGATGTCGAACCTAATGTCGTAACGTTTGGTTCGACAACTTGTTTACGCACTATTTATGGACAATTAATAGTAAAGTAATAAACAGATGACACAATATGTTTACCCAGTTCGGTGACTCCACACCTACGTCTGGGGGCACTCTGCCAGTGGAAAGGTTTTCACTATTAGGTAGTCAATAGTACAACTTCAAGCATCAACTAGCTATAACACAAGCTATTGTCCTAAGCTACTAAAGATCTCACTGTGAACAACCTTGACTAGGGACTCCCCCTGTATTTGAGAACGTCTCAATTCCACCCTTCGAGCAAGCCTATGCTCGGTTGTGTTGTCTTCGACAATCTTCTTCGTGAGTATTTAATCACGAACAAAACCCAATAGACTACAAACACTCAAATCTCCTTGACTTGATGTATGTAATTGAAAGTGTCCTCTCTAAATAGATCAGCCTCTCAATCCGCTGGTCTTACACGGTTAAGAGCTCTGTCAATTTAGAACAGAGAAAAGGACTAACTTGCTAAGGGAGTAGCGCCTGCTTTAGCAACTCAAATTGCCTAATCGAATTCCTATTCCGATTAGGAAATCCTTTGCCTCTTTGCGGTTCTGGCAAGTGACAAGTTGGCGTTGCCGCCTTCATTAAACGACGTTGGCTGTGTGTTTTTCTTTCAGCTGGACCTTGTCTAAAACTGTCATGCTTTGACTTCTTCGCGCACACATTCTTCTGTGAGTAAAACAGGAAGTCGTTGTTGTCTTGCTTATGATTGCGAGCAACATGTCGCACTAACTGTGTTGTAACATTTTGTCCAACATCTTAACTTCACGCTAAAAAATATGGCAACACTAAACGTAGTAACAATCTCCCCCTTTGGCAATTTTTTAGGCAATCATATTTTGACGACGATTATTGGGTATTTTATGATCATCCATCATCTTCAGTATCTTCGAAGCGTCTTTTGTGTCGTCGTTTTCTGTGGCAAGGTTGCAACATGTTATGACACATGTTCCGCAGTACGTCATATAACATGTGGTAACATGTAGTGACACATGTTCCATCATGTTCTTCATCTTCATGATGTCTTCTGTAGCAAGGCATATAACACATGGTAACATGTAGTGACACATGTTCCATCATGTTTCAGTAACAAGTTTCCAAACAAATTTTGGATGACTTTAAACTGCAGTACCTAAATATCTCCCCCTGATTTCCTAAAAAATGGCAAAAGGGTACATCAAAAAGATTATGACACACCACAAATAAAACCAGCTCTAAACATGAGCAAATATCCAGTTCCACCAAGGAGCAAAAACATTGTTCACAAAAGTAACCCGGACAGTCCCCGGGGATTCAAGAGTGTTTTAACAAAATAATTAAGTTTTTCAGTCAGATGATGAAATAGGAAGAGGCAGAGTGGGCAGCATCGTCTTCGGCATCAGGACCTTCTGTTGGAGCGGCAGCATATCGGGCAAGAGTTGTTCGAATGTGTCTTTTATGCTGGTTAGGGTTGCAATGGTGCCTTCTAGGTCGGTAATTCCCTCCATAATCTCATGCACCATTTTGTCTCTGATGGCCCTTGTGGCTCTTGAGTAGCTTCCTTCTTCATATGACTTTGCAAAGGGTCGTGTGACATCCTTTACATTCTTTCGTTTGAACAACTTCAGGCTGATATTGAGCTCCAAGGGTTTATTCTCGATAACATCATTGTTTCGAACAATGTTGGGACATTGTTGAATCATCATACCGCACACAAGAGAAGGGAACCTAATGGGTAGCTTAACAGGATAGGACCCAACATGTCGGACAAGATGTTCTATGACAAAAGCACACAGTCGAGAGGAGAGGCCATACCTATTTAATAGATCAGCTTAGCTAGATCGGTCCGTATGCTTGATCCATGGGAAGAGGTTTCCCAGTTTTCCATGCCAATTCGATATAAAATGAAATATTTGGTTGTGAGCTCAGATGATGCTATGACCCCTTTTTCTGGCCAGACCTTCTTCCTCCATCCGGTTATTTCTTGAGCGATCCGGTCCATGGATAGATTCTGCTGAGCTTGGTAATTCACCTCTCTTTCAAGGTAAATGTTGATGGCTTTGGAGGAGAAGTTAAAGCATTTTCCTCTTACATATACTTGTTTGTATTCAGTTATAGCTGGATCATTGTATGCCTCGACGAGATTGACAAAGAACTTTCGTATAAGAGCTGGATAGTATGGCCCTTTTTAGATAGAATCTTCTGCATGCTCCTTAGATTTATTTGTCCAAGCTTTTGATGCCAGAGCTTGGTCTCTTGTGTTTTGGATATAAGGCATTGAGTAGATAAAGAAGTTGTTGTTGGGGACCATAGATAGCAGTTGTCTTGTGACGTAAGTCTAGTCATCAGTTCCTCTAGTTGAGTGTTCATTACTGCACACTTGTTGCGAGTAAATTTGACTTCGAGGTCTAGATCGCAGAGTTGATTGATGCTTATCAAATTTGCAGTAAGCTCTTCTACTAGTAAGGTTTCCTTTAGGCTAGGTGAGTTCTGTAGGTTGAGCTTCCCTTTTCCTAGTACCTTGTCTTTCACTCCATCTCCAAAGGTAACAAAGCAGTTTGAGCATAGTGTCAGAGTAGTAAGGAATGTACAATTACCAGTCATATGCCGAGAGGAGCCACTGTCGAAGTACCAATCGTTAATGATAGAGGCTTTTAGTGAGGTGTAAACAACGTTAGCCCTATAATGTACTTCATTTACCCGCCATTCTTTTTTTATTTTGGGTTAGAGATGTACCTTTTTCTCCCTCCATACTTGTCGATTTTGAGTCTTGGCAGTCCTACGTTTAACAGAGCTTTTTCCAAAGAGGTGATAGCAGAATGGTCGAATGTGACCTCTTTGTCCACAGTGATGGCATGTCCAGTTATGTTTTCTTTTCTTTGGACTGCCATGATAGTGTTCCTTCCGCGGCAGAGTTCTACCGGATTTCTGTGACATCTGTTGAGACATGTGATTGGTAGTTCTTTGAGGAACGAAAGTGGTCTTTGACGTTGGGGCTCCTGTAGAGTAACCAAGTCCTTCCAGGTTGTTTGCTGATTTTCCAACAGAAAGGATTTGGTCCAAGGTGTCAGTGCTTGGATTCATCATCTTGATGGATTTGGTCATGAGCTCCAGTTCTCCCTTTAGATGGTTTATTTCCTTCTTTAGATCAATGATGGCTTTGAGAAGTCTGGTCTTGTCTTCATTGAGGGAGAGAATGATAGTATTCTGTTTCTCAATGACTTTAGAGTCTTCAAGACACTTGACATATCAATCATTGTATGCGTTGTTGAGAGTCTCATCTGATAACTTGTCATCCGAGGTAGATTTCTTTATGGGTTCGGTGGATGTGGAGGCAGTGAATGCTACATGGCTGCTTGTTAGTTCTATGTCACTTTCTTCTTCTTCTTCATCCGAAAAGGATGCAATGTATCCCTTCTTTTGTTTTTCAAGAAATTAGGACGTTCCCTCTGCACATGCCCATAGCATGCACATTCGAAGCACTGAACCCCTCTTTCTGCCTTTTCGCCTCGTCTGCCTTCTTTGTTCTCACCCTTCTGAAACTTTAGCTGTGGTTTGTCTCTAACATCTTTTGAGACATTCTTTCCAACCATCTGGTTGAACTTTTTTATGACTCGATTATAGTTTTTGGCGAGCATAGCAATGCTGTCGTCAATATCATTGTGAGAGTCTGAAAGTACTTTTTCCTTTTGGGCATGAGTGGAACTTTTGAAGGCTACTCCTTTATGCTTTTTCTCCATGGTTGGTAAGGAGAACTCGTAGGTCATAAGGGATCCCATGAGTTCATCGAATTTCAGAATTTTTAGATCATGTCATTCTTTGTGGAAGTGATCTTCATCTTGAATCTAGAGCTTAGAGCCCTAAGAGTTTTTCTGACTAAATCTTCATTAGTCATTGGTTTTCTCAATGAGTAAGACTCGTTGGCTAGATCCCTAATCCGTACATTGAACTCAGCTATGGTCTCGTCTTCTTTCATAGAGAGAGCTTCAAAATTAGTGGTGAGATATTGTAGTTTCTGCTCTCGGACCTTGGAGGTTCATTCATAGGAAGTGGCAAGAGTGAAATTTTGATCAGCTAGTCGAGCAAGATGTCACACACAATGTTATGTATGAAGCTATAACACCGTGTATGACTTCTTGTGTAGATAACGCAGGACAGTAAATATAAAGCTAAATAAACAATAACACAGCAGATTGTTTACCCAATTTGGTGCAACGTCACCTACGTCTGGGGGCTCTCAGCCTAGTGGAAAGGTTTCACTTATCAGTAATTCGTCAGAACATACAAGTACCTATGATCATCCCTAGATCTATACTTTATGCTACTTATTACATTGCAACCTATCTCATGGTCTCCCCCTGAATCCCAGACTCCGTCTTGATTCCACTCTTCGAGCAATCGCCTTGCTTTGTCGGTTCAATTCGTCGTTGAACGTTGTGGTTGCGTGCAGTCTTCACTCACGCGATCATTAAACCCTCAATCACCTAACTCTCAATAGTTATGGTGATACACAATATTCTTAACACAATCCGCAACCTCTCAGCCCGCAAACCTTCACGTCTAAGAGCTTTGCAAATTATTGCTAGGAAACAAATAATGAACCACACGATTGCTAAGGGGGTAGCCTAAGCTTTTATAGCAATCGAGCATGAGTACTAACCCTGATTGGTTTTCTCTTACTCACCGTCTTTCTTCTTTCCAGAATCGGAGACGTTCTGGAATTTCCTAAACGTATTCGTACTTTCTGCAGAATCTGGACTTTCCTGATTTCCGTCATCAGGATGTTTGCCGAGATGTCGTCAACAATGTCACACAAGATGTCGCATATGATGCTTCGACATTCTTCATGACATTTTCTCTAATTCCTTAAAAATAATCCAATCTCTAAAATCGTCGTAACTACAATCTCCCCCTTTGGCTATTTTAAGGTCAGCAATCTTCGTCGCATTCTGCGTCGCATTTGTCGTCATCTTTTTCTTGTAAACCGATCGACATTATCAAGTCTTTATTCGCGTAACATTGCGTCGCCTTGTTCTTTCGCGCGTATCATCGCTTCATCTTCCATCTTACATTTTACTCCCCCTTGCTGGCTCAAAAAGAGCCAAACTTTAAACAAATATTTCTAACAAACAGGGCAATAAGAAAAAACGCAAAATTAACTCACACATGTCCTCGATTTGCAGTCGAGAATACATATGAAACAATGTTCAAAACAAATATAAATTAAAAGTTGTTCAGTTTGTACGGAAACCAGAAAGTTCTTAAAATCAAATAGAATTGCTGCTAGAACTAGCAGTCTCTTCTTCTGTAGCATTGGTAGAGGCATCTTGAGGAGTCTCTTCAGTAGCATTGGGTAGAGAGGAGGAATCATCATTTTCCGAGTCTGGAGGAGGCATTGACTTCAGCAGGTTGGCATAGTGAGATCTTCGCTGTGAGAGATGCTTCAGTGCCATCTTCAGGTGGACGATGTCTTCGTCAAGTATAACTATCTCTCTTTTGAGCATGATGGCATCTTTGCTGGTTGTCTTTGTTGGAGGGGTGGCACTTGTGGCTTGACTGGTCGTCGCCTTGGTCAGCTTGACTTCTGGCCTAACAAGATCAGGAGCATGCTTGCCCTCGAACAGCTTGTGGCTCACCACAATCAGTCCTCCGCGTTTGCCAGCCTTACCAGTTGTCTTTAACACACCAGGGTGTTGGTGGACTAGTAATTCAGAGATAAGGGAGGGAAAAAAAATAGGTATCTTCACCGCTTGTGATCTGGCATGTCTAATGAGATGATCAATAACAAACTGGTCAAAGTCAAGAGTGGAGCCAGTACCTATTTGGTAGATGAGTATTGCCAGCTCTAGTTTGATGGAGGATGCGTGTGTGGAGGGAGCCCAGCTCACTACTCCGATTCGGAATAGGATGGAGTACTTAGATGTGAGGTCTGAGGCTGCCACGGTGCCCTTGGTAGGCCACATTTTGCTTTTGTCTCCAGTAATCTCCTTGAGAACCTTGTTCAGGTCAGGTGGAGGCACAGAACAAACACACTTTCTCCCCAGGAAGGTATTAATGATGTCAGAGGAAATGTTGAAGTGCAGGCCTCTGACATATACCTTCTCACAATCCGGATCATCCGGAGTCCCAAATCCAGTAGGCAAGTTTGCAATGAATTCTTTGACCAAAAAGGGATAGTGGTTACCAATGTCAGTGACGGTCTTCATGAGTTCTGCATGTTCCAGGAGTTTGACAATGGCTTCCAGTCCAGTAACTCCGAAGACAGGGTCTTCTCGGGATATGTCGTTCTCTGGAACACAAATTCCCATCGTTTTGCACTGTCATCAGAATGAAAAGACACATTGTCGTACGGAACACTTGAGGTGTTCTTGATCGTCTTCAGGCTTCTTCCCTTCTTTGTTTCTTTTACTGGAACTTCCTCTGCATCGTCATCAGTTTCTTCATCAATTAATCTCCTCTTGGAGATAGCGTTCTTTCCTTTATTTTTGGTAGACAACTTCTTCTTCTTGTTGGGGCCTCCAACATCTTTTACCTCCTTTCTCTTCTTGGTCTCTTTGAGTTTTCCGACCATCACTGCCAGACTTTCATTCTCTTCTAATACCTTCTTTTTCAGGGTCGACAACACTGTGTGTGTTGTCTCAGTGGCATTTACTGTAACATCTCCTCTGGCATCCAGAGGTGCTTTTTATGTGCCATTGACTGAGGCACTGCTTTCCTTCTCTGCTTCTTCCAGATCGGTATCCTCGTCTCTGGTCTCTTCTTTCTCATATTCTTCCTCGGTTTCTTCCGAGTCAGTAACTTCTTCTTCTCCTACCACAGCCTCCTTTGTGGCTTCAGAAATGACATCTTTCACTCCTTCTTCTTCTTCTTCCCCTTCTCCTTCAGCAATCCGTTCTAACCCATGACTGACTGGGGTCAAGTCATTCTTTCCCCCTTTAGGATTTATCAGTTCCTCAACCACACCTTCTTGAGGCGGGTCCTGATTTTCCAGTAGCGACTCTAACAAGTCGCTATTTCTAGAGGTGTCAGTGTTTGATACAACGGAAGAATCGATACCTGGGAAACTTGCTGATATTGGAACAGGAATAATCTGCATGGAAGCTTCTCGACTTCCTTGGCCAAGATCAGACTCTCGATCTGGCCTTGTCAGATCCGTCATGGAGAATGCACAGCTTCCGGTTCGGGTCCGTTTGGGGACTCGGGAAAAAAATGGGTATTGGTGCTTCTTCAGGTGGGATTTCTCTGAAGGATCCCTCGGCATTCTTCTATGTCTTTAGTCCTTTGATTCGACCCCATGTTTGTTGGTGCTTGGATTGCTGCTCTTGGAGCTTTTTGCCTCGGCCTTCTTGGGTTTGGATTGTCGACTGTCAGTGGCTTACTTTGGCGCTAGAGTGCTCCTTGTTTTCACCATGTTTGTGTGGGTAGTGAGATTTTCATTACAGGGTTTAAGAGGTGTGGGAGATGAGAGCGAAAACGAGAAGAGGCAGACTAGGTTTTGTTTTTGAAAACTAGTCAATTAAAATCAAATCTGTTGGTGACAAAGCGTATCTCGCGACCTTTCCTCTCTTTATATGGGCTTTTGACATGTGTTGGGATTTTGGACCGGTTCATGAAGAGGTACCAACTAACTCCTCTCAACCGTTTGCAACTTCTATTACTTGTTTATGGTGCAGAGACCGAGTGACGTCCTGAGGTACTCAAATCTGCTTGCATCTAATGGCTTCGTTAAAATGTCAGCAAGTTGCTTCTCTGTATGGATGTGCTCTAGGATAATCTTTTTTTCTTCGACCAGCGCGCGAATGAAGTGGTGTTTAATGTCAATATGCTTGGTTTTGCTGTGTTGAACAGGTTTTGCTGTCGCGTCTTCTGGGGCATCTTCACAGTCATCATCAACAACAACATTGATTGATTCTATCATAGTCTTGGTTCGTTTGTTGAAGACCCGGAACGCGCGACTATTCCTTGAGTAACCAAGGAAGATGCCTTCATCACTCTTTGAATCAAGTTTTCGACGAGGCTCTCTATCAGCCAGAGTATAATAAGTGGATCCAAAGATATGAAAGTACTTAACATTGGGTTTTTCCCCCCTCCATATTTCATAATGAGTTACTGTCATACCCGGTCGGAGAGTGACTCGATTGTGGATATGGAAAGCAGTGTTAAGTGCTTCTGCCCAGAAGTGAGTCGGTATGTCCTTGGCCAGCATCATGACTCTAGCCATCTCCTATAGAGTCCTGTTTTTGCGCTCAACAATGCCATTCTGTTGGGGAGTGATTGATGCTGAGAAATCATGAGTTATCCCTTCTGAGTTGCAGAATTCTGCAAATTTGCTGTTTTCGAACTCACTACGAAGGCGAATTATTTTGCCAATTGTCTCCCCTTTTTCTCGTTGGACCTGGATGCATAGATTCTTGAAGATCGAGAAGGTATCTGATTTGTCACGAGGGAAGTCAACCCATGTGTATCGTGAGTAATCATCTACACACACAAAGACATAGCGTTTTCCTCCAAGACTTTCAACTTGCATTGGTCCCATGAGGTCAACATGTATTAGCTCAAGCACTCGAGAGGTGGTGATATGTTGCAGCTTCTTGTGTGACATCTTAGTTTGCTTTCTAATCTGACATTCTCCGCAGATCTTTCCTTCCACGATTTTCAGGTTTGAATTCCAGTAATGGCATGTTCTGAGATTGCCTTCTGCATACTTCTAAGATTTAGATGTCCAAGCTTTCTGTGCCAAAGTTTGGTTTCTTGTGCTTTGGAGACAAGACATTTTGCTGCTTCGATATGTGATTCGGGCGACCAGATGTAACCGTTATCCATTGAGCGGATTCCTTGTAGAATATTGATTTGATCAAAATCTTTAACTATATAGGCTTCTTTAGTGAATTTCACTTCTGAACCCAGATCACAGATTTGGCTGATGCTAATCAGGTTTGCCTTAAGTCCTTCTACAAGTAATGCTTCAGTTAGGCAAGAAGCTCCTGGATGCTTGAGTACTCCTTTTCCAATGATTCAAGCTCGAATCCCATCTCCAAAAGTAACATAGCAGTTTGTATATAATTTGAGATTGGAAAGAAACTCTGGAGTACATGTCATGTGTCAAGAACATCCACTATCGAGATACCAGTCTTTGTTGGTTGAAGCACTCAAGGAGGTATATGCAACATTAGCTCGATAGACTAGATTTTTTGGTCTCCATTCAAGGCGAGATATTTTCTGAGGGATTGGGAGATGCCTTTGATATCTCCTTTGCTTATGTGGTAGTTGAGCTTGCTTCTTCCCATGGAGTTGAAAGCAAAATGGTCTGATGTGACCTCGTTGACCATAGTAAAGGCATATTCACTGATATTGATGAGCTGTTTTTCTATAGTACTGCTGTCTGCTTGGAGGATTTCTTTTGGTAGTTTTTTGACAGGAACACGTTATCGACGATGTCGTGACATTTGTTGTAGATTGTCCTGTAGGATGTGTCGTGGCATCCTGTGGTTTCTTGTCAACCATGCCTTGTTGTGGGACAAACTTCGTGACTGCTGATGAGGAGATATTGTGTGTGTTCCCTAGTCACGTCATGTCTTTGGACTGCTTTCCTACTGACGGGATTTTGTCAAGGCTTTTTGTGCTAGAATTCATCATCTTTACTGATTTAGTCATAAGACTAATTTCTCCATTAAGTCTGGTGATTTCGCGTTTTAGCTCCACGATTGTCTCTAGGAATCTAGATTTGTCGTTGGCAAGACTGATGATCCGTTCTCCTTGTTGATCAAGGATCAGTGTTTCCTTGACCCATCTGGTAAGTAAGCTTTTATATGCCTCGACTAGTTGCTCTTTAGTCCAATTCTCGTTTGGAGTTAGGTTGTGGTGATCATCATTGTTATTGGCAGAGTTATCAATGTTACATAGAGAAGTAGTAGTACAGAATGCAACAAAGTTGCTTACCTCTTCAGAACCACTATCTTCATTGTCATCATCTGATAGGGTGACATTATAACCTCGTTTTTGTTGTTTGAGGAAATTTGGACATTCTCTGCTAAGATGACCGAATCCTTCACATTCATGACATTGAGGTCCTTTGTTCTTGTTGTTTTCTTTTCCACTCCTGTTTGGTCTGTCAAGACTTCCTCCTATTTGAGCTTTTTGTGGAGCTTTGTTTCTGGCATTTGTTGTGACATTCTGTCCGCCTATTCGACTGAATCTTCTCATGACTTTGCTGTAATTTTTTGAGAGAAGGGTCATTGTAGCATCGATGTTTTCTTCGGAGTCAGAATCCTCAGGTTCTGGTTGCTTGTGTGTTGAGCTTTTGAAAGCAACTCCTTTATTCCTTTTGTCAATATTGGGCAGAGATAACTTATAAGTCATCAGAGACCCCATCAGCTCATCGAATTTTAAGATTTTGAGGTCATGAACTTCCTCAATTGCGGTGATCTTCATCTTAAATCTAGGGCTAAGAGCACGCAGAGTTTTTCTAACCAGTTTTTCATCAGACATTGGTTCTCCCAGAGATTAGGATTCATTGGCTAGATCACGAATACGAACATTGAATTCTACAATTGATTCGTCCTCTTTCATGACAAGAGCTTCGAAGTTGGTTGTCAAGTATTGCAGTTTTTGTTCTCAAACCTTGGTTGTTCTTTCATATGCAACAGCCAGGATATCCGATGCGGATTTGGCAGTTGTGCATGTGTTGATTAGTCTGAATACGTTCTTGTCAACATTGTTGAAAATAGCATTCAGAGCTCGAGAGTTTCCCAGTGATTCCTCGTCTTCGTCATCAGTCTAGTCATTTTCTAGTTTTGGACCGATAGGGTTACCATCATTGTCACTGAGTTGTGGGGCATTCCAACCATTGATCACAGCCTTAAATGTTTTGTTGTCAAGGGACTTCATGAAGGCACACATCCGAGCCTTCCAGTAGCCGTAGTTACTTCCATCTAGAACAGGTGGTCGATTGATGGATCCTCCTTCTTTGGTATTGTCCATCTTGATCAAAATATTTGTTTAGGAACTCACCTAATGGGTTTCCTCTTAATCACCGTCTTTCTTCTTTCCAGAATCGGAGACGTTCTGGAATTTCCTAAATGTATTCGTACTTTCTGCAGAATCTGGACTTTCCTGATTTCCGTCGATCAGGATGTTTGCCGAGATGCCGTCAACAATGTCACACAAGATGTCGCATATGATGCTTCAACATTCTTCATGACATTTTCTCTAGTTCCTTAAAAAAAAGCCAATCTCTAAAATCGTCGTAACTACAAAGAGTATCCCAGGCTCTCTTGGCACTATTGCACGTGTTGATAAGCCTGAAGATATTCTCAGGTTTTAGATCGGTTTGATCTCAATGAGCATCAGCATAATGAAGTTCTTCCCAGCCATTGACAACAACCTTCCAAGTTTTGCTATCGAGCGGTTTCATGAAGGCACACATTCGTGCTTTCCAATAACCATAGTTAGTTCCATCGAGCACTAGTGGTCGATTGATCGATCCTCCTTCCTTTAAGTCCGTATTAGCTAAACATAATCTTTGCAGGAAATCACCTAAGATTTTGAGGTGCCCCCTCTGATACCAATTGAAATTATGTTAAGTAGCAAGGACAAGATGTCGAACCTAATGTCGTAATGTTTGGTTTGACAACTTGCATACGCACTATTTATGGACAATAAATAGTAAAGTAATAAACAGAAGACACAATATGTTTACCCAGTTCGGTGACTCCGCACCTACGTCTAGGGGCACTCTGCCTGTGGAAAGGTTTTCACTATTAGGCAGTCAATTGCACAACTTCAAGCATCAACTAACTATCACACAAGCTATTTTCCTAAGCTACTAAAGATCTCATCGTGAACAACCTTGACCAGCGTCTCCCCCTGTCTTTGAGAACGTCTCAATTCCACCCTTTGAGCAAGCCTATGCTCGGTTGCGTTGTCTTCGACAATCTTCTTCGTGAGTCTTCAATCACGAACAAAACCCAATAGACTACAAACACTCAAATCTCCTCGACTTGATGTATGTAATCGAAAGTTTCATCTTTAAATAGATCAGCCTCTCAATCCGCTCGTCTTACACAGTTAAGAGCTATGTCAATTTAACACAGATAAAAGGACTAAGTTGCTAAGGGGGTAGCGCCTGCTTTTATAGCAACTCACATTGCCTAATCGGATTCCTATTCCGATTAGAAAATCCCTTGCCGCCTTGCGTTTCTGGCAAGAGACAAGTTGGTGTTGTCGCCTTCATTAAACGGTGTTGCTTGCGTGTTTTTCTTTCAGCTGAACCTTGCCTAAACCTATCATGTTTTGACTTCTTCGCACACACATTCTTCTGTGAGTAAAACATGAAGTCTTTGTTGTCTTACCTATGATTGCGAGCAACATGTTTGCACTAACTGTGTTGTAACATGTTGTTCGACATCTTGACTTCGCGTTAAAAAATACGCCAACACTAAACTTAGTAATACATTAGATTAAATAACTTGTTTATTAGTTTGGTGTCACGATAAAATGACAAACAAACTTGAAACACCAGTTATATTGTGACAAGTAAAATGGTAGCTGGTCATCCATATACACACTTTTAGGCTTCTATGTATGTAAACCTTAAATAAGAAGGCCATGTGCCTTCACAGTTAATGCCTACTAGACTTGCACAACACAACAACTTCATCAAATCTTTGACATTGAAATCATCACATTATAGTGTTATATGAGTAAGAGAGAGTGAGAGTTAATATTTTGTTGTGAAAATGAGATATGGAGAAAAAATTATTTGAGAAATGATTGACCAGTGAGTATGACATAAAATAAAATCTGAACGATCTGCAAACAACTTGTTAATATAATTGGTGAAAAGTTGAAAGATTGACATGTGAATAATATTATGAATTATTAAAAAAAACATATGAATACCATCTATCAATCAGTTAATGCTATTTCGATTAAAAGTTGTACTATTTTATTTACGAACAAACAGTAAAATAAATTATTTAAAGATAACAAATAAATAATGAAAAGAGGATGAAAACGACATAAAAGCTAAAATTAAACAGTGACACAAATATAATAATTGTACTATCGAACTATTATATACTATTACGTTAAAGGTGAAGATCACTAATAATTGTTTGCTTTGGGCCTTGGCTTGAAAGAAAATAAATATAGAAGGAATAAACTAGAAGAACATTGGACCCATGGCGTGTCAACTCCATAGCCATCTTCTTCCCTGCATCAGAATCTCCATATAGATTTTCATGTTCTCTCATTCAATTTTACTTTCTTGCCCATATTCAGAAATTTCAGAGTTAACCACATATGTGTAATGTATTTCTATATATATCACATCACCCTCTTTCATTGAGCAAGCTATGATCATGTTTAGTCCTAAAGAAAAGGAAATGGGTGGGGGATCATCGCCGAGCCGGTACCAGTCGCAGAAGAGGAGAGACTGGCACACGTTCCGGGAGTTCCTCAAGTGCCAAAGGCCTCCCGTGGAGCTCCCTCGGTGCAATGGCAACCATGTCATTGACTTCTTCCGCTACCTCGACCAGTTTGGAAAGACTAAGGTTCACCTTCACAGCTGCCTGTATTACGGGCAGCCGGATCCCCCGGGCCCATGCGCCTGCCCGCTCAGGCAGGCCTGGGGCAGCCTCGACGCCCTCGTCGGGCGGCTTAGGGCCGCCTACGAGGAGAGCGGAGGCTCCTCGGAGACAAGCCCGTTTGCCAGCGAGGCAATACGGGTTTATCTCCGGGAGAGGCGAGAGTGCCAAGCCATGGCCCGGGGGATCCCTTTCCGTAAGAAGAGGAAGGGTGAGCACCAGGGTAGCAGGCTTGGCCTTGGAATCATGGACGACCCTACCTCTACTACTATGCACTTTTCTTGACTCCTCTCCCAATGGGAAAAGGGTAACTTTTCATCAAAATATATGTGTTTCTATAAAATATTCTTGTTGTGGTTAACTCACGACCTCTGAACAAGTAGTGTGAGCCTTAAATCCCCACCTAATCATATTAATGTTCAATAAGTATTTGAATCTTGTATTTAATTACTTAAACTTTAAATTAATCAGATATTTAAACTCCACATACAAAATTAAAATTCAGTGCCTCTCTTCTTCCTACCTTATGAAACATCTCAGTTTTATTCTATTCTTGTTTCTTTCTTGGATTAACTTTAATAATATACATTTTGCAGAGCTGAAATGATACAGCTTTGTTATCACCTTAGAAACCAGAACTCTAGCCTTGTTATTTTCTTTTAATTTTTTATGGACTATATACATAATATAGGTTTGGACTCAAAACTTTATTTATGCAGAGGATTGGACTGTTATTTTATTTTCAACTTTTTATATATAGTAAGATCAGCCATATAATATAATATTCTCATCATGACCACTAGCTGGTTTCTGACACACACAAACGTACGAATATAATTTGTTTTCATATATATTTTAGGAACTTGAGAAGCTACATATATAATGGTTCTCACTTGTGTCTACAGCATCATGGAATGGGTAGTGAAGCAAAGGTCGCATGAACTTGAAGAATTAATATGTACAATTTTTATGTGGGTACAACTTCGCCAAAAGCTAAAATAATTTAATAGTCATGTGGTGATTTAGGACTCATTAATCAAGAGTGACGCCATTCTAGCTATATTTTCTATTTCCAAGTTTCGAATATCCAACTCTTTTATGTGTAATGTGTTGATGCTATTTGTTCACTATCTGTACTTGTAATATATTAATTATAGTAAAATTTCATCATCGTGAATGTCAAACTGTTATTAGTACGTGCCTTATCCAATAATGATATTTCCATGGACACGTATATAGTGCTCTACTTAGCATGAACGCCTAGATGAAAATTTCGTAAATTACATCACCACTTAATAAACATCTATCTCGACATATATATGAGATACAAATAAGTAGAAATTTTTTTAAATACTATAAGAAGATATACAAATAAAACTGCAAACGAAAAGAAAAGCCCATATGCGTAGTTGTTATAGTAGTCTTTAAATTTGAAGACTAACAATAGCAATATACATATATTAAAAGCTAGTAATTTATTCTTTTTCTTTTTCTTCTTTTTTTTTGCAAAAACCGGGATTTTGATATCATTTTTTGTTAATTAAATATTATTAACAACGACTAACTAAAAATATTAAAAAGATTTTTAAAGTGTTGAGATTTAGTCATTAATTGATTTCAAATTAAACATTTTTTAGTATTTAATTATGAATTTATAATATTAAGAACAATTTATTTGAATTATAATTATAAAACTTGAATAAAATAAAATATGAAAAATTATGTATCATTAAAATAATAAAAAGTTTTTCAAGTAAATGTAGACATAACGCGGCCTCTCTCTGCGAGTTAAGATTTCTCGTCTAAGTGACGAGTTGTGCAGCGTAAGTTTGCGAATAGGGGATCGGCGGCGGTAGTCTAAGATTGAGGTCGACTGGGTTTTGAGGAAACGAGGGCTCAACGGCGGAGGGTCGTGTTCTGGGGAGTAGAGGGTTCTTTTTGAGATCAGAGGTTCGGGTTTGGGATTTCGCGGCGAGTCCTGATTTGGGGGACGATGTCAGGTTTGGAGGGTGTTGTGTTTTGAGGATCGGGTGGTTCAGGGGTCTGGGTTGTGGGAGATAGAGGCTGTAGGTTCACCATCAGTGGAGAGGAAGAAGGAGACCAGGGATTTGAATGGGAAATGGTTGTAAGGGCAGCGGGGTGGATAGAGCAGATGGACGACTATATGCAATTTTGGACAGCGGAATCTGATCCCTGTCGGGCTACTTTTTTCATCTGGTTCAATTGGTTTGTTTTCCCAGTATTTAATCTCTGCTTGATGACTCGGTATTGGGAGGGGTCAGAGGTTCTCTAGCGTCGATAGGCTGATCCTGGTAACCACAAAAAGCTTGGAGGACTTGAATTATTAGAGATTCGTGATTTCTCTAGAGATGTCGATCGCCATCGTTGGAGTAAAGATATTGATTGCAGGGTTGATCGAGAAAGCTTATTTAATGCGTTATGTAGTGAGATCACGGGGTTTCTCCAGCCATTCGAGGTGGAGGTCGTGGCTTCTCTTAATGTTAACTGGTTCGAGTCGATTTGTCTCTAGTATCGAGGAACCTTGTTTAAAGCGTTCTGCAGTGGGATCACGGGCCATCTAACCGATGTGCAGTTTGTGGCTCTACATGGTACTAAATGAGTCGAGTTGTTTGTCTCCGATCTGTGATTTTTTTTTGGTTTAGCATTTTGTTACTACTATATTTGCTATTGCATCGTGTTTGAATGCAATGTTACTCAAGTTTGTTGTTAACTTCCCGACTTCAGGGGTTCAGGCGGGGTATTATCTCGTCGAATCTTGTTGTTATTCTTCTCGACATGTAGCAAATGTTGTTTGCATAGTAAAATTGGATGTCTATCAAAAATAAATAATAAAAAGTAATGAAAAGTAATATTTAATGTGATATCTAAAGATATTTTTGAAGATCGGGTAATAAATTTTATAATTTTACAGTTTGCATTTGAGATGCTCTAAACAGAGGGTAAGAACAAACCTTATAAATATATTCTATGGAAAATTTCACATAAGCCCTCTGAACTTGACTTCAAAAACAACTTGTGGAGTCACTTGAATTTGAAAATGTTTCACTTTATCCTTTTCCGTTAACTTTTTTTATAAAATGACAAAAATATCTTTGTATTAAAAAATAAAAATAATTTTGAATTTTTTCCATAATGTTTTCATTGTAGAAAATAAAAATAACTTTAAAAAAGTTTTTCTTATGATAAATAAAAATGATTTTTAAATATCATTTTTTTTATTTTTATAACTCTTAGTAAAAAAAATTACTACTAAAATATTCTTTTCATTCTTTTTGAAAAAATAAGAGAAAAATATTCAAAATCATTTATGTTTATTTTTTTTTAAAAATCAATGCAAGGGTATTTTGTTATTTCGTAAAAAAGTTAACAGAATTTTAAGAAAAGTTAACTGAAAAGGGAAAATTCAAACTTTTTCGAACTTAAGAAACTCCACAAGTTGATTTTGATGTTAAGGGGGTTAGACCATCTCCAACTCGTGCTATATTTGTCTCTCAAATGCAAAATATGTTATTCAATTCCAACCACACGCTATTTGTTATACTATTTTGTCATATGCTATATTTTCATGGCATGTTTGGCATGAAAATGTAGTATATGCTTTTTTTTTGAGAAAATTTATTATTTCATTACTACTTTATCATGTAAATGCTACTTTTACCTGTTCACCAAATAAAATAATCATAATTGAAATTATGATTTGTAGCCGAGTTAAGACGTCGAACACAAAGTCGTAACTTTGGTGTCAACAACTTGTCTAAAATGCAAACCGTGGTTCAAACAATAAACAAGCAATAATAACGACACCAGAGATGATTACCCAGTTCGGTGCAACGTCACCTACATCTGGGGGCACTTTGCCGGTGGAAAGGTTTTTCACTATAGGGTAGTCAATAGTACAACTTCAAGCACCAACTAGCTATCACACAAGCTATTGTCCTAAGCTACTATAGATCTCACCGTGAATAACCTCGACCAGGGTCCTCTCCCCATGTCTTTGAGATCCTCTCAATTCCACCCTTCGAGCAAGCGTCTATGCTCGGTGTCGTAGTCTTCTTTGACAGATTTGTGAATCTTCAATCACGAACACAAGAACCCTAATCGATCAAACACTCAATCTTCACGAGTTGATGTTTAATCGAAGCAAAGCCGTTCTAGCAAACTAATCAGCCTCTCAACACGCCAATGGTGCACGGTTAAGAGCTCTGAGAAAGTTAGCAAATTAAGAACCAGAACGGACGAGCTGCTAATGGGGAAGCACAAGCTTTTTATAGCAGCTCTACATTCCTAATCTTACTCAGATTAGGAATAGGAAGTCTCAGACTTCCTAAATAAATTAGGCAAGCAGTTTTGCCGCCTTTGTTGACGTGTTTAATGACAGCTGGAAGTCGCCTGGCCTGTTGACGTCATTCTATTGCGCTCCAAGTCTTTCAGTTGTTGTGACGTCATTCTTCTTACGTTCCAAGCGACTCTAAATAGTAAAGCTTCAGGCCTTTCCTAATTATGGAGCGTAATGAGTCGCTCCACATGTCTTGTAACATGTTGCACTGACTTCTTACTTTTGTGCTAAAAAATTATGCCAACACTAAACGTAGCAACAATCTCCCAATTTGGCAATTTTTTAGTCAAACACATTTTTAAGCACATCGTCATCTTGTGGCAGTTACGCACAACAAGCGATGCGACTTCTGGTGCGACTTCAGGTTAGCTTATATCTCCCCCTGTTTGTCTAACAATATTGCCAAAGGCAATCATACAATGATATACTTATCACAATAGGGCATAAACCAGCTCAAAACTTGAGCAAATATCCAAAATGTCACATAGTGCAGAAATTTAACTCGGACAGTCCCCGAGGATTTAAGAAATTTGTTTGAAACACGTTATCAATCTAGAAGCAAGAAATATTTTCTAAAAAGAGGCGGAGTCATCGACATCTTGGTCAGATACATTGTCTTCAGCAGGAGCGGTGCGTAGGTCATGTAGGAGGGCTTCACAGGCAATCTTTCGGGTTGACAGAGCAGCAATTGTCTTCTCTAGGTCATTGATCATGTCCACCAGTTCTTCCTCCATCCTGGTGCCGAGAGGTCCGGAAGGACGTGAGCTGGAACCAGCTTCAGATGTTTTTGCCAAAGGAGGAGCGAGATCTCCCATATGCTTGCCCTCAAAGTTTTTGAGACTTATAGTGAGAGGCAGAGGCTTCTTCCCAGGTATATCAGTATCTCGAAAAATGTGAGGACATTGTTAGAGGAGAAGTCTAGTGATCAATGATGGAAAACCAATAGGTAATTTGACAGCACATGACTTGGCATGTTTGACAAGATGCTCAAAAACATACGAACCAAAGTCGAGAGGGGATTGAGTACCTATTTGGTAGATGAGCTTTGCAAGTTCTGTTTTGATGCTAGACCTGTGAGTGGAGGGTGCCCAATTTGCCAGACCAATTCGGTATAGAATGGAATACTTGGCCGTTAGTTTTGCAGCCGTAGTAGTATCCTTGAAGGGCCAAATCTTTTCCCTTCCTCCGGTGATCTCAAAACCCACTTTGTTCAAGTGAGGGGCGTCTGGAGTGACTTCTAGGGCCGCCCTGCCTAGATAAGCATTGATTGTGGAGGCATATATCTCAAAGCACTCTCCTCGAACAAAGACTTTCCTATACTCCGCGTCTTCTGGGTCATTAAACTCACTTGAAAGATTGACGATGAACTCTTTGACCAGGGCTGAACGGTCCGATGTTGATGACTGTGTTGGTTAGGCCTGAGCCACGGAGGAGTTCCACAACTGTGTTCATTCCTTGGGCTTCTGTAGAGAGCTCTCTCTCTGGGTAGATGTTGCGCTGGTACACGTATTGCCACTTGACAACATTGTCCACTGAATGAAATGAGACATTGTCTGTTGGGGCTTTTGGAACGTTTTTGGGGAGTTTCAGACCTCCCATAGACTTCTTGACCCGTGGGGGTAAGACACGAGTTTCCTCCTCTTCTTCTGACTCTTCTTCTTCTTCTGGAGCAGGGGTTGTTACTGAAGTGGATGACTTCTTTCTTAACTTCTGCACTTGTTTAGGAGCAGGTGCTCCTCCTTTTTCTGTAGCTTTTCGTTTCTGGGTTAGTCTTCTCGGCACTGGTGGTTCTTCTTCTTCATTAATCAGCTTTCTCTTTGGTTGTTTTCTTTTCTTAAGCCCTTTGGGCACAGACTCTTTCAGAGGTGTTCTGTCCTCTCATGTAACTTCTTCTTCCATAGTCTTGGCCGTGTCTATTTCTTCTGTGTTGACAAGATCGGCTAAAGGTTGAGGGACTTCCGGTATGACTTCCGTATCTTCATTCAGCCCTGAACCACTGTCCGGAGCGACAAGAGGACTGTCAAGCGTTGATTTTGGAAGAACGGATGGATTCTCGCAACTCGAGACAGGAATTTCAGGGATAGAGGTCCCTAGACTTTCTTTGATTTGATCTTTTCTACTGGTTCTACTATCGAAGAGATGCAAGGTTTACCTTTCAGAGGCGTCTGAGTAGAATGTGAGCCCTCCTCTTCAAAGTTAGCAGCCTCGGGTAAGATGATGTCCTTCTCAACAGCGGGGACACCCTCCACAGATGCGATAGTCGGAGGCGAAGCTGTTGCGCCTTTAGGGTTTTTAGAGCCCTCTCCTAGAGAATTCCCTCCTCGATTCTTTACTCCATGTTTATTTGTTAAATTTTTTGATGCAGATAACCTTCTAGCGATCATCTTTACCCTCATCTTGGTTCGCAGTTTCTTGGAGGCAGAAGGAACTCGTCCGTTCTGGTTCCGACCATTGGAGTTTTCTCTGAAGGGAAGAAGGAGTTGCTACAGATGCACAATGATTTTGATTTTGTGGTGCCCTAAGCGTTTTGGGAAGATGGAAGGGGTGTCCAGAGCTTTTTCTGCGCGGAAGTCGAAAAGATTGAGTGCTGATTGGTTGATTGTTAGATTACAATCATTCCGTTTTCCCTTTTTGAATTTTAAAAGGGACGGATTCCAACTGGGCTATGACAAAGGAATTTGGGCCCGGTTTGATTTTGTGGACCCTTGTTGGTCCTGATAGAGAGAGAGTAAAATCGACAAAAAAGCTCCCTCTCTTCTTTCTTGACTTCTGGTTACTCAAGGCAGCAAAGTCCAAGGGATGACCTCAGACTTTCAAACCTGTTAGCATCTAACGCATTTGTGAAGATGTCAGCGATTTGTTTCTCAGTGGGTAGGTATTCGAGTTTTATCTTCTTGTCTTCTACAAGCTCTCAAATAAATTTATACCTGATATCAATATGCTTTGTTTTGCTGTGTTGAACTGGATTCTTCGAGATATTGATTGCACCAATGTTGTCACAGAACAAAGTCATGACTTCTTGCTTGACCCCATACTCTGCCAACATCTGTTTCATCCAAAGAAGCAATATCGGGTCGGCTTGCTGTGAGATAGAGAAGACTTCCGATAATGCTTCGATAGAGGCTTTGATCAACTGGTTCCCCAAGATCGTCCTTTGTGCATTTGACATGAGTGGCAATGGGGGTTCTTTTGTGCGAAGCCTTTTCCAACCCGAATTTCTTCACAATGTTCTTTGCATATTTGCTTTGGGAGATAAATATTCCATCTTTCATCTCCTTGATCTGGAAGCCTAGGAAGTATGTGAGCTCTCCAACCATACTCATCTCAAATTCGGACTGCATATGTTGTACGAAACGTTCCACCATCTTGTCTGACATCCCTCTAAATACGATATCATCGACATATATTTGGGCAATCATGATGTCACTTCCTTCCTTTTTCACAAAGAGAGTTTTGTCTACTCCCCCTCGAATATAGTCATTATGTACTAGGAATTGGGTAAGACGTTCATACCATGCTCGTGGTGCTTGTTTAAGACCATAGAGAGCTTTCTTTAGTTTGTAGACATGATGAGGATAGTCATGATCTTCAAATCCCTTTGGTTGATCAACATAGACTTCTTCGTTGAGATTTCCATTCAGGAAGGCACTCTTTACATCCATCTGATAGAGTTTGAAACGCAGATGGCATGCTATGCCGAGAAGAAGTCGGATGGCTTCCAGTCTGGCTACTGGAGCAAAAGTTTCTTCGAAGTCAACTCCTTCTACTTGTGTGTACCTCTGCGCCACCAGTCTTGCTTTGTTTCGAGTGATATTTCCTTGCTCGTCAGACTTGTTTTTGAATATCCACTTTGTTCCAATAATATTGACATTGTCTGGCTTGGGTACTAGTTCCCATACTTCATTCCTTGCAAATTGAACCAATTCTTCTTGCATGGTGCAGACCCAGTACTAATCATTGATGGCTTCTTGTATATTCTTTGGTTCTACTTTTGAGACAAAGCAAATGTTACCAATCATCTCTTTGTAGTTTATAGGTGCCTTCTGTCGAGTCTGCACTCCTTCATTGATGTCTCCTATCACATCCTGGGATGGGTGATTCTTCTGAATTCTTCTGGACGGAGCTCTCTGTTCTATGATGGAGGGTGCCTCGTTGTCAGAGATGTTTTGGCTTTCGGCTTCCGATTCTTTGTTGCGATCTTCGGTTCTGACTTCTGGCCTGACTTCTCCTGAGAGATTTAGAACTTCTTCCTCATCGTCACTAGGTTGGTCATAACCATCATCAATCACGACATTGATGGATTCTATGATAGACCGGGTGCGTTTGTTGAATACACGAAAGGCCCGACTATTTCTGGAATAGCCAGGGAAGATGCCTTCATCGCTTTTAGGGTGAAGTTTGCGTCGAGGTTCCCTATCTGCAAGTATGTAGTATATCGATCCAAAGACATGGAAATATTTGACATTAGGCTTTCTCCCCCTCCATATTTCATAAAGAGTGAGCGATGTTCCAGGGCGGAGGGTCACTCTATTATGAATATGACAAGCCGTATTCAGAGCCTCAGCCCAAAAGTGCTGCGGGATGTCTTTGGCTAGCATCATGACTCTGGCAATTTCTTGAAGAGTACGATTTTCCCTTTCCACGATCCCATTCTACTGAGGAGTGATTGGGGCAGAGAATTCATGAGCTATTCCTTCAGCATCACAGAAGTTTGCGAAGCTGATGTTTTCAAACTTCTTTCCATGATCACTTCTGAGTCGGACGACTTTGCCAATGACTTCTCCTTTTTCTCGTTGAACTCTCCGACATAGGGCTTCAAAGACTGAGAAGGTGTCTGACTTTTCTCTAATAAAGTCAACCCATGTGTACCTTGAGAAGTCGTCGACACAGACGAATATGTACTTCTTACCTCCTAGACTTTCCACTTGCATAGGCCCCATTAGGTCAACATGTAGAAGTTCTAGAACACGAGAAGTAGTAAGATGTTGTACCTTCTTGTGTGACGTCTTAACTGTTAGGTCCCGGGCATCCTAATTACGTTCATGGCAGCGGAAGCAACCTATAAACTGCCCCTAACCTGCGCAAGATCGACTACCAAGTTAGATCCTTAGGAAATCGAGTTTTCGGGTTTTACCAGAATCTGCCCGGCAGAAAATTGAGACTTTGAAGCTCTATATCTCGAGCTACAGATCTCCAATTGCTTCGGTTCTTTTTGGAGATTAAACCTCAGCCAATTCCCTACATCTTTTGTGTTTTGCTCTAAACCCAGTTCGGAGGAGAAGACCTCCGTCTGCAGCAAAATATTTTTCCCGTCTCGCTGGACAGACTCTGCGGACCAGTCTGCTTCTCGGCCTTGTATCTCCTAAACCAGCGCTCCTTTTGAAAATCAGTATTTCACAAAAGTTGTAGCCCTTGGAATTATCTTTCCAACGCCCTAAGTTTCAGCTTAATCTGAGCTCGGACGAAGCGGCTATGGCTCACGCATTGTCGGTCATCGGAACTGGACAATCTGGACAGTTTCTCCATTTTGCATTTAGTCTTCGTTGAATCGATAAAGAAGAACGTTCGGATCTTCTTCTCTAAAGCAAGTCCACACCAAGGGGATGATCTTGATGATCCCTCACTTAATTGCCTACTAGAACAATTAAATGAAGAACAAGAGGGCAAAGAGAGGAGAGAGTGTTGTGAGAGTTGTGTGATTCTTTTATTAATGAATGAATGCTAGATATTTCAATTCATCATCCAACAAGCATGGGTCAAAAGCGATTGGTATGGGCTTAAAGGTACTTTAACCCATACCCCTTAAATCACTCACCTCTTAATCCACAATCACCAACTAAGCATGGTGTTGTGTGGCCCCACACATGGACCCACCATGTGGGCCGGCCATGAGGTCTTGTTGGGCCCTTAATTGGGCCGGCCATGAGGCTTCATGGGCCGAGCCCAATGGGCCCTCACGTGTTGTCTCATGCCGTGTCCAAAAATCGCCCGACCCTTTTGTCGTCACTTATCAAACAAAGTCCGACGCGATATCGACGAAAAACTCAATTTTTCTCGATTCGCTAATTATTCTCTCAAACCGAACCTATGGCACAAAACCTCCAGTTTTGTCCATATATTACTCCTCAAGAAACATCAATGTTTCCTTGTCTCAAGTTATCCGCCTTGTATGTGTGTGACCCTCTAGGCTCATGCCACCGTTGGCAGATCGGCGCAAAAGATTGCTCTTGCCCGATCCATCATAAGTGGTCTCTAGTAAAACATTATGATTACCCAAGGTGCATGATGATCGATGATTCGACTTAACCTTTGTGCGTACAAGTCACCATCCTGTTATCTCTAGATATCCCGATTGATCACAAGGCATAGAGTCGTCTCCCTTGTTCAATCAATCATTGTTACTTGATATGCGAGATGGCTGAGAACTGATAACCCGTATCATTGGCATGGCCATGCTCTTTCTCTCAGTCAGTCTCCATCAAGAGGCCTTCTAACGGATATCTTTCCCATACCGTAGTATGAGGGATAAATCCCTTAGCCGTCTTTCGTGTCACTCATGCAACCCGTTCCGCCACCCAATCATGCCCTTTATAGCAATCCTTTTACAGAAAGCGTTTGGCGCAAGTTAAAGCCGTACGTTCATTGCATAGTGATCACAAAGACTCCTTGGTCTAAGGATGCCGTGACAAGCTATCGCATTTGAATATGTTTATGGCTTAATCTATGAAAACACTATTCAAAGCGGGTCGTCCGATATCAATCACCTCATGATATCTATGATATGGTTCCAAGATCCCTCATCCCTATGACAAGTAGAACTACGTCATTAAGAACCATCCTCATACTGGTCGCTTCTTAGGAAGCATGTTTTAACCAGGGACTCGTTAAGTGTGATCCGTACAGATTTATGGTTCTACTACTTTAGTGGTCATAAATCAGATCATGCTTAACATATTACTTCAACACATAAGTAATACAAAGCCGTTTTATATATATGTTACAAACGATGATAATGTACATAGACGTTTACAGGCTAATAGCAATTGGACTAGGGCACAAATGCTATCAATCTCCCACTTGCCCCTAGTTCCAATCTAAGTCCCAGTCTATACCCATTGACCTAACATGTTTATCATGTTTTGCTCGTGGAAGATCCTTGGTCAAGGGGTCGGCTGTGTTATCATCAGTTGCAACGTAATGGATCTTCACGTCACCTTTTAGCAACAATGTCGCGGATGATGTGATACTTTCTGAGTACATGTTTGGATCTGTCATGTGCCCTGGGTTCCTTAGCTTGCGCAATGGCCCTGGTGTTGTCACACTATAAGTCTACTGGGTTAGATGGGTTTTTAATTACACCTAACCCAGCCATGAAACTCCTGATCCATACAGCCTCTTCTCCCGCTTCGGATGCGGCAATGTACTCAGCTTCGGTCGTAGAGTCGGCAATGGTGTCCTGCTTCTTGCTTTTCAGCTGAAAGCTCCACCGTTCAACATAAACATATAACCCAACTGACTTTTTAAGTCATCGGGGTCTGTCTGGAAAACTAGCGTCAACATATCCTTTGACGACTAGATCATCATTTCTTCCCCCGTATACAAGAAAAGCGTCTTTGGTTTTTCTCAAAATCGAGAATCGCCTTGACGGCAATCCAGTGTTCCTCACCGGGTTCGGACTGATGTCTACTGGTACAGCTTAGGGCAAACGAGACATCCGGTCTCGTACATATCATGGCACACATTATGGACCCTATAGCCGAAGCATATGGGATCTCATTCATTCTTGCTAGCTCTGCAGGTGTCTCAGCACACTACTTCTTGCTTAGCTTTATGCCATGACGCATGGGCAGCAGTCCTTTCTTTGAATCTAGCATCGAGAATCTTCTCAATATTTTGTCTATGTAGGTGCTTTGACTTAAGCCCAAGACCCGCTTGGCACGGTCTCTATATATCTTGATCCCCAAGATGTAAGAGGCCTCGCCTAAGTCCTTCATTGCGAAACACTCACCTAACCAAGTCTTTGTTAAAAGCAAGGTAGGGACGTTGTTTCCAATGAGCAGTATGTCATCAACATAAAGCACCAAGAAGACTACTTTGCTCCCATCTGCCCTTTTATATATACGCAAGGTTCATCATCGTTCTTGATGAAGCCAAACTGTTTCACAACTTCATCAAAACGTTGATTCCAACTCCGAGATGCTTGCTTCAAACCATAAATTGATTTGAGCAACTTGCAAATCTTTCCCTTATTCTTAGGATCCTCAAAACCCTCAGGCTGGGACATATAAACGTCCTCAGCTAACCTCCCGTTGAAGAAGGCGGTTTTGACGTCCATTTGCCATATCTCAAAATTGCTACGGCAAGTAGAATGCGGATAGATTTGACCATAGCTACTGGAGAAAAGGTCTCTTCATAGTCAATTCCGTGGATTTGCCTATAACCTTTTGCTACCAGTCTTGCTTTATAGGTCTGAGGTTTGCCATCCATGTCCATCTTTATATTAAAGATCCATTTACACCCAATGACTTTTACGTCAGGGGTTTGATCCACCAAGTCCCACACTTGATTATCTGACATGGATTGCATTTCTTCCCTCATGGCTTCCAGCCATTTCTCAGAGTCGGTTCCGTCCTTATTAACTGTAGCTATTGGTTCTTGCTCAACGACTACTTCTGGTGGGTCGTCCAGTGGTTCCTGAGTGACCATCTCATCTAGAAATTCATTAAGATGAACAGCCCTCCCACTGACTGTCTTGGAAATAAATTCTTTTTCCAAGAATGTCCCACCTCGATTATGAATGCGGCCGTTTGCAGAGCGTAACCCCAGAAGGAGATCGGGAGATCAGTGAGACTTAACATCGATCGAACCATATCAAACAATGTCCGATTCCTTCGCTCGGACACACCATTGAGTTGCGGTGTTCCTGGCGGAGTCCACTGAGATAGTATTCCACTTTCTGTAAGAAACTCTTCGGATAAGTATTCTCCACCCCGATCAGAACGGAGTGCCTTGATACTTTTTCCGAGTTGGTTTTCTACTTCAGTCCTAGACTCCTTGAATTTATCAAAGGCTTTGGACTTATGTCTTATGAGATAGACATAATCATATCTACTGAAATCATCAGTAAACGTGATAAAGTAGCCTAAACCACATATGGCTGGTGTACTCATTTGGTCCACATACGTTTGAATGTATTAGACCTAATAGATCACCTGCCCTCTCACCTAAACCAGTGAAGGGCGTTTCAGTCATCTTGCCCATTAAACAAGCTTCCCATCTATCAATCGTTTGGTATTCGAATTGACTTAGAAGTCCGCGCTTATGAAGCGCTGAGATGCGTTTCTCATTTATGTGACCTAGATGACAATGCCAGATTAGAGTTTGGTCTAAATCATTAGCTTTAAACCTCTTAGGTAGAACAAGGTTAACAGAACCCACGGCAGTTGCGGCAACTCTCACGTTGTTCCCAACTCTTAGGTCCACCTCGCTTTCCCCATATCTCTTCTACTATTCTATACTTGTATATCTGTACAGACATGAGACTCAGCTCTAGTGTCTAGTACCCAAGTATTTATCGTAGAAAGATATAGCTCTAATGGAATACCTGATGAAGTAGCGGCCCCACCGCCCTTCATCTGATCCTCCTTCAGCTGCTAACAGTCTTTCTTCCAGTGACCAGGCTTTTGGCAGTAGAAACAGACCTACTCCTTTGCCTTCCCCTTGCCTTTTACGGGCATGGAAGGTTTAGGAACAAATGGTCTGATCTTCCTTGCCAGGTGCATTGGGCCTTTACCCTTGCCACCACCAGCTTTGAAGCTGGATCCCTTCATACGTAGGACGTGTGGACTTACGGAGCTGCCTGCTGACATCTTGCAGGCAATGAGTTCTCGGAGAACAGTGTATTTTTCAATACGTACTTTCTCTTTGAACATATCCTTGATCTGTGCAAACATTGCAAATGGATCATGGGATAGCTCCATAAACTGCTTCTGGAGGTCCGCCTCCATGCAGCCCAGCATGACACACGCAACGTCGATAGAGTCGTTAAGGTGTTTCTGGTACGCATCCTTAACGACCCTCGTTGCGTTGGCAGCTGGCTCCACCGAGATAGCCTTATCAAGGACGTACTCCCTGTGTTCCAACTTTAACACAAGTCGTAAATTTCTGTTCCAGTCTAGATAATTTGTCCCGTTGAGTTTACACTTTTCGAGTATAGTCCTCAACAACAAATTAGACGAGTTTGTTGAATTACTAGCCATTTCTACACGAAGAAAGTAAATTTAATCAGAAAAGTTGAATAAATTTACGAAGATCCGAATTAAACACCAACCATAAGATTCTAAGGTTTAGAATCTTAAACCAAGATCCCTTATTCGTCATTTGAAGTACGCTAAGGCGCACCGCTCCAATTGACTTATTTAGGTAGGACGTCCGTCCAATTACAACCCGTGTAACTCTTAGTCAGGGTATGTGCAAAAACACACGGCTTACCCTTCCGATGCCCCAGCTCGACCTCAGGCCAAGAATCGTGGTCGAGTCAACCAACCTTCACTAACGAGTTAACTTTGTGCAGATGCTCCGCTAAGGCGCACGACATCCCACAAAGTTTACCATTCCCATCTAGAACCCATTCGATCGATGCTCCGCTAAGGCGCACGACACCGATAAAATGTTTCTACATGGGTGTGAATTTGGGTGGCATCTCACTTGACTCAAATTAGCTTGTAAATTGGTTGTGCTTAATAATTCGAAAGTATTTGGTACAATTACGAACCCGTCATCAACAACCCGTGTTGTGACGTTTCTAATTGTATTACATACTATCTTCATTTGAATCCGTCATTTGCAACCCGTGCAAACACGTTTCAAATTTGAACTCATCAATCACAACCCGTGCGATGATAGTTCACAACACTTTAAACATGCAAATAATTAAAGTTGATTTTAATCTTTGCATGTGAGGTGATGGCTTATAAACTTATAAGCTAATCATGCAAGCATGTTATTAATTAAATAATTCAAGCAAGCATTCATAAAGCGTTAAATATGCATTTTATAGCCCATCCTAAACTTAGGATTCTACAAGTCTTCACATATTCTCGTCTTTCTCATTCGGGCTCCCACTAGCTCTTGGACTTCCTCCAAGACCGTCATCGTGCTCGATTTTCCATCCTTCTCGTCTTTGAGTAATAATTACAATTAATACTCGGTTCGTAGACCGGATAAAAAATAATTACACTTTATGGGCTCGAATAAAAGAATAATTACACGCTAACACTAACGGTATGCAAACCGTGAAAGCGATAAAATCTAATGGGCTACTAATGCATCATATATTTCATCACATCATCCAACATGTTATCACACAAACATGTTATCAAATAATATGCAATAATTCCGATTTTAATTTTGCCAAGTTGCTTGGTCGGGTTTATCGAAACTAGACCTTTTCGAAAAACGGTTTATCGAAACCGATTAAATTTTGAAAGTTTTTGAAATATTGGATCGCAGGTTCGTGACACGGATCAAACACCACGCACGAACCAAGTCGGGCCAAGCCAATGGGCCGAAGCCCCATTGGGCCGAGCCCAACTATGCACGGCCCGGTTTTGGGCCTTGGAAGGCCTAAACCGGCCTTGCCGCCACTCTCGGCCTCGCCCGAGAGTGGGAACGGGCTCGGTCACCGCCGGCCTCCCCGGCCTCCGGTGACCTCCGTTCGGTACCTCCAATCCGGCTCCCCGAGAGTCCCTTCTCGGACCCGACAAATCCAATAATTTCCGAAAAATTCCAAATTTAATATATTTTCAAAAATAACATATTTCATGCAAATATCCCAAAAAGCATTAAAATCATGTTATCAACAATTATGGCATTTGTATCATTACAAAACCGAAATAACATACAAGGATCTCGGAGTGGTAGACCGGCTCTGATACCATTGTTAGGTCCCGGGGCATCCTAATTACGTTCATGGCAGCGGAAGCAACCTATAAACTGCCCCTAACCTGCGCAAGATCGACTACCAAGTTAGATCCTTAGGAAATCGAGTTTTCGGGTTTTACCAGAATCTGCCCGGCAGAAAACCGAGACTTTGAAGCTCTATATCTCGAGCTACAGATCTCCAATTGCTTCGGTTCTTTCTGGAGATTAAACCTCAGCCAATTCCCTACATCTTTTGTGTTTTTCTGTAAACCCAGTTCGGACGAGAAGACCTCCGTCTGCAGCAAAACATTTTTCCCGTCTCGCTGGACAGACTCTGCGGACCAGTCTGCTTCTCGGCCTTGTATCTCCTAAACCAGCGCTCCTTTTGAAAATCAGTATTTCACAAAAGTTGTAGCCCTTGGAATTATCTTTCCAACGCCCTAAGTTTCAGCTTAATCGGAGCTCGGACGAAGCGGCTATGGCTCACGCATTGTCGGTCATCGGAACTGGACAATCTGGACAGTTTCTCCATTTTGCATTTAGTCTTCGTTGAATCGATAAAGAAGAACGTTCGGATCTTCTTCTCTAAAGCAAGTCCACACCAAGGGGATGATCTTGATGATCCCTCACTTAATTGCCTACTAGAACAATTAAATGAAGAACAAGAGAGCAAAGAGAGGAGAGAGTGTTGTGAGAGTTGTGTGATTCTTTTATTAATGAATGAATGCTAGATATTTCAATTCATCATCCAACAAGCATGGGTCAAAAGTGATTGGTATGGGCTTAAAGGTACTTTAACCCATACCCCTTAAATCACTCACCTCTTAATCCACAATCACCAACTAAGCATGGTGTTGTGTGGCCCCACACATGGACCCACCATGTGGGCCGGCCATGAGGTCTTGTTGGGCCCTTAATGGGCCGGCCATGAGGCTTCATGGGCCGAGCCCAATGGGCCCTCCCGTGTTGTCTCATGCCGTGTCCAAAAATCGCCCGACCCTTTTGTCGTCACTTATCAAACAAAGTCCGACGCGATATCGACGAAAAACTCAATTTTTCTCGATTCGCTAATTATTCTCTCAAACCGAACCTATGGCACAAAACCTCCAGTTTTGTCCATATATTACTCCTCAAGAAACATCAATGTTTCCTTGTCTCAAGTTATCCGCCTTGTATGTGTGTGACCCTCTAGGCTCATGCCACCGTTGGCAGATCGGCGCAAAAGATTGCTCTTGCCCGATCCATCATAAGTGGTCTCTAGTAAAACATTATGATTACCCAAGGTGCATGATGATCGATGATTCGACTTAACCTTTGTGCGTACAAGTCACCATCCTGTTATCTCTAGATATCCCGATTGATCACAAGGCATAGAGTCGTCTCCCTTGTTCAATCAATCATTGTTACTTGATATGCGAGATGGCTGAGAACTGATAACCCGTATCATTGGCATGGCCATGCTCTTTCTCTCAGTCAGTCTCCATCAAGAGGCCTTCTAACGGATATCTTTCCCATACCGTAGTATGAGGGATAAATCCCTTAGCCGTCTTTCGTGTCACTCATGCAACCCGTTCCGCCACCCAATCATGCCCTTTATAGCAATCCTTTTACAGAAAGCGTTTGGCGCAAGTTAAAGTCGTACGTTCATTGCATAGTGATCACAAAGACTCCTTGGTCTAAGGATGCCGTGACAAGCTATCGCATTTGAATATGTTTATGGCTTAATCTATGAAAACACTATTCAAAGCGGGTCGTCCGATATCAATCACCTCATGATATCTATGATATGGTTCCAAGATCCCTCATCCCTATGACAAGTAGAACTACGTCATTAAGAACCATCCTCATACTGGTCGCTTCTTAGGAAGCATGTTTTGACCAGGGACTCGTTAAGTGTGATCCGTACAGATTTATGGTTCTACTACTTTAGTGGTCATAAATCAGATCATGCTTAACATATTACTTCAACACATAAGTAATACAAAGCCGTTTTATATATATGTTACAAACGATGATAATGTACATAGACGTTTACAGGCTAATAGCAATTGGACTAGGGCACAAATGCTATCATTAACTTGTTTGCCAATCTGGCATTCTCCACAAATTTTTCCTTCAACAATCTTGAGGTTGGGATCTCCAATGATCGCCTTTTCAAAGAGAATCTTCTGCATGCTCCTCAAATTGATGTGACCAAGTTTTTGATGCCATAGCTTCGTCTCTTGCGCTTTGGATAAAAAACACTTGGTTGGCAAGGTTGTGACTGTTGGAGACCATAGATAACAGTTATCAAGAGACATGTGACCTGTCATGACTTCTTTCTGGTGTTCGTCTTTGACAATGCACTTGTCACGAGTGAAGTTGACATCTAGATCTAGATCACATATTTGACTGATGCTGATGAGGTTGGCTGTAAGACCTTCTACCAGTAGAGCCTCTTTTAAGCAAGGTGAGTTAGGAAGGTTGAGCTTTCCATTTCCAAGAACTCTAGCTTTTACCCCATCACCAAAGGTGACAAAACTATTTGTGCAAGGTATTAAGGAGACCAAGAACGAGCTATTACCAGTCATGTGTCGAGAGGATCCACGATCTAGATCACATATTTGACTGATTACTAGTTGAAGCTTTTAGAGAGGTGTAAGCGATATTTGCTCGGTAGTTTACCTCCTTGACTCGCCATTCCTTACGTGGTTGGGCTTTCTTGATGGTGGTCCTTTGTTTGACGAAGCTACTTCCATATAGACGATAGCAGAAAGGTCGAATGTGACCTCTTCGTCCACAGTAGTGACACATCCAGTTATGTCTCTTGTTCTTTATCCCAGGAGCGACCAGGGTATGAGTCTTTATGGTCGCTTGATCAAGTGCGAAAGTTGGAGACCTCTAACGGGGCATGTGGGTGACACTTTTATGAGGAACAAAGACAGTGTGTGATGATGAAGCTCCTTTCGAATATCCAAGGCCTTCCATATTTTTAGCTGATTTTCCGATCGAGAGGATTTGATCTATAGTGTCAGTGCTTGGATTCATCATCTTTACAAACTTGGTGACTTGGTCTAGCTCGTTTTTTAACCGAGCCACTTCCTTTTTGAGATCAACAGTAGTTTCGAGAAGTCGTGACTTGTCTTCATTAAGAGAGAGAATGAGAGTATTCTGTTTTTCTATTACATGAGAGTCTTCAAGCCACTTGACATACCATTCGTTGTATGCGTTGTTGAGAGTCTCATCGGATAGCTCATCATCAGAGTCATACTTCTTTGAACTCTCGGATGGGTGATCTATTGTAGAGGCAGTAAAAGCAACATAGTTACTTGTATGCTCAGAGTGACTGTCTTCTTCTTCATCGTCAGTTAGAGAGGCATTGAATCCCTTTTTCTGTTTCTTTAAGAAGTTAGGACATTCTTTCTGCATGTGCCCATACCCCTCACATTCAAAGCACTGAACTCCTTTTTCTTTTTCTGATCGCTCACCACGTCTACCATCGTTATTAGTGCTCTCGAACTTCTAGAACTTGTGCTGAGGCTTGTCTCTGACTTCTCGGGTGACATTCTTTCCTGTCATCCGGTTAAATCTCTTCATGACTTTATTGTAGTTTTTGGCCAGCATAGCGATAGTCTCATCAATTTCACTATCCGAATCAGAGTAAGCCAATTTCTTCTGCTTTTGGGTAGTACTTTTGAATGCTACACCTTTATGCTTCTTCTCGATAGACGGTAGGGAGAGCTCAAAGGTCATAAGGGATCCCATGAGCTCATCAAACTTCAGCGTCTTCAAGTCATGAACTTCTTCTATGGCCGTGATCTTCATCTTGAATCTGGGACTTAGGGCTCTCAGCGTTTTTCTGACTAAATCTTCATCGGTCATAGGCTTGCCGAGTGAATATGATTCATTGGCTAGATCTTTGATACGAACATTAAACTCAGCTATAGTTTCGTCTTCATTCATAGTATGGGCTTCAAAGTTGGTCGTGAGGTACTGTAACTTTTGCTCTCTTACTTTGGATGTACCCTCATAAGCAACAGCAAGAGTATCCCAAGCAGTTTTGGCACTTATACAAGTGTTGATAAGTCGAAAAACATTCTTGTCTACTCCATTAAATATGGCATTGAGTGCACGAGAATTACCTAGGGCGGCTTCATCTTCTTCCATGCTCCACTCTTTTTCTAGTTTGATGCTAGTTTGATTTCCTTGAGCATCAGCATAGTGAGGTTCCTCCCATCCGTTGATGACAGCCTTCCAGGTTTTGCTGTCGAGAGACTTTAAAAAGGTACACATCCGTGCTTTCCAGTACCCATAGTTAGTTCCGTCGAGCACCGGTGGTCAATTGACCGATCCTCCTTCTTTTGAGTCCATGTTAGCTACTCATAATTTTTGCAGGAAAATCACCTAAGAGATAAGGTGCCTCCTCTGATACCAATTAAAATTCTGATTTGTAGCCGAGTTAAGAAGTCGAACACAAAGTCGTAACTTTGGTGTCGACAACTTGTCTAAAATGCAAACCGTGGTTCAAACAATAAACAAGCAATAATAACGACACCAGAGATGATTACCCAGTTCGGTGCAACGTCACCTACATCTAGGGGCACTTTGCCAGTGGATAGGTTTTTCACTATAGGGTAGTCAATAGTACAACTTTAAGCACCAACAAGCTATCACACAAGCTATTGTCCTAAGCTACTATAGATCTCACCGTGAATAACCTCGACCAGGGTCCTCTCCCCCTGTCTTTGAGATCCTCTCAATTCCACCCTTCGAGCAAGCGCCTATGGTCGGTGTCGTAGTCTTCTTTGACAGATTTGTGAATCTTCAATCACGAACACAAGAACCCTAATCGATCAAACACTCAATCTTCACGAGTTGATGTTTAATCGAAGCAAAGCCGTTCTAGCAAACTAATCAGCCTCTCAACACGCCAATGGTGCACGGTTAAGAGCTCTGAGAAATTTAGCAAATTAAGAACCAGAACGGACGAGCTGCTAATGGGGAAGCACAAGCTTTTTATAGCAGCTCCACATTCCTAATCTTACTCGGATTAGGAATAGGAAGTCTCAGACTTCCTAAATAAATTAGGCAAGCAGTTTTGCCGCCTTTGCTGACGTGTTTAATGACAGCTGGAAGTCGCCTGGCCTGTTGACGTCATTCTCTTGCACTCCAAGTCTTTCAGTTGTTGTGACGTCATTCTTCTTACGTTCCAAGCGACTCTAAATAGGAAAGCTTCAGGCCTTTCCTAATTATGGAGCGTAATGAGTCGCTCCACATGTCTTGTAACATGTTGCACTGACTTCTTACTTTTGTGCTAAAAAATTATGCCAACACTAAACGTAGCAACAATAATGATAAAATAAAATAATATATTTTATTTTTTATTATTAAAATATCAAAATTATATATAGCAAATACCATATATTATATGTGGTTGGAATGAAATAGTATATGAATGCTAAAACAATTACATATAGCATAATTTTTATATTATATATTAAATACTATTGAAAATGTTTTTAGGTGAAAATCGATCATAGCAAAAAAGGGGTTAAGTGAAATTTTCCTTATATTTTAATAGTTACGTCCGCTTGTCAACAGTACATTTTGACAGCCGGGAAGTGACAAGAGAAACAGTAGTAGATGAGTGACAAGAGAAACAGTAGCAGATGGTCTTATAAGTTGACTATTTTACTATATTAATGACATGTTAAAAAAGAATGGTACCGTACCGTTTCCCAAATATATCTGTCAAAATGGTCTATAGTAGTATCATAATAATTGTTTAATATAAATGGTCGGTCTTAAAAAATCTATTATAATAACTGTTATCAAAAGAGTGCCTGATCAATACTTTCGCGGCGGCTTGTACCCTTTTCTCAGGGTTTGTTTCGTCACAATTAGGCGAAGTCTCGCGGCGTCGATTTCCTATGGGTGTCGACGTCTGCGTGGTACTGGCGGCGACGTCAGCGTGGTGCGGCGGTAAGAGTAGAGCTCTTGTGAAGGTAGATCTGGGTTTGATGGATGTGTGGTCGGGTGGTAGATCGGGTTTTGATGGAAGTGAGGTCGGATGGTTTGGGGATTGGCTGAGATGGGTGAGGCTGGAGTTGCAGATGGGTCACACTTGGGTTGCGACGACGGAGCATGGAGGGTCGGGGGGTTTTGCTTTTGGTTGGTGGGTAGGCCGGTACTGGGAGGGAACCGGAGTTATCTGGTGTCGGTGGATAGACTCATGCAAGCATACCGAACTAGGGGGCTCGGCTTGCTCAAGATTCAATACGTGTCTTATTGGGATCGATATTGGAAAGAAACAGGGAGTTCCTGGTGTCGATGGGTTGATCCGTTTAAACCCAATGAGCTGGAAGGATTTTAATTTCGCGATGGTCATACTGATCGCATGGTTAATCGAAGAGGCTGTTTTAAGTCGGTCTGCAGCAAGATCACGGGGTTTCTCCATCCGTATAAGTTGGAGGCCGTGGCTCTGCATGATTCTAACTGGTTCGAGTCGATTGGTCTCTGGGGCTATCAGATATACCTGTGTAAAGCATCCCGCAACAAGATCACGGGGTTTCTTCATCCGTATGAGTTGGAGGCCGTGGCTCTACATGATGCTAAACGGGTCGAGCTGAACAACTTTGGAGGAATCATTAGCGAACCGTATTGCGTACTATACATTATCGAAACTTTTGTGATTTGTTTTTCTCATAATCAAATGGCTCACGAATTAGCTATATTTGTTTTAACTAACAGTAGCTGGAATTATGGTGAGGGGTCTGTCCCACCATCTGTACCTTCAGTTGTCCGGCTTGATGGCGGGTTAGTTGCAATTTAATTAATAAAATTCGATTTTTCCTTTAAAAAAAAAGAGTGCCCGATCAGATTCTAAATCTTGTATATTTGTTTGGTACTTGCTATATATATTGAATTGGAAAAAAAGGTGATTTTAAACTCATTCTTTTGTTAGTTAAGTAGGCAATATTATATTAAAACAGACTTGTTAGATCATAATGTTTCTCTTAATTTATTACATGTATGTAATTTAAGTGTGTTCTAGCTATATTTACTATTGTAACTATGTTTTCTTATTTGATAATGTTTAAAAAGGCTATGCCCTTGTTATATCAGAAGAATAATTGATCCTCAACCACTAACAGTTTTTCTCATTAATAACGGTGCACATTTTGTGCCGTTACAAGTATTTTGTGCGTCGTTACAAACTCCAACAACGCACAAACAGGCATTTTCTCGTGCGCCGTTACAAACACGTTGTTACACTCTGTAACGGTGCACACGTCACTATCAGTTTTTTCTTTTCTAATGGCGCACATAGTGTATGTGCGGCGTTAGAAAGAAAAACACTAACGGCGCACAAATAAAGTGCGCCATTACAAACTTTTGTAATAAAGTGCGCCGTTAGTATTGAAAATTAGTAACGGCGCACACAGTAATGTGCGCCGTTACAAATGTTGTTGACCATTGACCACTTTTTGCCGTTATGGAAAACGGTCGGAAATGAAGCCGTTGTTGTTACCGTTACTTTGTAACGGCGCACAATGCTAGGTGCGCCGTTACAAGCAATTTTGTAACGGCGCACAATAGTATCTGCGCCGTTACTAAAATGTATTATAAGTCTTGGCAGAACCTCCCCTTCTTCTTCCTACAACTTCTCACAACAAATTTTCTCCCGACAAGGGTAATTTCGTAATTTCGATACCTTATAAATTTTCCCGAGTACCCTATATTTGTCCGTCACAAATCTCCCAACAAGGTATGTACATATTTTTAAATAATGCAATATATAAAACTTCAAATTTGTATATGATTTCATATGAATTTATATGGTTTTGTATGAAAAATTTGCGTGTTATATTTATTAATTTAGTTTTGAAATTAATTACCCAATTCCATGAATTGCATGATAACATTACTGTAAATTCTCCCGATTCCATGAATTGCATGATAACATTAGGGTAAATTCTCCCGATTCCATTGATTGCATGATAACATTAGGGTAAATTCTCCCGATTCCATTAATTGCATGATAACATTAGGGTAAATTCTCCCGATTCCATTAATTGCATGATAACATTAGGGTATTTGGTCATAAATGACCAAACAATGGTATTTGGTCATTTATGACCTAATTAGGGGTAATTTGGTCATAAATGACCAAACAAGGGTAATTAGGTCATTTATGTGAATTAGAAGGTACGTACATATTTTTATTTAATGCGATATTATGTAAATTAGTATAGTTAGTGTGATTTATGTGAAGTAGTGCATATATTCTACATTATTACTTTTGTTGTGATTTTAATGAAATAATAATGAATATTAATGTCATTTTTGGTATATAGTTATCTAATATTAATTGTTAACCGAATTTATATATATTACATATATAGAATGAATCAGAGATGGATAGGATCCGTAAAAATGAGTGAGGAATGGATGAACGGATTAAGCAGTTTTGTAAAATTTGCGAGGAAAAACGCTCCAAGAGATGGTGTGGGACGTTTCAAGTGTCCATGCACGAGGTGTTGTCATTCTGCTTGGCACGATATGGATACCATTTGCGATCATATATTGAGGAAAGATTTTCTTAGATCGTATAATGTGTGGTTCCATCATGGCGAAGCGGAAGGAGCTAGCTCGAGCCGGAATTGGGATATCAGTTTGAGGGCAACATCGGCGAATCAGCCTTGTTCGACGTCGGACAACAATCCAGTATACGTTGATCCTGTGCATCAGCTCGTGGATGATGTAGACCTAACTAGAGATGTAAGGATTGACGAGGACGAGGATGAGGACGAGGACGAGGAAGAACAAATGAACATTGGAATAATAACCGAAGTTGAGGAGGGAGTCGCTAAGGCAACCATGACAGCATACAACCGGTTGGTGACGGAGTCGCAAAAGCCGTTGTACGAAAATAGTGAGGACACTTCTTTAGCAGCAATGTTAAGGATGTTGTCCATCAAGCAGAGCACCGGGATGTCTGACGAAACTTTTACCAAGGTTGCCAAAGATTATTGTTCTACGTTACCCCAACCTAATACGTATCCATCTAGCTATGCAGCGGCGAAGCAGAAAATGAAGGCAATCCAACTGCCACACGTGAAATATGATGCATGTCTGTACGGATGCACTTTGTACTACGGAACACAATCGCAACTCCAGACATGTGGCGTTTGTGGAGAAGCACGATACGCTAAAGTGGGAAAAAAATTTGTTTCGAAAAAGACGATGTGGTACTTCCCATTGACTCCTCGACTTCAACGTTTATATCTTGCCCTAGAGACGGCTGAGTGGATGTGATGGCACGGGGAGCGGGAGAATGAGGACGATGAAATATTAATACATCCATCGGACGGTGCGGATTGGATTCATTTTGACGCAAAATACCCAGTATTTTCAGGAGAAATACGGAACGTGCGGCTAGCGCTGTCATCCGACGGGTTCTCTCCATATGGGCCTAATGCGGCGAGTTACAGTTTGTGGCCTGTAGTCGCTATCCCGTTGAATTTTCCGCCCTCGATGGCTATGAGAAAGGAGTATAACATCCTCACCATGTTGATATCTGGTCCAAAATCACTAGGGAAATGCTTAAATAACTTCATGCGTCCGCTGATTGATGAGTTGAACCATCTGTGGGAGCACGGATCTGTCACGTGGGATGGTTCTAAGAAAGAGGCTTTCATCACGCGGGCTGCTGTGATGTGGACAATAAGTGACTTCCTGGGTTTGGAAATGTTCGGGGGCATCCAGACCAAAGGCTATAATAAGGCATGTCCTCTATGCTTGGACGAGATCGATTCTGAACACAGTAACTGAAGAATCTCTTACCAAGGTGCTCGTAGGTTCTTACCACCGAAACATCCACTGCGATTTCAGCCGCGGGCCTTTAATGAGAAGACAGAGACACGGAGAAGGCCTACCCGGCATTCAGGGGCTGTTGTACTCAGTGCGATTCTACGTCATCAATACCCACCGCCTAGTCTGCATCCGAAGTTCAGTAAATGAAAAGGTGGTGGTGTTCTTATATGTTGGTCTCATAAAAGCATTTTCTAGGAGCTGCCTTATTGGAAAACTCATAAAGTCAGACATGCGTTGGATTTGATGCATATAGAGAAGAACGTATGCGAAAACGTCATAGGTACAATTCTTGGAATTGCAGGGAAGACTAAGGATGACGTGAAAGAACGGGGAGTCCGGCAAGACCAATGGGTGCAAAACGGGGAGCTCCCAGATGCACCTTATGGCGTGGCGGGTCGTGATCGGAAGGAAGTACTGGAGCATATCCAAGTTGTTAAGTTTCCCTCTGGATATGCGAGAAGTCAAAAGAGCAAGGTGAATCCCGATGAGAAAAAGTTCCTCGGATTAAAGACCCACGATTTTCACGTGTTGATGCAACGTATCTTCCCCCTTGTCATTCGAAAGTACGTTCCGCCTTATGTGGCAGAAGCATTAACAGAGCTGGGCAAGGCCTTTCAATTGTTGTGCACGAGGGAACAGACAAAAAAAGCCCTGAACAGGTTGGGGGAAGATGTAGTGGTTCTAGTTTGTAAGTTGGAAACTATTTTCCCTCCTTCATTCTGTACAATTATGGTTCACCTTCTACTGCACCTCCCGGATCAAGTTTTGCGAATCTGCCCAGTTCATTTTACATGGATGTTTCCAATTGAACGGTATGATCCTTGACTTCCAAATATCATTTCCAATTACCATTGAACTGTATAATCGAATATGACATTAACATTCATATTTCGATTGCAGGCAACTTGGCGTGTACAAGAAAAGTGTGCGAAACCCGCGATATCCAGAAGGTTGTATAGCCCAACAGTACTTGATGCACGAGTCTGTCACCTTCACTCAGATGTACCTTAACCGCACCACTTCAGCCAGCGAAACATTTGTTAGTCCAGCTCTAGATTTCAACTTATCAGTTGTTTCCCCACATGTACAAGTTAAGAGCGTGGTGCGAAACGAAAAATTGAGCACATCCAAAATGTTCTGGGCGAATTGGACAGTGATTGAGAATTGTGCCGAAGCAGATGCATTCGTAGAATCATATCGTGCAGGGTTCCAACGAATACACCCTAGGAAATCTCTTCAGGACCGAGTCATGACCTTTCTCTTCGAGTGGCGCGGAATTGTACGTAATAGACATCAATTAACTTTAATTACCATATACAAATTTTAGGGATAGATCATTTATATTCTGTGTGCAGATGACTGCTCCAGGGTGGTAACGAGAGTTGGTACTACTATCCAAAGGTCCTCATTCGTCTGCCATTTATTCGCAGTGTACTGTTAACAGCGTCAAATTTTTATGCTTGAGAATGGACCAGGGCCGGAGAAATCAAAATTTAGGGGTCATGATTGAAGCAAACGACATATGTTACTACGATGTTCTTATGGACATATATATCCTTACCTACTCGGAAAGCATGCCAGTCGTTCTATTCAAGTGTCGGTGATACGACGAACGGACCGTGAGAAAGGACACAAATGGATTCATTTCGGTCAACACGTCCACAGATCGTCACAAACAAAACCCATTTTGCCTTGCTTTAATGGCAAAACAGGTATACTATATCGACGACCCTAAATCTGGACCATGGAAGTTTGTGAACGTCGTGTCGCATAGGGGTCACTACAAACCGAGTAGTTTAGCCCGTGCCGGTGACGACGACGACCTGGAGTTTGAAGTCGATGAACCTTACCAAGAAGATCGAATTGACCTCGTCACACCGGGTGGTATCACTATCGACCTAACAAACTTAATCCGGTATCCACCGCCAGTACCTCCAGCTGAGAACGATGAAATGGAAGATATTGATGAAGAAGACGAAGAAACCGAGCACGACGACGAAGAAACCGATGACAGCGATTTGGAAGGGCATGAAGATTATGATTCCGCCGACTCTGATAGTTAATATGTATATGTATGTTTGATTGGTTATGAATAAATGGTTTTTTTAATCTATGATCTATTAAGGGTAATTTTGTCATTACAGCTTACCGTGTGATTTTCAAATAAACTGTTTTTTTTCCTAAGTGTGAATTTGTAACGGTGCACCTAACATTGTGCGCTGTTACAATTTTGTAACGGCGCACAATGTATGGTGCGTCGTTACAAATGTCAACCATCTCAGGCAGATCGTTGACTTTTGTCCTTTGAAATCGGGTTTTCGTTTACGATCGAGATTCATAAGTTGTAGGAAGTGACTGAAATTTTGTAACATTAATTACCAACTCATTGCGCTCAAATTGGTACGGTCGGATTCACGTTTGGATCGACACAAATAAAATAATATTTTTTTTATTTGTTTGTAACGGCGCACTTTGTCAATGTGCGCCGTTACAGAAAGTCAATGGGCCAGTCAAAAACCCTAAACACATTGATGATCAAACGTTCGGTAGATTAATATATATATTTTTGAATCGAAACCGTTCAATTAGTTGGAAATTACATATATGTGGTATAGTACGAATTTGAAGAAAATCAAACCACGGGAAGTCCGCTTATCATTCACGATCGAGTTTAGGTTTAATTTAGGGTTAAAGTTTGAAACGGCACACACAGTAAATGTTAGATTAGTTAGAATTTGTTAGATTATTAGAAAAATTGTTAGATGATTAGAAAAATTGTTAGATTATTGATGGTGAATATGTATGAATTTGTATGAAAATTGTAGTTACAATTTTAGTTACAATTTTGTATGAAAATTGTTAGACTTGTTGAAAATTGTTATGAATATAATTAATTATTATGAATATTGAGACTTTGTTACAATTGCATGAAATTTGTTGGAATTATATAAGAAATACCCAATAAATTTACAAATTTTTGGAATTATATAAAAAAATACCCAATAGGGGTATTTATGAAATTATATAAAAAAAATACCCAATAGGGGTATTTTTGGAATTAATTATAAAATACCCAATAGGGGTATTTTTGGAATTAATTATAAAATACCCATTAGGGGTATTTTTGGATTTAATTATAAAATACCCATTAGGGGTATTTCGGTCATTTTGACCTAAAAAGGGTAATTCGGTCATTTCGGCCGAATTAAGGTAATTCGGTCATTAATCACCTAAAAGGGGTAATTCGGTCATTTCCGGCCGTATTAGGGGTAATTCGGTCATTTTGACCTAAAAAGGGTATTTCGGTCATTTCCAGCCGAATTAGGGGTAACTCGGTCATTTTGACCTAAAAAGGGTAATTCGGTCATTTCGGCTGAATTAGGGGTAATTCGGTCATTAATGACCTAAAAAGGGTAATTCGGTCATTTCCGGCCGAATTAGTGGTAATTCGGTCATTTTGACCTAAAAAGGGTAATTCGGTCAATTCTGGCCGAATTAGGGGTAACTCGGTCATTTTGACCTAAAAAGGGTAATTCGGTCAATTCCGGCCGAATTAGGGGTAATTCGGTCATTAATGACCTAAAAAGGGTAATTCGGTCATTTCCGGCCGAATTAGGGGTTATTCGGTCATTTTGACCTAAAAAGGGTATTTCGGTCAATTCCGGCCGAATCAGGGGTAATTCGATCATTAATGGCCTTCAAAGGGTAATTCGGTCATTTCATGACATTCTCCTTCTTACAATTACAGATAATGGAGCCGAAACGTAAGGCACCTAAGGCCAGGGCACCTAGGCGAGCCAGAATGGACATTCCATTCTTCGAGGCTTCACAGGCGCCAAAGTTACAAGATGAGATGTACACTCTGTCACCGCCGCAGCCGACTCAGCCGACTCATCCAGGGCATACGGAGGTTGACTGGCAATTCCATGTCCCAGATAATCGGTGTTTCCAGGAGATGCTCGGAGACGTCGCTGGACCCTCCGAAGAGGACATTGTGCCGGATGAGTCTGAACTCTCGTTGAACGAGTAGAGGCTCCTTCCCCTCCACTACAGAGAGATTCCGAGGTACGAGCTGTACTTCGATTACAAAGTGGAAGTCGACTGCCTAAACACGAAGAGCTGGGAAGCCAGGGCAAGAAAGGAGCAAAAGGTCGACCTCAACATAGACCTAGAAGCGAGAGCGGTTCAGATGAACGGAGGTCCTTTGCTCTTGACTTGGGAAAACGGCCGACCACGTGTCCAAGGAGGATTGTTTTCAATGGAAAGGGTTAAGGCTATTACATGGAAATTCGCTCGGGAACGCGACGCTTCCTACCAGACGTTTGGGGATTTGCCGGCGTCTGAGTTCCAGTCATTTTGGAGGAGTTTTAAGGTAATTTCAACATTTACTCAAATTTTTTTTTCAAATGCCACTTATTATAAATATTGACGTGGTGTTTGTCAATTTCAGCGTTTGTTTGCAGTGACCGATTCCGATGAACTTAGGGTTTGGATTCGTGAGGCGGCCATAAGCGCTTACAAGGAGCAAAAATCGAACATGAAGCGTTTTACAAGCTCTACGTGGACCCTACTAGACTAGACCGTAATGGGATTCTCAAGTGTCTGAAAGGGAAGAAGTCCCAGTGGCGGTGGCTCGTTCATCATTTTGATGCCAACGAGGTATATTACTAATTTCATATTTAATAGGTTTAATTTCAATTTCATTTTTTCAATTAATTCAATTTACTTTAAATTTTTTTCAAGAAGAAGTTGGGTCTCAAATGAGTACCATTCGGAAGAGCGAGAACAAATTAAACCACCACACTGGCAAAGTCCCATTTCGACGTCTTTGGGAGAGGATGACAGAGGCCGGGGAAGTGGAGGTCTCCAAAAAGTTGAAGGCCTTACTGAAGGCTCACAAGGTCCCTAAACCTGGTGATGGTGCACAGGAAGGGGAGGAGGAACTCAACCCGAAACTTGTAAGTTTAATTAATTTTTTTTTATAATTTTAATATTTAAATTTATTATATTAATCAATTTTTTTTTTGCAGATTTACATTAAGAATGTGCGTAGGGATTGGAAGAATGACGAGGCGAACTAAAACGATAATGGAACACTGAACAAGATGACCGACGCTGAAGAGGATAAGGTCATGCGACTAGCTGCCGAGCATGTTCGCGAGGTCGAGCTTGCCAGAGGAGTTACCATAGAACCCTCCAGAGGAGAACGCATCCGGGGTTGCGGGAGTGATTACGAGGCACCGCCGAGACAGAGAAGACGTTCGACCTCCTCAGATGGTAGTTCTGCGGAGATTGCGGAGCTCCGGACTCAACTCACCCAACAAGCTGAGGTTATTACAGAGCTTCGCGCTGAGGCCTCCCAAAACCAAACTTTACGTCAGACTCAGGTCGTCCAAAACCAGTAAACCGAGCAGATGTTCCGGTACTTCCAAGAACAGCTTAGGTTACTAGATCCTAATGTGGCCCCTCCACCTCCATTTGACCCGACTAGGTCTACAGATCCTGGAGGCCCATCGTCATAGATATCGATGTAAATTAAATAATGTATTAAACAATTTCAATATTAATATTAATTTCATTTTCATATTATTTTTCATTTTTAAATATTTCACTAAAAAAAATTAAAAATTAAAAAAAATAATAAATATAAAAATATTTTTTATATTTATTATATTTTTTAAATTTTATTTTTTATTCTGTATTGTTTGTAACTGCGCACAAAGAGAGTGCGCCGTTACAAACAATACAGAATAAACGGCGCACAAAGACAGTGCGTCGTTACGATTTATAACGGCGCACACCGTCTGTGTGCCGTTACAAATCGTAACGGCGCACTGACGGCGTGCACCGTTACTCTTTGTAACGGCGCACAGACGGGGTGCGCCGTTACACATCGTAACGACACCGTCATCGTGTGAAACGGTGACGGTAGCCTTTGTAACGGCACACTAACGACGTGTGCCGTCACAGGTTGTAACGGCGCACCCCGTCTGTGCGCCGTTACAGACTGACAGTGCGTGTGCCGTTATAATTTGTGATAACGCACATCAAACGTGCGCCGTTACAAGTCTGACGGCGCAGCATTCCAAACTCCGTGCGCCGTTACAAGTTAACGTGGCCGTTAGTGTGGGGCCCATACCACGTGCACGATGACAGGAGTTTTGTATCGGCGCCCATACCACGTGCGCCGTTACAAGTCTAACGGCGCACAACGTATGTGCCTCTTTTCATTTCTAACGGCGCACAATCTATGTGCGTCGTTACTCATGATTTTTTAAAAAAATAATGAAAAAAAACTGAAAATTAAATGTTATTTATTTAACTTTCAATTTTTTCATTATTTTTTAAATTAATATTTAAATTTCTAAAATTCATAATTTAATAAAATTCATAATTAAAATAAAGTGCTTGAATAAAGTATTATTATTACATCGGGAAACTATGATGACGGGCCTGGACCTCTAAACATATTCGGGTGAAATGGAGGCATATTCGGTTTAACCGGTCGTAGTTGCTCATAGAAGTACTGCATCATATTCATGCTTTGTGAGCCTTGAGTTTGGAGGTCTGTAATCTGATCGGATTTAGTGGACTTAACATCTACTTGAATATAGACCTGAGTCTCAAGCTTCGTCATCCGCGCAGTAGCACCAGAGCTGCAGGAGTCCGAATGTCTTCTCTGCTTCGGCGGTATCTGGTAATGACCCCCACAACCCCGGATATGTCTTCCTCGGGATGGTGTGATTATTGTTCCTTTGGCGGTCTCGACATCTCGACGTGTAGGGCAGCTTGTCTCATGAACTCGTCATCCTCAGCGTCGCTCATCTTTTTCAGATGACAATTTTCGTCGATATTTGTCAAGTTCACCTTCCACTGTTCAAGTACTTGGTTAATGAAATTCTGTAAATCAAATTAAAATATAATCTTTAAAAACATAACGTTAATTAATGAATAAAATTTAACTTACGCATTTCGGATCTCGTCCTCCTCCTGCTCCTCCTGCACTTGATCAGTACCAGCATCCGGGACATGCGGTTTCGGGTGAGCCTTAGGCCAGCCCTCCAATTTCCTGGAGATCTGTACGATGCCTTCCGACTCCATCCTCTCCCAAACTTTTCGTAACGGTACTCGGCCCGTATGGTGGTTCAATTTGTTATCGTTGGATCGAATATTTTTCATTTGTGATCCAACTTTTTCTCGAAAACAAATTGAAATTAAATTATGCCCCGAATCTTCTAAAAAAATTTAATTATATTGTTTACGGTTTTTAAAATACCTCGTTGGCGTCAAAGTGTTGAACGATCCACCGTCATTGGGACTTTTTCCCTTTTAATATTTAGCGAATTTCGTTGCGCTATAGCTTGTTCGGGTCTATATATAATTTGTACAGGCGCTTCATGTTGGATTTCCGCTCCTTGTAAGCATCTGCATCTACTTCTCGAATCCACGTCTTCAACTCGATGGAAGTATCATACACTTGATACAAGCGCTACAATTATAAAATATTTAGTCCATTTTTAAAATACGTAATTTGAAACTTAATACATTGAGATTAAATTTCTAAATTACCTGAAAAATCTTCCAAAATTTCTGATACTCAGTCGTTGGAAGATCGACCCATGTCTAGTAGGAAACGTCGCATTCTCGTCCAAACTTGCCTACAACATAGACTAACCTCCGTACATCAAACGGGTCACAGTCTCTATGGAATTGGGCGTATCGTTCTTCGTCTACCCATGCCAGTGGAACAGGCTGATGGTCGTTTTTCTCGACCGCTTTCTGCTCATTTTTTATGTATATGTCAACTTTGTGCACCTTGTTAGCAATATGCTTCCAGCTTCCGCTCTCCAGTGCGCCATCTTCGACTTTATAGTCGAAATAGAGCTCGTTCGTTGGATACTTTGGAGCATCGAGAAATACAAAGCCCGACTCGTTCAACGGGAACTCGGGTTCCCTTGAACTGCCAACTCCAGCAGGTGAGGCTCCCGAGCCTTCTCCAAGCATCTCCATAAAACTCTCCCTCTCCCTCGGCACTTGGTAAGTCCATCCTAAATCGACCGGAAGGCCCTGTTAGATATATTATATTAGATATATATATATATAACAGGCCCGACTGACGGCTGAGTCAGCTGTGGCGGCGGTGATTGAGTGTACATATCATCGTCTGGGGTAGCCGGCGTCTGTGTAAGACTGAAAAACTCCTCGTCCATAAAAGACCGCCGAGGTGCCCTGGCCTTTGCAGCCTTAACTTTCGATGTCATGTCCATTATCTATAATTGGAATAATTCGAAAGTAACGTTATTAGTACATGATAAAGAGTTTTTAAAAATAATTCTGAAAATACCCCTAGGGGGTATTTTTTGAAAATTCCAAACATACCCCTAAGGGGAATTTTTCTAAAATTCCAAAAATACCCCTAAGGGATATTTTTTTTAAACTTCCGAAAATACCCCTAAGGGGAATTTTTTTTTTAAATTATGAAAATACCCATAAGGGGTATATTTTAAAATTTTCGAAAATACCCCTAAGGGAATTTTTCTAAAATTCCGAAAATATCATGCAAATTCACAAAAAATTACCTTTATAAACACCATGCAAAATAATATAAATCATGTTTGAATTCATACAAAATCATGTTAATCACAAAATTAAATTTTCAAAAACCTAATTTTGCATATTCAAACAATTACAAACTAAATCCTAATTTTCCATATTCAAACAATCTAACACTCTAACATGCATGTCAATCTAAAACTAAAACAATAAAATGAATAAGAAAACTAAATAAAAAACATACCTTAATTAATTAGGAGAAGAGGAGGCGATGGGCGGCGGCGACGGGGCGACGTTGGCGGTGAGAGCGCAATGAGAGAAAGAAGTGCAGAGAGTGAATCTGGAAGAAGAAAGTGAGATTTATAATCCATTTTGTGACGGTGCACATACCATAGTGCGATGTTACAAAGTTTCTTAGTAACGGCGCACATACCAAAGTGCGCCGTTACAAATGTACACGATAACCTAACAGTCAGAAATATGACTATTACGGTTCTAACGGTCATATTCTGGCAGCGGCCAACTTCGTTTGTGACGGCACACTCCCCATATGTGCCGTTACAAACAAATGTTCGCGGGAAGTTCAATTTTCCGTGAAATTTACTTAGGAAATTTGAATTTTCGTCAAAATTTCGTTTCCCAGCAAATTTGTAACGGCGTTCTTCACTGTGTGCGCCGTTACAAATTGAATAGTTAAAAAATATTAAACCTTGATCAACAAATGTCAGTCTGGTCGTAAATGATAAGTCGTGTTCCCGTGGTTTGATTTTCCTTAAATTCGTATTATAACACATAAATGTTGTTTACAACAAATTGAACGGTTTGGATTCAAAAAATATTTATTACTTCATCGAATGTTCGATGATTAATGTGTTTAGTGTTTAACTTCTTATAAACTATACTCACGTTTCATAGAAAGAGAATAATGTTGGAAAACATGTTTCAATCCAACCGTATGGATAGGAGCGCAATGCTTTGTTACTTCATGTGCGAAAATTTCAGACAATTCCGATAAGGTATCAATCACGATCGAAACAGGTTAAGGGAAAGTCAATTGAGTTGACTTTGAAGTTGACCATTTGTAACGGCACACTTTAGACAATGTGCGCCGTTACTAATTTATTCGTAACGACGCACATTGGTTTGTGCGTCGTTACAAATGAAAATAATATTATTATTTTATTCTCATAAATTCGATCGTGAATCTAACGGTATCGTTTTGAGCGCAATGGTTTGTTACTATAGGATCCAAAATTTAACAAATTTCTATAATTAGGAACCTCGATCCAATACTATAACCCGATGTCAAACGAAGCTCAACATTCTGGTCAAGATTGTTGACCATTTTGTAATGGCGCACATACGAAAGTGCGCCGTTACAAATCTATACTTAGAAAAAAAAACAGTTTTCTGCCAAAATGACCAAATTACCCTTTTAGGTCATATATGACCAAAGTAGCCCTAATTCAGTCGGAAATAGTGTTTAGAGGTCATAAATGGCCAAATTAGCTATCATTCGAACATAAATAACGGGATTTACCCTTATAGGTCATAAATGACGGAATTACCCTTATAGGTCATAAATGAATAAAATTAACTCTAACTCGATCGAAAATGACCGAAGTACCCTTATAAGTTATTTGACCATATAATAGCTTATTTTTCACGAAATCACATCATTTTATAGATAATTCGATCAATAGTACATATACATATTTTAATCAGAGTTGGCATAATCATATTCTTCATGCCCTTCCATATCAATGTCATCGTTTTCTTCATCTTCGTTTTCTTCATGCACATTGTCCTCGTCGCTCGATTCTAATACCACCAGGTCTGACGATGTCAATTCGATCTTCTTGGTAAGGTTCATCGACTTCGAAGTCCGACTCGTCCTCCTCGGCACGGGTTAACGTGCTCGGTTTGTAGTGACACCTATGAGACATAACGTTGACAACCTTCCACGAACCAGATTTAGGGTCGTCGATGTAGTATACTTGTTTTTTCATTAAAGCTAGGAAAAACGGGTTTTGTTTGTGACGATCTGTGGACGTGTTGACTGAAATAAACCCATTTGCGTCCTTCCTCACGGTCCGTTCGTCGTACCACTGAAACTTGAATAGAACGACTGGCATGCTTTCACAGTAGGTAAGGACACATGCGTCCATAAGAAAACCGTAGTAACATACGTCATTTGCTTCAATCATGACCCATGAATTTTGATTTCTCCGTCCCTCGTTGATTCTCAAGGTCAAAAATTTGACGTCGTTAACAGTACACTGCGAATTAATAGCCGATGAACGAGAAACTCTGGACAGTAGTACAACCTCTCGTTGCATCCCTAGAGCAATCATCTGCATACATCGTATGATATTAGATAAAGTAAAAAACGAAAAGAATAAACACGTAATCAATGTCTACTACGTACAATACGACGCCATTCGAAGACAAAAGACATCACTCGGTCTTGTAGAGATTTCCTAGGGTGTACTTGTTTGAACACTTCTGGATGTGACAATACGAATGCATCTCTCGTATTTTCAATATTCTCAAGAACTGTCCAATTCGCACAAAACATCTCGGATGCACTCAATTTTTCACCTCCAACAACGCCCTTCACTTCCACATGTGGGGAAACAACTGATAAGTTGAAACCTAAAGCTACACTGATTAATGTTTCACTGGATGAAGTGGCACATTTTAGGTACATCTGAGTAAAGGTGACCGACTCGTGCATCAAATATTGTTGCGCTATACAACCTTCCGTATAACGCGAGTTGCACACACTTTTCTTGTATACGCCTAGTTGCCTACAATGGTAATTATGTGTCAATGTTAGATTCAATGATATTTGTAAAGACAGATCTTATAATTCCGGTTGGCAGACAAGGAACATACCGTTCAATTGGAAACATCCATGTGAAATGGATTGGGTCGGTCCGCAGTATTTGATCAAGAAGGTGATATAGAAGGTGAACGATAATTATACAGAATGAAGGAGGGAAAATAGTTTCCAGCTTACAAACTAGAACCACTATATCTTCCCCCAACTTTTTCAGCGCTTTTTTCCTCAGCTCCCTCGTGCACAACAACTAGAACGCCTTTAACAGCTTTGCTAATGCTTTTTCCACATGAGACGGAACGTACTTCCGAATGCTAAGAGGGAATATACATTGCATCAACACGTGACAGTCGTGGGTCTTCAATCCAAGAACTTTTTCTCATTGGGATTCACCTTGCTCTTTAGACTTCCCGCATATTCAGAGGGAAACTTAACTGCTCGGATATGCTCCAATACTTCCTTTCATTCACGACCCGTCATGCCATAAGGTGCATCTGGGAGCTCCCTGTCTTGCAACCAATGGTCTCATCGGACGTTCTGTTCCTCGTAAGTTCTTCTAGTTTTCACGTCATCCTTAGTATTCCCCGCAATTCCAAGAACTGTACCTATGACGTTATCGCATACGTTATTCTCTATATGCATCAAATCCAAGGCATGTCTAACTTGATGAGTTTTCCAATAAGGCAGCTCCCAGAATATGCTTTTATGAGACCAACATATAGGACCATCACCATTTTTTCGTTTACTGAACTGCCGATGCAAACTAGGCGGTGGATATTTATGACGTAGAATTGCTTTGAGTACAACACCCTCTGAATGTCTTTTAGGCCTTAAGCGGGTCTCTATTTGACCGTTAAAGGCGTTCGCCTCAAATCACAGTGGATGGTTTTCTGGAAATAACCTACGTGAACTTTGGTAAGAGATTCTTGAGTCATTGTATAAGGAATTGATCGCGTCCAAGCATAGAGGACACACCTTGTACCCTTTAGTCTGGATGCCCCCCAACATTCCCAAACCCGGGAAGTCACTTATTGTCCACATCACAGCAGCCCGCATTATAAAAGGATGTTTCTCATAACCATCTTACGTGACAGCTCTGTGCTCCCACGAATGGTTCAACTCATCAATCAGCGGACGCATGAAGTTATTCAAGCATTTCCCAAGTGATTTTGGACCGGAGACCAACATGGTGAGGATGTTATACTCCTTTCGCATAGCCATCGAGTGAGGAAAATTAAAAGGAATCGCGACTACAACCCATAAACTGTAACTCGGCACATTACGCACATATGGTGAGAACCCGTCAGATGACAGTGCCAGCCACACGTTGCAAATTTTGCCAGAAAATACTGGGTATTTCTTGTCAAACTTAATCCAATCTGCACCATCCGATGGATGTACTAATATGTCACTGTCCTTATTCTCCCGCTCCCCGTGTCATCGCATCTACTCATGTAAGGACCGCTCCCGGTCAATTTGGGTCAATTTGGGTCAATTTTGTGAAAAATGGATGAAAATTTAATAATTCGCGATTTGACCAAATTTTGACCCGAGAGTCACCGAGGACTACTATTTGAGCCATTTTAAGTTGGAATTGTAATATTATGGATATTAGGTTCATATGGAAGCTAAAATTTAGCGAAACATCACGGTTCCGACGGTTTCGAAAAACGTGTCCGTTTCGGACGATTTCGGGTCCGAAATGATAAAAGTGGCTTGTGGGACCCCTCTACTTTACACTTGTCATGTATCTAGAGGGGGGGAGACTTTTGAGTGATTAAAAAAATTAATTGTTTTAATTTAGATTTAAAAGAAAATGGAAAATAGGTTTATTTTATTAGTTTAATGTTTAAATAATTATATTTAAGTTATAAGAGAGGGGGAGGGAGTTGATTCTCGGCAGAACACAAGGAAAGAGAAAGAGAAAGAGAAAGAGAAAGAGAAAGAGAAAGAGAAAGAAGAAAGAAGGAAGAAGAAGAGAAAAGATTGTGGCGATTTCCCGACGTTCCGACCGTCCAAACGTCTTGATTTTTGCGTATTCGGGTTCTCCTCGTCGTGGGCTACAAGAGGTATGTTTTGGATTCTCATTTCCTTGAGTTTGGATTTATGGAGTGTGGAATATGGATTGATTGAGGTTGGATTAGTGTTAAGGGGGTAATTTGGAGCGTTTTGAGACAAACGGGAGGTTTGTCCGGTGACCGGGAGCTCGCCGGAGCTCCGGCCGGTCACCGGAGGTGGGGCCCGCGTGCCCGGAGTTCGGGTTTTTTTTCGTGTTATGCAATCCCGGAAAATCCCTAGAACACTAATTCGTGACTTTGGAAGAAATTGGAATTAATTTGACTAAAATGTGTTTGTTTCGCTAAACTTTAAAGTCGAGATTAAATCCCCCGGAGGTCGGAACGTAATTCCGTCAATTTTATTGGTGATCTCGAATTTAATTATGCACGTATAATAAATTTGAGAATTGTTGGAATTGAATTGTGGGAAAAGATTATTTATTATTTGAGGAACCTTAATGACGGGATTGAGTCGCTCGGGCGTCGGAATTTGGTTCCGTCGATTGCGTTGGACCCCTTGAATATAATTATGATTTGTTGATGCGAAAATGGAATTTTTCGGGGTCCCGAGGTCATTTTAGCGTTTCCGGGCAGATTCGGGAAAGTGTGCGAATTGGGTCGTTCCGGGTCCTTTTTGGCAACTCGGTGTAATTAGGAAGTATTGGAGTGATCGGGACTCATTGGGGTGTACTTGGGCGTTAGTTTCGTTAGAATCGGACTTCGATCAATTGCTAAAGTTTGTGCGTTTGTCGTTATTAGATTCTTCCATCGCTCGTGGAAAGGGAAGGATTTAGACGTGGTGTCGCGAGAGACTTGGAGCTAACGTTGGATAATTATCGAGGTAGGGAAAAGTAGCCGTATATCCGTACATGACTTGGGAAAGTTACTAGTAATTGCTTGTGGGCACCTTTTGTGTTCTTAGTATATGTATGTGTAGAATTGCATGTGGGCACCGGTTGTGTCTATAGGTTGATTATACTACAGCGACGTGCCATTCCGCTGTATGCTTTATTGGGGGTGTTACCGCTTTACTCATTGCGTTTGGTTTGAATGTGTTATGCTTGTTCAATTGTGATATGACGTGTTTGAAGATGTCGTGCCTTAACATGTAAATTGAAATGATGTGAGTTGAGTATATTCTTCACTATGGTTGAACTGTATTGTGAGTAAATGGTAAATGCGATTTGATGTGTTTGAAGATGTTGTGCCTTAACATGTAAATCGAAATGACTTGAGTTGATTATTTCTCTCCTGTGGTTGAAATGTTTTGTGGATGATGGTTACGGGCGGGAGCCCAGTGTGTGTGGATGTTGGTTACGGGCGGGAGCCCAGTGTGCGTGGTGGTTTGTGTTTGTTGCTGGTTGACGCCCAGGTGGGAAAGATACGTCCGTGATCTCCGTTCGGGTGGGGTAGATTTGCGCTCTTACCGCGCCTCTCCATCCATGCCGCGAAGAGGCGTCCACGCCTTTCGATTAGCAATCGAAGAAGTGGGGGGCAGACCAGGCCCAGACAGCTAGCCACTGTAAACTGGCGGCCGCGAAGAGGTTTCACGCCTACGACTAGCTATCGAAAAGTGGGAGGCAGACCAGGCCCAGACAGCTTGCGACTGTAAACTGGCGTGTTATAGGTTGCATCACCTGGTCGTGTAGACCTTGTCCAACACCGTGCGTGTTTGGCAAGATGGACTCGACGAAGTACCCGGATTGTTGCCTTTCCTTGAGTGAAAGGTTTGTTTGATTGATGTTGCTTGGTTGATTGTGTGATGATTTGAGTATTGAGAATGAGACGAAATGTTTGGATAATGGTTGAGTTTTACTATTGATCTTTTTCGAACTGTGCTTATGTATCACCCTGTCAATTACTTGTATGCCGTTGTCAGTCGGGTATCCGTTGCGGTGAGCGTAAATGCTCACCCCCTGCTACTCTTCCTGCAGACAGGTGAGGATCGTGATTGTGGATAGGAGGACATCTCGAAGCTGGAGGAGCTGGAGAGTCCGGGTTGTTTTGGGCGTGTTAGTTGACGTACAATTTAGTGTCGACGTTTTGTTGTTTCTTGATCATACTCAGAGTCTCTGACTCGTGTTGTATATTCTTTTGAGCAGTTATAAAATTCGCGGTTCATTGTATTTGTGTTCTTTTTATTTGGTTACTATTACTGTTTCAATTGTTTCGGACACTGATTCCTCGTTCGCGTTCCGGGCTCGGTCTCTACCGAATTTGGGGCGTGACAACTCAGCCATCTTTGGAGCAAGATATAAACGTTGAAGTCGAGGAGTTATTGGGAAGGTCTTCTTCGGAACCAATTTATTGCCCACTTTAGCATATCGTGCTTCTCCCCAAATGCCACATGTCTGGAGTTTCGATTATGTTCCGTAGTACAAAGTGCACCCGTACATGCATGCATCATATTTCAAGTGTGGCATTTAAATAACATTCATCTTCTGCTTTGCCGCTGCGTAGCTAGATGGATATGTATTAGGTTGGGGTAACGTACGACAATAATATTTGGCCACCTTCGTAAAAGACGCGTCAGACATCCCGGTGCTCTACTTGATGGACAACATCCTTAACATCGCCGCTAAAGAAGTGTCCTTTCTAGTCACAGCGCAAGTCATTTCGTACAACGGCTTTTGCGACTCCGTCACCAACCGGTTGTATGCCGTAATGGTTGCCTTAGCGACTCCTTCCTCGACTTCGGTTATTATATTAATTTTCCCTTCTTCCTCGTCCTCGTCCTCGTCAACCCTTACATCTCTAGTTGGGTCTACATCATCCACAAATTGTTACACAGGATCAGCGTCCACGAACTGCTGCACACGATCAACGTACATTGGATTGTTGTCCGATGTCGAACAACGTTGATTCCCTGATGTTGACATCATACTCATATCCCAATTGCGACTCGAACTAGCTTCTTCAGCTTCGTCGCGATGGAACCACACATTATACGATCTAAGAAAATCTTTCTTAAGTATATGATCGCATATGTTGTCCATATCGTGCCAAGCTGAATTACAATACCTTGTGCACAGACACTTGAAACGTCTCATTCCATCTGTTGGAGCGTTTTGCTTTGCAAATTTTACAAAACTACTTAGTCTGCCAACGTTTTATGTAGCATATATAAATTATTATAAAATAATAATATACATCATATATATATATATATATATATATATATATAATCTTTAAATTAAATGACATGAATTAAAATACTTTAATTTAAATACATTTTTTCAAAATGTACATACCTTCTAATTCCCGCAATTCTGAATCCAATAGCTAATACAGAGCAATTCGAACTGTGCTTATGTATCACCCTATCAATTACTTGTATGCCGTTGTCAGTCGGGTATCCGTTGCGGTGAGCGTAAATGCTCACCCCCTGCTACTCTTCCTGCAGACAGGTGAGGATCGTGATTGTGGATAGGAGGACATCTCGAAGCTGGAGGAGCTGGAGAGTCCGGGTTGTTTTGGGCGTGTTAGTTGACGTACAATTTAGTGTCGACGTTTTGTTGTTTCTTGATCATACTCAGAGTCTCTGACTCGTGTTGTATATTCTTTTGAGCAGTTATAAAATTCGCGGTTCATTGTATTTGTGTTCCTTTTATTTGGTTACTGTTACTGTTTCAATTGTTTCGGACACTGATTCCTCGTTCGCGTTCCGGGCTCGGTCTCTACCGAATTTGGGGCGTGACAGTTTGGTATCAGAGGTTAGGTTTAACACCTCTGGCCGTACGTCAACTAGGTGGGTAGAGTTAGTCCATTAGGCTCCTGTCGTGTGTTGGTTGTGCAAGGTCAGAAATCGTGTGTGATTTTTCCGTGAGATATTTTCACCGTCGCGACTTGACTCAGGGGCGCCCCTGGGTCGAACGTGACGGTAGTGACGTCCGATCGTTACCTCTTAGTTCGGGGACGCCTGGACCGGGTTGTGACGACGTGATATCAAAATGGGGTTTTGTAATTGAAAAGGGAAATTGTTGAAAATATGCGCAAGTTCGAAATTGATGTTGACCTTACTAGTCATGTTCAAAAAAAATCTTACATGTTGAATAAGTTTTAAAATGCGAGATGTAGCTAAGTATGCGGGGTGATTGTGACTGTGGCAGGTTGTGTGATGCCATGTGTGGTGATTGTGTGAGCATATGTTGATTGCGAGCATGTGAAATATGTATGATAATACGTTGTTTGTAGACATGTGTGTCCAGAGTATATGAACGCCCGTATAATGAGCGTGCTCGTTGTGTTGTGAGTTCTGGAACTGAGTGTGTACGTGTATTTGTGCAGTAGATACATACGACATGGCACCTAGACCTAGGAGAGGTAGGTCGGCCGGATTGCCGACGCAACCGCCCACCGTCGAGCCAGTTGAGGCGACGGGTGGACCGGCAGCTCCCGCTGGGGAGGATCGGAGGAACGACACGGGACCATCGGTGGTTCCGCCCAACGTTCCGCCAGTTGCGGACCCACCTACTGCGGCCATTCTAGGAGAGCTGACCCGCACAGTGCAGAGTTTAGTGGCAATCATTGCGCAGAGAGAGTCTGCATCGCCAGCCCCGCAGACTCCGCCGACTGCTGCTACTACTATTCCAGCGAGGTCCGTTCAGGCCGGGGGCCATACGGCACATGCGCTGAGGGATTTTCTGAGGTTGGATACACCCTCATTCTACGGGGAGCCAGACCTTGATATGGCGGAGCGATGGCTGGATCAGATTACGCGGAACCTGGACACGTCCAGGATCATGGACGAGCACACCAGGGTGTCCTTTGCAGCTCATCAGCTGAAGGACAACGCCTACCATTGGTGGAGGCGCGTGCAGGACCGAGTCGGGGGTGACTACCGAGTATTCGAGACGGTCTTCCTGGAGCAGTACTTTCCGGAGTCTGCCAGGGAGGAGCGACAGCAGCAGTTCCTGGAACTGCGACAGGATGGTTTGTCGGTGGCAGAGTACGAGGCTAGGTTTACGACGTTGTCTCGCTTTGCACCAGAGATGGTGGTGACTGAGGCTCACCGATGCAGGAGGTTTGAGAGGGGACTTAGGACCTCGATTCTGGATCGAGTCCTCGCCCTGAGGATTCGAGTGTACTCTGAGCTGGTCGACACGGCAGTGGCCGTAGAGCGAGGTATTAGGGAGGCCGCGAGAGCCCGTGAGAGTAGACCGCGACCGAGCAGCGTCGCAGGTCTGTCCGAGTCCCTAGACTCGAGGAGGCAGAGGATCGTGGGGTCTTTCAGACCACAGTCTCAGTTTAGCGGACCGAGACAGTCGGGTTCAGTGGCATCAGTGGGGCCCGTCGTTGCAGACCAGAGGCCAGTATGTTTTCTCTGCCAGCAGCCAGGCCATATGAGGCGCGATTGCCCGCGCAATAGAGGACCCGCAGCACTACCGGCGACGAGTAGTCGGTTCAGTCAGGGGAGTCGACCGAGCGGCAGCGAGGTTAGGTGCTACCTATGTGGCCAGACAGGACACATAGCTAGGGAATGCCCCGGTCAAGGTGGGGGAACGTCAGTGCAGCGACCGCAGCAGTCGCACCCGGCACAGTCGCCGCAGGCTCGCCAGCGTCAGGGCCAACCGTTGAGATTTTCGCAGCCATCTACGAGCGCACCAGTTCCGAGGCAGCAGTTGAGGTCCGCACAGCCGGCGTCTGGCGTGTCAGCTCCGAGACAGGGAGCGCAGGCGCCGCAAGGCATAGTGTATGCTGTCGGCGACTCACGTGCTGCAGGACCGTCCCCAGACCCTTCGGTCGCTCACGGTACGTTACTGTTGTATAACTCTTGGGCGTCATTTCTGTTCGATACGGGCGCATCGCATTCCTTTATTTCTGCTGCTTGTGCTGAGATGCTGGGGCTAAGCAGTGAGCCGTTGAGTCCACCTCTGTGCCTTGACACACCAGTCGGAGGTGAGGTTGTGTTGACTAGAGTGTGCCGAGCCTGCGAAGTTAGAGTAGCAGACCTTTCTTTCCTTTGTGACATAATCGTGCTGGGTATGACTGCCTTCGACGTGATCTTAGGCATGGATTGGCTTGCGAGGTACCGTGCGTACATCGACTGTTATCGGCGACGGGTGACAGTGTCAGCAGGCAGCACGACCGTTTCGTGTTCGCTGGGCAGCAAGAGCGGAATTCTCCTATCGGCATTATACACCGTTGATGAGGTGTCGATCGTGCAGAGCCGAGAGTTACCGCGAGTAGTATGCGAGTTTCCAGAGGTCTTTCCCGAGGAGTTGAGTGGGTTGCCGCCAGTTCGCGAGGTAGAATTCAGGATCGACCTGATGCCGGGGACGGCGCCGATATCAGTAGCGCCTTACAGATTCGCGCCAGCAGAACTGACCGAGCTGAAGACTCAGCTCGAAGAACTCCGAAAAAAGGGGTTTATACGTCCGAGCACATCACCGTGGGGAGCGCCAGCACTCTTCGTGAAGAAGAAGGGTGGAGCGCTGAGGATGTGCATAGATTACCGGAAACTGAACCGGGTCACGGTGAAGAACCGGTACCCGATGCCGAGAATCGACGATCTATTCGACCAGTTGAGAGGGTCGACGTGCTTTTCGAAGATCGATCTACGTTCGGGATACCACCAGTTGCGAGTCTGGGAGGAGGACGTCGCAAAGACCGCGTTTCGGACGCGGTATGGGCATTACGAGTTCCTAGTAATGCCCTTCGGGTTGACAAACGCGCCTGCAGCGTTCATGGATCTGATGAACCGCATATTCCGGCCGTTCTTAGATCAGTTTGTAGTGGTTTTCGTAGACGACATCCTGGTCTACTCTCAGAGTGAGGAAGCGCACGTGGTGCATTTGAGGGCTGTCTTGACTTTACTGCGCACGCATCAGTTGTATGCCAACCTGGAGAAGTGCGAGTTTTGGCTCGCCGAGGTGAAGTTCCTCGGACATGTCGTTTCGGCCGACGGCATACTGGTCGATCCGGCGAAGGTCGACGCGGTCTCGAAGTGGGCGCAGCCCACGAACGTCTTCGAGATTCGTAGCTTCTTGGGTTTGGCGGGTTATTATCGACGGTTCGTACAGGACTTTGCGCGCCTAGCCGCGCCTTTGACTTTCCTTACGCGCAAGGGTGTCAAGTTTGCGTGGACTGAGGACTGTGAGCGTTCATTTACAGAGCTGAAGGCTCGCCTGACTACCGCTCCAGTGTTGATAGTGCCAGAACGCAGAATTGGCTATGAGATTTATTGCGACGCGTCCGGTGAGGGACTAGGCTGTGTATTGATGCAGACAGGTAGGGTAGTTGCTTATGGCTCCAGGCAGCTGAAGACGCACGAGCGCAACTATCCTACACACGACTTGGAGTTGGTAGCAGTCGTGTTCGCACTGAAGATCTGGCGCTATTATCTGTACGGTGAGGGATTTCAGGTTTTCTCGGACCATAAGAGTCTCAGATATATCTTTACCCAGAAAGACCTGAATATGCGCCAGCGGCGATGGATGGAGCTACTTGATGATTACGACTTTGAGCTACTCTATCACCCAGGCAAGGCGAACGTGGTCGCCGACGCCCTGAGTAGGAAGTCGATCCATTGCCTTGCTAGCATAGCAGTCCGGGAGTGGGACATGATGGGAGAGCTTGGCACGTTTGGGCTTGAGCTAGAGGAGGTAACAGATCGGGTATCTATGTGCTCGTTGGTGGCGCGGCCCACACTACTTGCCCGAGTTTTGGAGGCGCAGTGTGAGGATGCCGAAGCAACGGCGATCCGGGCGAGGGTTGCTGACGGCATTGACGCAGAGGGTTGGGAGCAGAGCGCAGATTGGGGTTTGCGGTACCGAGGAGGGTTGTTTGTGCCACGTAACTGTAGAGACGACGTGCTACGAGAGTCACATCATTCGCGTCTTACGGTGCACCCTGGTGGCACTAAGATGTACCGCGACATCAGACGTTATTTCTGGTGGAGCGGAATGCGGAGAGCGGTCGCGGAGTACGTATCGAGATGCCTTACCTGTCAGCAGGTGAAGGTCGAGCATCAGCGTCCCTCTGGTTTGTTGCAGCCCCTGCCCATTGCTCAGTGGAAGTGGGAGCACGTCACGATGGATTTCGTGAGTGGTTTACCGAGATCGCCGAAGGGGCGTGATGCAGTATGGGTAGTGGTCGATCGGTTGACGAAGTCGGCCCATTTCCTGCCCATGAGGATGACTGACTCAGTCGACGTGTTGAGCACCCTATACATCCGTGAGATCGTCCGTCTCCACGGAGTTCCCGTATCGATAGTGTCTGATAGGGATCCTCGATTCACTTCCAGGTTCTGGCCGAGTCTTCAGACGGCTTTGGGTACTGAGGTCCTACTGAGTACAGCATACCACCCTCAGACAGACGGCCAGTCAGAGCGCACTATCCAGATTTTGGAGGACATGCTGCGTGCATGCGTATTAGATTTCAGAGGCTCGTGGGAAGACCATCTACCGTTGGTCGAGTTCGCCTACAACAATAGCTTCCAGTCCAGTATTGGGATGGCGCCTTTTGAAGCATTGTATGGGAGGCCGTGTAGATCGCCCGTGTGTTGGGCAGAAGTGGGGGACAAGAGTTTGATCGGTCCCGAACTTGTTCGAGAGACGACTGAGAAGGTCGCACTGATACGTGAGCGGTTGAAGACCGCACAGAGTCGGCAGAAGAGTTATGCTGACAGACGGCGCCGACCTCTTGAGTTCGCAGTTGGTGACCACGTATTTCTCAGGGTGAGTCCGAAGAAGGGACTGATACGGTTTAGCCGCGGCGGAGGCAAGCTAGCCCCGCGCTACATTGGGCCATTCGAGGTGTTAGGCAGAGTCGGAGCAGTTGCTTACCGTCTGGCTCTGCCACCGCAGCTTGGAAATGTGCATAACGTCTTCCACGTTTCCCAACTGCGGAAGTATCACGCAGACCCCTCTCACGTCATTGAGTGGGCGGATGTTGAGGTTGCTGATGATGTCTCATACGAGGAGAAGCCGGTGCTGATTGTAGATTCACGGGAGCAAGTCTTGCGTGGCAAGACTATCCGGCTAGTACGTGTACTTTGGCAGCATCACGGAGCTGAGTCGACATGGGAACGCGAGGACGAGATTCGCACGAAGTACCCAGACCTATTCAACTCTTGAGGTACATTTTAATTTCGCGGACGAAATTCTTTAAGGAGGGAAGGTTGTAAGGACCGCTCCCGGTCAATTTGGGTCAATTTGGGTCAATTTTGTGAAAAATGGATGAAAATTTAATAATTCGCGATTTGACCAAATTTTGACCCGAGAGTCACCGAGGACTACTATTTGAGCCATTTTAAGTTGGAATTGTAATATTATGGATATTAGGTTCATATGGAAGCTAAAATTTAGCGAAACATCACGGTTCCGACGGTTTCGAAAAACGTGTCCGTTTCGGACGATTTCGGGTCCGAAATGATAAAAGTGGCTTGTGGGACCCCTCTACTTTACACTTGTCATGTATCTAGAGGGGGGGAGACTTTTGAGTGATTAAAAAAATTAATTGTTTTAATTTAGATTTAAAAGAAAATGGAAAATAGGTTTATTTTATTAGTTTAATGTTTAAATAATTATATTTAAGTTATAAGAGAGGGGGAGGGAGTTGATTCTCGGCAGAACACAAGGAAAGAGAAAGAGAAAGAGAAAGAGAAAGAGAAAGAGAAAGAGAAAGAAGAAAGAAGGAAGAAGAAGAGAAAAGATTGTGGCGATTTCCCGACGTTCCGACCGTCCAAACGTCTTGATTTTTGCGTATTCGGGTTCTCCTCGTCGTGGGCTACAAGAGGTATGTTTTGGATTCTCATTTCCTTGAGTTTGGATTTATGGAGTGTGGAATATGGATTGATTGAGGTTGGATTAGTGTTAAGGGGGTAATTTGGAGCGTTTTGAGACAAACGGGAGGTTTGTCCGGTGACCGGGAGCTCGCCGGAGCTCCGGCCGGTCACCGGAGGTGGGGCCCGCGTGCCCGGAGTTCGGGTTTTTTTTCGTGTTATGCAATCCCGGAAAATCCCTAGAACACTAATTCGTGACTTTGGAAGAAATTGGAATTAATTTGACTAAAATGTGTTTGTTTCGCTAAACTTTAAAGTCGAGATTAAATCCCCCGGAGGTCGGAACGTAATTCCGTCAATTTTATTGGTGATCTCGAATTTAATTATGCGCGTAGAATAAATTTGAGAATTGTTGGAATTGAATTGTGGGAAAAGATTATTTATTATTTGAGGAACCTTAATGACGGGGTTGAGTCGCTCGGGCGTCGGAATTTGGTTCCGTCGATTGCGTTGGACCCCTTGAATATAATTATGATTTGTTGATGCGAAAATGGAATTTTTCGGGGTCCCGAGGTCATTTTAGCGTTTCCGGGCAGATTCGGGAAAGTGTGCGAATTGGGTCGTTCCGGGTCCTTTTTGGCAACTCGGTGTAATTAGGAAGTATTGGAGTGATCGGGACTCATTGGGGTGTACTTGGGCGTTAGTTTCGTTAGAATCGGACTTCGATCAATTGCTAAAGTTTGTGCGTTTGTCGTTATTAGATTCTTCCATCGCTCGTGGAAAGGGAAGGATTTAGACGTGGTGTCGCGAGAGACTTGGAGCTAACGTTGGATAATTATCGAGGTAGGGAAAAGTAGCCGTATATCCGTACATGACTTGGGAAAGTTACTAGTAATTGCTTGTGGGCACCTTTTGTGTTCTTAGTATATGTATGTGTAGAATTGCATGTGGGCACCGGTTGTGTCTATAGGTTGATTATACTACAGCGACGTGCCATTCCGCTGTATGCTTTATTGGGGGTGTTACCGCTTTACTCATTGCGTTTGGTTTGAATGTGTTATGCTTGTTCAATTGTGATATGACGTGTTTGAAGATGTCGTGCCTTAACATGTAAATTGAAATGATGTGAGTTGAGTATATTCTTCACTATGGTTGAACTGTATTGTGAGTAAATGGTAAATGCGATTTGATGTGTTTGAAGATGTTGTGCCTTAACATGTAAATCGAAATGACTTGAGTTGATTATTTCTCTCCTGTGGTTGAAATGTTTTGTGGATGATGGTTACGGGCAGGAGCCCAGTGTGTGTGGATGTTGGTTACGGGCGGGAGCCCAGTGTGCGTGGTGGTTTGTGTTTGTTGCTGGTTGACGCCCAGGTGGGAAAGATACGTCCGTGATCTCCGTTCGGGTGGGGTAGATTTGCGCTCTTACCGCGCCTCTCCATCCATGCCGCGAAGAGGCGTCCACGCCTTTCGATTAGCAATCGAAGAAGTGGGGGGCAGACCAGGCCCAGACAGCTAGCCACTGTAAACTGGCGGCCGCGAAGAGGTTTCACGCCTACGACTAGCTATCGAAAAGTGGGAGGCAGACCAGGCCCAGACAGCTTGCGACTGTAAACTGGCGTGTTATAGGTTGCATCACCTGGTCGTGTAGACCTTGTCCAACACCGTGCGTGTTTGGCAAGATGGACTCGACGAAGTACCCGGATTGTTGCCTTTCCTTGAGTGAAAGGTTTGTTTGATTGATGTTGCTTGGTTAATTGTGTGATGATTTGAGTATTGAGAATGAGACGAAATGTTTGGATAATGGTTGAGTTTTACTATTGATCTTTTTCGAACTGTGCTTATGTATCACCCTGTCAATTACTTGTATGCCGTTGTCAGTCGGGTATCCGTTGCGGTGAGCGTAAATGCTCACCCCCTGCTACTCTTCCTGCAGACAGGTGAGGATCGTGATTGTGGATAGGAGGACATCTCGAAGCTGGAGGAGCTGGAGAGTCCGGGTTGTTTTGGGCGTGTTAGTTGACGTACAATTTAGTGTCGACGTTTTGTTGTTTCTTGATCATACTCAGAGTCTCTGACTCGTGTTGTATATTCTTTTGAGCAGTTATAAAATTCGCGGTTCATTGTATTTGTGTTCTTTTTATTTGGTTACTATTACTGTTTCAATTGTTTCGGACACTGATTCCTCGTTCGCGTTCCGGGCTCGGTCTCTACCGAATTTGGGGCGTGACAACTCAGCCATCTTTGGAGCAAGATATAAACGTTGAAGTCGAGGAGTTATTGGGAAGGTCTTCTTCGGAACCAATTTATTGCCCACTTTAGCATATCGTGCTTCTCCCCAAATGCCACATGTCTGGAGTTTCGATTATGTTCCGTAGTACAAAGTGCACCCGTACATGCATGCATCATATTTCAAGTGTGGCATTTAAATAACCTTCATCTTCTGCTTTGCCGCTGCGTAGCTAGATGGATATGTATTAGGTTGGGGTAACGTACGACAATAATATTTGGCCACCTTCGTAAAAGACGCGTCAGACATCCCGGTGCTCTACTTGATGGACAACATCCTTAACATCGCCGCTAAAGAAGTGTCCTTTCTAGTCACGGCGCAAGTCATTTCGTACAACGGCTTTTGCGACTCCGTCACCAACCGGTTGTATGCCGTAATGGTTGCCTTAGCGACTCCTTCCTCGACTTCGGTTATTATATTAATTTTCCCTTCTTCCTCGTCCTCGTCCTCGTCAACCCTTACATCTCTAGTTGGGTCTACATCATCCACAAATTGTTACACAGGATCAGCGTCCACGAACTGCTGCACACGATCAACGTACATTGGATTGTTGTCCGATGTCGAACAACGTTGATTCCCTGATGTTGACATCATACTCATATCCCAATTGCGACTCGAACTAGCTTCTTCAGCTTCGTCGCGATGGAACCACACATTATACGATCTAAGAAAATCTTTCTTAAGTATATGATCGCATATGTTGTCCATATCGTGCCAAGCTGAATTACAATACCTTGTGCACAGACACTTGAAACGTCTCATTCCATCTGTTGGAGCGTTTTGCTTTGCAAATTTTACAAAACTACTTAGTCTGCCAACGTTTTATGTAGCATATATAAATTATTATAAAATAATAATATACATCATATATATATATATATATATATATAATCTTTAAATTAAATGACATGAATTAAAATACTTTAATTTAAATACATTTTTTCAAAATGTACATACCTTCTAATTCCCGCAATTCTGAATCCAATAGCTAATACAGAGCAATAATAAGAAGGGTAGTATTTGTGGGAGAGACTTAATATAGGGTACTCGGTTTTTAAAAATAGTCGGCAAACTTTCACCAAAATTACAAAAATACCCTTCTCGGTAGGAAGATGTATGGGGGAAGTTGTGGGAGGGAAATAAAAGTGGAGGTTCTGTGGGAGTTGCTGCCAACGTTTATAGATTTCATTTGTAACGGCGCACATATGGGAGTGCGCCGTTACAAAATTACTCCGTAACGGCGCACATACATATGTGCGTCGTTACAAACTAACAGTAACACCAACGGCTCGATTTCCGACCGTTAACGTCTAACGGTAAAGTTCTGGTCTACGGTCAATATTTATGTAACGGCGCACAATGGAATGTGCACCGTTACAAAGTGAAAATACTAACGGCGTACAATTTTTTGTACGTCGTTACTCGAAAAATGACAACGCTGGTGAATGTGCGTCGTCACTGATATTTTTAACGGCGCACATTTATCGTGCGCCATTATAAAGTAGATTTGTAACGGCGCACTTTCTAAACGTGCGCCGTCACTGATGCAAAATATGATAGTGAACTAGATTTTATAATTATTTCGCTTTGTCTACTTTTAAATAATTTGTGATTTTGAAAAGTGAGAAGATAATCAATTTGTTGCATCAATATTATAAGGTAGAGAGTAACTTTCTTCATAGCCCACTATCAAGAGGATGTGATGTTTGCGTTGTCGAGAGTGTGTGACGTTCACGCCATCGATAGAATGTGACATTTACATTATTGAGAGCATGTGATGTTCGCATCGTCGAGAGCACGTGACGTAGTTTCAGTTTTCACCTTCAAAAGCTTGTGACGTGTGTGTTGTCAAGTTTATGTGACATAGTTTCTGTTTGCACCATCGAGAGCATGTTAGGTTCGCACTATCAAGAACATGTCATTTGTGTTGTCGAAAGCATGTGACGAGTTGTTATTTCTTGTATTCTTCATTAATATTTGGTTCACATACAAGAGTCAGTGCGTTATATGACCAGAAACATAAGAACTGAGAAAATAGAATAGAGGTTGAAGAATAAAAATGTTTTTACCTTTTGGCATCTTTGAGAGTCTCTGTGGCGCAGAGCTCATGGGCGGAGGCACATCGGGAGGACCAGCGGAGGCGCGAAGGGAGGCGGCGACATGGCGGGACTTCGATCCGGGGAGCTCTTAGGATATTCTTCCTGCGAAGCCCATGGCGCATCGAGAGGAGGCGCGGAGGCCGTGGGCGGAGGTGCGAAGGCGGCGGTCCGGCTTCAATTCGAGGAGCTCTGCGGAGATTCTTCCCAACCACTTCTGGCGGCAGATGACAGCGATGCAAGAATGGAATTAATGCATGATGGAATAGTGAATATAGGGTCTCATGTTTACCAATATACCCTTATAAAAAAAATTCATCCATTTTACTAAAAATTTCGGCAGTAAATGTATACCATTCATTTGAAACCATACTATGGATAATATACATTCTTAGATTTGTCTCTAAGAAATATTTGTCAAAGATTGCATCCCTTTATTTATATTCTTTAAAAAAATATTAGCATTTACATTTTAAAGGTATTATTATAATTTGAATAGTAGAAGGCCAATTTCATAAATTTCATATTAATTTGTAAATAAAGTTTGGTTGGTGGTGAAAAATTATACGTAAATACAATTTAACCTATCATTTTGTTATGAAAACTTAAAAGGCCTAAGCATCACTTAAAAGGGTACAAGTCCATTCCTACGTTATTTTATGGGAAAATGTTACTTACCTCCCTTGTAGTATACGCGATTTTCACTTACCTTCTTCGTTTCACTAATCCGTTCTAACAAGTCCCGAAATCCAACTGCGTTAGGTTTTTGAAAATTATTTTAACTTTTTGTGAACAAGAAGAGTTGAACTCTTAACCTCTTTCTTGAAAGAGTTATTCTTTAACACTAAAGTAATTGACTTTATATAATTGTTTTGGACAACCTTTATATATTATTATTATTATTTTTTTTTTTGAAGGAATTATTATTATTATTATTATTATTATTATTATTATTATTATTATTATTATTATTATTATTATTATTATTATTGCTATTATTATTATTAAGAGAGGCAAATGTAATTTCTAGACAAAATTTAAAATTTAAAATTTTGAAGTTCTCGAGCTAAGGGTTGAGGGCTGCCCCTCCTTGTTCCCCCAGGAGATTCGCACTCGATAATACATTATTGTTGTGTCAATAATATATCATAAGTTTTTTGTTTGTTTGCTGAAATGTAGTTTTCACCTGATGCAACTTCCTTGTGTTAATATAAATCAGGTGTGTGAGTAACATATTTTCCTCACTCAACCAGACTTGAATCCAAAAGAGAATAATATCTTCCTTATTTTTATTTTGATGCAGAGAAAATAGATAGCTTTCCTATCTTGTTCAAGGACACAATACACAAACCTCTACAGCTTCCACGTCACTTTCATCGTAGCATAGTCGAGCTAAAATTTTGATACAATTTACCGATCAAAAAAAGCTTCATCATCAACCAGTGCCTCAAAGCCGGCCCAGGTAATTGCGATAAAAGCAAATTTCATATAATATAACCCGTCTAATTTTGAATTTGAATTATGTAAATTGATGCATACATATTGACGATTGTGTGCAAGTGGAGATTTTTATGGGAATTCACATTGACAAAACAATGCAATGTGGATTGACGTTGTTGTCAAAAGATTTTGGGCAATTGATAAAGAAGGGATGTAAGAACCTATATATGTATATATTGCATTTATATATGAGTTTGCAAATGCATTTTCTTTACCAGTCGGTGATTTGGCCGATATTCTCATCTCTTCTTATCTTATATACAGTGGTTTAAGGATTATTCATGCCCAATTTGCTCAACGCATCACTTAGAAGGTGTGAGAAATATTATTGCAATAAAAAAAGTATAATTAAAAAGGACAAATAATAAAATAGAGAACCAAATCACAATAAAAAGGAGAAACCTGAGCCATCTGCATATGCGAGCCTGATTCAGACACGAGAGGCCTTTAGGCCGAGAGTCTTCCCAGTAGTTTGTCTGATGTTGCCAATAATCTCATCTCAAGTATGAAATAGGCTTATTTCCTACTATATTTATAATGAGTTTTAGTTTTATATTTTATTATTTTAATTGTCTTGTCTTGTTTAGTTGCCTAATTGTTATGTATTTTTCCTTTCCTAGTTTATTTTATTAGTTGTAGTTGTAGCCTATAAATAGGCATGAAATAAACCAAGAATTGTATTTGGTTCTGTTGATCTTTCTCTATATTTGTTTTGTGAGTTATTCTTAGATCTAACAATTGGTATAAGAGGTAATACTCACAAACAATAGTGGATGAAACATCAAAGAAGGAATCTATGAAGAGCTCGACGAAGGTTGAGGCTCAAGTGCCTGTGGAAGGTTCGGTTTCTGTTAGAAGCCAAGGAAGAGTAGGGTTCGCAGTCACGTACCCTATGCTAACAGACAACAACTACAAGGTATGCGCCTGTAAGATGAAGGTATTGATGCGTGCTATTGGAGTTTGGAGTGTGATCGAAGGAGAAGGCGATGTGAGTGAAGAAATAGACTAGTGGGCTCTAGCTGCGATCTACAAGCAATTCCGGATGTTGTCATGATGTCGATAGCAGACAAACATACATCCAAAGAAGTGTGGAAGGCTTTGGAGGAGATGAGAATTGGGGAGGATCGCGCAAGAAAGCAAACATTCTTGTGCTCAAACGAGAATTTGACAGATTGCTTATGGAAGAGTCAGAGACCATAAGTGAATTCTCTTTGAGGTTGAAAAACGTTGTGAATGAGATTTGAATCCTAGGGGTGAGATAACAGAATAGTTAGTAGTGGAGAAGCTATTTCGATCTGTCTCATATCGGTTTCTACATATTGTAGGTACTATACAACAATGAAGGGACTTAACTAAGATGATTGTTACAGAAGTTGTTGGGAGATTAAAAGCGTTTGAGTCAACACTGAAAGGGATGAGCCAGGAGAAAGAAAGCTAGAAAATCCTGCTTACTCGTGCTCAATGGCAGGCTCAAGAGAAAGAAAGCGAGAAACTCATGCTTACTCGTGCTCAATGGGAGGCCCAAGCATCTAAAGAGCTAAGGAATCACAAAAAACCAAGCTCATGGCGCGGTAGAGGTCATGGTCGTGGTCAAAAAAACTGGAGGAGAATTGACAAAGCAAATGAAAGGTGTTACAATTTTTTCGAGATGGGACACTTTGCTTATGAATGTGAAAATCCTTCAAAAGAAGAAGTCAATCTCGTGGAGCAGTGTTACAAGGAAAAACCTACTCTGTTTATGGCAGTCACAAACCTAGCTAGGAGAGAAGAGTCCGTTGAGAAAGAGCCTGCTCTCTTTATGGCAGTCACGAGCCAGGCTATGAGGGAAGAGTTCGTTGAGTTGAATGAGCCGGGACTGCATCATGAGCAGGGTTTCACAAAAGGAATGGAGTCAACCACCTGGTACCTTCATACTAGCGCCAACAATCACCTATTTAGGAACAGGGGTGTTTTTGCAGATTTAAATCATAAGGTACGTGGTTCTGTCAAGTTGGGAGATAGCTCAATTGTTAAAATAAAGGGTCGAGACACAATACCGCTCAAATATGTGAAGGGGGAGCAGTTGGAGTTAGCGGACAAGTCTCTTCAGAATTGAAGCGGAAGCAATTGTGTGAAATGGAGAAAGCAATCCAAGAAAGGTATAGAGACTTTGACTTGATAGAAGCACAGTTGAGTAGTGTGCATAATCAGCTCGAAAAGCATTCCAATGAGCTTGAATCGAGAGAAGATCAATTGGGGAGTTTGTGCATGGAGTATAAGTTTCAAGAAGATCAATTGGTGCAGGTGGAGAGACTGTATGAAGAACGGTCTAAGGAAATTGCTTCGCAAACCAAGCAGTTGGGGGAACTGGCCCAGGCGTTAACTTCTAGGGATAATGATCTAGGTGCAGTGTTGACACTAACAAGTGAGAAGTTGACAAAACTTCAGTCTATTGAAGAAAATATTGATGTACTTAAAACATCAATACAAAAATACAATGAAAAGCTTGAGGCTAAATATAAACAATACGAGAAAATTCAGAAATCAAGGGTTTCTTCAATGGAGGAGAATATTGGGGAGAGATTGCGAGACGCATGTGTAAAGAAGTTTCGGAAAGCATACGAGCAGGCGCACACGCAAGCTCATGTGCTGAAGCTCACTCTTCAATGGAAGGATTTGGAGGAGCACTTGGATTTGACTCGCAAGGTCCTCGAAAAGGGGTTGGAGAAGATGGTCTCACGCCAGAAGAGGGTTGAAGAGGGTTGAAGCGGCTCGAAGAGGCTCGAAGAGAAGTCGAACATCACGAATGCTTGGTCGTGTTGGAGGAGAAACCGTTGAAGGATTTGAAGGAGAAGGTTAGTAAGTGTATGGAGCATTTGGGTTTTGTGCAGATTCATGTTGTAGAGTGTTCTAAGGAAGATAAGTTAGAGCTGAGCAAAGAGGAAGGAGAAGAGTTTGTGAATGCTACTGAGTATAGAAGTCTCGTAGGAAGCTTACTATATCTAGTGAACTCACGACCAGATCTGGCTTACTCAGTAGGCACTGTTAGCAGGTTCATAGGGGAACCTCGAGTTCAACATTTTGAAGCAGTTAAACACATTCTCAAATATGTGAAAGGAACTCTTGATTTTGGAGTTTATTATGGCAATGGTGTATCAAAGTTAACTCCACTTTTTATGTTTGCACTTATGTCTTTGTTAGTTTTTGCTATTTGTATGATGATTTGTAGATTGAGCACCATGGTTGAGGGCTAAAACCCTTAGCCATGGGTGCTAGACATTGTAGACCTTGACTTTATTGCTATTTGAGAAAATATTTCTAGGGTGATGCTTGAGATGTGTGGTTTTTATTGTTTTAATTCGAGTTTGCTAGGTAGGCCACATAAAATGTATGCTAGGGTTCTTTGGACCTAGGTAGCATTAAGTGTGAGGGGCTTGAGACCGAGTTTTGACACCCCCGACGTAACACTTAGCCCACTTAGTATGCATGTTTAGGGGCTACGTCAATCTCGAGAGAGACGGGTAGTCCCGGATCTATAAACCACCAAGTGCTAGGGGTTCTACGCCGAGCGGAGACACCCCGAATTGGCACTTAGCCAACCACTGTCGGGCAAATTCAATTTTGAGTGAATTCGAACCCGAAAGGGCAAGGAATGACTCGGGATATGACAACTCCAATGCCGAGAAGCGGGGTTGTCAATTAGAACATAGGCTCATCTCGTAATCACCTAAAGAACTATGAAATCATTATAGTAATTCATTGTATACATGTCTAGCACCCTAGGCGCTTTCCGCTAATTGTCAATCACCACATCATTTGCTTGCCTGTTTATGTTAAATAGAAAATACCAAAAATAGTAGTAGTCTCGAGACCCTTTTACACAAACACACAATTGACCTAAGACCCGCATTAGTCCCTGCGGATCGACCTGGTTACTTACCAGTATAAATATATTACTTGTGATCGCGTACGCTTGTGCAAGGGAACATATCCGAAACGCGACGTTTTGCGTGACGCGTTTCGGTCCTACAAGTTTTTGGCGCCGTTGCCGGGGACTGATTGGTATTAGTTTGCTTGTTTGCTTGTTTTCATTTTAGTTCGTTTTCGACACTTGTTTGTGTTTCTTAAAGGTACTTGTTTAGTGCATCACCCGGAGCTCGGGAGCGCTAGAATTCGAATACATCTCGAAAATTGAAGCGTTGTGTCGGAGGAACAACGCCTTGAGGAGGCGTTCTCGTGAAGATTTGCTTGATACTAGTAACATCGCAGAAACACCGGGAAGGGTAGATCAACTACCACCCATTCTCGAAGGGGATCGCGAGGAGGATCCTCTTGACTTGAACAACAACGCCAGGCGAGGCCTAGAGGGAGAGGACTAAGATGATGATTACGCAGACGAGGACTACATTCCTCCTCCCTCTCGAGGTAATAGAGGAGGGGGGGTAAGAGGGAGAAGAATCCAACATCCTCATCTTCCGCGATATGGAAGAAGGGAAGAGCAATACCAACGGGGCCAACACTTTGCACTCCAACCAGTAATGTTGAGTCTTCTGAAAACTATCCCTCAATTCATGGGCAAGAAGGATGACGCCCACACTCATCTCACACTCTTGGAAGGCGTGGTCGAGACCGCGTCTAGTGGATACCCAACAGACTTGGTCAAGTGCAAGTTGCTCCCGATATCTTTGGGAGGAGAGTCTAAGAAGTGGTATATGACACTACCTTTACGGGAAAAGCGGAATTAGGAGAGCCTTGAAAGGGCGTTCCTTTGCAAGTATATTCTGCCACGGAAGGAAGGGGAATTCCGTAAGGATATCAAAAACTACTCTCAACTACTGGGAGAAACACTCGGTGAGACGTGGGAACGATCCAAGCAACTCTTGTGGAAGTGTCCCGATCACCGTATTTGTGATGATGTACTTAACAAGACCTTCTATTGGGGGCTTAATCAAGCTTCTCAAATGGCGGTGAACGCCGGTGCAGGAGGATCTCTTCTCTCCCTAGACCCTAAAGAAGTGTTTGATGTCGTAGAACAAGTGGCTCTACAAAGTTACGAGTGGAACGATGATGACAACAACTCGAACAATCAAGTAGCATCGGCCGCGCGAGACAATGAAGATCAAGAGACTATCAAGAGTCTCTCGTAGAAGATGAACATGCTTCTTAAGCTTATTCAAGGGAAGAACACGGAGTCCCAAGCACACGTAAACCGAGTTGACCATGGCAATAACAACTGTGGCAACTATGGTGGAAACAACAATGGTCGTGGGTATCAAGATCTCCCAAAACAGAACCACCCACAAGGCTATGGGAACAACTACAATGCAAGGCCTCAAAATAACCCCCCGAGAGGGTATGACAAAATGTTTCAAGAGCGCTCACAACAAGGAGCCAATCACCAAGGTAATCGCCCTCCCGTCTACGACAAGGGCCAAACCTCCAATTCTAAGGAAGATGAGTCCTTGAAGAACGTCTTAGCGGCTTTCATGAAGAGTCAAACTAGCATGAACGAGGAGTTCAGGCGAGGAATGCGAAACATGAAAGCATGGTTCGAACAAACTAGCGTGCCACGACCGATGGGGACTCTCCCAAGCAACACGGAGCAACCCCGGGATAATGAGAAGAAACCCATGAATGCAATCTCACTGGCGGACAAGGAGGTCGAAGAAGAACCAATGAATCTTGTGGAGGACAAGCCCGTTGAGGAGTTAAGGAGGCTAAAGATCATTCCACCGTTCCCACAAAGGATGAGGAATGTTGAAGAAACAATAGGTGTTTATGAATACCTCGAAGAAGTAAAGAAGGTAGAGATAAATGCTAACATGGTGAAGGCGTTGGAAAGAAAGGGTGATGCTCAAGGAACTCCAAAAAGTTCGAGGAAAGAAGAGAGAAGGCTCATGAGGAGCCTACAGTGAAGATGAGCTCGGGAGTGAGTGCAATACTAAACTCCCTCCCTCCAAAATTGTAAGATCCCGGTAGTTTTATAATCCCAATGGGGATAGATTTCACACACCACAAAGCTCTATGTGATTTAGGAGCGGTGTCAATGCAATGCCCTTAATTTTGTATGAAGAACTCGGGTTGAAGAGTATGAAGGAGACAAAGATGGAATTACAACTCGCGGACAAATCCATTGTGACCCCGGCGGGAGTTGTAGAGAACATATTGGTAAAGGTGGGAAAATTCATAGTGCCCACGGACTTTGTGGTGCTAGATTATAAAGGTAGCAAGGATGTCAACCTTATCTTAGGAAGACCATTATTGGCTACAGCGAACGCTTGTATTAGTGTCAAAACAGGAGAGCTAATGATCACCGTTGGTGGTGACTCAATCACCTTCCGGTTGTCTTCACAAAAGGAAGAACCCGATGCTAGATGCAAAACGGTCAAGATGGCAATGAATGATCTCGAGGAGCTCGAGGGTGAGGTAGAAGCTCATGAAATAAGAAGTGCTCTGGAAAGGAGCAAGGATGACGAGAAGTCAAGTCCCACGTGCCTTGAGATGAAGGCACTTTCAATAGTTGCAAAGCATATGGTGGCTATGTCCCAAGGGTCAAAGCCAAGGATCCGCCCGACAAAGAACAACCGGAAAGGACGGTAGAGGAAGAGTTGGAAGGTATCGGGGTCAAGAGCACTCCGAAGAAGGAAGATGTTAAAGAGGAGTTGGGGTTTCTTCTCAAGGAGATGAAGGCAATGCTCACTAGCTACGAGCGTGAAAGTGCGGAGGTTGAGACCTCAAAGTTTGAAAGAACACCCAAGCAAGCAAAGCAAAAAGGGAAAAAGAAGAAGCAAACGGGCCCAAAAGATGAAAGGGCAGAGAAAAAGATTTGGTTGCCCAAAGCATTGGTGGACCAATTGAGCAAGCTAACCACCAAGCCTATTGGAAGGTGGAAGAAGAAGTGGAAAAAGCTAGGACGACCATGGAGCATGTCATGCGTTGCCCCTCCTAGCATTGGAGATTAGAGTCTCCCACCCTTTGAACCGTCGAGCTAACGACGTTAAACAAATGCGCTCTTGGGAGGCACCCCAAATCTTATCTCTCCGCCTTGTAAATTCATAATTTGAATCATTTTTGCTAGTTTGTGCTAATATCGACTTGTTGTGTGCTTGAAGGGGGAAGGTCTGTTGGGCCAAAATGTGACGTGATAACGTTGCACAATGGTTTCCACGTGCAAGTGCACACGGGTCGCAAGTAATAATATTTATATGATCCGGTAAGATACCGAGTCGGTCCACATGGATTAATATGGGGTTTACGATTAGTTAATAAACGTGTTTGCTATTACGACACAGATAACAACATGCGATAAAGATGACGAATGGATTAAAACGCCTAAGGTGCTAGACAATCATCAAGTGAACAAGTTCGAGAAATATGCAATCTATTGAATAAACGGTCGGTTGAGCCTATGTCTTAAATGCCGACCTCGCCTTTCGGTAATGAGGTTGGCCTAATCTCAAGTGTTCCCGTGCCCTTTCAGTATTGAGAAAACTCGAGATCGCATACAAACGACAATAAAAGGCTAAGGGTTACGAGAAGGTGCCGAGACACGGTCTTGAGCCTACAACCCTCGGTGGATGCTCAGTCCGGGTTCTAATCCTTCCCTTTGGGTATCGGATAGAACACCTCTATCATACATTGTAAAACGTCACTTAAACAACACATGCATTCAAACAACAATCCACACAACACATTTGTCCTTCAATAAATCACTAATCTCAATAAACTTCACATTCACATTCTATATTGTCTAGCACCCATGGCTAAAGGGTTTAGACCATAACCATGGTGCTCAAGCTTAGCAACAACATGGTAACTACAAAGATACACATGAACAACATGAAGAACATAAAATAAAAGGATAGAAAATGCTCTTGGAATCCCGAGCAAGGTGTGTCTTCGATGTGTGATGAAGAACGGTGGAACTAGCGGTGTCTTTGGTGTCGAGGAAGATGAAGAACGCTTGAGAAACCACGAAGAACGCTCAAGAACACTTGAGAAATGGCTGAAAACTCCTTGGTCTCGTTTTCTCTCTCTACTTTTCTTCCTCCTTCAAAAAGTGGCTACAACCCTCTTATAGTTTTCTGATTCTGAGGGCGGTCACGATCGTGACTAGCAAGGCACGATCGTGCCTCTGTCTTGGTCACGATCGTGGGCAGTAAATCGCACGATCGTGGCTTGGTCATGGTGGCGATCGTGGCTTCGTCGGGCACGATCGTGCCTCGGGGAAGGTAAGATATTTTGAATCGCCTCGATCCTTTACCCCATAAAGCCACGATCGTGGGTCTTCAAGGGGCGATCGTGCCTCACGGGGGCACGATCGTGGCTCCGTCGTGACTGAGATCGGGGGTGCCCGCTGTAAGTTGAATATAATTCGCCAATATATTTTAAGGGGGGGGGGGGGGGGGGCACGATCGTGTCTCCATTGGTCACGATCGTGGCTAAAAGCCTCTGCCCGGCTGTTTGGTCAACGCCCTTTGACGTTTTGCTCGGTGCCTCGTTTTTGGCCCTTTTTCCTCCCATTCCTGCGTACGCACCTCAAAACACCAAAAAGCATAATATATGTACTCCCGGGCCTGACTTGGCCACTATCAGACACAAATGCACCGAATTGTGAGGTTAAACGGTCTCGAAACGAGACCTTTTGACCCCACAACAAACACAGCCCACTTGAACACTTATCGTCCCGATAAGTCAACAAGTGTACTGCAAAATTCACCGAGTTAAGAACCCTGAGTCAACTCAATAGGAGGAGCTCGGCATCTCCTAGGGGTTTTAGGCAAACTACCCCGAACCGAAACAAGTAAAACAAGTGGGAAAACTTACCACTATAACACAACGACAAAACAAGACACTAACTAGACTCAAAACAACACTATCCCTAACACCCACATTGAGACTCCATAGGCATAATTCATAATTGCAAGTAAGTATTCATGTGAACTCGAAATACTCATGCAAAGGACAACGTGCACAAAAGGTATCATTTTTCACTCCGCATACATGCTAAACAACACTTGCCCTTACACAACATGCATCACATAAATCCCTCTTCCTCAATACTTTGGTGATCACATATTAATGGTTCGAACCGATCCCGATGATCACTAGACCATAGCCAAAAGTGAATTCATAAATGTAGGGCTTACTTGGCTTGTAGTGTAGGTTAGACTCGGGTGGGTGTTTTTAGAGGGAGAATCCAGGAAAATCAATGGTGCTCAATTCCTAAGTTGCCTCAACCTCACAAATCCTATTACACTTCAATCTCTCCCCAAGACTCGTTGTCAATCACTTGTTACCCCTTTTTACCCCAAATCATCCTTTCCCATCTTTTTCTGCTTTGATCACCGACACTTTCCTCTGCTTTTGGTTTGCTCCACAATGCTAAATTTCAACCACTTTGGCGATTTGCATTTGGGCTTTCGTCCGGGTTTGGTTTGTTGGTTTTCCTTTCATAGTGCTTTTCTTTCCTTCGGCATTTTTGCTCTCCTTCATTAGGATCTTCCGGCATGCCAAATTTTTCACTTACACTATCTTGTTTTCTTTTGTTGTCCCTAAACCCGAAACGCAGCAGCTTCCGAAATGTCACAATTGGTGTCTTTTTAGCAGTGATATTCTCTTCCAATGGCCTTTTTATCTTTTCTTTTCCCCAAACCCCATGTCACCGTCTTCATTCCTATACAATTGAACTAACCCTTCCCCCCCACTCGTTGAAGCAACTAAGCAATGAGAAGCTCGGGTTCGTGTCACAGATAGGCTAATGAGTTTAGGTTTCAACATGTAAGGTTCATAAACAAGGCATTTTGGCAAGAGAGGGTACTACGGATGGCGGGTATAGGGTTATTTCATGGTTTACTCAACGGTCCAACATATCGCCTACGAATCATTTCCCTTGGTCTATGATCTTTTTGGCCAAAGCCAACATGGTCAACCCATTAACACAAATCACGAAGCATTGATGAGGATGCATATAATGTAAATGGAAAGCATAGCATCACACACAACGTGTTATAATGTGATCATACATTTTGGCCCACGATGGCCTTTTCCACAAATATCCCCAATTCGACATTACACTAATATGCAATCACAACATCATGCTCACGAAAATCTCAACTTGGGCAAAGTGCCCCACATGCTCAAAATCAAACAACCCTCAATTTAGCAAAGTAAAACTAAACATGTCAAATGCAAAGATATAATTTAAACATGTCATAGTTCATACATCACCAAAATAAGGGTCTCCAAACTGACCCAAAATATCATAAGTTCAACACAAAGTTTCAAAGTTTAACAAGTCTAAACCGACAACACTAGATGATACCTCTCAATACGTCGGGTCGTCGTAGAGGAAATCACCTTCTCCTCCTTCTGCCTGGTCATGGGCACCGCTCGGGCCTGCTCCACTCGGGTCCGGATAGTGGAAGTGCATGTATGGGCCGGACGGGACCGGGAAAGCAGCTCCCTGGAAAGCTGGATGCTCCTGGAATCGCGACAGGTAGAAGCTCGCGATGCCCCACATGTCGTGGTGCTGCTGGTACATCGTCTGGTCCACGTGCCCCTGGAAGGCATGCATCCTCGCCCACTCATGCCGAGACCGCTCGGAATCCTCCCGCTGCTGGATGCGCATCGCCCTCATCATGGCGAGCACATCCTCGTCCTGCTCCGGCTGCGGCTGCGGCTGCGGCTGCGGCTCCTGCTCTGATTCTGCTCCTCCCGCCTGGGCTCTGGCTGCCCGTGCTGCAGCTGCCCGGGCTCTCGCTCTGTCCTCTGGTGCCATCCTTGTGAGCAGTTGTTGCCTGTTCTGGATCTTGACCCGAATCCGCTCCAATCGAGGGTAGCTTTCCTTCACTATCTCGCCGAAGGTCGACCCCCTGATCTCCTGACCTCGAACTGCCTCCTTCTCGAAGATAGGAGGGCCCGTGGGGTAGTTCACCCCGCTGACAAGCCCCCAGACGATCTGAGTGACTAAGCAACCCGCTCCAATGCCTCCCGGCTGTCTGGAAGGCATCTCGAGCAACTGGTCCCAGATGGTCCTCTCCCAAGGCGCCCTCATGTCCGTGCGATACGGGTTCAGAATCCACAATTCTTTGAGAGTAACGTCGTATTGACCGTTCTCTCTACAGAATAGTGTTCCCGCGAGGAACCGCTGCAGCATAAGCATCCTGGGCTGGTCTTCGGGGATGTCCTTGGCCTTGTTGGTCTTTTCCCAATATTGATTTAGCGTGATGTGATACCACATCTCGCTGTTGGAAAGACCCAACTCTGGCGCTTCTCCCTCCGAGAAGCCAAACATGGAGGTGAGGTCATCTCTGGTCATCTTGCATTTCCTCCCACACACCCGGAAAGAAATCTCCGTCTTCTCCTTGTTCACCGGCTCCACGGTGGCAAAGAATTGCCGGGTCAAATCTTCGAAGACCGGGGGCCTCCATGTCATCATTCCCGGCCATCCTAGCCGAATGGCCTTCTCGTGCAGCTCTTCCCAAATGCCTAAACTCCGGCATAGGTACTCGTTGAAAAACCGTCCGGTCATCACCAGCCGGTCTTCGAATGCCTCGTACCTTCGCTTGTACGGGCCTACGGTGGTGAACCTGAGACATGCCATATTGGGCGTCGCAACCGGGAGTCGGGCAGCTTGTTGAGCAGGAGGTGCTCTTGTGCCTGAGGTGCCGGCACCGGCGGTTCGAGCCTTTTTGCTCACAAGGTTTGCACGGGTTTGGTCTGTAGGTTTCTTAGGTGCCATTGCAAGGAGGTGGAGCTATTGAGAGTGAGTGCCTAAAGTTACCGGCCTATGTCGCCGGAAAATTTGCCAGAAAAATCGCCGGAAAAAGGTAAAGGGTGGGCTTTATGTGGAGGTTTGGGTAGGGTGTAGGGTGAGGAGTGTGTAGGGGAGTGTGGTCCATTTAGCAACTAATTCCGGCGAGAAGTGGCCGGAATCTATGGTGAATGATGGTTTTTGTGGAGGTTTTGTGGACAAAAAATGGTGAAAATAGCAACTAGATGCTAAGGAAGGAGTGGGGAGTGATGGGGGTACCTTTTTCCGATGATTGGCGGCGAGAATCGGCAAGATTAGGAGGTTTTCTGGCGAAAAACGGCTGCTGGCGGCCCTGTAGAATTTTAGGGTTCGCGAAAAGTGAAGAAGAAAGGGGCTGAAATCGCTTTATACGAGCAGAGGCACGATCGTGCCTGATGAGGCACGATCGTGACTCGCCAAAATATTCGGAGGCACGATCGTGGCTCCCCCATGACTGAAATCGTGGGAACCCACGGTAAGTTGGGATTAATTCGAATATATTCAGCCACGATCGTCCCTGGGGAGGGCACGATCATGACTCGATGAAATTTCCCAGGTCACGATCGTCCCTGGAGGGGCACGATCGTGACTCAGCGCTTTCTCCCAACCCACGATCGTGCCTCCATGGTCACGATCGTGCCTTGCCCAAATTTCTTACCTTTTCCATTCTTTTCTTCTTCTTCTTCACACGTAGAGCACTCGAACCCATAACCTGCACTTAGACTTGTTTTGAAACTTGTTAAATGACTCAATTGTGGTGTGTGAGACACACACCACACTTAACCCCACACTCGGGGTCGAATTACCCTAAGACTCCATAAACCGAAACTAAACACATATGTACAAGTGATTCATGTTACCTTCCTTCTTCTTACCGGGCCGTAGGCGGCCTCTGAGTTCTTCTGTGGGTGATGTCCGTCAACTGCGCTTGCACATCCTCCTTGAAATCCTTAATATCCTCTCGGACCGTCATGATATTCACGATGATTTCCTCGAACTGGCTCTCAATATGGATCATCGGATCCTCCGGCGGGGTGGGACTATCCTCGGGTACCGGCGAGTTCACCGGCCACCTTGGCGCCGGCGAGTTTCCCTCGTCGTCATCCGATGAGGATGGGGCATTTAGTCCTAATTCCCATTGATTCATTTTTGGACGAGAGAATGATGAAGATGACACTCGGGAGAATTTCTTGAACTTGTGAGAAGGCTTAGAGCAATGGAATGGAGAGAGAGGGAAGGAGCTCCCTTTATTGACCAAAGGGTGATTGGTGGGGCCTAACTTTTCCCCAAAACTCTCCTGTGACTCTCCTCTCCTGTCTTGCTTTTTGCCCTTCTTCATTATGAAAGACATCCAATCACCTGCACAAAGTAACACACACACACTCTACAAAGCCTAGACTCAATAGTGGGGTGTGGGACACACACCACACTTAGGGTATTACTATACCCAAACTTAATTAAACCCGACAATGGTGTGTACCCCGTACACACCACACTTACGACTCAACCGCGCCTTACTTTCACGGCGACACACTTAGACAAATAAAACCGACAATACTACTAATCAGTGCACAACAACCCGCATAGAGGAGCAAACCATTCAAGGTTACAAGGCGATCACAAGCCTTAAGCAAGATCAACCCCACTCAATAAACTTAGGAGAAAGTACATACTACCTTTCTCGAAATAGTGTGGTTGACTTGACTTGATGGGTTGACCCGGGTGTTGGCTTGTTCGTTTTGCGAAGGAGAAGTGTACGCCAAGCGTCGTGATTGCACCGGTTCCTTCATGCGATAAACAAACAATAATTAGTGCATTGCTATTACCCAAATAAACTAAATTGTGGGAATTTACACAGATGGGGTTAGAAACTTGGGCTGCCTCCCAATAGCGCATTTGTTTAACGTCGTTAGCCCGACGAAAATGGGGTAGTCAACACACTACCCTCGATCTAAGCCGCCTTCTTCGGGAAACTCTCCTCCTTCTTCTTCTCCAAACCCCCTTACCTCTTCTTCCATATCCGGCTCAATATCCTTGCCGTCAATACCATGATAGAGCTTCAAATAAAGCCCATTTGCGAAGAAAGTTGTCTCGTCCTTTGGATCCAAGATTTCCATCACTCCGTGGTTCAAACATGAGATGATTCTAAATGGACCCGACCACTTGGACTTGAGTTTACCGGCATGGAGTTTCAGCTTGGCGTTATAGAGCAACACCAATTGTCCTGGTTCGAAGCTCCTCTTTATGATATGCTTGTCGTGCCAACGCTTCGTCTTTTCTTTATAAATGGCGTTGCTCTCATACGCCTCTCTTCTCCATTCCTCAAGCTCCTCGATGTGAAGCACCCTTTTCTTTCCCGCTTTTCCCAAATCCATATTACACCTCATTATCCTTGCCATATATTCAATCTCCACCGGCAAGTGGCACGCTTTCCCATACACCATCCGATATGGTGACATGTTTAGCGGTGCGATAAGCCCAGAGGGCTTCATCAAGGCGTTCCGACCAATCTTTTCAATTCGGGCCGACCATTTTTTCCAAGACCCCTTTGATTTCCTTATTAGCGCTTTCCGCTTGGCCATTGCATTGGGGGTGGTAAGCGAGAGCCATTTTGTGATTCATGCCAAATTTCTTGGCAAGAGCCTTGAAGAGCTTATTCCGGAAATGGGCACCTCGATCGCTTATGATAGCTCAGGGGGTTCCGAAGCGTGCGATGATGTTTCGCTTGACGAACTTAATAACCGTCCTCGCATCCGCTGCGATACATGCTTATGCCTCAACCCACTTAGAGACATAGTCCACCGCGACTATTATGTAGAGCTTCCCATAAGACGATGGGAAAGGTCCCATAAAATCCATTCCCCACACATCGAACACTTCCACTTCTAGTATGCCGGTGAGAGGCATCTCGTGCCTCCGGGAGACATTTCCCACCCTCTGACACCTATCACACTGTTTAATGTGCTCGTGACAATCCTTGAAGAGGGTTGGCCAATAGAAGCCCGATTGCAACACTTTTCTAGCGGTCCTATCACCCGCGAAGTGACCTCCATATGGGGAGTTATGGCATGTCTCCAAAATTCCAGGAATTTCGCTCTCTGCTACACATCGGCGGAAGATTTGGTCGTTTCCTTGCTTGAAGAGATAAGGCTCATCCCAATAGTACTTGTTGCAAGAGTGAAGGAACCTCTTCTTTTGTTGAGAAGTAATCCCCAAAGGCACGATCCCACATGAAACATAGTTTGCGATATCGGCATACCAAGGTGATGCGCTCTCTATCGCCAAAACATGCTCGTCGGGAAATACGTCTTTGATTTCCTCCTCGCATTCCTTCTCGCCATTTTTCACTCGAGATAAGTGATCGGCCACTTGATTTTTGATTCCCTTCCGATCCATTATCTCGAGCTCGAATTCTTGCAACAATAGCACCCATCGAATCAACCGAGCTTTAACCTCCTTCTTGGTTAGCAAATATTTCAAGGCCGCATGATCCGTGTGCACTATGGTTTTCGACCCGATCACGTATTGCCGAAACTTCTCAAAAGCAAATACCACTGCCAAGAACTCCTTCTCAGTGACTGTGTAGTTTTCTTGAGCATCGTTCAGCGTTCGACTTGCATAGGCTATGACGCGAAAGATCTTATCATGTTTCTGGCCTAAAACTGCTCCCAAAGCGTAATCGCTCGCGTCACAGATGATCTCGAATGGTCGATCCCAATCCGGAGCCGCTACTATTGGAGCCTTTACCAATCTCGCTCTCAACTCGTCGAAAGCAACCTTGCATTCCCTTGTGAATTCAAATTTCATCTCCTTCTCGAGCAATTTGCATAATGGTTTGGCCACTTTTGAGAAGTCTTGGATAAAGCGTCTGTAAAACCCCGCATGGCCAAGAAAACTTCTCACCAACCTCACAGAAGACGGATAAGGAAGAGTCTCAATGACACTAACCTTGGCCCGATCCACCTCAAATCCCTCTTTTGAGATCTTGTGGCCTAGAACAATTCCTTCCCGCACCATGAAGTGGCATTTCTCCCAGTTGAGCACCAAGTTAGTTTCCTCGCATCTTTTCAACACATTTCCCAGATGCTCCAGACATTCGTCAAATGACCTTCCGAAAACTGAGAAGTCATCCATGAAAACTTCTACATAATTCTCGGCCATATCGGAGAAGATGGCCATCATACACCTTTGGAAGGTCGCCAGGGCATTGCAAAGCCCAAAAGGCATTCGTCGGAAGGCAAAATTTCCGTAGGGGCAAGTGAAGGTTGTCTTCTCCTGATCTTCTACGGCTATGTGGATTTGATTATAACCACTGTAGCCGTCTAGGAAACAATAGAACTCATTCCCGGCCAACCGATCCAACATTTGATCAATGAAGGGTAGCGGGAAATGATCCTTCCTTGTTGCTTTGTTCAACTTTCGGTAGTCCATGCATATACGCCACCCGGTCACGGTGCGTTGAGGAATCAATTCATTGTTCGCATTTACGACTACCGTTAACCCTCCCTTCTTCGGAACACATTGAACCGGGCTAACCCACTTGCTGTCTGAAATGGGATATATCACCCCGGCATCTAACCATTTCAAGATCTCCTTTTTTACCACCTCCTTCATGGCTGGATTTAGCCGCCTTTGATGCTCAACTGAACCTCCGCACTCCTGTTCTAGAATAATTTTGTGCGTGCAAAAAGCTGGATCTATTCCTTTGATGTCGGCAATAGTCCATCCTAATGCACCCTTGTGTTTCTGCAACAAACTCATCAACCTCGCTTCCTGATCTGGGCCTAAAGCAGAAGAGATAACAACTGGAAGCGTCGAGTCTGGTCCCAAATATTCATACTTCAAGTGCTTGGGAAGCACCTTCAGTTCAAGCCTCGGAGCTTCCTCAAGCGATGGCTTGGTGTGGGGAACAACTCTATCTCCCGTAAACAATGGCTCAGAGCCCCTATATCCTTCTCTTCTTTCAACAAACCCGAGTGCACATAATTCCCTTTGCTCGTCCCTTTCCTCTTTTTCTTCACGCTCTAATTGTTCAAAGAAAGCACTAGAAAAATCATTAGTACTTAAACAAATTGAGGGTAGAACGTTTTGTACCTCTTGATCAATCAAGGAGATGGCCGCTACTTCCGAATAATCCATATCGGGTGCTTTAATCCCTCTCAGAATATCGAAAATAATAGTTTCTCCTCCCACCGTCATCTCCAATACGCCTTGCTTAACACGGATTACCGTATCGGCGGTTGCGAGAAAAGGTCGCCCTAGGATTAGGGGAACTGCATGATCAACCGGAAGTCAAGAATAATGAAGTCGGCCGGCAAGATAAATTTCCCAATACGCACTAGCACATCTTCAACTACCCCCTCGGGGTATACCACTTGTCGGTTAGCCAAGTGTAAATAAACCGATGTTTTCTTCATGTAGCCAATTTGAAGTGATTTGAAGACGGAAAGCGGCATAAGATTAATACCGACACCTAGATCGCATAAGGACATCATTTCCTTTGCTCTTCCTATCCCGACTAGAACTGTAAAGCTTCCCGGGTCCTTCTCCTTTGGAGGCAACTTGTTTAACACCAATGCGCTACACTCCTCATTCAATGCAATCTTGGAGCACTCTTGCAAGCGCTGACGGTTAGAGAGGATCTCCTTGAAAAACTTGTGATATTTAGGCATTTCATCCAATGCCTCGATAAGAGGAATGTTGATAGAGATTTGCCTAAACACATCAAGGCATCGGGCGAATTGAACGTCGTTGCATTTAGCTTTTCTTTTCACCCGTTGAGGGAACGGGGGTCTAAGAACGGGAGTATGAGGTTTGGCTCGAGAGACATCAACTTGGGGTCCCTCTTGGGACTCGTCTTGCCTTTCTTGAGGTGCTTCTTGTTCTCCCTCCGCATTCCCGAGATCTTCATCCTCAAACCCCAAATCCTCAACAACGGCCTCTTCAACTTCCGGTTCATACCCCACCGGGATCGATGGCCCTGGTAATGTGCTTCCGCTTCTCAAAGTGATAGCTTTGACATGTTCTTTGCCATGATTTTTCGGCACCTCGGTATTTGACGGAAGAGTTCCCATTTGTCTCGGCGCACTACTTTGCTCCCATCGAGCGTCGTTGTTCCTCTGATTTCTCCTTAGCTCATTTGTTACTGCTGTTTGGCTTTTTATGAAAGCCTCAAGCACGTCTCTTAGCGACTCCTCGCTCTTAGAGTTAGAATGTTGACCTTTGTCATAGCTTGACGGACAGTTGTTTTGGCCATTGTTGCCACCTTGGGAACGATCCGGATAAACCCTGCCATAACTACTTGCATTAGCCTGTGGCCTTGGTTTGTAGTTATTCCCGTACCCTTGGGGATGACTTTGCACCGATCGATCTTGATATCCCCGTGCACTTCCATATCCCCCAAAGTTACCCTTATTGTGGTTGATGTTGTTGTTGTTGTTGTTGTTGTTGTTGTTGTTGTTGTTGTTGTTGTTGTTGTTGTTGTAATCCATGCGATTCACCCCCGCTTGAGGCCTCAAATTCCTTCCTTGATCTCCTTGCGCCATGTTAAGAAGTCTGTTCATCTTGTCTGAGAGACTTTTCATTATCTCTTGTTCCTCTCCTTTTCGTGCATATGACGGTCCTTGGTTATTCTGGGCCGCTTCTGCTTCATTGTATTCATAACTCTGGAGCGCAACTTGCTCCACCACATCAAACACTGCACCCAGGGCTATTGATAGAAGTGATCCCCCTGAGCCGGCATTAATCGCCATCTGAGATGCTTGGTTCAAACCCCAGTAGAACGTCTTGTTCAAGACCTCATCGCAGATTTGATGGTCCGGACACTTCCTCAGCAACTGTTTAAATCTTTCCCACATCTCTCCAAGAGTTTCACCCCGGAGTTGGGTATAGTTGTTGATTTCCTTCCGGAGCAAGCCCTCCTTTCGAGGAGGCACATACTTTGACAAGAATGCTCGCTCTAGGCTTACCCAATCTCGCTTCTCTCGAAGAGGGAGCGTCATGTACCATGCCTTTGCCGCCCCTCCCAAAGAGATGGGAAGTAACTTGGTCTTGACTAGATCCTCCGGATAACCATTGGCCGTAGTTTCCACGACGTCTTCAAGAAGCTTTAGATGATTATGGGCGTCGGTATTGTTGCCCATGAACTGCAGGTTTGTCCTCAATAGACTCAGCATTACTGATGTGAGCTCGAAGTCCGGAGCTTGGTGATATTGGTCTACCCTTCTTCTATGTCTAGGTTGATGAGGTCGTGGCGTTCCTCTTCCCCTCCTCCCTCGCGGTCCTCTAGGGGGAAGCGGAGATAACGGAGGAATGTCGTCATCCTCGGCATAGTAGTCTTCATGATCATCGGATCCAAAGTACGATCTTTCATTATTGTTTCCCTCTGCGGGAACTTCTTCCCGATCCCGTCCCAAAATGGGAGGTCTTTGTTCCACTCTAGTAGGAGTATCGTCCATACTTCTTTGTTGTGCCTGATTTTCGCTGACACGCTTTTTCAAAGCGTTGTTCCTTCGACACAAAACTTCGATTTCTGGATTGAAATTTAACTCTGGCACTCCCGAGCTTCGGGTCTTGTACCAAATAAGTACCTTCAAATACACTAAACAATATCAATATCACAACAAAACATACACAAGCATTTACCAATCGTAGATCGATTAATCCCCGGCAACGGCGCCAAAAACTTGTTGGGCCAAAATGTGACGTGATAACGTCGCACAATAGTTTCCACGTGCAAGTGCACACGGGTCGCAAGTAATAATATTTATATGATCCGGTAAGATACCGAGTCGGTCCACAGGGATTAATATGGGGTTTACGATTAGTTAATAAACGTGTTTGCTATTATGACACAGATAACAACGTGCGATAAAGATTATGAATGGATTAAAACGCCTAGGGTGCTAGACAATCATCAAGTGAACAAGTTTGAGAAATATGCAATCTATTGAATAAACGGTCGGTTGAGCCTATGTCTTAAATGCCGACCTCGCCTTTTGGTAATGAGGTTGACCTAATCTCGAGTGTTCCCGTGCCCTTTCGGTATTGAGAAAACTCGAGATCGCATGCAAACGACAATAAAAGGCTAAGGGTTACGAGAAGGTGCCAAGACACGGTCTTGAGCCTAAAACCCTCGGTGGATGCTAAGTCCGGGTTCTAATCCTTCCCTTTCGGTATCGGATAGAACACCTCTATCATACATTGTAAAACGTCACTTAAACAACACATGCATTCAAACAACAATCCACACAACACATTTGTCCTTAAATAAATCACTAATCTCAATAAACTTCACATTCACATTCTATATTGTCTAGCACCCATGGCTAAAGGGTTTAGCCCATAACCATGGTGCTCAAGCTTAGCAACAACATGGTAACTACAAAGATACACATGAACAACATGAAGAACATAAAATAAAAGGATAGAAAATGCTCTTGGAATCCCGAGCAAGGTGTGTCTTCGATGTGTGATGAAGAACGGTGGAACTAGCGGTGTCTTTGGTGTCGAGGAAGATGAAGAACGCTTGAGAAACCACGAAGAACGCTCAAGAACACTTGAGAAATGGCTGAAAACTCCTTGGTCTCGTTTTCTCTCTCTACTTTTCTTCCTCCTTCAAAAAGTGGCTACAACCCTCTTATAGTTTTCTGATTCTGAGGGTGGTCACGATCGTGACTAGCAAGGCACGATCGTGCCTCTAACTTGGTCACGATCGTGGGCAGTAAATGGCACGATCGTGGCTTGGTCATGGTGGCGATCGTGGCTTCGTCGGGCACGATCGTGCCTCGGGGCAGGTAAGATATTTTGAATCGCCTCGATCCTTTACCCCATAAAGCCACGATCGTGGGCCTTCAAGGGGCGATCGTGCCTCACGGGGGCACGATCGTGGCTCCGTCGTGACTGAGATCGAGGGTGCCCACTGTAAGTTGAATATAATTCGCCAATATATTTTAAAGGGGGGGCACGATCGTGACCGGCTGAGGGACGATCGTGCCTAATGAGCCACGATCGTGCCTCCATTGGTCACGATCGTGGCTAAAAGCCTCTGCCCGGCTGTTTGGTCAACGTCCTTTGACTTTTTACTCGGTGCCTCGTTTTTGGCCCTTTTTCCTCCCATTCCTGCGTACGCACCTCAAAACACCAAAAAGCATAATATATGTACTCCCGGGCCTGACTCGGCCACTATCGGACACAAATGCACCGAATTGTGAGGTTAAACGGTCTCGAAACGAGACCTTTTGACCCCACAACAAGGTCCTATCACGACGCCTATATTTAGGAGATAGAGCTTAAAAGCATGGCGTAGACGCTTTCCTCACACAACAAGGTCGATTTGTCAACTCGGGAGAAACCGTCAAGCGAAGATAATCTCACTCTTTTTGAGGAAGGTAACACACACTTTCTACATGGACTTATTGTCTTAAGATTGTTTTGCTCAAGGCTTGTGATCGCTTTGTGACCTTGAAAGGTTTGCCCCTCTAAGTGAGTTGATTTGACAAAATTGGCATGCTAGCTTTGTAGGAATTTTGTGATGATTGACGGCTTGGTTGAGACTTAAGTGTGGTGTGTACCGCGTACACACCACATTTGGTCGTTTTTAATGTTTTAGTGTTGCTTAAGACCAAGTGAGGTCTTAAGTGTGGTGTGTACCCCGTACACACCACATTCGAGTTTATTGAGTCGTGGGCTTGGTAAAGCCCTAAGTGTGGTGTGTGATTGATCACACACCACAATTGAGTCTTTTAATGTGAATCTTGCATGTTTAAGTAGGACCTTTTTGCTTGAAATGCTTGATTTGAGTGCTTAATTGGGATTGTCGGTTTTTGTGCATGATGGGTACGTTACTTGGGATGACAATGTTTTTAATGTGGTTAATTGGATGCATATGAGGGGTTATATGGGATCGTTGTGGTAATATGGAAATGCACTTGTGTGCCAAAGTGTATGCGTACATTTAACCCATTTTTGAAGTTTATTACTTGCTAGAATCATTTGTTGCATCCCCACTAATGTCTCGTGTTTAGAACTAGTAATCCAACCACGATCGGCTTCGGGCCAAGAACTACTGACCATGAGGTAAGATCTGTAGGCCATTATTTAGATCGTTTAAGCCTAAACATATCTACCTTAACACTTAATCCATAGCACCCATTCCGAGCCAAATAGCCTTTTTAATTTTCCCTACATTACAAGCCAATGTGCCTTTCGTTTCTATATCCAAACATCAATTTGAACTCGTGCATCATATTTCTTAGTTTCTTCGTTGAGTGTGGGTTCAATATGTGATTTAGATCAATGTATAGGAATGAAAACGCAACAAGGGATTGGGATAAAAAGGGCTTGACGAATGACTAGTGAATTGAATTTGATTCACAAGTGAGGAAAGTAGACAATCAACCTAAGAGAAATGCTATTCACCATGGGAACACTTGGGTTTGGGGGAACAATTTGAGAATTATTGAAATGAAAAATCAAAAGAGAAAATGAGAAAAAGAAAGAAAAAAAAAGTGAAATAAAGACCTCAAACCCAAGTGAAAGCTTAAATGAAGAAGAAAAAGAATAGTTCGAGCTTGAGAAGCAAAAGTCTAAGCTAGGTTGATAATTGTCACTAATAAGATCTTAAAAAGCCCGGGAAAATGGGAAGAAAGGGAAGGGATTGAGTGAGTTGAGGGGTAGATCATATTAGGAAAGAACACATTTGGGGAGAGAACTGAATGTAATTGGGGGTTGGTGAGGAACGAAGAAATTTTGTGATAATGCATCATTATTACACCGTTTTGATCCTCTAAACTCATACCCGAGCCCAAACCAAACATTACAAGCCTAGTAAAGCCCAACACTAGAGATTTGCTCATGGCGCTAGTCAAGTGATCATTAGGATCGGATTTGGTTACTAGCTTATGAACACCAAGGCATTAGGGGAAAGGGACCCTAAGTGATGAAACATATGTTAAGGCAAGTTTTGTAAGTTATTTATGTGGCGTGAAAATGATACCCCATGTGTGTTTGAATGATCACATTGAAAATTCAGAGATTAGCTCCCGTCGCAAATGCTCATTATCCGTCGTGAATCAAGCAATCTTAGCTTGCATGTCAAGTGTTTTGTGTTAGGTTTAGTTGTGTTATTGAGTTGTGGGTGTTGGTCTTGAAACCCTCGGGAGAAGTTGAGCTCCCCCTACGTGGGTGGGCCACAGGGTACCTAACTCGGCAAATGTTGTTAGCGCTTCTTTGACTTATCGAGATGATAAGTATTTAAGTGTGGTGTGTTGTTGCGAGGTCAAGCAACATCAATTTGACCTAGATCAACCCCCAAATTAGATGCTTATTTGCCTCGTAGTGGCCTTAGAGAGCCAAATAGGGCAATTTTATGCTCTTCGGTGTTTTCAAGAGCATATGCAGGAAATGGTGAAAAGAAGGCCAAGGTTCGAGATTCGGGGAGATTGAGACTTAAGGAGCAAGAAACCACAATGGGCTACAAAAACCATTAGGCACGATCATGCCTCGATGAATATTTTTGGTGATTATTTTCTTCAACTTACAGAGAGTTTCCACAATTTCAGTCACGATCGAGGGACGATCGTGACCATGAGAGAGGCACGATCGTGACTCCGAAGTCACGATTGTGACTTGAGTTCAAACAAAGAAGCGATTGTGCCCATCAAAAGAAGACCGTGGCGCGTGAAGTGGTCCTCTTGTGTCGAGTCACGATCGTGACTACCCTATGCACGATCGTGACCCTGACCAAGTCACGATCATAACGTCCCTAGGGACAATCGTGACCAAGGCAAAAGTCAGAGAGTATACAGGTCTTTTGACCTATTGATGGGACATATACTTCACCTACCCACATCCCATCGGCAGCCTTGAAGATTTTACATCACACATTCTCTTGGTCCTTGATTCTTGGTAGCTCTTCATCTTACTTTCACTTTAAGGGAGTTTGAGGAGTAAAATCTCACTTGAAGTCTACCCTTAAGCTAGAAGTGAAGCTTGTGAAGGCAAGTTCATCACCATCTCACAAACCTTCAAGGAGTTCATCTTCCACCTCAAGAGGCTTGAAGACCCAACCTCCTCCAAACACCAAGAGCATTCTCAACTCCACTTTTTATGTTTTCACTTATGTCTTTGTTAGTTTTTGCTATTTGTATGATGATTTGTAGATTGAGCAACATGGTTGAGGGCTAAAACCCTTAGCCATGGGTGCTAGACATTGTAGACCTTGATTTTATTGCTATTTGAGGAAATAGTTCTAGGGTGATGCTTAAGATGTGTGGTTTTCTTGTTTTAATTCGTGTTTGCTAGGTAGGACACATACAATGTATGCTATGGTTCTTTGGACCTAGGTAGCATTAAGTGTGAGGGGCTCGAAACCAAGTTTTGACACCCCAACGTAACACTTAGCCCACTTAGTATGCATGTTTAGGGGCTATGTCGGTCTCGAGAGAGACAGGTAGTCCCGGATCTAGAAACCACCAAGTCCTAGGGGTTCTACGCCAAGCGGAGACACCCCGAATTGGCACTTATCCAACCACTGTCGGGCAAATGCAATTTCGAGTGACTTCGAACCCGAGAGGGCAAGGAGTGACTCGGGATTAGGACAACTCCGATGCCGAGAGGCGGGGTTGTCAATTAGAACATAGGCTCATCTCATAATCACCTAAAGAATTATGAAATCATTATAGTAATTCAATGTCTGCGTGTCTAGCACCCTAGGCGCTTTCCACTAATTGTCAATCACCCCATCATTTGCTTGCTTATTTATGTTAAATAAAAAATACCAAAAATAGTAGTAGTCTCGAGACCCTTTGACACAAACACACAATTGACCTAAGACCCACATTAGTCCCTGTGGATCGACTCGGTTACTTACCGGTATAAATATATTACTTGTGATCGCGTACGCTTGCGCAAGGGAACATATATGAAACGCGACGTTTTGTGCAACGCATTTCGGCCCTACAGTGATACCAAAAAAAGGGTTCTAAAGCTTCATATGCTTTCGGTAAGGAACCAAGAAAGGACAAAAAGTTTGCAGAATTTTCATTCCAAAGGGTGCTTTACATATGAAAGACACATGTTAGCCAGAAAGTATTAGTGCCTCCATAATTTCCTGTAAATGGTGCATAGAAGAAAACCCAATCACTTGAGAATCCTACTGATCGGAGAAAGATAGGTAGGATGAACTTGCTTTTGTTTCCTATATGAGGAAAATAGATGGTCGGTGGCTGGCGATAAGGCTAGTGATGGCTCTCTGTTTTTGTGGTGAGGCTATGCCTCTTGCATTTCACGTGATGATCCTGGTTCGCGGTATTTATTTGATCGTTCAAATGCTCAATATGAGTGTTGATTTACTCCTCCGAGTCTCACCCCTTAAATTCCATGATCTTGAAAAAAAACCTAGGTTTGTTATACCTAAAGCGTTGATTCTGTGGAGGGCAACGACGCCTAATTGGACTACTGGAGTTGCTAGATTTTTAGTTTGAATGAACCCAAAGGTGGGCGTGTGGCTGAGAAAAGTCACGAGGTTCGTATGTTTTCTTTTGTCAAGACTAATCTTAACGACTTTGAGCAATTAGCCCTCTTGATGTGGTCGTATCATATATCCACTTCGGCTATCTTTTCCCGCTCTTACAAGTTTTTTATCCCTCGATTCTTTTATATTTAATGATCTTTTATGTACCTGTATTCCCTTCACGGGTAGTCGGATTCATATGTACAGGAATTGGTTGAAAAGATAGTAGAACGGGTAATTAGGACAGTGTCACAGGCCAGTTGTAACGATCATGACACGTCTAATAGAGAAGACGTAACATCGAGCAAAAGCAGAGGAAGCTGCAAGAGGATTGTCAAGGGCGAGAGAAAACTGTAACATGACACCTGTGACAAACCAATTCAAAAGCAAGGCCACGGGAAGGTGTTACGGGATCGGCACAAAGAACTGTCGTGGCCGTGACAGGTGCCCGTGACAGCAATTAAATCAGATTTCAATTACAGGAAGGTGTCACAGGCTTAATGAAAATCATGTCATGACATGTGACAGCAGCCCATGATATCTGCGATTTCAGCACTTATAAAGTCAAATTTTGCCCCTTTTGAAAAGACATGAGCATTTAGAGAGCCGTAGAGTAGAGAAAATTTGTCAAAAAAATCATTCACCAAATAAGGATATGATGTAAAAGAAGAATGAATTATCTCACTATAGTCATAAAGCTCTATTATCTCATTATCCTACATGTATTCTTCGAATTAGTGCTCTTCTCCATCTGGGAGTACTAAGATGAGTCTCATTTCGATCAATTCCTCTCTCCTAACTTCTCCAATGGATACATTTCATGATGCAAAGAAAAAAAATTTAAAAACGAATAACGGCATATAAACATCATTATCAATAAAAACGTACCTAAAATCATTAATAAAGAAAGAATGTATATATGAAACAAGAGGAGTTGGAGCCAATATTTTTACATCAATCATGGACTCCTTACCAATACACCCATATCTACATCGTGGTTAACTATTTTCTCAACTTCTCGGCTTGGCTCCGTCATATACTTCTCTTCTTCACCATTATCGACCTCTTGAGAAGAGTTGATTCCCATTACACCTTCAAGAAAAGGTAACTCTATATCGACCTCTTGAGCTATTGGTGGATTTATGACCACCATAGTCTGATTTCCGGATTTCTCTTGCTCTTTATCTCCCACAACCGATGAGAGCATCTTAGTCGCTTCTACTTTCAGCTCTTCATTAGCTGAAATATTACGGCTATATGAATCTCTGGTTTTGTGTGTCACTAGGCGATGTGCCTTGAGGTCTCGGGGAATTCATTTGTACCAACAAGGCCTCAATATTATTAACTCTTAAAAAAATAAAGAGTGGATGTTTAAAAATTATTTTTTAAAATTTCGAAATTTTTTGATACCAACATAATTTTTATTATTTGTTTTTAACAAAACAAATTATAAAGTATAAGTTCAAAAAAAATTAATTATTTAAAAAAATTTATACAATGGTATTTTCTTCATTTACTAAAAAGGTGTTTTTAGTTAAGTGGAGTTAAGTGAGAATGAGATATACTTAGGGAGAGGTAAGTGACATTTTTCCTCAGGAAAAAAATAAGTTTAAAATTATTTTTTTTGTTTTTAAAAAAATTGTTTAATAAAGGGATTTTTCATCATTTCTAAAAAAAGTTCAAAACAATTTGACGGAGAGGGGTAATGTGCAACTTTTAAAACTTAAGAAGGCTTAGAAAACGTATTTAGTTAAGGATAGTCAAGTAAAAATGATTATAATTAAGGAGATATCAAACAATTTTCTTAAAATAAATTGAAAATTAATGAAGTTGTGTACGGTGAGACAAAATAGAGATATCTTAAAAAATGAGAAGGTAAAGTATATATTGAAGGGTGGTTCAATATATAATCCTCTGAATATGTTGAATGAATAATACCATTAACTAGTAACAGTTTAGGCGTGGCCTAGTAGCTGGCACTCCTTAACTTCAGACTAGAGTTGGGTGTCTACATATTCAAAAAAAAATAAGTACGGATCTAGTAAATTTGTGTAAACATTGAAATAAATCATTTGTAAAATAACGTACAAACAATAAAGATCATCCACAAGACCGAAAGATATATAGGCCAACAGTTACACATATACAATAATTTCGTGATTTGAGCGCATACTAAAAAACAATGGGAAAAATAGAGAGAATAATAAACATGAAGAACATTGGGCCCATCGCACGTCGCCTCCATCGCCATATAAGTCAGGCCAATGATGCTACATTGCAAGCCATCAAGATCTTCATAGATTTTCCTCTTCTCTTACCTCTTTTCCATATTTAGAAACTTGAAAGAGAGACATGGCCGAGGGATCGTCGTCGTCGAGCCGGTACGAGTCGCAGAAGAGGAGAGACTGGAACACGTTCCGGCAGTTCCTGGAGACCCTGAGGCCTCCGGTGCCCATGTCCCGATGCAACTCCGGCCATGTCATTGACTTCTTGCGGTACCTCGACCAGTACGGCAAGACTAAGGTTCACCTGCACGCCTGCCTGTTTTACGGGCAGGCGGATCCCCCGGGCCCCTGCGCCTGCCCCCTAAGGCAGGCCTGGGGCAGCCTCGACGCTCTCGTCGGGCGGCTCAGGGCTGCCTTCGAGGAGAGCGGAGGCTCCCAGGAGACAAGCCCGTTTGCCAGCGCTGCAATACGGGCTTATCTCCGGGAGGTGCGGGAGTGCCAGGCCGAGGCCCGGGGAACCCCCTGCCCCAGGAGAAGGAGGGCACCAGCCTCTGCCGTGCGCTTTTCTTGATTCTTTTTTCGAGTTGCAAAATGGTAATTAATTATCTCATCAAATGTTTGTAGTAATTATAAATAATGTCTTTGAATAATCTAAGTAATTTTAAGTTTTACAATGGTCCACTTTTGATATCACCAAGGAAACAAAAACACTGTCCTTTTCATTTTTTATCAGTCGTGTGTAATGTCTGGAATTGAGGGAGCACCAAAATATTTAATTTGAAAAAAAAAAGAACCTGAGATTTGACTGTTATTTTGTTTTCATTGTTTGGTCTCAAGAAGCATTGACGCCAAAGAACCATATTCTCTCTTTACGAATCATCAATTATCTCAAGCCAAATATGGAGCACTCTCTCACTTAAAAATAATTTAACTACAGCATGAAATTACAATTTTTTATCATATAAATTTTAGTTTCGAGGTACTTTTAGAAGAAACTTTTCAAAATATTAAAAAAAATGATTTTTAATGTTAATATAGATTTCGTCCTTACACACGTTTTTCAAAAAAATCAAACTTCACATCACATCACGTTTCTCGTATGTAAATAATTCTCACTTTTGTTACTATTTTAATACACATTTATTACTTATTTTTTAGTAACATATTATTTGTTGTCAGTGCAGCTGCGACGAAAGTCATGGATTGATTTGAGACTTTCAACAGAGCCTTCTTTCTCAAGTTTTTTGTTTCGAATAATATGGAACTCTTTTGTGTGAATTGTATTGTATTGTATCGATTAATGCATAAATAAATCTACTACTTATTATCAACTAAGTATTCATTCTTAATACTTATAACACAACACATATAAGAATAAATATATACTTTCAAATCTTTAGTTATATTTTTAGATGAATCAAATTATAACATAATATTAAACATTTGTCATCGCGAGTTCTCGCATATGGCCCAAATCAAAGACTTATTTATTTTTGTTTTCTTTGTTATGTGGTAGCCGGGTCAAGAGGAATAATCCGTCTTCTTGTTTTTCTAAAACCAACTCTATAAGTATGACCATTAGGGTTGATCTAGTCGATCCAAGACGAGCATTATCTTCTATCAACTCCCATGTTCGAACTCTTGTAGACTAGAGTTATGCATCTTTATTAGTAGGTTCACTACGACCGGTCTAGTTTATCAAGACAAATATTATCTCCCACATAATTTAATAGTCGAATCCTGATAAAGGTTGTTTGTTTAGGAGCAGGTGTTATGATTTTGATGTAGAACAATTCCAATTAGGATTCATAATTATATTAGATTTTGGATAGTTTTAGGATTAATTTCTTATTGAGTTAGGTTTCCTAACTCTAATTAGTTTGGATTGATTAGTTCTATTGGTTTAGGTTTACTAGTTTGAGTTAGTTTTGGAAAGTTAGTCCTATATAAGTCTTAGCTTGTGTAGAGATTATTATCATCATTATCATTATTATAAACTTGAGTATTTTGGATTAATTCCGTTTTCTCCCTAAAGTTAGGGTTTTATTCTTACTTCGTTTCGAAGTACTCTTCTGCTGCACCAAAGTGGTATCAGAGCCCGGATTTGACCGGACATGATGGCCAACTATGGCACTAGTAGAATCCAACCCGTCGTCGACAAACGATGGATTGAATGAGTCGTACAACGACTAGATGACACTATAGACTCACTTAGTAACATGACGCAGAAACTTCCTGCGCATACATCTGAGGTGAGAAATCGACAACGTGAAATCCGAATGGAGAACGACAACGATGCATGTGACTTTCCACTTGTTTATCAACAACAACAAAAGAATATTCATGCGCTGACAGCCGATGTAGAGAATGGAGAACACAAAGACAAGATATTTCGAACTCGGTGCACCATTAACAATAAGGTATGTAAAGTGATCATTAATCATGGTAGCAACGAAAATAAAGTCTCCAAAGCATTGGTCAAAACGCTCAACTTGGAAACAGAAGCACTCATGATACCATACAAAACTGAATGGAACAAAAGGGAAATCAAGACTAAGGTAATTGAAATTTGTTTCGTTCCTTTTTCAATTGGAAAATACTATAAAGATGAGATTTTATGTGAAGTGGTGGATATGGATACTTGTCACGTTTTGTTGGGACGACATTGGTACTGCGACATCAAGGCTGCTTACAGGGTTCGTGACAATACCTATATGTTTTGGTGGGAGAATAACAAGATTGTATTACTCCCGCAATCAAATTCACTAGAGTCCAATCCCACTATTAAGAAGGACAAATCAGTTTTCTCAGAAGTCAACGATCTGGGAAATGTTCAAGAACAGAGTGAAGAAGGTACTAAGGTTGTTATTGAGAGATCCGAGCTTGCAAAAATTAAGTTGGAATCTTGTGAAAAACAATTGATTGAGGGCAAGGAGAGAATTGATGTTCCGTATACTAAAAGCAAGGTTTTGAAGAAGGCACATGAAACTGTCAGGGTAACTTTTGAAGATGCTCATACACAGATGGACGAGCAAACAAAACATGCTAATACTACCAAGGATTCCAAGATAGATGTTTTCACGCATGCAATTGACGATTCTAATAAGGTGGCCAGATTCTTCAGAAATATCAAGAACACAAGTGATCACACATTGAATATTGATCGAGATAAGGATATATATCTTGATGATAATGAAAACGTTCAGAACGAAAATCGTGATCAAGGTTTGGTAGACAGTCGCGATGTAGAAGTTGATGGAAATAGAGAAGTGGACAAGAAACCACCAGACAAGGATAAGAGTCAACAAACAATGAAGCATGACAGATCTAGCAATTTTGAGATAAAGGGGCTGGATATCTCGAGTATAAAAACCAATGAAGACAAAGAAGTTACATCACGATATTCAATAACAAAGAAGATAAAAAGCATCTCTAACATGTTGGTTTCTCCCATCTTAGCCATCATGAAAAAAGACGACATGGAGATATTGTCTACGACCCAAGAGTCAAGTGAAGGTAATGCCACTTTAGAACGTATAATTGAGGATAAGAATTCAGAAACATCATTGGACGGTGCTACACGTGAAGATACAAATATGGCAGAGGAGGAATCATGCCTTAAACGAGTTGATCTTGATAATCAGAAACCTCAAAATCCAATTGCAAGCAATGACATCAAGCGGAAGGAAGACAATATTAATATGGTGTTAGCGTCACTTGATGATGACAAAGAAACATCCAATGAGAGAGCGAAAGAGGACCCTCCTCTTGAGTCATTCATGATTCTAGAGGATAAGAATGTTATCCCTAGAAGATATGGAATGAAGATTTCAATCACAGATCTATTAGGTGAATATGACTTTACTCCTATACTTATTGAAGCGTCCTACAAGAGAAAGACGTCAATGAGTCAAAATTTTAAGGTTAGAGACATCCCTACTACTATACATATTGGAGCAAGTGAGAAAACAATCACAAGAGAAGCAATAGATTTTGTTTTGACACAAGATTTAAATGTTTATCCCTTCAATAAGGAGCGCATAAAAGAGAGGGATACAAAACTGGAGGAAATAACAAGGATGTTGCTTCACAAGAAGAAACGTGCACTCTATGACGACTACGTAGAAAGTAGTGATTTTACCCCACATCTCATGGAAGTTTATGAGAAACACCATCCACCAGATGAGTTCTCTTTAGATCCAGAAAACTCGGGACGAGTTTTTTTCAAGCGTCGAAGAATTGATGTAGAACAATTCCAATTAGGATTCATAATTATATTAGATTTTGGATAGTTTTAGGATTAATTTCTTATTGAGTTAGGTCTCCTAACTCTAATTAGTTTGGATTGATTAGTTCTATTGGTTTAGGTTTACTAGTTTGAGTTAGTTTTGGAGAGTTAGTCCTATATAAGTCTTAGCTTGTGTAGAGATTATTATCATCATTATCATTATTATAAACTTGAGTATTTTGGATTAATTCCGTTTTCTCCCTAAAGTTAGGGTTTTATTCTTATTTCGTTTCGAAGTACTCTTCTGCTGCACCAGATTAGGCCGCTAAGTGTTTGAATTGAAAGCTAAGCAGTGGGAATAGAAATCCATCATGCGTTGCCCCGTGACACGTGAAATATATTATTGACATAATTTCTTAGTCGATTCGTTTATGATAGTTACTTATATTATTTAATAGGTGAGTAGGAGTACTATACTCTAAACCGGAATTTTAAAATGCAATGATTAAAAAGGTGGTTAATCAACTAATTATACTAAAGTTAATTAGGTTGATATTTACTTTTTTTCTGATTAATGATCTGCTTTAATAAAAAAGTGTAGGGCAGTCAGAGTGAACACATAGTATATAGGTGGAGTATAAATATATATGGTTTGATCAAATGGTGCAAAGCAGTGTGTTGCTTGGGCTTTGTCAACCAGAATAAATACAAAAACTTGAAATCAAGATGCATATATTGTTGCATATATTGTTCGAGTGCAACTAGCCTAAGGTCTTAAATGTAATCCACTAATTATTTTAGGACATCAAGTTTGTTAACTTTTATCCTCTCTTTTATGGTTAATTATGTTTTAGACTTTTATTTAGGTTTTAAGTTGTGTTTTGAGTTATGATGTTTTGGACTTTGTTTTGGGTCATGTTGTTGGGCTTTTGGGTTTGTTGGGCAATGGCAGAAATGTATAGGAATTGAGAGAGGTTATTATTATCTAATTAGATATTCTTATAAGTTTTTTTATTTTTATCTACTGACTAAAACTTGCATAATCGAATTTTTTAAATAAATTATCTTCAGTCTTATTTTTTTATATTAATGTTATGAAAAAATTATTATTATTTTCAGGGGCGATTTCTTCATTTTTTATAAAAATTTGCACATTTGCCATTAACAAACAATATGCACATTTCTACAAAAATGTTAAACAACATAGCAGCAATTTTCCCTTACTTATATTCATGTTTATCTCTTTTCTCTGCAATACTCTCGTCTTCTACCTATTTCCTCCGACCTTAATCTTCACTTTATTCCTTCCTCTTTTTCTTATTACACATTCTAGCACTATCGTATACTCCCTCTTTTTCAAGGTGTGTCTTGAGCTCATTTTTAGTATAATAACCTTAAGAATTCTTAGAAATCATAAGTTTAGTTTTGTCTTGCTTCATTGTAGCATAATAATCTCAGTGTGTATGGGCGGATTGTATACTAGAATGACAATATATACATATTATAATGAATTATTTGAAAAACAATAAATTAAACCATATATACTAATATAAATGATTATGACTCAAGTTAAAAGCCTTAGTATATGGTTTACAATGTACATACTATTTGGTTAAGACTTAAAAGGAGACACATACAATAATGCATGTTTTGAACACACTAAAATATATAAAGAGAGTAAGTGTGAAAAACGTTGGTGTTAATATTTATGATGTCAGGCCAATGATGCTACTCACTTTCCAGTCTCTCCATAGATTTTCCTCTCCTCTCACCTAATTAATTATTCAGAAATTAAGGACATGGCCGAGGGATCATCGTCGTCGAGCCGGTACGAATCGCAGAAGAGGAGAGACTGGAACACTTTCCGGCAGTTCTTGGAGGGCCGGAGGCCTTCTTGCGGTACCTCGACCAGTACGGCAAGACTAAGGTTCACCTGCAGGCCTGCCAGTTTTACGGGCAGGCGGATCCCCCGGGCCCCTGCACCTGCCCCCTAAGGCAGGCCTGGGGCAGCCTCGACGCTCTCATCGGGCGGCTCAGGGCCGCCTTTGAGGAGAGCGGAGGCTCTCCGGAGATAAGCCCGTTTGCCAGCGATGCTATACGGGCTTATCTCCGGGAGGTGCGGGAGCGTCAGGCCGAGGCCCGGGGAACCCCTCACCTCAGAAAGAGGAGAGGACAGTAGCAGGCTCTACTACTCTACCATGCAAAATGGTAAACTTTTCATCAAATATTTCATAAAAATGGTGCCCGGTACTTACAATTCTATTTTATGGATGAAATGATCCAATTCTGATATATATCACCTTAGAAACCAAAACTTTATACCTTATTCATTTTATCATGAAATATGAAATGATCCAATTCCACGCGCTATCTATTACAACCAGTTACTCTTTAATGCTCAACATTACTAAATAAAATATTGCGAGACCTTCCATTATGTTTTTACTAGGTGAATCGAACTCGGAGAGATGACAACGGGTGGGTTTGAAGTAGATTTGGCAGATCCTGTCCCGTTAGAGACGGGCGAGGATTCCCCGTTTCTTAAACATAATTTTAACCCGTGGCTAAAACGGAATTTTAAAATGGACTGATAATCATTTCTACAGATTTAAAGCCTCAAATTACTCGTCCTTTTCCTGTTATGTACGGTTAACTTATACTAAAGTTAGGTTGATATTTACTTCTTTTTCTAATGATCTGCATTTAACGGCTTTAATCAAAAGTGTAGATCAAGCAGAGTGAAACATCTTGTTTTAATGTAGTGTACAAATCAGAATAAACAAAAGATAAGAAATCTGTGATTTACTATCCAATTAAAGTAATTGCCATGTTTACAAGCTTTCCACAAAGTTGGAACAAACTTACTTCACAAAGATGACATTACAAGTACACAAGCAAAATAATATATGCTTGAGCTTCAACTTCAACTTCTAGTATTGTATTTGCCTAAATTAAACCAACACCTTCCACCCTGTTGTAAATAGAAACACCCTACAATTGCTGCAACCTTGGTCTCTCCTGCATGCCAGCTACGAGTAACCATCTGTTTCGGTTTAGAAAATGAAATTACGTTAGGATTCGGAGGCGGTATAGATAACAATGCAATAAAGCAAAAACAGTATAAAGATTTCATCCCTAGTTACTTGCAGTACTTGAACTGGTGATACCATAACAGGTCATTACATGCAAATAATTACAAGGCTTAACAATGCATTATGAAGATTATTGTTCCGGGAACTGAATCCCTACCATTCACGGGAACATATGCTCACAGTATAAAGTTGAATACACTATCGACAATGAAGCAGTTGAAGATAAAAGAGATGAATACACTGTCGACATTGCAGCAACTATAACTAATCAATAACAATAAAAGCTAGCAGAGAATAAGGTGCAGTGAGCGCTGCATGCTGAGCCTAATTGTAAGAAGAATAGGTTAAATCACCATAGCATTTTCATAACCACCTATTTACTGGGCTTCATGCAAGATTCTTTTCACAACATTTTCCACAACTGAACCATGTACTCCATATCTAGTTTATACCCTTAATAACTTAGCATTGTCCCAGGTACACATTCACCAAATAATATCTAGTTTACACATTCATTCAGGCTGTGGATACACTGCTGCTGCACAACCAGAGCATGTTTTTCTCGCCTGCCAATCATCATGTGCTGGAAAAAATACGCTCTTACTTTTTATCGACTACATTCAGTTAAAATCTACCTTACCTGTTGTATCTATCATTCAAGTTCAAAACACGAACATCTTTGCATTAACTACATATGTTTCAATTCGTAAATATTCCATTTCTTAATTCTCTGTCACCTCGCCCTCACACCGACTAGTACTACTGATGTTTATTTATATATAATACATAGCTCTAAGTAATAATCAGTATTCAGAAACAATAGTATCCCATAAAGATATTTAGATATGTTCAGACACTCCTCGCGCTGAAACCTGACGCTTGGTGGAAACACATAATTTAATCAACTTTTCGAGAACGTGAGAAATGAAAATCTCAGGAAACCAAAAATGCCTAGGTACAATTGGATTCAGTGAAAGTAACAACAAAGCAAACAGAACAGGCATTGTAGGCTTGCAATTATTTTACCACTGTAGAGTATTGAAAGAACATTGAATCTACCAAGAAAATCACATTTCATTCACTTATTGATCTAAGAGTCCATGGACATGACCCCTAATCTCATCATAGACCCATATAATCACTCAAGTCTCAATGTTGTGGGGAAAATGTTCAAATTGAGGACCAAGCAACACAAGGCATACGCATTTCAGAAAATTCAATGCCAAGCATGTGCTCCATCCTAATTGAAATTGATTTATAGGAGAGGAGAACTATGTGACACAGTAGAAAACCACGAGCATCACTATTGACCAAGAGAGAGAGTTTATGTATAAATTTAATTCCACAACTTAAAAGCAAATTGCATTTGCAACCCAGCTGAAACTGAAATAAGTTGCAAATCATTCAATTTCCAATCCATATTTAATAATGTGAATTCAAAGGAATAGGATGAAGACCAAGTTACGTTGTAGAATTGAAAAGAAAACTGAAATTGTGAAATTAAAAGATATTGCCAGATTAATCCAAGGTTAGCCGCTTTCACTGTTTCAAAAATATCATAATTGCTCTAATAATCTCTCAAGGGCCAACAGCGCCATTAAAGTGTTGCACATGTATATTGGAATCAGCTTCCCATTTATTTTTTTAAAACATTATGCAAAGAACTAGCCCTCTTGCGAACAAGTTCCATACATTTTCCTTACAAAGAAAAAAGAAACAGTTTACTTAGACGATACACCACAGGTATCTCTTTCATTCAAGGTAAAGCAAACATTTTTATGTAATCATAGATTCATAATTCATACATAAAAAATGCATATACTGCCTCCTCCTTTAGTTATCATAACAATCACAAGAATGATTTGTGTTTCCAAGTTGGTTTTAGAACGAACCCATCAATGATTATAAAAAAAGACGAGCAAATCCACCAATACAATCAAACTCTCATCTACATTGTAATACTAATACTCAAAACTTGAGAAAATGCCGAGACTCCAAAGCCACGAAACCGGGGCATTCAAAATTCACAACTCTGTCATTCATCATAGGAACATATAAAATACCGAACTAGAAGCTGAGAGTAGAGTCTCACCAGCCCCCGAAGAGCGCCTGGCTCGCTTGATCTTCTGAAGTTCAACCTGTGTGTCCTTGAACAATTGCATTCTCTGGTACTCCAAATCCATAGCAAACTGCATTCTCTGCTTCTCCAGCTCAATCATCTGCCTCTGCTTCGTACCTTCCACTCTCTCGTATATCTCCCCGAATTTCTCAATCGCCTGAGCCAAATCTCCAAAACTCACCTCCTTCCTCTTCTTGCCTCCACCTCTCTCCCTCCGCCGGCTCGCGGTGCTGGACCTCGACCCCTCCGAATCCTCCTCCTCCGCCGCCGTGTGATCCTCGTGGTCACGGAGGAAGTACGACGAGTCGTCGGCCGGAGAAACCGCCGCCACCGGCCGTTTTGACCGGGGTCCGACCGGGACCGACCAGGCGAGCGGCACCATCCGCCGCGGCGGCGGCGGAGATTGCGATTGCGGCGGCGAAGCCTTCTTGGCGGAGAAGCTCTGGCCAATGAGGCGGTGGAGGCGGGAGAAGAAGGGCCAGGGGCTGGGATCGGAACCGGAAACCCTAGCCCTCTCGATCTTGTACTTCTTCTTGAGGGTGTCGATCCGGTTCTTGCACTGGATGTCGGTGCGGCGGTGCGCGGCGACGTGGCCGTGGCGGTGGTTGACGGCGTCGGCGACCTCGCGCCAGTGCTTCTGCCGGAGGTTGCCGCGGTTGAGGTCGACGTAGCGCTCGCCCCAGGCCTCGATCAGCGTCTCCGTCGCCTCCGCGCTCCAGCAGTCCTCACGGACGGCCGGAGACGACGTTCGAGCCTCCGCCGGCGACGGCGTTCCGGCCATCGTTGACCGTTATCGGCGGCTGATAAAATAAAGGGCTTGGCTTGGGTTGGGCTCGGCTCGATCACGCTGTAGTCACGCGCGCTCGTGCGGTCTTCTTTTGTTAAAGTCGAGCGAGTGTTTGGGATTGGGTGTTGTTGTTTGTTCACAACTGACACTAAAATAACAACAATGTGTGCAGCAAGATGTACTACTTAAGCCCAATGGGCTCAACTGAAGCTTTCTCATATGGGCCTCATTAAACGTTTCAAATTAGGATGCATTCCCCTGTTTTTACCTATATTTTAATGTACAAATAATTCAATTATTTTATTTAAATCTATAAAAGACCAAATTGATTAATACATTAGATGGTTTCACCATTCTTATTTCAATTTTTTTTAAACATGTTTCATTTTTTCAATATTATCATGATTTTACAATTTTTCAGTTTTTTTTCAATCTGTTTTGCTTTTTTCATATTGTAACAAGATGGTAAACCGGTTATAACGAGAGTCTCAGGTTCCATAATATAACATAGGTTCCATAATATAACATAAGGGTGAATCTTGTTGGGGGAGAGATGTGATGAGAGTCCTGGCAAGGGTGGGCCCTTTTTACCCAAAACTAGTTCTGATTTGAAGCAGACGTGGGTATCGGGTCAGATTTGGTTTTGAAATTAGAGAACTGATTTAAATCAGTTCGGATCCAGTTTAAAATTCAAAATTTGTAGTGAACTGGACACAAATCAGACCATTGTCAACACATTGGTTCAAGTTAGGGTCTAAAAAGTTAAGAACCAGTTGACTCGGTTCGATCCATTTCTATCAAATTCAAGCAAGTTCTAGACCCGTGCCCAACCCTAGGTCTTGAGTTCCATACTATAACTTGTGAGTGAACCTTGCTAGAGAAGAGGTGTAACGAAGATCCCAAGTCAAAAGACCAAAATAAAATATACACCGTATATATCTTATCGGGTGGTCCAAAAATGATTTGTAAGTTTGTATTTCAATCATGAGTTTTTGGCTGGACACAACCCTTAAAATTATCTGTGTTTCGATCTGAGCTAAAATTTCTGGAATATGAAATGAAACAATTATTGCAAAAATAAGACGAAAACGGTCGCTCTGATAACTGAAAAACTGTATCTGAAATGCGTTTTTACAGCAACTGGAAAATTTTGTAATGAAAAAAAATGTATACAACTTAAAGCCGAGACTACACTGTAACACCTCTACCATGTTTATATACACAGTCAACACAGAAAATTACATCAACATAGAGTGTACTCGCATTCGAGCAATCGGGTAAGTATCTCGCCGCAGTTTGGCCGTTCCTCTGCCTCTGCCCAGCAATCTGCAAATGTCATAGCACAAAGTTACATTCCATGGAAATATGAATGGAGAAAACGATATTATACAAATATCAAGTTCATGAAGCAATAGCAGACCTGAGATTAGCTTCCCTAATGGTCCCTCGGGAATTTCTAACCTAGATCCTTCGTGACCAACAGCGTTAACTACCTGCAAACCAGTGAAACCATGTATCGGAAAATCATTTTACTTTCATAGTTGTTAATCTGAAAAGGCATGGTGAGTTTTGCAAATTTAGTTGTGCACATACCCTTTCTGATGGTACACCTTCCCATGGCCTGCTGAGGGTGAAGAGCTCCCACATTATCACTCCAAAGCTAAAAATATCACATTTCTCTGAGAACGGCTCGTTGCGGATTAGTTCGGGAGCCATCCATTGTGGGGTTCCGGCGGATGAGTTGTCCTTCATGGGATTCTCGGTCATTATTCTCGAGAGCCCAAAATCACAGATCTTGACCGTCCAGTGCTTGTTCACGAGGCAATTTGCACTTTTTAGGTCGCGATGAACAATCTTCATCCGGTGTATGCACATCAACCCCCTGATATTCCCACAGAGCACCCAGTGTCAGTACATAGTTTTAGCTTCTAATCAGTGTTCTAAAAATCCCCCATTTGTGCAGTCTGTTCCCGATTAATCCCGACTAGTCTCCTATTAATCCTCTATTAAATTCCGATTAAACCTTGAGTCTGATTTATTTTCCAATTAGACCCCAGAAGGCCCTCTCCGCCCGACTAGCGCTTAGCAATTTTTTAGAACATTGCTCCTAATTATAAGATTAACAAGATTATCTTTGACTGGCGTTTAGTTTTTAAAACATATTTCTTGACTTACAATATATCACATTATATTTGGCTCCTGTATTTTAAAACGTAGTATTTCTTTACCTATAAGTTGGTCAAAAAGTTTTGACCAACTTATAAGTATGACAGGGCTCAACGAAGTGTTTGGTAAATTCAATTTCACCTAAAAGGGTGTTTGGTGTTTGGACTGACTTCACAAAAATATATGTCATCCACCTAATTAAATTCTTCTACAAGGATTGAATCTTATAAGTTAATTTATATCTATCAAAGCACTTCTTGAAGCACTTTCAGTCTTATTAAGTGAGTTTGACCTTAATTCAAACACCCGCTTATAAGTTGCTTAGAAACTTGAAAAAACAAAAGCTAGAGAGGTACTTAGTTTCTCATTCCTCAACTCATTAGCCATAAAAAGAGAATATAGTTTGATGAATAGCATATTACAACTCTTTTCAAGCATCATATATGTTAAAAATATTTTCTACAAGGTGAAAAATCTACTCCACCGGCCCCCAAACCCGCTAGAATTTGAACCTCTGACCTCTTGTGTGGTTAGATTCTCAATTGACCATTGGGCCTACCCTAGTGGGCATCTTATAAAATTAATCCATGCACTGTCTTAGATTTGAAGATAGCAAGGCAGGAATAATCAAATTCTCGTCTTCATGGATAAAAGGCGATGCATTCTAATTACAAGTGCCATAGTTCAATCAATACACTGCATATTAAACAACACTCGAGACTAATTTAATTGATAAATATAATGTTTACCTATATCAATGAAATTGGGAGGAAGATTGAAGGGGAAAATGCAGCATTAACATAACAACCAGCAAAACAGACTAGAAATTTCTAATCTATGGAGGGCTGAAAATACCTGCATATATCACGCAACATTTTAAGTCTCCTCCTCCAGCTAAGCTTCTTCTTCTGACCGCTTATATGAATCAAGTGATCTAAGGACCCCATCTCCATATATTCAGTAATCATTGACAACCGAGGAGGGCTTGTGCATGCCCCTAGAAATAAGATGACTGCAAATAGAACATGCAATCGAATCAGAAATACATAGGAAAACAAAAAATATATATATCTACAGTGCCATAAACTACAACAGTCTCAATAAACGATATGCGAGAAGAGGTAAATTTAAATAGATGCATGAAAAATGAAGTACCATTTTGGTGTCGCAGACGGCTGGGGAAGCACACAAGCATAAACAAAGACAATACATGAGAAATAATAAGGGAGAGGGGAAAAACAAGTGAAACAACAGTAAGCAAAAAAAGTAAGATAGGAAGAGGATAAGCAATTAATCAACAGAAAGATACCTGAGAATGGATATCTCATTGCAAAAATCTTCCATATTCTCAGCAGTCAGATCTTGCTCTAGAAAAACCTTAATTGCGACATCCGTCCCATTCCATATGCCACGAAAAACTTCTCCGAAGAACCCTAAGATATAGCACAATCAAAATTTGACAAATGACTCAACATGAATTTCCCTAAAAGATAGAGCAGCGTAAAACTGTTATACAAATTTCATCAAAAAGGAAAATAAGGTGTTTTTGCATTGTTTGTCGAAACACAGACTCGCCCATAAGAAGAAGACTCGCTAATCAAATCTGAACCAATTTCTTCAACAACTAACATACTTTTTACCATAGCACAAACATAAACTATGTATACGAATAATAACTACATGTCATGAAACAAAGAAAAGCCAAATGATCACAATTCACAAGATCGTAAAAGATAGTAGTACGTGTCAAACTAAAATAGGGAAATTGATTATTTTATCATCTTCAAAGGGTTCAATTTCTGAATGGCAAGTTTTCGAGCAATTAACCTCCCAATACTTGAAACATCAATGCTGATGCATCACAGTTTGTAAGAAAATCTTGTGTGATTCATTTTGATGGTCATTGAACACATCTATGATGATCACATACCCGTAAATTATTGCCCTCGGATCCTTCTCCGTGATTAGTAATAGCATTACCATCCCTACTAACTCAATCTCAACGGGTGTACACCATCTTTATGGGACAATTAAATGGTCCATACATGTGCCAGCAAAACAGTAAAACATAACACAAGTAACTTCAAAAACCATCCGCACGATACAGCAGCATAGTAACTTAGCAAGTGAGAACGTTATGCTTACCAATTCCAACACGAGTTCCAACAGTTATCTCTGAGAAATCAATATGCCATTCTTGATAAGGTAATAATGGTTTGTCATTAAAAGTGAGAGATTCAAGCACTCTATTCCATCTCGAGACCAATTCTTCCTGTGGTGCATAGTTTGAAGTCGCACTTCTCTCAGAAGTATGATTCCTATATTCATGAGGTGACGAGGGTAACGATACAGCCTTATGAGAACTCGTTTGCTCCTGTTGATGATTCAATAAAACAGGCCTTCCACCAGATATTTCATCACGCCCATGGGGGTCACAATAGGTTTCCTACATAATTTACAATATCATTGCAAATATTAAATATATGAGGATTTAAGATTCTATGGGCAAACTTAGCTGTAAATACTAAGAGCATCGCCAATGGTGCACCATACATTTAAACTAATATAGGAAGTGATTTGCATTGGAGTTAGGGTAGAGAGCCATTTTTTTTCATTTCAACTCTAACCATGTTTTCTACATTTAAGCTTGTATTATTTCAAATGATATTTCTTCCTTTTTAATTACAAAAGGTTTGTGGGTGAGAGAGTAAAATGGAATAAAAATAATAAAGTAATATGAGAGAAAATGTGAGGAGCTCCCTTCATATAAGAAGAGAGAAAGAGAATGTGGGGAGCTCCTTATTGTAGAGAGTCATGTAAAGAGCCCCATTGGAATGCAATTTTTTCATTTACACTCCCTACAATAGCCTTTTAGCTATTGTAGGGAGCCCCCATTGGAGATGCTCCAATAAAAAAAATTTCCTGGAACTACAAAGAAAACTCATCAACCTTAAAAGACTAATTGCCATGTACGTGTCAGCAGGATACAAGTAGTATGATGATTTGGGTGTTTAAATACACCTTATGCCCCGTGTCAAATATCCCAGTTACATAATATTTTATCAGAAGGAATATCAAAAAACAAAAGGCCAATGCATTAAAATTTTATATGTGCTGATATCATGAGACATAATAGCAATCATGCTTAACTGGATTCCAAATTCAAATTCAATCCAAATCCATAGAGATATAAAGCAGACATTTGTTACCAGAAGCATACATTTTTTTTATCTGAACTGCTGCTGGTGTCATTTGCAGAATATGGAAATGACCTGTCATTTCCTTGCTCCTTCAACAGTCGATTTTGCTTTAAAGTTTCATTCATTGCACGCACAGCCCTAGAATAATAAGCGCAACAAATCAATCTCAGCTAACATCCAAACCAACAAAATATAATCTCGCATGTTTAAGCAAATGTCTTTAACTTCAAGGCATATAAATTACACTTGAAGGTGCAACTAACAAGGATAACGGAAGTATTAGCCAACTTAACACATTTAAACATGACTTTGATTGTAAACGTAAAATAAAATATAATTTTAAAGCTGAAAAGAGAAATTTATTTACTTGGTCAATTAGTCAAGCCATCATCAAGAATTTATTAGTTTAGTTTGTTCAGAATTTGATCCTCAAGTGGAAGCATAAAACCATCAACTTGGTGCAACTAATTTACTCCCAAGAAAGCTTAGCACATATATTTGTTTTCTATTACTACAAATAAAACAACTAATTGCAGATTTGCAAAATACTTATTTCCAGATTGTTTTTTTTGCTTACTTTGATGCTAAGCAGTTCACAAAAGCAAAAATACTGAGAAAAAACAAGTCACCATGCTTGCAGAAAGAAGAGCATACTTACAAATAGTTCAAACTACTCGCCAATAAACTATTTCCTTTTCAGTGATCTAATGATGCAGAACATTCAAGCATCATTTGAGCATCTCCAATGGTGCTCCCTATATTTAAAATAATATAGGGAGTGATTTTCATTGGAATTAGGGTAGAGAGTCATTTTTTTATGTTTAACTTCAAACATGCTCTCTACATTTAAGCTACATATATTAATTTAATAATATTTCTTACTTTTTATTAATAAAAAGTTAGAAGGAGAGAGAGTAAAGTAAGATAAGGTAAAATAAAAAAGCAATATGAGAGAGAATGTGGGGAGCTCCCCACATTTTCACTCTCTCCTTACATGTAAGGAGAGAGAAAGGAAATGTGGGGAGCTCCCTATTATAGGGACTCAAGTAGGGAGCCCCATTGGAGTGCAATTTTTACATCTTCACTCCCTACAATAGCTAAAAAGCTATTGTAGGAAGTCACATTGGAGATGCTCTTACACTTTCAGTCTACTTGATTATTGACATTGATTTCTAACAATGAGTTTTCCCTTCCACGGGATTTTTTCTATTTCATTCAGGCAAGTTTGCCACTAACATCTCTGAAGAATATTGTTGAAGTTGAAAAATGATACATAACGTCACCCTTCAGTGTTTCCTGATAATTAGGGAAGCAGATAAAAAATAATAAAAACTCCCACATCAATACTTAAACAAGTAACAAAAAGAACGCAACTGTCAAACATGAATTACATAATAAGATCAGTGTCTTTTAGAAGTTCAGCGGTGCTACTAAACATAATGAATGAAAGACCAACCTTACGATGTCATCACCAATCTCTGGAGTAATACTTATGCTTCTTCTTCTTAATCTACGAGGTTCAGAAGGCGATGGTGCACCATCTGATCTATAGCTGCATTTAAAATTGAACCAAAACATGTTACTTCAGTGTTTTTTCATCAACAAAAGAGAGATATATTAATAAGAAAGAGGGCAAGATGCCAAGATCCTGAAAGGAAGCAACAACCACAAGATACAAAGAGGGATGTGGAGCAAACCTAAGAGCGAGAAATACAAACACACAAGAAACTACAAACAAGATAATGAGGTGAGGAAGTAGGTGGAGGGAACTACGAAGTAGTAGCCAAACAAGCCAATGAAAGGTTTCGCGCCTCATCCTCGTTCATGAGTTGAACCTTGACAATGAAATCTTCCTCATTGCCATGGGTCTTGAAACCCAAAATTTTGATTTTGTGTCAACAATCCTCAGCGGTTTTCCTCAGATTCAGACCAAAATAGAGGAGGGAATATGTCTGTAGAAACATGCTCAGATGGTACTTGGGACCCAAAGCAGTGAGATAGCTTAGAGCGCTTCTTCCGGCTCTGTGAGACAGATGAAGGATGGCGACGATCCAAGAAGGAAGCAGAGGGGCGGGGGACGCAGGCCCTCCATCGACTTCATCTCCGGGATTTGACCTTAGGCATGCCAAAGAACTTCACAAGAGGGATGTTTACATCATCCAAACCAAGCCCAAGAAGCAAAGGTCCATCTGCATTTTGAGGGGAGGCCATAATTGGATCAATCAAAGAGCAAGGGAAGCTCAAACCCAAAGGCCCAAGTCTAGAAGATGGAAAAGCAGGTTCAATAGAGAGGGAACCGTCTTCCCCAAGTCCCGAGGTCAAAGCTGGAGACGAAGTGGTGTCGCGTGGGAGACCAGAAAGGGAAATCAATTTTGAAAAAAAACTAACCTATATCCGCCTAGCTGACTTAATCTGCCCGATTATGTGAAATCGGGTTGTTGTTCTAAGAATCCCACCTAGGCAGCCGCTCGGCCGATTTTTAGAACTCTGATCCCAGGCAGAAAGACAGGGAAATTTCTTTGGTAAACTTTCTTATTCCTTTGAACTGAAACTGCTAACTATGTTAATGCATCTCAATTAATTTAAACAATGGAAAAATAAGAACTCAAACCTTGAACTAGCCATGTCATCTGAATAATCTCTTAATGGTTTCTGATCACCACCTAGCATGGACCGTCGACGTGCTTGTAATGAAGGGTGCTCTGGACTGAAACCAGACATAATGACTATGAGTGAACATGTAGGACATTAAGTTTGATTAATGAAAAAATAAATTTTAATCTCCACCTCTGACTGAGGGTAGGTGTTTTACAAGCTCCAGTGGATAAAAACCAGCAGGTGTACTTACACCAAAACACTTTCATGGCAATAATTGAAAAATGTAACATAGAATTATTTTCATCCTTCCTTGTTTAATTAGTTTCAGGTTAAATCGTACCCTGTTCAACAAAATATGGAAACTGTGACTTTTAAAGTAAATAACAGTATTTCAGTAAGAATGCAGCACTAACCGCCAGCGGTATTGCTGATCAGAAAAAAACAAGATATAGCACTAACAATGTTATTTCTACATGTGAGATTTTGAATGTTTAGGGACCCTAGCATCTTTTTACCTATTACAATACATACTAATGCGGAATAAAAAGGGACAGAAAAAAACCTTGAACTGGCAGTCCGCTGCTCAGCAATGACCTTTCTCCGGCTACGCCTCCAAAATGCTGTTGCAATGTTTGGCTCACTATGTGATGAACTGAGCAAAAAATAGATTCAGTGATGAAAACCTACAGGTTCTACTTGTTCGGATGCTTTCATTCAGTGAAAAGGATTAAATGGCATAGCTATATTATATAGAACTAAACGAAAAGGTTAAAGAAGCCTCTCAAAAGATATCAATTATTGATAGGTATTAGGACTGCACTGTCTTACATATGCTCTCTGCAAAAACTTGGAAGTTGAAATATGACATAAGAAGTCTCAAGTAACTAGTACCTTAGTTTCCTGTCAAGAGATGAGGTAGGTTGCAACATAATATTTCGCAATGCAGGACCAGACACATTTGAAGCCCCTTCTAATTTATTATTGAACTGGAAATTCCCATCTTTTTCAGCACTGTGGCACAGGGAACAGGAACAAGAACTATAGAACCAACTTTGTGCAGTGTGGGCAAATAATTGAATTCTGTAAATGTTGATGTAAAAGTGGACTCTTAACAAGAAAATGAGAAAGGAAGCTAAAAGAAGCTACCTATCAGGATCCAATCTGTCTGAAACCCCATATAGAGGACTGTTTGGTTCTAAAGGTGAATCACAGGAATCATTTTCTGCAGAATCACTCTCCCCGGCTGCAGATATATGGGTCATAAGCATTGCCCTGGTTGATCGAGGTATCAGCTGACCAGGAAACCGCATAAGATCAACAAGTAGCTCCGTTGAGTTCAACACAACTATCACAGACATATGCCTATACGAGTCTGCACATTCCAAAGTCCCATCATTTGGGAAACCCTGTTGGGGATATAAAGATTAAAATAATAGCTTTACAAATATAATGGTGAAAAACAACCATTTTTTTAATACATATCATTTATCAAATGTGAACCATGAGTAGTCAACATAACATACAAAAATGATAAGAGAATGGCTATGATAATTATGGTCGTAATGATATTTTGTATCAGCTATGGTCATGATGATATTAGCACTACTACTAGTGTACAAATTTATTCTGCCATGTGAAAAGTAAGGCTTACCACCATGAGTGTGCTTTCTAGACCTACAGTGTCTGCTAGAACTTTAAATAAGATTGCTCGAGGACGGCATGAACCATGCTTTATTTGCCCCAACATCTGAACACCTCGATTCTCAAGCATGTGGAAGGTTTCCTCAAGTGCAGCTTTTGCTGGACTTTCCACATTTGGTCGTTTGTAAAAATCAGAAACCTATCAAACATTTCAGTTAATAACAATGAAATAAAACAAGTGAAATGACTGGTAGATGCTGATTCTGTAGCTGTTGGCAGCAATGATTCTCTGACTAGTTATCAATTGTAAATATATCTCAAAATAAGAAATTTAGACCTTATTGCAAACATGCAGAAAAAATTTAGATTATATCATCAACAATTTAGGTAAAAATGCAAGACAGAACAATATAATAAGTAGATACGAAAAATTTAGCAATTATCAAATAAAATTATACCAATGCAGCAATCTTTTTTATCATTGCAGGTGGATTTGAGTTCAACCCCTTAACCAAAGCCATGATCAGTTGTTTTAGCATAGTTAGCTTTTTATCCTTTGCAGCATCGACAAGAATGACCTCAGCTTTGAAGCCCTCAACCCCCAAACTATGCAGCTCATCCGGAGTAGGAACAGTATTAAAAAGTTCTTTGAGCTTTCTCTCCTGTTGATAATCATATAATATCGATTTAAACGATATTTATATTAAAAATAAACCTCAAATGAAAAGAAAAAAAGCAAATAGTATGACATCTGTATTGGTAAAAGAAAATAAATCAAATTATAAGAATAACAGAAGTACAATGCAAACATAGAGAGAAGACAATGCAACCATAGAGAGAAGAAAAGGGCAAGCATGACTACAAAAAAGATAATCTGATAACTTATCATCAATAAACCAACCTAAAGGTTGTATCTGTACCACAAATGACATGACAATATCTTCCCTCTAAACCGTCTTTTATTAAATCACCCCAGTGAGAAAATATTTTCCAACTTTCCATGATGTATCATCCTAGAAGGAATCCAAATATATTACTATGACACCATTGATTCATATCTTCCTACCAAGCAATCAGTAATCATTCTCTTCTAGAATTGCACTGACCATGAGCCTGTCATGAATTAAGATAAACCTCAAAATCTGCAGCTCATTCAGTAAAGGAACCAACAATCTGACCTTGCATATTACTTTGTACCACAAAGCTCAAAACAATAAATAATCCTTTCTATTTCCTTTCAGCTGCAATTTATCGTTTGTTAATCTAGGATTGTATGATCCCTATACAACATCAAATTTAACCTTTCCACATTGAGTATGATGACATTTAACTATAGCATAGGTACTACCCAGAGGAGACTGCCACATTCTAAAGCTGTTGCACATTCATCAAATTGCAGCTTTGTTTTGACAGAGAAGACAATATAGCATGGTGCCACCAACAGGGAGTCAATCCAGTTATTGTTTGAAATTATAAATCGTTCAACTTGAAGAGAAGCAACAGAACACCAGATTACCAAATAGTTGCTAGTAAAGCTCATGCCAAAATAATGTATAAAGCAATTGAGGCATTCTAAAATACTCATTTCAGAACCAAAGTTTAGCCTTCTGCCTCACTCCATGGTAATCATATTGCAAGGCCTTCTCTTACTATCCTACATACACCAGTTAAGTACAGCTTAGTTCAAAGAGGGATCCAGTTTCACTGATACTATAATTGATATCCACACTTACGCAAACACCGTATCATATAAAAAATTATCCTTTTTCTCAGCATTCAGATTATTGATTTTAAATATCTAAGAAACTTAAACAGATCTTCTTTTTGAAATGCTTCACTACATCATGCATCGAAATCAGGTACTTTTCCTAGCACTCCAACTCTAGTTTTTTTAACAATATAGCTGAATCATTTCTAAGATGTGAAATAAGCAAGTAATCGAGTCTTGAACTTATGATTGAAAAGGGCATGGCAACTAAAACCTGAACAAATAAATAGGAGTTCATATATGCAACCATCAAAAAAAATTAATTATGAATATATATATTTATAATCATTTCCTGATTGCCCTTTTCAATCTTACGTTCAATTGGCTTGGGGATCCCATCCCGGGACCCCCTTTTGGTTTTTATAAATTTGATATTGCGGATCACAAAATATATATTAACAAAAATATATATTCCCCAAAGTATAACCTATCAAGTCTTAATGGAAATGATATGCTCATAAAATTCATACATACAAATAGTAACATGAATAGAGTAAAAAAGTAATCTCCACCTCAAACAGCTAAAATTCAAAACAAATAATAATTGGAGATAGACCATCATTAAAGAAAATATTTCTCACCGGTATGACAGAATAGAAACCATTTGGAATTGGTTCGGAAAGCATTCCCGTAGTCCAAAGAATTTGGGATGCGGTCTGATATGACAATTCATCTTGACCTAGAATTTTTGCTGATCTATTCAATGACTGATCTTGGGAAGCCAAGGAAACAGATCCAAATTTATCCGAAAGATCTGAAGTCCACCAAGCAGCATTAGAAGCCCCTTGCTCTGCTGGTCCAGTAGCATCTCTTGTTTCGTCCATGTCCTTAGATATTTAGAATGCAAAACCATTTCAACCCGCTTCTTACCCCATCAGATTTTAGACAATAAAACATTGAACTACGAACTTCTTGTGTTCTAACATTAGTAAGCCAGAGGCCATATGACCTGCAAAACAGGGACAAAAATGACATCTTAACAAAAGCTTAAATTCATTAATATATCATAAATGATTGTGTGGAGGTAGAAATGTAATTTTGAAAGGAAGATAGAACAGACAGCACAATGTACACATCACGGCAAGTAGAAGCGGCTAATCATACGATGAAGAAATGACTGGAAGATAGAACAACTACTTAAATACAGAGCTGGATCAAATTACTAAAATGAAGTATTAATAAAAATCAGATATTAGCCCAACAGATGTGTAAATATAATCAAATATAGTGCAATAAATAAATCCCTTAACCTAAGAGGTAACTGTTTAGTGCAACCTAGTCCCTCAAAACCACAGCTGATCCATAAGAAATCACACCAACCTAAGCTGAAACTACCCCCCAGACTAAAAAAACATTCTTGACACTTAATTCTCTTACCATAAAGCAAACAACTATGCTGACCACACTGCTAACCTAAGTTAAAATTACCCCGGGAACAGTGTTCTTGTCTCCCCGGGCAAGCTTTAAATATCGACACACTTCACTCTTTTGCCATTAATAAGAAAAGTTCAATGCTCGACACATTGCTAACCTACCTCATAATTGCCACCTGAAAAAAAGTGTTCTTCCCTTCCCCAAGCTGCACGGATCTAGACACACATGACCTAAGTCTTCTACCATAGATACAAAATTCAGTGTTAAACCCCATTGCCGACTGGACTGACATAAATCTTAGAGACTAGCTCATACATCAAACTCAAACTGTCTTTTCCTAAAAACATCAAATTTCCCAGTTTCTAGTTACAGCTTTCAAGATTCTACCACATAAACCCCAAAAAAGGATAAAAATCCAAGCATGTAAGAAACCTAATTTCTCATTCCCTACAACTACAAATTATCAATCCATCCGATAAATTACACATGGAAAGAATCACCCCGTCTCCTCCAACAATCCAATCAGCTCAAATTCACATTGATCAACCAACACAACCAAATCAATCAATAAAGAACAAATCAGACAAAGACCCAGTTCATCCGAGCAGCAAGCGCACTTGCCCACAAACTGAACTCACTGATACAAACATTACAACCAGAATTTCACATTCCAGGATCAATCTCATCAAACCCAGAATGTAAAAAATAAAAAAATTGAACATACCGCCAGCAGATCCGATAACAGTAATCCTCCCTGGACCCACTTGAAAGCCACGAAAATTTGAATCTCAGAACCCAGAGCAAATTCGAACCAAACACATCGGTCAGCGGAAAGAGAGGGAAAATGAGAAGGAAAGTGCAATACTGGAGAGAGGGACAGTGAATATATAGTGATAGAGAGAGAGAGATTGAGGAGCAAGATTTGTGGGTTTTGGATTGAAATAATTTGATCGGTAGAATACAGGAAAGCGATGGGGTTTTTTCGATCTTGAGAGAGAGAGAGAGAGAGAGAGTCACGTGCAGGTCGCGAGCTGTTCACCAACGTCCTCACTCACCTTCCTTTCGCGTGAAACCTATTACTTGCTTCCTTTTTCTTTTTCTTAAACCAATTTGAATTTTCTCGGGAAAATCTACATTCATAACTTCGTATACTCAATGGGGGTTACAACTTCTACCATTTTCCAGATCACTGAAAACTCAAAATGTGTTACACCTTTGGATTATGACTTATGACTATAACCTTGTTGTTTTGTTCTAGAAAAAAATGCAATTAGAGGTTATGATATTGACTTCATTATCATGCTCAAAAAAATATAAAAAGTTATGTGAATTTAAATTTTTATTGTGCCATCACAAGTTTAAATTTGTATCACGTCGTCGTGATAAGATAAACTTAAGTTCCATCGTTCACAAAGGTGTTGCATATTTTTGAAATGATGAAAACGCTCTTACACTAAAACGATTAAGGAAAATGCGATGGCATCATCACCATTCAAAATACACAGATCTGAAAGGAAGCTTGGTCGCTGAAGTTGGGGAGAGAGGGAGGGGGTGTAAGGGGAATTTTGGTCGTGGGAGGGAGCTCGTTGACTGAATCTACAGAATCGTCGACAATGGGCTTGACCTTGCTACAATCCCACTACCCACTAATTTCGAGTCATAAAGTTTCGATTGAAAAATTGCTTATTTTACTTTCATAATTTTGAACATGTTGAGTGTAATTATTTTTGTCCTTTTCAAACAATCTTTAATACTGCTTAAATTGATCTTAATGCAACCGTATTGTCAATCAAGATTCTATTATTACTAATTTAGGCTTTTATAATTTGGATTAGTAATTAGTTTGCATGTGCATTCCATGTATAAAGGGATGCTCTCATTGTATCGTGAAGATCAATGGGGATCAATAAAAGTTTGAGATTAACACGTGTTAGAGGCGTGTTAATTACGCACCGCCTCCCTTCGTCGCTAGATTTTCGAAAAAAAATTCGACCGTACATCATTAACAAATATAATATAAGTTTTGACTTACTATGATGACATAATATAAATTTAAATTTATTACAATGACATGACATGAAAATTATATATGCGCAATTATCCCTTTTTATCGTCATATTGCTTTATTGACTATTGAATTGTTTTATTTATGTCTGTAATGATAATTTTATCTGCTACATGTAATATAGTGTTATTAATAGACCATACATGAGATTGAAGCATATTGCATTATTAACAAATTATTTGTACATTACTTATGTTGTTTACAATGTCTCTGTTATAAGAAAGTGTGTATCTCATTCGCCAAATCATTTACAAAAAATAGTAAATGTATTGTTTAAATTAGAGAGTCGATGCTCACAGTTAAAAATAATAACCTTAGAAAAAATGGGTAACCGAATAATCTTATAAAACCCACCACTTAGGATAATGGCCAATCAAACCTCCGAATTCAATGAAGAGACTATTGAATATTATGAGCCTCCATTACTTTGACTCAAATCAAACTCATTTTAAAATGACTCGACAAAACGTTCAGATCACCATCAAATTTTAGGTGAATTTGATTCAATGAAGAATGAAAGCATAAACCAAATAGGGAGATCAAATGCAAGTTTCATATGCTGTATATTCTTATTTCAAAATCCAAATGCAATTACCTTCAATTGGAGTCAAAGTTGTGGGTCAACAATTATCTTACAAGAAATCATTGATCAAGTGGGTATTAAAGTTGATTTATAAACGAACTAAAAAGATGTGATTAATTACTTTTGACATCAAAAGTTGTTAACGCATCATGATGTATTAATAGACGCATAAAGAATGGGTTTAAGTATAGTGTCGGCGAGCAATAAATATGGTTCACTCCAAATGCAATGTAGAGATTAGAAATTGGGTAATCAAAAGGGGAGGTACGTGCAAATAAAGCGAAAACGATGTCGTTTTAGAATATGATATGGGAGTATAGGCCGGTTTCATTTTAGGGCTACCCTATACTTTAATTGGGCTTATCTTATGAGGAATGAGGTAGGCTTAATTGGCACATCTTTTTATGCAAATATATGTGAGTCAAAGTTTACAAGTGAATCCTAACTTTTCATCAATAAGCATAAAGTTGATAAAATGATCATTTATAGCAAGGATTAAGGACAGGTGACTTTTTTTTTATGTTAGTAATGGGCGATTTTATTGGTTTTAAAATCTTAAGACAAACGTAAAAGTGAAAAAAGTAATGAAAATCTAAAACAACATAAATTTGAATGAACGACCTTATATTCTTTAGACCTACTATATAAATAATAAGATGCTCATAAAATAATAGGAGATCAAATTACAAGAGAGAGAATTGGAGAATAATAGGAGATCAAATTACAAAAGAGAGAATTGGAGATTTAAACAATCAGATGGAGATGAATTTCAAATTTGTAGAGAAAGTGGATAGCTAACCCGAGGTGTTGATTTTAAAAGAACAATAATTGGAGGGGAGGCGCAAGCTCCATTTAATATCAGAGCATTCCGAATTAGTTAGATACTCCAAAGTGACACTTTGATTAGAGAATAAAAGTCATTCTTATATGGTAAATACATAATAGTACGGTTGTACTATCGACTATCGCAATGACTGATGGTGTGAATTTACTCTAATTTAAGTTGTGAGAGTGCCACATACATTAAAATAAATGACTTATTACTAACTTACTCGTAAAGCTATAATTATTTTTTCTTGAATAATGTAAATAAAAAATAAGTAGACCGATGAGTATGATAATTGTATAGATAATTTGTTTATTGTAAATCTATACATACATCAATATGAGCATGAAATTATACTATATTAATTTTGTTGGTCTAGCATATATAATTACCAAGGAACACATGTTAATTTAGAAAGCAAAGAGAATAATGCAAAATACTAAATAACCTATCTGTTCACGGTTACAATTCTATGGCATACCTTAAATACATGTGTAGCCACAAAAATGAAAGATTTGGAGAGATGTTGATGTCGTGAGCTAATATGCTCTGAAAGTGACCCAAGACCCGCCTTTTAGTTTTAGTATTTTCCATTAATGAAACACAACAAAACCAAATAATAGTACAAGAAGAAAATAGAAGACAAAAACATTATTGTAGTTGATATAGTATATATAAAGTCAATGTTTTTGTCTCAAGCCTGTGTATATATATATAATGGCGGATCCAGAAAATTTTGTAGGAGGGGCAAAATTTTATATTATATAATTAATTAATTAAAATAATAATAATAATAATTTAATTAATAAATGCATATAGAAAAATCAATTCGAGCTTGATTATTTATTTTTTAGTTGAGTTTGAATTTAACTTTTATGTATATATAATTACAAAGTAAATCGATTGACGAGCTTTACAAACTCTAATAGTTTGGGCTCGAGTTTGATTCGTTAATCAAACGACCCACCTTTGGACTTAATATTTGAATTTATTTGTTTGAAAAATTCAAAAAATTTCAATAAATAACTAATAATTTAATTAACAAAATGTAGTAGACAAACCAAAAAGTTTAATAAATAATGAAAACATAATTTAACTAGTAAAACAATAATTATAATTATGAACCAAAAAGTAAAAAAAGAATGAAATATGCTTCATTTTAAAACTCCACAAAGTAGGTTTAGGCCCAAAGATGAAGGATAAAATACTACACATTTACCACAAGTCAAACAACTTTTAATGTATAGTTGCATAGTTTATGTGTAGATATCAAAATTTAAAGAAAGGCATATCCAATTTTCGGAAAAAAATTTGTACAATATATATATATATATAAAATTCACTAGTACATGCTAATATATATATATATATATATATATATATATATATATAATTCACTAGTACATGCTAATGTGATTGTTTTCGGTTTAAATATTATGAAAAATTGTAAAAAGTCTTTTTATAGTTATGTTTTTTTGGACAAACTTTCATTTTCTTGTATTTTTGTGTTTCTTCAAATACTCATTGAAGGTTAATTGCTAATGCCCTGCCTGAAGATTTTTTTGGGGCAAGTGGAGATTGGCAGGGAAAATGACAGATTTCTCTGCCTCACTCCTTATATTTTAATTTCAAATAATATCTTTAAATATATATTTAATGAAAATTTAATATTTGTCTTAAAATTAATATTTTTAACATAATATTATTTTGAGTTGAGAAATGGGGAATTATCGTTTTCGCCAGAGACAAAGCAAGGATTGAGAAAAGCAAAAAATAATCGAGAATAGAGAACGGGACCGGGCGAAGAGAACCCGCTCTACTGTCATCCCTTGACACATGGCTTTTCAAATCAAAGTGTCTTAAATTGCATGTATAGTTTGATCAAGCTTCTTGGAAATAGATGGTGCTTAATTTTATTTAATTTAAGAGTGTTAATTAGAGTACTAATAAGTCTCATAGTCCACATTTCGGTTATGCTTCATTATCGAAAAGCCTTATTTTGTTGAGTGTTCTTTAAGTAGCCTAATTAAAAGGTTGTTAACTCTAAATTAAATTGACGAGATATATTTTGTGATCTCTTTATGCACCGACATGAAGTTGAAATGTTTGATAGACCATTTGAAGAAGTTTATAACCTCTTATTTAATTTATAAGTTAATTAGTAGAATATTAAACGTTTTAAAATTATCTCTAAATATAAAACTAACTTCTCAAATTTTTTTGTTGTAAAATATATTCTCATATTTTGTACGGGTAGATTAGTTTACATGTCATATTCAGTGAGAACAATTAAAATAAGCAAAAACTAATATTATATCATCCAAAACAATGACTTGTTCAGCTAACTTATCAAATTCTACTAATTAATTCATCACCAACTAAATAATCAGCTAATTAATCATGTCATGCAGAGCCAATATAATCATCATATATATATAGCTTCCCTTGCACTGCATTAAAGTTCACATCAATAACTAGTATTTTTCTCCATGACAATATTTATATTTATATCAATGATTTATAGTTATGATACTATTATGTTCGGGATTATTACAATGTGATTACGTATAATTAATGAAAAATATTTATTATACACAGCTAGCAAATCCACATGCCATATATTTATCTGAGTAATACAATAAAATAGAATAACACTATACATGCTAGAATGAATAAAGGAAAGTAGGCTACAAATAAATAAATAATCATAATTATTAATTATAATTTATATGATAGGAATATATCATATTATGGATCTGTACCGTATTATGGATCTCCTACTTTAGAGGAATATATTCTTCCACAATATTAAAGCACTTGAGGTTGAGGCTGTGTTTGTGTGTGTATTTTTAAATTATTATTCTTGTGTCCTAACCTAACATAGAAAAAGTAACCATTATATGACCTCAATTATTTCACATTATATTACGTTAATTGTCCCTCATAAAAAGAGCCTTTAATTTAGTAATCAGTTACTTTACTTTACATTATATCTGTTTACTGTTTATCTATGATACGGAAATTTAGCACACACTTTTTTAATCATTTGTATATAAATCCCAACCTCTTATTACTATATATTTTCGTTACTCATGATTTAGAAGATGTTATCCCCAAAAACAATTGGGCTATCGAAAATAATACTATTCATCATATGGGTTGATAGGGTCGTAATCGGGTACAAACGTATTGTTACTGTGCAAATAGTAGAACTATTCTTACCCATCAATTCAATTTATCAATGGTCACGATTTAATAATTTACCAATGGCAAGTCAATGTAAATTTGCTCAAATGACTGCACAAATGGGACAATTTGCGTGACCAAGTGGGTAGATAGGTAATTTTACATTCACAATTTATTCAATATTTAAAATATCAACGTAATTTAAGCTTTTCATTGTTATCTTCATTGACCTCAGTCTCACAAGATATATTTGCAGAATGAAGATAATCTCGGATGTTTGTCTCCGATAACCCTACCGGATTTTCAGCTACACGGCTCTGGCTTTAAAATCGGCCGCAAATCTTCGTTTCTCATCATTGCACTTCACCCAACCAATATTTCGTTGATTTCAATCAAGAAGACAAGATGTTGTCTGACTTGTGCAAGTCTCAGAGGGTTTCCGGTGTCCACAAAAAGAGAAGCCTCGGTTAGTTACTCAAATATAATACTTTACTCAGGAATTCCAATTTGGAATGTTGCCAGATGGTTTTTTTTTATTTGAAATCGGGACTGTTCATATTTGATTCTTCGATTTGCATGTACAGTTATAAACTTAGATCTAATTGCATGGATGATAAACATGGTGATGGGTAATGTAATTGTTTATGTTCGTAATAATCGCAAATCAGGGTCATCCTGAACAATTGATTCTGATTAATTTACATATAGGTTTTTAGGTTATTTGGTTCTAGTTATGGGGTTGGGTAATATAATTGTTTGTGTTCTTACTAATTGCATAACAGTGTTGTCCTGAATAATTGATTTCGATTAATTTACATATAGCCTTTTAGTTTTGTTGGGTTTAGGTCAAAGTGTTTGTGGATAATTTGTTCCTTCTTATTTTCTCTGTAACTTTCAATTTACTTGTCACAGTGTCATGAATTATGCTTCATTAGTATCATGAATCTTCACACAATCATATGAACAAACAAGTATATAGAATGAGTTTTAGTGTGATGGTGATGAATGTATTGTGTTGATTCATGGAGAACACGTGTTGTGTCATGACCTAGGGTTACTGATGTTTGCATCAACAAGCATGAATTGTTTCATGCCATACAGATTCGTGTCATGACCTTATATTGTAGTTTTGTTTCTTGACATATACTATTTTTTTTCATGACACATGATTTATTTTCCTTCGACAATGATTTGGTCAAATGTGGGCAGGTAAGTATGTGTTCTCGTTCATACATGACTATGCAATTGACTCATTATGTACATCAATTGTCTCATGAATAACAAATTATAGCTTTTCCCAAAAATTATTATGTTTTTTCATGACAAAAATTATTCAATTTATTTCATGACTCACATTAATTATTTTCTTTCATGACCAACTCGGTGTTAGTGCACATTACTCAGTTGTGATGTTTTATTCACATGTACTCCAATCAGAAAAGTTGTTGAGGATAATGACAATGATGATCATGAAACGCTCTCAAACCGTCTTAAACGGATGAAGACTAACTCCAACATCCCAGCAGCTGGAAATGGTCAGTTATCTGCTGCGCATAAGATATTACACCCCAAACGTAACAAAATCGGTGGGAAGGTACGTATGTCTAAGAATGGTACACAAAGTGTTAATGGGTATAGATCGGAGACGCCGCTGCAAACGCCATCCAATGGTCAAAATCGCCTTCCTGAATTGCCTAGGATTAACGGCAGGTCATCTCCATTTGGCCTGTTCACTGCAATTCAGAAGATGTCTCAGGCACAGAGGGACGACATTACTGCGATGGGGTTTGGTCCGATTCTCAAACTTGGGATTAGCAAAATACCAAAAACAATTGGTTATTGGGTTGTTGACAATTTTGATGTTGCTTGCATGTCAATTGTTCTACCCAATGGGCAACGGATTCGTATAACTGAAGAAGACGTGCAGTGCACTCTTGGCATTCCCCGTGGGTCGCGCAAGATATATGCCAAGAAACCAAGTCGAAAATATCCAGGGCTCATGGCTTGGAGGGCGCAGTTCGGGACAACGAATGGGAGTATATTGCCACGACATATATATAGAAAGATGCGTGAACAGAAGGAGGGTGGCGTCCTATTCCGACAAAATTTTCTTGTTATGTTTAGTTCTGTCATGATAGATTTTGGTACAAGTCGCTTTGCTAACCAAAATTATTGGGAAGCAATCGAGGATCCGTATGTCGCAAAACAGTTCAATTAGTGCGCTACAGTCGTTGATAGTCTTGCGTTGACTAAAGCAGAATGGAGTGCACGACAAGGTGATATGCGAAGATGGTTTTATGGTCCACTAACATTTTTATTGGTATGTGTACTTGTTTTTATATTTAAAACTACTTGGGTGGGTTCAAATTTACATTATCGTTGAGTAATTAATCTGTTTTTTTCTTTGGGCAGTTGGTATATCTTGATCGCGTACAATTCCAGGTAAACAAAGTTGATAGGGTGTTCCCAACCTTAATTGGGTGGACTGATGCTATAGTGGAGGAAAGGATAGGGAATGAGGAGTGAGACCGTGCATTTGGGAAAGGTTTCATGATCATGGATAGGGTGGAGTTACCTGCTAATGAAGAGATTGATTTGAACTATGGTGTTGGAGCTGACCATTACACTCCTAAGGACAGTCCCGTCCTTGCTAATAGTAAGGTAAATCGCTGTTATTTTTCTCACATGGTGTTTCAGAAGACGTTTTCTCACTATTGTTTGTGGTTCGTGTATTGTAGTTGCAGGCTATAATTCGTCAGATACATGCATTGAAGAAGAGCATCGGCACTAACATGCTCGAGTTGAGTAACCTTGTATCAATGGCATTGTCATGTTTTAGTGCCTCAGAGGAGAACGTGCAAACTCCTGCTACTAAAACACAAGCAGAATTATCTGACGTTAGCCCTCTTGATGATCCTTACTGGTCCGACCCGTTAGTAATGAAGGCTTGCGACAAGATTTGGGAGCCTTAAAAAGGAGGATTACACTAGTCTATACCATGGTGTTTACAACCAATGAACAGGCTGATCCAATAGTCGTGAATCAGCAAACTGATGACAACCTACAGGGAGATCCATTTGACGACAATGGACTGAACAAAATTGTCACACCACCAGTCAACGGCACTACGGTACGAGGAGATTCATATGACGACCAAGTAGATAATTCTACTCCATCACACATTGGGACCTGTCAGGGAACGATATCTGTACTAAATACAGTTCTACTTGGTTCTGTTGCTGAACATGATGCTCCTACGTTCGATATTGGACTTACTCCTGATATCCCACCACCAGACAAGATTGCATCCATTCATGACACCATTCCTAGCGCGCCGACAAACGATTTAGTTATGAAGAAAGTTCAGACTCCCTCTGGAACAGTCACCATCTCCCCGAGGGTTCTTGCTGATGAGTTCGATGAAGAAACTGAGTCTGATGAGGAGAATGCACACGACGTTGTAGCTGCCGGGCAAAAAATCCGGCGAGGTGCTCGTGTCCCTAAACTCCCGCGGGTAATGCTGTCGCCGTATGCCAAACGTCGTACAGACTTCACTTCTGATTTAAAAGGTTATGAAACAAAATTTATCGACTACCTAATGGGACGTCAGCAATGCGCTCTCAAGTGAGTTTTATTATTTATGTTGATTAAATAAATATCTGTTGGTGTCATTTATTGATGTTTGGTGTTCTTATTAGACTACATTTTGCATTACAGTTCACATGTTTACTTGGAAGATATGTGTAAGAATTCAATACAGCTGAAAGACGTGCATTCAATGAATGATGGAAAACACGTTCGTTACAACATCGTTGATGGATGGATGCGGTATCTCAATGATGTTGAGCAACTTCGTGACCTTGATGGCCCTTCTAGGTGCTTTATAAGCACAAATGCGACGGTTTGTTCATCAAGTTGATTCTTCTGTTTATATGATTACATACTATCCAATTTTAAACTTAATTAAATGTACTGCATCCAGAGGGCACTTGGTCATAAAGCACCTGCAAACAGACAGGGCATCAAAGATTTCAAAGAGGTTGCTAAAACGGAGCTTGGTCGTGCTGTTGTTGCTGCCCATAAAGCTGATGTGGTATGAACCTCTTATACACATCGGTGTTAATTTGTCCGCATTATTTATTTATATATATTTCAATATTCATGCTTTTAGGTGTATGTTGCTGCTGTGGTCGACAAATTATATTTCCTCATGTGTTTCAATGTCAAAAATCATGTTATCGAATTGTTTGACAATTCCGTCCTTGTAAAAGAAGATGCCATTCGTTACGGTCAACTTCCTGAGAATATTGTGAGTAGTCTATATAAATTCTCCTTTTATTTATGTTGTATTCTTTCATTTGCAGTGGGTTGTTTTTAAATTTAAGGTTATGTTCTACAGCAAAAGGGTGTATGCTCGATAATTGCGGACTCCGACTCCAACCTTGCCCGCATACTAATGAAAACAAAGATTACTATTGTCAGAGTTCCATGGTCTACCACCAAGGTGCCGGCTGACTCCGGGATATATGCTATGTGGCACGTGGAGAACTACATGGGTCATTTACTGTGGAAGGCTGAGTTAAGCTGCAAACAGGTTACGCGATCCCCGATTTTTTACCATATGTTCTATCTGGAATGTGATAATTTCTACATTTTTCTTATTTATTTGATTTGTGGTCCATACACTATATTAATTCAAACACATGCGGTTTCCAGGCACCTTCTATACACAAGCTCAGGGTTCGTTTTCTGTTCAAGTTAATTGAGTGTCGTCGTAACCTCGCATGGGATGCAATATATGATGAGGCTCTTGAGTACTACCAGAAGAAGGGAATTCCGTTCAAGATCAAGGATAGCAACCGCGTGGATACAATGTAGTCCATATAAATTTCAGTTTCATAGAAACTATGCTTCTTTAGTTTTTGGTTTGTCCAGCCATGTTACTGGTTGATTGACTATTTGTTTTTTGTTTTTCCCACCTTGTTTTGGGGGTGACCTTAAGTTTACTATTATTGAATATGTTTCAAGACTCTATAAAGTCGTATTATTTCAAGCACTTGTTCATTTTAATTTCCAATCACATTCGGATCATGACACAATTTATTGGGGCATGATTCATGAAAAAAGGTCATGACACATTTTATCCGGCCACGACACGAAGGTCATGACACAAGGCCACATTTTTATCCGGACACGACACAAAAGTAGTCACACGTTATAATATCTCATGACACAAAAGCCATGACACATTTTAATGCCCCATGACACAAGTTCATGACTCATGACACATTTTAATGCCTCAGGACAAAGTTGTACATTTTAATGTTTTCATTGATATATGTTTATACATTCAACTCTACCATTGCAATTTAAATATTTATTGACATTTAAATGTATTCATTGACATTTATATGTACTGGTCATCTCAGTTTAAGTCATTGGGGTCCTCGGAACCCGTCTGTTGCTCTGGTGGTCAATATTTTCATCACTCGAGCCCGATGAGGTTGATGATGGCGAAGGGACCATCTTGTAGTGACAAGTTGCAACCTCGTCTTGGTCACCGAACTTTTCCCACATCGACAAGACCAAGTTTTTAATCAAAGGATACAAGATAGTTACCGGTGCAGTAGCAGCCTTCCGGACCTTACTTAATGTGGAAGCACATTAATTGATTTTTCAATTTACTAACACTGTAAATTTTATTAATCGACATAATTAATACAATTGTTATAACGAAACAAACTTAGAATAAATAATTTGTCTCATAACACATTGTATTGTTTCAAGACTTTAATTTGTGTTATCAAATATTCAACTCATAACAAAATAACCGACTAATGACACATTATATCGTTTTATGAGGGTTGTGCCATTAAAAATCAATCTACCAAACATATTAACATTAGAGTTGATGAACAAAAGATATTAAAACTGCAGCTGCTAGTTCCATATTTAGTCCAAACTAACCAAATTTTTATTCAACCAAACTGGAAATCAATTCTAATGGAAGTAAGAATTGTCCTGGGTAACATAGAAAGATAATGTAAGATTTGAAAAAATAAAGTACTTCATAAAATTAACCATTATTACGTGCAGCTTCATCTCTTGCCCTTTTTTCACAATTTCGGGATGTGTGACCGTCAGCACCTTTGCAATATCCACATTTCCGCACTGCCTTTGCTTGATGTTTGTTAATTGCCTTTTCTCTCTCGCTCTGCAAACGCCTTCCTGAACCCTTGTTCTTGCATACTGCCGGAATGTACACCTTTACCACCGGCGGCTTCAGAATGCCGGTTAGTTGTTCAATTGTTTTTTTGGAGCTTCCAGGAGGTGTTGACGGTGCAATGTTCTTCGTCACATGATGGTTCTTCAACATCGACAATATATTTTCCAGGTCCTCATGTGTGTTGGTCATGTTACCTAACAATGAATTAACCATGGACCATATCTCGATTTGCATAATGTTTTTCAGTGGTTGATTAGGAGAGAAAGACCCAGACGAGAAGTTACACCCGAACGGTGGATCACGACACCAACGCTCATTTACCAATGTTCTTGGTAATGTGTTGATATTATCAGCATTAAGCACCGCGAAGATGTGGACACATATGAGGCCTTTTCCTTCCAACTTTTTGCATGTGCATTTGTACTCAGTTGTCGACTCATACACAACAATGGTCACAATTTTACCATTTTTCCCAGAGACGGTGTATGTAACAATTGAATCAACCCTATTTATATTCTTAATTCCATAAGAAAATATACCTTCCATTAAGTCCTCACGCAGCTTGTTGTATATTGGTCTGGTAAACAAATTCCATATATCTTGCTCCAGATCTGATACCATTCTCCGTGATGGACGAGCAACAACCGCATATTGTGTCATGATCTTCATGTGTTGCCTGCGCTGAGCCTTTACCACGCCGTTGAAGCGCCACATGAATTCTTTCAAGCATAGAATAGAACTAGCGTTGAATCCAAATGTACTATTCTGACTTTCAGACCTAGAAGTTGTTCGCAACAACATGCACATTGGGTAGTCCTTGAAATATGATGGTATCCAGCTCTTCCGAATTTCGTACAAGGTTTTAATGGAATCATTATCATGCAACCCGTACTCATCAACTAGTGAGTGCCATTTTTCTTCAAAATCTACAGGTTCTATAGCGTCCCCCCATACTATGGCATTTAGACGTCCATGGAACGGACTAGTCAACGGTATCGTGTCCCTCACATGTCAACAATATCAAAAACATTTCACGTCATGCCACGAATGATATGAAATGTCATGACACTAATTTTTGGCCATGAAACAATTCATGTGTGTTTTTTCAAACATCCTAACTCTAGTCCATGACACAATATGCGTTGTCGAGGAATCAAAGCAATACATTTAGTATATATTGTCAAACTGTATGTTATAAATTGAACGAATTAGATGGTCTGCTCATATGATTTTGTGTGATGATTCATGATACTAATTAATGATGTTATTGATTGTAATAAACAATCAAAGTAACTAATTCATATATAAAAATTTAGATCATTCAAATTTTATTTTACCTTTTCGGGCATCTTTCTCATTATATGCCACATACAAAATCTGTGTTTTGACATTGGGAAGACTTGTGCTATCGCGTTCTTAATGGCAGCATCCTGGTCTGTGATAATGCATAGTGGTTGTCGGTGCGCCATAGCCCGTAGAAAACATTTGAAAACCCAAACAAACGACGGGATGTCTTCTTTTGAAATTAATGCTGCCCCAAATGTGACGCACCGATCATGATTGTCTACACCAGTTATTGGGAAAAACACCATGGAATACCTAACAAATGTTCAAAAGTATATTAGTAAGTTGAAGTATTATTTCATATCATACATTATATTTAAATTCACAATTATGAGAGGTACCTGTTTGTCCCGTAGGTTGAATCGAACGATATAGAATCACCCCATCGACTATAGTTCATTATAGATTGCCCGTCCGCCCAGAATAATCGGGTTAGCCTATCTGTTTCATCGTGGTCATACTCATAGTACAACTCTGGGTCGCTTTTTTGTTCATCTATGAACTCATTGATTACAATTTGGACATCCACTTCCTTGATGTACACTTTTAAATCACGTTGACAGTTGCGGAAGTCTGTCACTGTTGCCCCGACATGTTCCGGTCCACCCACAATAGAGTTGCACACGTTGAAAGCTGCGGTAGCACCTACATTAACCTTCTGGCAATCCATGATAAATTGTTTTTGTGTATCATTTAGATCTCGGTTGCAACGTAATTCTTGGAAGTGCTCGGTACCATAAAACGGGTGATTGTGCTCTTCCACAAATTTCACAATCTTGTAATGCCCTGAAAAAGTCAGCTTCAGGGATAACATTGCTCGACAGCCGGTTCGTGTTGTTAAGCAACGTCTCTTACCATATTGACGGAATTCATCGTCCTCGTCACCAGCTTTATGTGCACGCTCTCCTTCACGAGAGCATGTAACATATTTCAGTGTGATCCCTAACCTGTTGCTCTTCTGGGTGCCTCGACGCGTCATGAACCCGCAAAATTGTCCGTACTTCTTATAAAAAGCAACTCCACTAGTTATATCTGGGAAACTCATACCCATACGTGGCTTGACGTGTGGTGGACAGATTGGGATGTAATCCCCATTCATATTCATCGTCCATCTTGAATCTGAATTTTGTGTCAATATTATAGTTTAATTAGATAATACATATTCTGTGGTAATAAAAAATGATTCAACATAATTTTTTCACACTATTACCTGTATGTGTTTCAGAATTATGGGTATTTGTTACTTCAGATCCATTTGTGTTGCCTGTAGATAATAAAACCAACGTTATACTGTTGTTTGCATATGACACAAACTCAAACCCAATTCAAGGAAAAATATAATCACATCACAGAATATAAATTCTAAATACTCTACAGTAATCATCAATTTAGTTTAATGTTATAATATGCTCAGTAGTATTTGCAGAACCATTATGTATGTAATATATATATATATATATATATATATATATATATATATATACAGAACCATTATGTATGTAATATATATATATATATATATATATAAACTTCAGATGAGTAGACACAGACTAACCTTCAATAGTACATTCACCGCTCCCTAGCTCAAAATCGCCGATGATCGAAATCTCACGAAGCTCTGTCTCACCGCTTATCACCACAAGAGCACATATCATCGGATCATCTCGCAAATCTCTCTCCTCCTCCATTGATGTTCTGCGTTGAATGTGTAGAAACGTTTTACAAATCCTGATTATATAGAATGACAGTGGTTATCACTCCCGGAATTCTAGGGCCATTAACATTAAATATTTAGCAAATGACACGAATACCCCTGTTGACCAGTTATATATTTAGTTTCATGCGTTTTTCCCCTCCCCATCTCATCCGTTCATCATTATCAACCAATGACCACAAACCATTCTAATATTTGTACAATAATAATGGTTTTTACTCGAGTCCTTCCCTGGGTTGATAATAAGCCGAACAAACTAATCAGGCTCGTTATGTCATACCCAAATCATAAATTAGATCTCTAAATTTCATGAACATTTCTCAAATTGAACTCAACAAATAATGTAATCATGACGTGGGCCATTCGTGTCCATATACGGACCCAAATAACCTCCCTTTTAACATGTTTTCCCTTCGTTTCGGTCATTTTAGGGCCATTATTTTGATATTTTTTTATCATAAATGGAATTTTGACTTTTGTAGGTATTGGAGCCTAATTGAAGCATATTTGAAGCGAGTTTAGAGCGATAGCCGAGATGGCACGCAGCCCAAACAACAAGAGAAATCAAAAAATGAAGAATGTCACAATCGTGACATTATCAGTCACGATCGTGACAACCAATAAATCGATTCCAGGAGCTTTATCACGATCACCCACCCAATCGTGGGAAATCGGCGTTGCAATGGCAAAAAAGCTATGCCACGATACTGTTACGATCGTGGCATGTTCGTGACAAAAATACGACAAAAAAGACAGTCACGATCGTGGCACAGTAGCAAGATGATCGGGACTCGAAAAGAAAAAGGTGTCACAATCGTGACAACTCATGTCCCGATCGTGACACAGGCACCAATCCGACGACAATTCAAAAGGGGGCGTCATGATCGTGACAAAATCGCGAACCTGCTATTTAAAGAGAGAAACCTTAATTTTTAGGGGACACACTTACACACAATCATATTTTAAGTGGGTTTTGGCTACCTAGAGGTTTCTAGAGAGAAAGGGCTCCAAAGCCCTCACTTGGAGGCCATTTTTGGTGATCCAAGGGAGGGATTCCACCACCACCACCATGGGAAGAATAAGAGGAGGCGAGAGACTACTTGGAGAAGCTAAATTGGAGGGTTTTAAGCTTCCCAACACCCATGTCTTTGAGTTTGGGTTTGTAATTTCCTTTCATTGTCTTGGATCTAGTTGTTTCTTGTAGATGAATACTTGAACACCATGATTTGAGGTTAAAAACCCTAGGTCAGGGGAGCTAAAACTTGATTTTGACTTAAGTTTTGATATTTATGATTTATTAATTAACTGTTGCGTGATTAAATTGTGTTTAATTTTGCTATGTATGCTTGAGTATGAAATCTTGTGATTATTAGTGATAGCTTGTGATTGTTTCCATGATTATTCTTGTTTTAGCTCATGAACTTGTCTGAGAGGAAGGTTTGTGATCATATATAGGTAGAATCGAGATATCGGTGCTTGGCGCCCACATCTTGGACCAAAGATTGTTGGGTATACAAGCTGTCGAGAAGTTAGTCGTAACATCCCGAGAGGTTAGCTAATTCCAACACGTTGCCTTCAACTATGTCGAGAAACGGTGACGGTATTTGAACATAGGTCCAAGTTACATGTGATAAATTGATTGATTGATTTTGAATTGATGAGTGAATGTCTTGTAATTGAATGAGTTTTAATATTAATGCATGTTTGTTTGATATCTACTTTGTGTTTCATGTCGTATGCTAACTTTGATCACTTAGCATATGATATTTTATTGTGGATCGACTCTGAGAGGAACTTACTACGGTTGACATAGGTAGATTCGAGGGATCGGGTCGTAGAGCATTTTCCCTTGGACCAAAGATTGTTGATCATTCAAGCCATCGAGTAGGTAGTCGTAACATCTCGAGAGGGTCGCTAACTCCTACACGTTGCCTTCACCAATGTCGAGAGACGGTGACGACATTTGAACATAGGCCAAATGAAATGCATGCTATTATCAAATTCGTTTGATTGCTTGATAGTCTTGATCATGTTGTTTAGTTCCTTAGGTTATCGAATTCTTAACTTACGACCAACCATCTACCATCTACCCCACATTTACTTTCTTGCTTTAGTTGTAGTGGAGTTAATATTAGCTTAGTTATAGTTTAAATCTCACATCCTTGTGTAACTACTTTTTCGAGTCGTGTCGCGAAATGCCCAATTATGAAGCTCACATTTGGTCCCAAGAGTTCGACCCGGTAAAGTCGAAAACTTACAAATTTACTTGATTGATAGACGACCGCGTTCTGATGCGCGTTAGTCCGGAAAGTAAGTGACGAGTGAGAGCCGGTGCACCTTAAATCACGCATCCACTTCCCGAGCATCAAATCACGGTCTCGTTAAAATATTCGTCACCTCTTAATGACCATATAAATCTTAGAAAATATATCAGAAAAACGTTTATATAGTGGCAAGATGATTGTCATTTATAATTTTATAAATTTCTAACTCGTCACATTAATATAATTTAGATAATTAATTGAATTGAAAGAATGATTATTCTACTATAAAACAAGTATAAACATTTAAAATATCATGTATACTATGAACTGTCAAAAATTGCATCCACAAATTTACAAGAAAATATGTTCAAACAATTAAAATTCTGTACATTCATATTATCCTTGCATAATCAAAATTGAATTCTAAAACTGTATCATACTTGACTCAGTACAATTTATACCCAGTAACTCATTGGTCACACACAGTCATCAAATATTCACTGCCAACGGTCAAATTTTGTGCATGAAAGCATTAAATAAAAATGTGGCTCCTACACAGTATTTGAATAAAGAAGTAGCAATTATTGAAGAGGCAAATTCATGGACTTACGTATTCACATTCCAATGCATTCTGATGTAAGTAAATATTGCCCATGAATTTCTTCACATGAAACCAAACAACAAGTGACCCTATAAATATTCACAAAAAATGTAAAGAAAAAGGATAAATAAAAACCAGATTTTTTTCTTCTTCTTGTTTGTTCAAAAGAGTGAGTGAGTATCTTTATTATTATTAATTATGAATTTAAATTGGCCGCACCGTCACTCTTCCATTACCATAACCGGCGGGTAAAGCTCCAAGCTCTGAACCCAAGTAAACTCCAAAAGCACATACTATACTATACCATAACAGTTTCTTCTTCATTTTTTCTCTGCTGTTGGAAATTCTGGGTCTTTGATTGTCGGTGGATCAGGAACAGCTCTTTGCTCGGCACTGTGCCTCTTTTTTCTCATCTGGGTAGTGATTATTATGGCTTAATTCGTTGAACTGGTGCTGTGTCTTGTGATTTTCTTATCTGGGTTTGAGGGGTGCGGGTTCGGGATGAACATGGGTGATTGATTTGATGTTTTTCTGGGATTTTGTATTCTGTTTTAATAGATAGGAATTGGGTTCTCATTTGCTGATTCCTGTGAGTTTTTCATGTTTTGGGTCATTTTGAAATGAGAATTGAGAAGGGCTTGAAGTTGAGAGAATTTGAAGAAACATCCTCATTTTCTTTTTCAGTTTTGGGGAGTTTTTTGTTTTGTTCTCTGTTTGATTTAATTTTACTATTATGGCCAAGTGAGGACTGTTGGTGATCATATCTGAGTTAGTTGAGTAATGGGTTTGAGTGTTTATAGTATTTATAGTGATTGTTGATTCCACCTTCAATGGCCAATTCAGGGTTTTGGGTTCCTGCCTCTATGGATTTAATGTTTTCTTGTTTTGTTTATTAGATTGTGTTCTTGTAGTTCACATAGCTGTTTCATTCTTTGTGGGGACAATGGCACTGAATTGAAGCAGTGTTCTTCACTCTATGTTTTGTAGCATGGACCATAAGGTCCTCAATAACGCCTTGAATTGTTCCATTGAAGAAACCAAACCCTTGCTGTCAGAAAATATTGCCTAGATTATTTAATTACTTCGAGTGGTCCGCACAATCACTTCTTGCGGTGATATTAGAGTGACTATTGTTTTCTGAGTTCACGTTTCCTGCTGATACTAATGCCATTGCCATTAAAAGACAAAAGATATGGCTTGAATATGTATATATATGCTTGCACCCCTTCTTGTTTTGATGAACTAGAATTTGTAGCCTGTGATAGTTTTAACTCTTTGAGACATCTAGTAGGTTGCTAAATCGATTTTTGTTTTTGTTTTGTCAGGTTAATTTTCTCAATGATACTAAAAAATCTGATGGAAGACAAGCAGCTGGATCTTAATCAACCATTTATATCGGTGAGGCGCTTACCTTCCTCTGAATCTGAAGAGAAAATGAAGACTGAGAATTCACTCCCCAAAACGCGCTCCCTCCCTGTCTACAAATCAGAGTTGAAATCAGGTCCAATAAGGATCCCGGGAACTGTTCCTTTTTTATGGGAGCAAACCCCGGGAAGACCCAAGGATGAAGGCAAATCACAAGTTCGCCCTCCCCAACGGCCTCCAGTCGCCCCAAAGCCTCCACCCGGGAGGAGTTTGAATGTTAAAACACAATCTCTAGACAAAGATTCAGAAGGTGCAGCAATTACTCGGATAGGAGATGTCCTTTCCCGCTCTCTGAACGCTCTGTCTTTTAACGAATACTTGATGAAGCATGATATCTCCAAACAGGAAAATGAAGATGAGCGGGGTTTGGATTCGGACGATGATTCAGAGGCTTACATGGATGCGCGTGACACGCTATCCAGGACTGAGTCGTCGTCCTTCCTGAACTGCAGTCTCAGTGGTTTGAGTGGATTGGATGGTCCATATGCGAAGCCATTTGGATCCTTCTCGGATCCAAAAACTCGGGAATTCATGATGGGGCGGTTCTTGCCTGCAGCAAAGGCGATGGCTTCAGAAACGCCTCATTATACTACGTGGAAGCAACCCGCAGCACGAGAGCAACCAACGCAAGTAAGTGTGATAGCGAGTGTGGACAAGCGGAAAACACTTTATCAACACAGGCCAACAAATGTACAACATTACCTCCAGAGAAGAGAGGCTCAAGAAAGCAATGAAGATTCTGACGATGAACCTGAATATTCATCAGCTAAGGGTTGTGGGTTGCTTCCTCAGCTTTGCCTATTGAATCCAGTACCAGGATTGAAAATAAAGGGCTGTGCATCCATTTCTTTGGTTCCCAGAGCACAGGCTAAATCTTCATATGCCGGTTCTTCCAGCAAAAACGAGAAAAGGGTATATAAGTTTTCATTTTTTTTCCTTCTTTTGTCCAAGTGATTCCTAATTATAACATTCAACTTTTTTTCCTCAAACTTGTTTATGAACAGAAGACAAAGCTCAAGGTTGAATCCAAGTCAATTGCTATCGAAAGTAACGGCCAGAAACTAGACGGAACTTCCTTGTACAAACGTTTGCATGGTAATGGCATATCTTCTAACGGGTTTAATGGAGACAATCAACGGGGAAAAGGTCGCAAGAATCTAAGAGAAATACTGGCCAGTGATAGCACTGAATGGGAATTAGGAGAAGCAAGCCCCGTTGTTGAGAAAACTCTGTACATAGATTGTATTCATGTGGTAAATTCCGCGGATTCAAATCCAAGTTGTTCAGACTCAAAAGGGATTGATTTTGAGGTGATGGAGAAGGAAGAAACACATTCAGTTGATTCTTGTCTTCAGGATATAAAGCACATGGATGCTGTGAATGAGAAGGATAAGGCACAACCTAAATGTTTGGAGTCTGTTGATTCCAGTCACGACGTTAAGACTGATGTTTTAATCAGACGAGACCAAAATCTCATTCAAAGTTCTATGACCTCGACAACCTCAGAAAAGACAGAAGACACGGGAAATGTATCAGAAAACGAACAGGTTGCCAAGCCTAATAATTCTGATATGTCCTGTGGCAGCTCACATTTGCATCTTCCTCCACCTCTGCCTAAGAAACCATCAGAATCTTGGCTATCGCGCACCTTGCCTGCCGTTTCCTCAAGAAAGCAATCTTCTCTTGGTATGCAAAATTATAACAGAAGTCAAGCTTGCAAGACACCTTCCCTCGATCCCAAGTGGGAAAACATTGTGAAAACAACCAATGTACACCACGGTCATCTGCGATTCTCAGAGGTAAATAATACCATGATTCATGTATTTTCTTGTTTTCGGGTCATCAAATTTGGTGCTGACAGTAACATGACTTGCTATTATTTCAGGAACTAATAACACCCATACCAGAGACATAACAGAACTCCATCTGAGTTCAATCTCAAAGGTAAAGCTTTTTTTTATGTAAAACCAAAACGTCCATTTTCGCATAGTGAAATAAGATAGAAAATAAGGTATTATATGGTCATTGTGAATGAGTTTTTCTCACCTTTCACGTTGGGGTGATTTTTTTTTCAAGTAAAGTGAATAAGATATGCAAAACAATGTTCACAGCCTTGTAAATGTTCTTTTTCGCAGTTCGGTTGCAATAATTGGTGATTTTGTTTTCTGACATTCAAACCATTTTTTCTTCACAAAACATATTGTATCATGTTGTAGGATGCTTGTCTGATTGGGCTTCAATCTTTGTTTGCCATATCAACTGACCCATAATTGCCCATCCCTACATAACCCCAGACAAAACTTGTCACTTGGGGGTCAAATCCTTCTCTGGTTTTGATCACAATCACTTTTCAACAAATCCAAAGAAAACTTTGCTCCTGTACATGTGCTTCATTACAAGAGAAACATTGTTTGTAAGAAGAACAAAAAGTCTAAGTAACGACTTGGAGAGAGACATCATTTTCCGCCTCCATCATTTGGATGGAATGAATCATGTCATCATCGTTAGCCTTTGATGTAATTCCTAAGAATTTGCATAGACCCCAAGTTTCCTCGGCGATGGCAACATGATTAGAGAGTCTGGAATTCTCTTTGATAGGTGAAAGTTTTGGGAGCCAATGAGGGGACTCTGAACGATGAGAGGACTTCGAGATCTTCTTTCGATACGGGAAGTGGCACAATAATATACACATAGAGATGATCCATATTATGCAATTCTTCTCATGCAAAATAACAAATGGGTCCAGGTGTAAGTTTAAAATGAATAACGTTTTGATGTCACGTCTGATCTACTTGTAAATTTAAGTTCATATGTGAAGATTATAATTAAAATGTTTATTTTTCTCATTCGATCCATAATGAGTCACCTGGTCGATAGTAGTTGTAGAGTGAGAGCAAGGTTAAATTTCATGCTTTACTTCTTATGATATAACTATTTATCAAACCAAAGGAATTACATATTTTCAACTTGAGAAACTAAAGTAAACCAAGGGAGTAGCAGAACATTGGGAATGAGGAAGATCATATTATTGAGATCCAACTCACGAACCAAGGGGCACATAATATTATTGAGAGTAGCATTCTCCTCTATTTGATTTTCTACTCTACTCTTGTTTTGTATTATTTTGAGTGTCTCTCTTCCTTGATCTATTTGTATTCTTCGTATTTGGAGATTATTGTTCTTTTTCGAGATCACGCCCCCTTTCTCCTAGTACATTTTTTTCGCCGATAAAAAAGCTAATAAAACCAAATGTATTCAGTGGTATATTGATCACAAGAACACGGTAACAAATCAAAGTTAACATAAATGGACCCGAATACAAAAAAAGAAGGAACATACTAAAGCTAGGTGTTGCTCCATCTCTCCCTTGTTTCATACAAGTTTCATTCCATTTGAAAAATCACTCTCATCTTCTTGGTCAATGTGGTTCAAATTCAAGATATTTTGGCTTGAATTCTACTTCCATCACGACTGTCCAATAGCCACGATGTCATCGATTGATATTCTGATATCTCACAAACCTCTGGAAAGTGACTCACTCACTCACTCACTCAGCCGGACATCATCATATCCATCTTATGACATCATATGTTATTTCATGGAATCATATGTCATCTTACTTCTTCTCTTCTAATGCATGCTTTCCTGCCCGAGAGTCACCTATTGCGGGAGCAAACAAATTTCTGAGTTATAAAGTATTATTTGGCAAACATAGAGTAACGGAACGAGTTTAGGCCAACTCGTTCGAGTCAATATTTACTGCTCCTCGAGGGTCTTGTGCCACGAGTTGTTGAGGAGGATTCAAGCTAACGATGATCAGGTTCACTTTCTCATAGGCACAACACAATGTAGATTCAAGATAAAAGAGTTTTGCATTAGTGATGAGACTGGGATGTACTTCAAAAGCTCGAGCTTGAAGAATGTCAATTTCTACATACGAATTCTTGTACTGATGTTGAGGACACATACAAGTTGAGATTGTGTAATTAACAAATTTTCTTTTACTTTTTTGGTATAATACGAGTGATATGCGTCTCTAAATTTTTTGATACTCACTTTTCAATTAATTCTAACGACAAAACAAAAGACAACTTAATGTGGTACCATCCTCGACCGCAAAATACTTGTCAACGTTAGATTTTTTTCATACATATATTGAATCACGATCTACTCTCTATAACATAGAAAATGGGTTTGTTGGCGGCAATGAGAGGGAGGCAGAGGTACTTGTCAGCATAATCGGCGATTGAGAACATCATTTTGCGGAAGTTCTCGAGATGAGCCAATAGAGTACTGCTGACATTAGGAACGTCATTTTGTGGAAGGCAACGACAAGAATACTGGTGAAGACGCATTTAACAAGGTTGTTGGAACAAATATTTTAGAGAGTGATAGGGCTTTCTCAAATACATGCCCGGTGACGTCGATGATGCAATGAGTGGCGCACTCGTAAGGATTAGAGTTGGGCTTAGTGGCTTGGCGTCAAAGAGCGAGGGACTTCTTCATCTTAGATTTGATCTCGGCGATGAATTTTCTGTGAAATGGAGAAGAGGTGACATCGTGAATCATGATAATGTCACCCTAGATTTAAAATAGTTATTTTTATCTTAATAGTTAATTTTGTCTTTTAAGCTCACATGTAACGACATTAATAATTATGTTATGACAAATAAGTTAACTGTAGTAATTATTATTTTTTGTTCACTCTAGTTTATGCAAACATGATATAATTAACCGAGATTGCTGGTAAAAAGTTCACCGAGATGACTATTAATATTATTTTTGTTTGCCACACACCTCTTTTCAAAAATTGTATAGTTAACCGTCATTTGATGCAATTTCCCCTGAAAAGCTAAACAATTCTACTAAGATTGAAGTCAAGGGAAACATAAATTTAGTTAGGAGCTAAAATTAAAAAAAATCAATAGTTAAAGATATGAAATGATAAAAAGTGCATATTTTTTCCACTTGAGATCAGAATACATGGAAAGAGAGCAAATATATGCATTTTGCTCTAACACCAGAGAGCTTTTATATGCTGAACCTCAAAATGAGAACTCAGATGTAGTAAGCAATGCAGAATATGATAGGATAATCCAGAGCATGAAAATAGAAACAATGAAATGCCACTCTATCAAGGAAGTAACTGCACAGTTGTTCCAACTCTACAGTTACTATTCCATTCAATTTAAGCTGAGAGACTAATTATATACACAACCCTATCAATTATGCCAGTAGCGAAACCCGTATACCAGAAAGTCTCCTTGATGTTTCACAATGAAGAAGTCTATTTTAATCGAACGATTGAGAATCTCAAGTTCTAATCACGGGCCCTCTGTACACACCTCTCAGAATGACAACGTTGTCGGGAGGTTGATACTCTTCTAACCAAGTCATGTCTTCCTCTTCAGAGTCGTCTTCACTTCCATTCAGCTGAAGACTACCTTCATTTCACAATAAACACAAATAACAATGTTGCAGCTACAGAAGAATGTGTCCGGAAGTAGATTGAATCCTTCAACTTCAAGAGCTAAAACTCGAGAAATCCTACTTCCTTTGTCCAAAAATAAGTGTGTCATTTTTCTAATTTTTGGGTGTCACAATATAAATGCCGGCTTTCTCTTATTAGGAAGCTAGTTATGGGGACAAATAAAATACCGATAGCATTCTTCTTTCTTACTAGTTAGTTATAACTACTTTGTGGGTTACCGAATGGGGGCGTGCGGGGAAAGTCAATAAACAACTACACTAACCATTAGTTTATGCAAAATACAGTTAAAATGACACTTATTTTGGGACGAAAAGAGTATTTTTGATACTAGATGAAAATTTTAGTTACCTGATAGATCATTCCCAGGAGTCTTCCGGAAGTAACTGCAATGCCGTCCATTTTCTGAGGAGTTAGGTGGAGAGAGGATGTCTAAGATAGCACAAGGAGTGACAGCTCTAAGACAATGAATGTTACCACCACTGCTGTAACTGGACAAGGTGCAGTCATTTCAGTGTCTTTGACGAGTCTTACAGGTCTTGCTGCAAATACACGAAATGAAATTCATAAGCAGTTAAAATTGAAGATCAAACAAACAGTAACAATCTGCTCCAATGGAGACAGAAATATCTGGTGCGAGAGAGGCTTTTCCAACAGTTTTACTAATAGAAAACAACAAAACATAAACCCATGACAAAGCACACAACCCCGAGACTCTTTCAACCACCAAGCGCGTGCAACACACTAACCCGACATTGTTCTTGCACATATTAGATTTGCTGTACATGGTTAATTGCATATTTTATTTCCTTCACATACTTTTCCTCATCATATACCTGTCTGAAGGTTCTAAAAGATGTAGTACTATTGTTGCATTATAGATATGGTTCAGCACAACTATTTTTGCAACACGTTCTATGAACAATACTGCATGTCCATTTATAATTATCAAGCTTGGTTATTCTTGAAACTTCACCATCCCTACAGAGATCCCTCAACCATGATTTATCATGCAATACTGCTATGAATAAAAACCTACTATTCATGTCTAATGGAATCAGCCACATTCTACCCTATGCATGATTCATTCACATTTCCCAACTAATTTCAACTTGTTTATAAATATTTATATTTTAGTTATTGAACATTTTGGTCCAACAGCTTATGCAACACATATCTATAGTCCTATTCGAATCAACCCATATCTATAACCCTATTTGAATCAACTAGCAGGAAAATGTAAGAACAGAACTGTTGAATGCTTTTCTGAAAAGAGGTTCGGAACGCTTCATTCGTAACATTCCAAAAGCTAAAGATAAGGTAAAACATGTGCATAACTGTGTAGTCCATAGCTTGCTATCCTCATTTTGCTAGAGTATAGATTCATACCATCACCAATCCTATAATTATGCCAAAAGAACTATGAAATGCAGACATAGATATACGCATACATATTTTGCCAAACTAGGACATCATATCATATAAGAGGATGGATAGAGTACTGCTGACATTAGGAACTCACAAGTACATCATAAATTATGACAAAATTGGGTCTAAGATTATATCAAGCAATATTGTATTTACATATCAACTAATAATGCATTTGTTCCAATCAGTTGGGGTTCAATCGAAACCCAACTTGACAATTCATAGTTCTGTGCAACGAGAAGACAGTGTATTGGGTATAAACAGCATACCTTCCAACAGGTCAGCAGGCCCAGGTGGATCAAGCCAATCATATGATTGTACATATAAAGTTCCATAGATAAGCTTGCTCATTACAGTCATTCCAGGATGATTATGCAGGGGAATGATTGAGGACGGTGGCATACAGAATATCCCTATCTACAAAAAAAACAAACCAAAATATTTTGGCTGCAATGTTCAATAACACATAACCTTCATGGAAACATTACGAGTTATAACACTACTGGTATTTCAAAACACAGAAGTAGTTTTCAAAGGCGTAAAATATAATTCAAAAAACAGTAAAACTTCCAGGATAGATGTATTAGAGACTTCTGCTTACAGAGAAGTTGTCACATTCGTGTAAATGAAGGTATTTGATTGGCAGCAGTGACTGACGGGTCCCATTACGTTCATACATAGGTCCTGACCATGCCCGAACCAATTGTGCTTCCTGTTCGAGACCAACATCAGAAGGCTTGATCTTGTCTGAAATAAAATTTGACATGTGGTTAGAATCTAGTACTTATACATGTCCCACAATGTTTGTCCAATCTCCTCAAAACGCTAACTTCTTAACTTTCTTGTTCCTACATTATTTCCTCTGTTGTAGATCAACCAATGACCATTAATTACTAGTGAGGGAGGATTTCCAAGTTTTCTCAAGAACTACCATCACTATCAGATTAATCTGCCGATCAAAAAAAAAACTATCAGATTAATCTGGCTAAGATTTAAGAGGGAAACAGTAAAGAACTATATGTTTAGGTCAAGAAATACCACCACTATCAAAGGTTTATAAAGTGATTTGGCCAAGATTTGAGAAGGGCAGACCATAAATGTTATAAAAATAGTTCTAGAATTAAATCAACAGTATAATTTCCTGCTTATGTTATAAACCTACTTGTAGATAACAATTTTAGATATTGGTAAGTCTCTTCAGGAAGCTGAAAACGGCCTTAAACCTATTATCGTATCCTACAAAATGCAAAAATATATAGTCAAAAGAGTTGGAGTACTAATATGCACTATAGAAGTGGTAAGCAATATAATGCCTCCATTTAAGATGATTTGAAAGCCCAATGCAAAACTATTTTAGACACAGCAATTACAAGTCCACTTCCATATCCTCACAGATACTTGCGAATTATGAATTCTAGAACAATCTCTTACAAGACGTCCCCAATCCACAACCTTGTTGTGAGCATGCAAAAGTACTTGAGGTATAATTTAAGTTGCCACTGTTATACATGAAAAAATAGAAGAGCATTGCCAATTTGCCAGCATGGTATCCTTATGCTTTTATTACTTTAGATTAGAACCTAATGGCTAACACTGCATAAGCATAAAGTGCATACTATAACAAGTTGAACAGAAATTTGCAATTTTTCGGTCTTCCCATGCTCTACTTTGATTTACCAGCCAATGCTTACATTGTATAGTAAGCTGGACCTACAACCTTCAGGAGAAAAGATTGGGAAGGAAAGAAGGAAGTCTTATTTTCTATTTTATTTCTTATTTTAATTGTAAGAGTTCCTTTTTAGGTAGATGTATTATGGCTAAAGCTCATGTAAGAGATGGTTATTCCACATTTTAGTATTTCTACCCATTCAAATCTCCTGATATATGAGGATTCAACGGTTTGGGTCAATTTTAATAATTAGCTTGAGCTATGTGTATGCAAAGTCTCAGAGTTACGGCTGCAAGGGTGGTGAACCTTAGTGTTATGTGCATTGTTCACAATATACTTGAGCAATTCTATAATTTTGCTAGAAATAATGTTTCAAATTCCCACTATTTAATATGGTTCTCTCATTGTCCAATTGGAATCATTAAGCTTTGAGCAATCTTCTGGTGATTAGTGATTACGAGTAACACCTACAACATCTAGAGCTTGTTCCCAACTCTTTAGAAATGAGGAAACCCCTCAACTAGTAGCACTATATATTACAGACCATGTCAAAGAATGCTGAATTTTATATTATGCCTTTTGAGAACAGTAACAAAAACTTAATATTTCTTAGCAGTAGCAGTTGGGAATTGAGATCAAAATTGAATAGTTAGTAAGAGTAAACGGATCGAGTTACAGCAGGAGTGTATATGAAGTTTAAGCAAGCTCTAGAAGAATCAGGACACATACAAAAGATATATAGGAACATTTCTCGACAGCTTCCTCCGACAGCGGTCCGTCCAGTGAGAATGACGCTTTACAAAGATTGTAAAGCCTCTGGACGTAATAAGGCATTGTGCAAGAGTAGTACAGCCCCACTAAATGTACTTCAACCCGTCATCGGAAACAAGAAGTCAATAAATTATTTGCTAAAGACTTAATGACTATGCACAACTGGGTATCAACCGATCAGTAACATATCAGCGTGGAAATTATTTAATTCCCCTCAAACTAGTTTTCTCGATAGCACCTATAGAACCAAACAAAAAATAACACCAATAAATTCAACACTCACATCATAAATTTCAAATATCCCCATGTGAATAGCTGAGAATTGAAGAGAGATGCTAGGAGCATCAGAATTGAACCAAAGCAAAAATAAACTCAAATTCAAGAACATTAATAAATTCAACACTCCACGTCATACATTTCAAATATCCCCCATTTTCTTCATTCCAGATAATTTCATAACACAGTAAATGAATTGCTGAGCTGAAAATTCTAACCAAATGCTCAGAAAAAGTTACTTCAGTGCGGGGCTAAATAATCTCAACAAAAAGTTACTTATCTGGCGAATCAAGCGTCCCAATAGTTATTTAATGAACTTATTAATTATGTGTTGAGAATTTTAGAATAATGTACATTTTTATTTGGATGATAAAAATGTACATTTGTTTGTATGATTCTATTAATTAAGTAATTTAATTTAGTTGGATTTTCTTCAATTTGGCTGTGTTTGGTAGTTTCACTTAAAAATACTTTATTTTGTGTCAATAACTTATAAAACTTTTAACATTTATATTCAAGGGTTGGACTAGAGTACAAACTAGGTGATAGCATACAAATGTTAAAACATATCTCTATCGTTAGATCTTATAATCAATGGGTGAGATTCATGCTGACTCATCAATGGCATACTAACGTAATTATGAATTAATTGTATATTTATTTTAGTCAATTAACATCATCATAAGGGTAAATTCGTATTTTTATACAAACATTTAATTTCCTTATTTATGAATTAATTAATTTATAATACTTCTTTATTTATAAATTACTTAATTGTATGATATTTCCTTATGAAATTGTTCATAAATTCCTTCTGAAGTCAAATTATTTTCATCAATTTATTACAAAATCAAGTTTTATGAAATCAATTATATATAACATTTCCTTATGAAATCTTTCATAAATTCCTTCTGAAATCAAATTACTTTCATCAATTTATTACAAAATCAAGTTTCATGAAATCAATTTCAGTTTTATCGTCAAGTTTCATTCAACATGTGTCATTGTTCAATTCGTCATGTGTCATTATTCAATTCTCCATGTGTCATTGGTCAATTTGTCCAATTCGTCATGTGTCATTAGTCAATTTGTTCAATTCGTCATGTGTCATTGATCTATTTGTTCAATTCGTCATGTATCATTATTCAATTCGTCATTAATCTGTAAATAGGAGAACAAATAACGAATCACATTAATTTACAGATAAACTCCATTTTAATCAATACAAGAGAAAAAATTGAACTAATTTCCATCTCAATTACTTTTCATCAATAAACGAACAATAATTTGAATTTTGAATCAACAACTAATCATACTCAATTTCACTTAATATAAAAGCACGAGAATTATTAAAAATTAAAATTAAAATTAAAAACAATAAGCAAATATCAACAACTCTGTAAAATAAAAAAATCCAGAAACCCAAACATCAGATCATACCCACAAAATACAAATGGACGAATCTCATAATAGCTCGATCCCGAACTCTGGTTTCCACCGTTACAATTGCCTCTAGCCTCTATCGGGAACCTCGATCCGAGAGCTCCCTCACCGATTTGAGACCTCGTCACCGTCATTCTTGCCTCATCTGGAAATCGCCACCTTCGGTTGGCACCGTTCGAATCGTTGCTAATAGATCGGAGTAGGCGTCGTCGCGAGGTGATGCTCGATCGGGATACGGTGTGACGAGAAGCCACCATTTGAATCGTCGTTGTCGAGATTGGGATGCGGTGTGACGAGAAGCGGTGTTGAATAGGGAACGGCGAGGCAGAAGCTGCGAGGGACAACGAGGAAGAAGCAACGATTGACATCGAGGCGATGTGAGAAGGAGGTGATTTGGGAAGGAGGCGGACAAAATAGGGTAGAGTTTCTGAAAGTGAAACGGGTTATATATATAGATAGATCAAAGATGGATATACCATAATACCCTTTTTAATTTTTTTAATTTGTTTCATTTACTAAATTGTGTCATTAATTTAAACCATTAATTGAAACTAATCTAATGAATATTAGTTGTTCTAGCATTTATATTATTATAATAGTAGTTTGTATTCTAGTTCATCCAATATTCAAATGACAATAATTATAAATTTACCAAAAAGTGGCACTCCGGATCGGCCCATAATAAAACACAGAACCAAGCCCAACAAATCTAAATTGGGCTAACTTGGAGGATTCGGATCAAGAAAGAACGCTTCGCAACCTGATTTGTACGCAGAGAGTCACAATCACGTCACGCCAGAAACAGGAAATCAAATATCTTCTTCTTCTCCGAAATCGAAACCCTAATCTCAGAAAATGGCCGGAGTTGGACCTCTGACGCAGGACTGGGCACCGGTCGTGATCCGCAAGAAGGCTCCCAACGCCGCCGCCAAGAAGGACGAGAAGGCCGTCAATGCCGCCCGCCGCTCCGGCGCCGAGATCGAGACCTTGAAGAAATGTCAGAAAAATGTTTATATTGTTCGGTTCTCATGTAATTTGTAGTTTCGTTGCTGAAATGTTACTGATCGGTTTGAAATTGTGTGTTTTTGATTCATCTGTAGCTACTGCTGGAACAAATAAAGCTGCCTCTAGTAGCACTACCCTGAATACGAGGAAGCTTGATGAGGAGACTGAGAATCTTGCTCGTGAGTACCTCTTGTGTATTGTACTTTTCTGATTACTTGCTTGAACTGGGTATTTGTACTTTGGAGTCTGATTGGTGTTTCTGTTCATCTTTATGGATTGGTTCTTTGTTCATTTGCCTGGTTTATTTCGTGTTTTGCATTTTGTTGGAAGTCAATAATCTGCAATAAGTGCTAAGTGTTTTTTTTCCTATCAGACATCTGTTCTAGACATGAATGTTGTTTTTATAACATTGGTTCAGGGTTAGTATGTGCTTATCCATGCTTGGTTGATTAGTCATTGACCCATGCCTTTGGTGCTCTCAAAATAAGAGTGCCATTTTTCATTTTGGTTGGTTAATTAAGCGCAAATTACCAACAATCTTTCTTTATAACTTAGTTACTACAACTTAAGTAGTGAAACATGAGAGCACATAGGGGTAAATGGTGGAAAGTCACTTGCTAAATTTGACAGCTCAATTTTTTTTCTTTCCAAATTGTCAATTAGTAAACTTGTCTTGGGACGGAGGGAGTATTTAAGTAATAGTCAAAATACGTGACACTAATTGTTCCACTGAATTGGCATTTCTTATACGTGTAATGAATTCATCTGGTTCAACTTGGCAGTTGAATGTTTTTACCGTTGCAGGTTACCTTATCTCAGAAATGTTTGTTCGTGCCTTGATTTAATGATCTATGAACTATAATTCTGATCTTGATAATGTGCGATACATATGACTTTCTCGTGAGCTAAAATGTAGTCGTTTTTATGCTGTTTGACACTTGTTACTGACTTTCTTAGTTCTGTGGTCAAAATTTAAATGACCAGTGACCACTTGAACGCATTCATCTTATGATGGTAAAGTTATCATCATGAATTGTTGCATGAATGTTGACATGCTTTATGATTATTTTTACAGTGGTATTTTACGTGTTCTGAAAAATGGTTCAACTATAAATTGGGCTACCATGTTATTGCTTCCAACCATAAAAGAATTTAATTGTTAGTTTTTCCTTTTCCTCTATGTATCTTTTCTGCAATTGTGTTCTCTGGGGCAATTTGGTGTTTTCAGTAGCTTCAGTACATCCTTGTTCTATCCCTAGAGGATTTTGCTTTACTATTATATTCTTTAGTTTGTAGTATGTGCTTATACTATGTTTTTCCTGGCTTAGATGAGCGTGTTCCTACTGAGCTGAAGAAAGCTATTATGCAAGCTCGAATGGATAAGAAGCTGACCCAGTCTCAATTAGCTCAAGTAATGAATGCTCTACTCCTGAACATTGAACACTCCTTTTCTATTCATTTCTGATTTTACTCACCTTTCCAGATACTTGTGTTCTAATCACGTGATTCTGTTTCGTAGATAATCAACGAGAAGCCTCAAGTGATCCAGGAGTATGAATCTGGGAAAGCCATACCAAATCAACAGATTATCACCAAGCTGGAGAGGGCTCTCGGGGCTAAACTACGCGGAAAAAAATGATTCAAGCTGTAAACCAAAACTAAAAAATAACTTATGTGCTGGTACCATAATGCTTGGAATTAGTGTTGCACTTTTAGGTAAGGTAGATTCTCTTGCAATCCGAGATTGACTTGCAATCCGAGACTGACTGTGTGCAAGAACTGCTTGCTTGTTGCTTGTAATCGAATCCCTTGGAATGACTCTTACGATACATCATCTCCCCGTTTGTATTTCATTTTTATCTGGATAAATGATCAATTAAACCAACCCAGCTTGTACTTGTTATATATATATATATGTTTCATCCTTTTTCCATCTGTTGTGAAAGAAAGGATTAGTCGTGGTTTGCAAGGTTGGTGAATGCGGATTGTAGAGTAGTTAAATCAGAGCTTGCTGTTTCATTTCATTTATAGCAATAGATAAATAGTGTGTTGCTGTTTCAGATAAATAGTGGGTTGCTGTTTCATTTCATTTATACTCCTGTAATATAATTTCTTGCTTACATGGGAATGATGAAAACATGAGATATGCAATGTTATAGGCCGCCAAACATTTCTTCCAGATTGTACAAGATTGAATTGAATTTATTTCCCTGTTTCTGTATGTATGTTAATGTGCATTATTGTGTGCATGATACTGATAGTACTGTTAAGGTCAAAAGCCTCCAGGTGTACAAAATTGAATTTCTCAAGCCTGATCTCAACTTTAGAACCAAATGTAATTTATCTGTTTATTTTAGCTTATCCATGCTCTTATATAAAGCAATGTGGCTGGAACTGGAAGCAGAACTCATCCAAAGCCTCTCTCACATTTCGAAGAAAGCAAGATAAAAAAAGAGGAGATGATGAAGGGTTCATCATGGGTATCGATTTTCCTGATCATTGTCTTGCTTTTGCTAGCTGGTGCCTGCCACTCGAGGATGCTGGCGCAACAGAAATGCTCGAGCGAGGCGGATTGCCACTGCAATGGCTTCAGCCTCTGCTCCAGTGGTTTATGCAAATGCATCATAGGCTAAACCAACAAGATTCTGAAAACTTGGTGAACTCGACTCATTGTGTGAATAGTAGTAACTGTGCCAAAGCTATTCCTCCTCCTAGTTAGCTTAGCTAGGTGTTATTATGAGGGTTTGGTTTCTAAATTGATTCTTGTGGCCATTTGTTTGCTTTACCAGAATATTGAATATGATATAGTATGAATATGATCATTTATCTGTTGTGTTCAGTAAACTTTATTTTATTTGAATTAAAATATCAGTAATAAAAAAGTTTTACTCGGGAGAAGGAGAGGGAATAAAAAAAAATTTATTCAATATTTCCAAGTAATTCGAGACGGAGAATAAAAGAGAAATGTTTATTCAATTGTTTAAGGTAATTCAAGAGCAGTGCCGAATGTTAAGGCGAGCATAAAAGGAAACAGTTTGTTATAAATTCGACATGAACGTTTTTTTAATTTTAAATGTGTTTTAGACCTAAAATAATACGCTCAAGAGTTATGAAACTTAAAATAATATTACTTTTCCATTTCCTAAAAAGTATTTCACCCAAATCATTATAAAACTTAATGTGCAGTATTTCAGACTTAAATATGATTTTGTACAAGTTTTTTATTTTAAAATAAACGAGATAATTGACAGAGAATAAATCAAGCGTTTTAACACATTCTTCATGACAAATTTATGATATTTTTACTGACTTAGTGATGACTTTTTACTTTTGAGTGCTTCTTCAATAATTATATTAATTTGGTAAAATAAGATTACACACCTTATTAGAGATCACACAATTGATTAAATCATTGTTTTTATGCAGCGAGTCCCGTCTCTAAAATTAACTGAAGTATGATAATCAGTATATTAAATCATTGTTTTTACGCACCATATTGTTATATTAATGGTTTTTTCTTAAAAAAAATCATACCGTAGACATTATATTCTTCATCCGTTGTTTTTATCATATTAATATTTTCTGTTAAGCAAATTGTTTTTAAGAAAAAATACTTATGTAATGTTGGGGCATATTTTCAAAAATACTTATGAATAAAATTTTCAAAATAGATCACTCATATTGGGGCATATTATTTTGAGCCATAAAACAATTACTTTATGGTTGGCAAACCAAACATAAATATAAAAAAAAAAGAAATAAGGCAAAATTTTCCAGAAGAAAATAACAAATATGGTAACCGGCCGTAACAAACTGTGTTTCCCAGATTGATTGTGAAACAGCAAATATATAGTAACGGTCTTTTCTTGATTCAGCAAATATAGTGTACAAATTTGAACTTCTTAAACCTAAACCTAAACTATAATTAATCTACCCATATATATATATATGCTCTGTTCTTATATAAAGGAGCACTGTGCCCGGAAGCAGAACTCATCCAAAGCCTCTCTCTCTCAAGTTCAAGAAAGCAACAGAAAAATAAAACTAGTTTCCAGAATGAACATGATGAAGGGTTCATCAGCTTTGTTGATCATTGTCTTTGTTTTTGCAGCTGCAGGTGCCTCACATTCCAGGATGGTGGCGCGACAGAAATGCTTGAGCGACGCGGATTGCCACTGCAATGGCCTCAGCTTATGTTCCAGTACTGGTTCATGCACATGCATCATAGATTCTGAAACCTTCAACAACTCAACTTGTGTGAATAGTAGTAACTGTGCCAAGGCTAGTAGTCCTCCTCCTAGTTAATTAGTTCTGTTCCTAAATTACTTCTTGAGGTCATTTGCTTGCTATTGTAGGATCATTTATATGATCTTAAACCTGTTTGTGTTCTGTAATCTCTGTTTTATTCTAGATTTAAATCAGTAATAAACATTTCAATCATGGAATATTGCCATGTTTCATTTCAACAAAAAATGCTCTATATAGTTTCACATTATCATAGCTTCAAATCATGACACATCAAAGAATCCATAAGCTTTTAGTTATATAACATCCTACTTCAAACTTCATATGATGTTTGAAATCAACAGAGTTTAACTAGCTAGCTGACACATACTTACCATATGTGTCGGGTGTAGTGTTTCTATCTTCTTCGTTTCATTTATACTATTGAAACTTTTGGCATCCCAACCTCCTACTACTCAAACTCCAGAAGACTTACACCGTCTGACACAAATCTTAGTACAGTATCAAATAAAGATTTCGTCGAAACAACTCTAAGTGGAAAAAGGGCCACTACTTTAGACGGGCGGTGCCCACCCGTCTACTTCCAGCGTTCCAGAGGAATGCTTATGGACTGAGATCGAAGAGAGGAAGGGGAAGATACAAATTTATATACAAAAAATGTCACTTACCTCTCTCGTATTATACACAATTTTCACTTATCTCCATCGGCCGAATCTTGACAGGTTCCTGTAATTTCGAAATTTCTCACGAAGACCCAACAGTGTTATTTTTTGGTCAAAATGATAAAATGCCCCAAGCTTACTCGTTTAGTATTTAGTCAATTATATATTTTTATTTAATATTAATTTAACATGTAATTAATATTCGTATTAAAAATAGTGAACTGAGACTGATCTTCTCTATAATCTTTTGAGCTAGAATGAGTTTAGTTGTATAAACTCGTTCGCATTTGAGCCGAGCTCAAGTCAAACACTTTTTTCACAAGTCCAGCCCAATCATATTAAGGCTCGATTCACCATCCCTATTGAGGCTCTACCCCCATGTTAAGGCATCTACTCAAACTAAATCAAATCGATCAAGTGTTTGGAAAAACTTTAGATGTGTTGCCGTTGACTAACCCCAAACAGTAGCAAATATTTGAAAACTTGATAGAATATTAAGGGTTAATTTGTTTTTTCTTACCGTAAAACTGACGTTGTTAAGGTAAGTGAACTAAAGAAATACTTAAATGGGTTTAAAATTAAGTTTTTGTTGAGGAGATGTAAATGCAAACAATGTTTAGTTAAAGGGTCTATGTATTAATTTTCCTATTTCGTTTATTAACTTAGTTACTTTTGAGAGGTTCTTTAATAACAAAAATGTTATAAGTGAAACAAGATTTCAAATATAATTACTAGTCCGTGATTGTTCGACAGCAAAAAATGAATTCTGTTAAACTATAGCATTTACATAACAATTTAAATCATGGAATGACATGTTTCATTTCAACAAAAGATGATCTATAAAGTTATAATTGAATTTTTAGGGACATAAGTATGTTATAGGAATGGAAATGGTAAGTTCAGGGCATGTTTTCTCCGCTTAGTCCCCGCCCCGGTCATTTTCCCCTGCCCCGTACTTTTTTTTAATTTTATTTTCTCTTATTCCGCTCCGCCTTCAACGGAGTATGTAGAATCACTGTACCTTTCTCAGAAACAATTTAAAGAATATTATTTAAAATAAAATGTATATTTGAAATAAAAATATGTATTTACTCGGCAAAAGATAGACTCGAAATGAGATCTCTCAAATACGAAATGTCTCCACTCCACCCAATCAGATCGAGGACGAGGTATTTTGATATTCATATATTTTTAGAATATAAAATTATTATTAAAGTGTCTCAGTGCCCCTGCATTTAGACTAATACATAGTGATTTGCATTGAAAATAAGGTAGATAGTCATTTTTTAATTTTCAACTCTAACCATATTCTCTACATTAAATATGCGTATATTTGTTTTTAACATTCGGAGATTATAAGAGACTAGTCAAGGAGTTTAGAACACTTTAAAACAAGAGTTTGTGACATGAGTATACCAAGTTTAGAAGAAAACATCATGCGACTCTATTAAAGAGATGAAGATATTTTTGCTAGATCATGTTCTCTAATCCAAAGCTACGGTGCTTTTAAATAATATTAAATTATAAAAGCTCACATTTGAACACTAGTTATTTACCTTGTTTTATCACTACATTGTGTTGTTGATGCTATTTATGGCCAAGTTTTGTTGAATCTTTACTCTTTTCCCTTGTGTTTATAATGAGTCCAAATATCTCTCGCAATTTCTTAACAAATTGTACTCCCATAGTCTCGAAAAATGTTTTACTCACTCGATCTTTTGGTTCGACAAGAGCGTCATGATCCTCCTTATTCACATTACTCATTACATATGGAGAAAAGTCTATCCAGCTTTGAATAAGGAACTCACTCTTTGAGCAGATAGAAACTCCTTCAATTGACCAGTTACAGTTTGTTTCTTCAAATACTCAAATCGTATTTGCTCGGCAGTGGTCAATGCGACTACCGCATAAGAAATTGCACATTTCGAATAAACTTTGTGATCCCTATCCATTGGGTATTTGGTACACAAATTCAAGACATATTCTAATTTTTCTTTACCCAATTTGATATCGGTTATAGCAATTGCTGACTTAGACTGGTCACCTCTACTACCTCCTGCAATGCCAAGCACTATGTTGGCACCCGTATATCCTCCCAACTATCGCAAAATCTTTTCACCCCAGTCACAATATGTCTTATCTTTGGCACTGATTTGCTTAGATTTAATTTTCTTTTATTCTTCTTTCCACTTGATAAGGATGGTGCAGATGAACCCTCACATTTCTCCATCACTTCAAATGTATACAAAATATTTTCTATTCGCTTCCTCGTGCAAATGCTATGAAATAGATGTCTTTAAGTCTGAATCTTATCTTGAGACAGGAGCATCCCAACCATTAAGTGAGGGAAGCCACCACTTAAGGCTCCTAGCCGAAAAAGGCCACAAAATTATACAAATATATAATTGAAAGAGATCACCACGGGTTCCAAAGATTGAAAATCATGCAGCGGACAATATGTAACCGTGGTGATCGATTAAAACTTGATCTTAATGCTATTTGAACATGTTATAAACTCAATTAAAATCTGATATTTTACCTCTTGAAATCGACAAGAACACAAGCGTAGTGTCCTCTCTATCAAGTCCACACAAGCATAGAACCGAAATGGTTTTTCTCTCTAATTTTTGCTAGAAATTTTGAGAGAAAACAAGAGCAACAATGGAGGAAGAGAGGGAGAGAATTTTCAGCCATTAGAGGGAGAGAGAGTGGGAGTTAGTTGCTGAAAAAATCAAAAGGATAAGATAATTATAGATTATGTGATTTTTAATTTGAAATTAAATTGAATTTCAAAATAAAAATTGCATTATCCATCCTTTTAATCCTTCTTATTTGCATTTAACCCCTCTCTTATCTTAAACCCTAAATGGGCTTTAAGCCCATTTAACTAAAACCCAAATTAAACCCATTAACTTGAGTTCTAATTTCGGTTTAGTCAAAACGGCTCAATTTCCTCGAATTGATTTCTTCGACCGTCTGGTTAAAACCTTAGGCCAGAAAACTACCGAATCGTTCTCAAATCTCATCCATAATTATTGTCATGTATTGTGCTTAATGCGTGTGACCCTCTAGGCTCACGAATAATTGGCAGACTGGTAAAATTACCATTTTACCCTTTCCATCATAAGTGGCCTCTAGCAAGACATTATGATTATCCAATATTCGTGATTTTCGATTATTCGACTTAACCTGTTATCGTACATGTCACTGTCCTTTTATCAAACCGATATCCAGATTGATCAATAGGCATAGAATGGTCACCCTAATTTATCAATCACTGTTTCTTGATATCTGAGATGACTGAAAACTGATACTAAGGTATCACCTGCATGGCCATGCTCTTTCTTCAGTCATACTCATCAAGTGGCCTAAACGGATATCTTTCTCATACCGAAGTATGAGTGATAAATCCCTCAGACGCCTTTCGAGTTCACTAGTGCAATAAATGCCAAAGCCAATCGAAGCCGTTATAGTTACCCTTTTACAGATAACGTTAGACTAGGTCAAACTTAGGTATTTGTTACATAGTGTACACAAAGACTCCTTGGTCTTCGGATATAATGACAAGTTACGATATGTGAGTATCTCATGACTGGATCTATGCAGCATACTCACAATCGGGTTGTCCGATATCATCGACCTGATGGTATCTATGATATAACTCCGGCACGCACTTTGCCATGATCAGTAGAGCATGATCACAAGGAGTTAGTCTCATACTGATCGCTTCATAAAGAAGCTTAGCTGATCAGGGACTCATCAAATGTAATTCTTTCTGATCTATAGTTCTACTATTAGTGGTTACACACATAATGACATAGATCAAATTACATTCGATATATTACTACAACACTTTAGTAATATATGCCGATTTATTTATTCGGAAAGATGATAAAACATTACATCTGTAGATCACTTTTATATTGGACTGGGGCATAACTCTAACAATAATAATAAGATTTTTTACTATATTAAAGTTTTAGAAACAACTGGATGAGTTCATAAAAAAACAATTGGATGACGACGAAATACAAGAATAATTTGACATTATAATATATGATAGATTATATATAGTTTATTGTTATAGATTTATTTATTTTTATTCAATTAAAAAAATATATGAGTATCACTTAAGGCCTCGAGAATGTCAGGGTCGTCCATGTCTTGAGAAAATGTTTATCCTCATCGAAGAGAGTCAACTTGACATCGTAAAATCTTCTTTCCAGATATTTTGCAAGTATAGAAACTCCGCAGCATTTCATGGTATTAGATATAGCACTCATAATTGTTGGAAATATGCCCTAGCCCAATATACAGTTTAGGTGTAAATGTTTTTATCATCATTGCAATAAATAAAATCGGCATTATACTATCAATGTGTTGTGATAATATGTGATTTGTTATTCGATGTATGTCATCGAGTGTGCCATCACTGATAGTAGAACTGTACGTCCTTAAGGATAACACTTAACGAGTCCCTGGTCAATAAAGCTTCTTTGAAGTGACCAGTATGAGGAGGACTCTTGATGGTTAGGCTCTACTGACTATTGGTAGTGTTTGCTGGAGTCAAATTATAGATATCGTATGGATGAGGGTATTGGACAACCCGACCTGAGTATGCAACATAGATGCAATCATGAACATACTCAGTTGTCGTGGTATGACATGTATCCTAATCACCGAGGGGTCTGTCACTACTCTGCAGTCATCAATCGAGTTTGACGTACAACCAATGCTAGTTCGTAATTGGTTAGTCATAACGGATATGATTGGCTCGTAGAGGGACTGTACGAGGAGTGCAAAGGACAGCCGAAAGATTTGTCCATCATACGATGGTATGAGAATGATATCCGTTCAGGCCGCTTGATGAGATGGACTGAGAGAAAATGCATGACCATGCTATTTATACTAGGTATCATTTCTCAGCCGTCTCGGAGATCAAGGAACAATAATTGATTAGATAAGGATGACGAATTTATGCCTTATGATTTATCTGGATATCTGAGACAAAGGGATAGTGTTATAGACGACATGAGGTTAAGTTGAATCGTCGATCATCATGTACGTTGGGTAATCATAATGTCTGACTATAGACCACTTATGATGAATGGGTGAAGTTGAACTTCACGTCGATCCCCCAACGGGACATGAGCCTATATGCTCACACGCAATGGGTTAGTACCCTAGACAATTATGGAAAAAGGCAGAAGAGGGAAAAAGTGAGATTTTGGGCCACGGGCCCAAGAAAAATAGGGCAAGGGCCCAAGCTTGGGCCGGTCCGGCCCATTAGGGGCCCAAATCACACATAGGGTTCCCTCTCCTTATGTGGGAGTCGGCCCTAGGGTGTGGTCCCCCTTTTTGCTTCCCCCCCCCCTCATTTGGGGACTTTCTTGTAATTTTGCCCAAAATTCTAGATTGTTCCCAAGAGCCTCTCATTCCCTATAAATAAAGGCTCTCCCCTCTTGTATTTCATCATCTTGAAACCTTAGGGAACCTCTGTCAAAATTGCTCGGGAATCTCCAACTTGTTCTAGTAGGCATTTGGAGATCAGCATTACATACCTCATAGCTTGCGTGGATTACCTACAGAGTGCTAGCCTTGTGGGGATAGCTTGGAGACGATCCTCTTGATTCTCTACACATTCTTGTTCATCATATTGCTAGAGAGGTAGGAATTTCGAAATCTCTACTCTCTTGCCATGCTTTTTCTCATACATCATTTCTAGTTCACATGCAAGCCGATCCATGCTTAGGGTGATATAAAGTTTTGATTTTTAATGTTTCCGCTATACTTGTATGATTATATCATTCCCCAACACTAATATCATCTATAAATTTAGAAAAGTCGAAGTCATAGTCATAGAACTTAACTTTGTGTTTTCTTGTCTTTGGCACTGATTTGCTTAGGCTCGATTTTCTTTTTTCCTTTGTTCTTCTTTTCACTTGATGAGGAAGGTGTAGATGAACCCTCACATTTTTCCTCTATTCTTCTTTCCTCATATCGTCGGGTCTTTTGTTAATGTGCATTATTGTGTGCATGACACTAATATTGTTATTTGGGAGAGACAAAATAAACGAGAAAAATGTTATATCTAGTATTTTCAGATAATCCAAGACAAATGCAAAATAAAATAGAGATATTTTATTTCGTATTTTTTGATAATTCAAGACACAAAAAATAAATTAGAGATATTTTATTTAGTACTTTCAGATAATTCGAGAGCATGACCGTCTCAAAAAATGTTGAGAAAAGCTTATGACCAAATATTTTCCTATAAATTTGATAAGAACGCCTTTTAATCTTAAATGCTTTTGAGTCAACACGATCCCGAGTTTACTCGTTTAGTACTTAGTCAATTATATATTTTTATTTAAAATTAATTTAACTTGTAATTAATATTCGTATTAAAAATAGCGAACTTAGATCATACTTCTCTATAATCTTTCGAGCTAGCATGAGCTTACTTGTATAAACTCGTTCGAGTTTGAGCCGAGCTCAAGCTTAATACTTTTTTCACGAGTCCAGCCCAGCCGTATTAAGGCTCGATTCAGCACCCCTACTGAGGCTCTACCTCCATGTTAGGGCATCTACTCAAACTAAATCAAATCGATCAAATGTTTCGAGAAACTCTTGGTGTGTTGCCGTTGACTAACCCCAAACAGTAACAAATATTTGAAAATTGGATAAAATATTAAGGACAAAATTGTTTTTTCTTATCGTAAAACTAACGTTGTTATTTCCCTATTTTGTTTATTAACTTAGTCACAACATTTACTTTTGAGAGGTTCTTCAATAATAAAACTGTTAGAAGTGAAACAAGATTCCAAATATAATCACTAGAAGATGTTCTCACTTGATAATAGTCCGTTATTGGCCAATAACTAAAAATGAATTCTTCTTTTTTGAGGAAAAAATAAATTACGTTAAATTATAACATTTAAATAACAATTAAAATCATGGAATACCATGTTTTATTTCAACAAAAAATGGTCTATAAAGTTATAATTGAATTTTGGACATAAGTATGTTATAAGTAGGTTCAGGGCATGTTTTCTCCGCTTAGTGCCCGTCCCGGTACCTTTACTTAGGAGTGTCCATTCAAATTTTCATAACCAGTAAGTACCTTTACTCTCAGCCTCACTTATCTCTCTCTTGAAGTTTCAGCAAGAATCGATCTTGCAACTTCACACAAAGGGAATCAACCTCCCAACCACTACACCAAGCATTTGTAACAAAATAAATTATAATTTATTTCTTCATCAACCATGAACTAGAGGATGGATGAGAAAAACCCTTGGTACTCAAACTTTATTTTCAGTTTCTTTTTCTCTTTTCAATCCAAGTTAGTTCCGGTTTAACCGGAAAAACTGACCGAAATTTACGGTTAACCGGATGTCCGGTCGTAGCCTAATTACGACCGGTTTCGGTTCGGAAAATTGAAAACCAGACATGACCGGTCTGGTTAACGGTTCCATCCACCGGTTCCGGTTAACCGGTTATGGACAACCTTACCATAATCTACTTGCATTAACTACCATCTCATTGTTCTGAACAATGTCTCATTCGCTCCGTATCTCCATTTCATGACCATAAAGACGACAAGACTCCTCCATCCTTGCAATGACCTATCTCCTTCGCACGGTTACACCCTTCTCCTCCGCATCGCGAAGAAATTATGCATTTATGTCGCCCCAACATATTAGCTTCACGTAGCGTCTCTGCACCGCCACCATGTCGCAAAGAATCAAAACCATGAATTTTTCAGTGACGTTTGTGGATCGGTCACCACCAGTGCAGATTGAAGCCACGACATCAACAGAGTGATACTCTACGATGCAAACCCCATCGTCGTCCGATTAATACCCAAAACCGGTATGTACTACATCAACGATCACAAGATCGGTTATTCAACCTAGATTTCCAATCCGACGAGAGCCCGTGACTGGATCCTCCGACACAAGAATCCCGACCTCCCAAATTCATGATTTCATTTCGATTCTCTTCTTTCTTCGTTAGTATATGTGATTTAAAAAGGGTAAAAGACACTAAACCACACCCAACAATCCCCAAAAGACACATAACTACCTCATTTTTCAAAATGGACAGTGAGCTACAGAGCCGAACCTAGAAAATCAGGGGCCTAAGGCATGAATTTGAAATGAGGCATTTCTCATAAAAAGATAGTACGGCATATTAATTAAAAAAACTAACAGCGGGTACATAAAACCGTACTCCATCAATCAAAATTACATATGAAAATTTAAAATACAAGATTTGCCATCCTTGAAATATATCTAATATCCATTGTCAACCTTATTCTCGATTTGATTCTCTTGGTTCTTGATCTAACATCTATCGCCATCCTTTTTCTCGATTTGATTATATTATTCTTGTTCTTGATATACCTTCCTGCAAGCTAAACAAGTTCAAAATAATTAAGTTCACATGAAATTTATTCTCCGGGCTTTTTTAGACGCAAACTCTTTGATTAAACAATCATAATCAAGTTCTTGTAACAAGTTTTTTCAATAGATAATATAGCCAACCCATTTAACCTTTGTTGTGTTATTGTAGATCTTAAATAATTTTTTATCAACTTAAGTTTTGAAAAACTTCTTTTCGCTTAAGCAACTGTTACATGAATTGTTAACAAAATTTTATAAGCAATGTACGCATTTAGAAAGGAATTAAGTTTTCTTATGTAATGCGATACATCAATTGGAGTATCATTATCAATGGGCATGCACTCTCTTAGGATTCTTAATTTAACGAACAAATCGGCACCATCAATGTCTGAACAATTTGTAATTACGACGGTTTTAGAGATTGGCTGATTTTTAAAGGAACTGAAGAAACATGTTACAAAGAATGTCGAAGCATCTTCTACGACATTTTGTGTGACATTATTGACGGCGTCTCGGCAAATATCCTGATCGACAGAAATCAGGAAAGTGCAGTTTCGGCAGAAAAGCAAGAAGACGATTAGGAAATTCCAGAACGACTCCTAATCTGGAAAGAAGAAAGACGGCGATTATGAGGAAACCCTTTAGGGTTAGTACTAATCCTCGATTGCTATAAAAGCTTAGGCTACCCCCTTAGCAATCGTGTGGTTCCTTATCTGTTTCCTAGCAACAATTTGCAAGGTTCTTAGACGTGAAGGTTTGCGGGCTGAGAAATTGCAGATTGAGCTTAGGATATTGTGCATCACATAACTATTGAGAGTTAGGTGATTGAGGGTTTACTGAACGCGTGAGTGAAGACTGCACGCAACCACCAAGTTCATTGAAGAACTAAACCGACAGAGCAAGGCGATTGCTCGAAGAGTGGAATCAAGACGGAGTCTTGGATTCAGGGGGAGACCCTGAGATAGATTGCACTGTAAGACGTAACATAAAGTATAGATCTAGGGTTGATCACAGGTACTTGTATGTTCTGACGAATTACTGATAAGTGAAATCTTTCCTCTAGGCTGAGAGCCCCCAGACGTAGGTGACGTTGCACCGAACTGGGTAAACAATCTGCTGTGTCATTGTTTATAGCTTTATATTTACTGTCCTGCTTTATCTACACAAGAAGTCAGACACAACGTTATAGCTTCTTACGTAACATTGTGTGTGGCATCTTGCACGACTAGCTGATCAGAATTTCAATTGGTATCAGAGGGGCACCTACAGCTTAAGGTGAGTTCCTAAACAAATATTTTGATCAAGATGGACAATACTAGAGAAGGAGGATCCATAAATCGACCACCTGTTCTAGATGGAAGCAACTACGGCTATTGGAAGGCTCGAATGTGTGCCTTCATGAAGTCACTTGACAACAAGACATGGAAGGCTGTAATCAATGGTTGGAATGCTCCACAACTCAGTGACAATGATGGCAATCCCATCGGTCCAAAACCAGAAAAAGACTGGACTGATGATGAAGACGAAGAATCACTGGGAAATTCTCGAGCTCTGAATGCTATCTTCAATGGTGTTGACAAAAACGTGTTCAGACTGATCAACACATGCATAACTGCCAAATCTGCATGGGATATCCTGGCTGTTGCATTTGAAGGAACAACTAAGGTTCGAGAACAAAAACTGCAATACCTGACAACCAACTTCGAAGTCCTCATCATGAAAGAAGACGAATCAATTGCAGAATTCAATGTTCGTATTCGTGATCTAGCCAATGAATCCTACTCTCTGGGAGAACCAATTTCTGATGAAAAACTGGTAAGAAAAACCTTGCGTGCTCTTAGCCCTAGGTTTAAGATGAAGATCACTGCAATTGAGGAAGTTCATGACCTCAACATCTTGAAATTTGATGAGCTGATGGGGTCTCTAATGACTTATGAGTTGTCTATGCCTAACAGGAGCTGCTTTCAAAAGAGTTGCTTTCAAAAGCTCAACACACAAGCAACCAGATCCTGAGGATTCTGATTCTGATGAAGACATCGATGCTACAATGGCTCTTCTCACGAAAACTTACAACAAAGTCATGAGAAGATTCAGTCGAATGGGTGGACGGAATGTCACAGCAAATGTCAGAAACAAAGCTCCACAAAAAGCTCAAACAGGAGGAAGTCTTGACAGACCAAACATGAGTGGGGAAGAAAACAACAAAAACAAAGGACTTCAATGTCATGAATGTGAAGGATTTGGCCACCTCCGTAGAGAATGTCCAAATTTCCTCAAACAACAAAAATGAGGTTACAATGCCACCCTATTAGATGATGACAATGAAGATAGCGGATCTGAAGAGGTAAGCAACTTTGTTGCATTCACTACTACTACTCCTGTATGTAACATTGATAATTCTGCCAATATCAATGATGATCACCACCATCCAACTCCAAATGAGAATTGGACTAAAGAGCAACTAGTCGAGGCATACAAAGGCTTGCATTCCAGATAGATCAAGGAAACTCTGATACTTGATCAACAAGGTGAACGGATTATCAGTCTTACCAACGACAAGTCTAGATTTCTAGAGACGATCGTGGAGTTAAAACGCGAAATCACCAGACTTAATGGAGAAATTAGTCTTATGACTAAATATGTAAAGATGATGAATCCTAGCACGGAAAGCCTTGAGAAGATTCTATCAGTGGGAAAGCAGTCCAAGGATACGACGGGACTAGGGTACACACACGATATCCCCTCAACAGCAGTGACAAAGTTTGTCCCACAACAAGCCATGGTTGACAATAAACCACTGGATGCCCCAACACATCCTACAGGACGACCTACAACAAATGCCATGACATCGTCTACAACATGTTCTTGTCAAGCAACTGCCAGAAGACATCCTCCACACAAACAACAGTACTACAGAAGACCAGCTTATCAATATCAATGGATATGTCATTACTGTGGTCAACAAGGTCACATCAGACCTTTTTGTTTTCAACTTCTTAAGAGGAAGCAAGCTCAGCTATCACAAAAGAGACATCAAAGGCATCTTTCAACTCCTCAGAAGACTTCTCGCTTCGAATGGAGACCTAAGAACCTAGTCTATCGAGCTAATGTTGCATATACATCCTTAAGCGCATCAACAAACAAGGACTGGTATCTCGACAGTGGATGTTCCCGACAGGTACTCCAGAGTTTCTTTCCAATCTAAAATTATATACAAACTGCTATGTTACTTTTGGAGATGAGATTCGAGCTCTAATCATTGGAAAAGGAGTACTCAAGCATCCATGAGCCACTTGCCTGACTGAAGCATTACTTGTAGAAGGACTTAAGGCAAACCTGATTAGCATCAGCCAGATCTGTGATCAGGGTTCAGAAGTGAAATTCACTAAAGAAGCCTGTATAGTTAAAGACTTCGATCAAGTCACTATTTTACAAGGAGTTCGCTTAACGGATAATTGTTACATCTGGTCACCCGAAACACATATCGAAGCGGCCAAGTGCCTTGTCTCCAAAGCAGAAGAAACCAAACTGTGGCACAGAAAGCTTGGACATCTAAATCTTAGAAGTATGCAGAAGGCAATCTCCGAGCAGGCAATTACAGGACTGCCGAACCTGAAAATAGTGGAAGGAAAGATTTGCGGAGAATGTCAGATTGGTAAGCAAACCAAGATGTCACACAAGAAGCTACATCATATCACCACCTCTCGAGTACTTGAGCTGATACATGTTGACCTCATGGGACCAATGCAAGTTGAAAGCCTTGGAGGAAAACGATATGTCTTTGTATGTGTAGATGATTACTCACGATACACTTGGGTTGACTTCCCTCGTGACAAATCAGACACCTTCTCGATCTTCAAAAGTCTGTGCATCCAGGTTCAACGTGAAAAAGGAGAGACAATTGGCAAAATAATCCGCCTTCGTAGTGATCATAGTCGAGAGTTTGAAAACAGCAAGTTTGCAGAATTCTGCAACTCAGAAGGGATAGCTCATGAGTTCTCAGCACCAATCACTCCCCAACAGAATGGCATTGTTGAGCGCAAGAACAGGACTCTACAAGAGATGGCTAGAGTTATGATGCTGGCTAAGGACATACCAACTCACTTTTGGGCAGAAGCACTTAACACGGCTTGCCATATCCACAATCGAGTCACTCTCCGACCAGGTATGTCAGTAACTCATTATGAAATATGGAGGGGGAGAAAACCCAATGTTAAGTACTTCCATATCTTTGGCTCCACTTGTTATATTCTGGCTGATAGAGAGCCTCGTCGAAAGCTTGACCCAAAAAGTGATGAAGGCATCTTCCTTGGCTACTCAAGGAATAGTCGCGCTTACCGAGTCTTCAACAAACGAACCAAGACCATGATGGAATCAATCAATGTTGTTGTTGATGATGATTGCGAAGATGCCTCAGAAGATGCGACGGACGAAGACGGAGCCTATCCGCCAATAATGTCAGGAAGAATGTTATTACTGATGTCAGAGAAGATGCCAGCAGCAAAACAGAAAATGATGATGCTAGTCCAAATGTCGATCATGACGAAGTAGTTCCTGAAACCAGCAACAAGAATCCCTCGCGAAGAATCCAGACTAATCATCCTATCTCTGGAGTAATTGGAGACCTGAATGAAGGCATACGGACTCGATAAAAAACTCCTGAAGACTACAACGAGATTATAGGCAATATATCCTTTGTTTCAAAGACAGAACCCAAAAACATCAATGAACCCATCAATGATGAGTATTGGGTCAATGCTATGCAAGAAGAGCTGATTAAATTTGAGAAAAACTAGGTGTGGGAACTGGTGCCCAAACAAAGTGAAGGAAATATCATTGGCACAAAATGGATTTTCAAGAACAAGTCCAATGAGCTTGGTAACATCACTCGCAACAAAGCCAGGTTAGTTGCTCAAGGGTATACTCAAATTGAAGGAGTCGACTTCGATGAGACCTTTGCTCCTGTAGCAAGACTTGAAGCAATCCGTCTCCTACTAGGAATATCATGCCATCTACAGACAAAGCTCTACCAGATGGATGTCAAAAGTGCATTCCTGAATGGGGACCTCAATGAAGAAGTATATGTGTCACAACCCAAAGGATTTATTGATCCTCACTATCCTGATCATGTGTATAAACTCAAGAAGGCTCTCTATGGGTTGAAACAAGTACCAAGGGCTTGGTATGAAAGGCTCACAAAGTTCCTCATTCAAAGCGGCTACACTAGAGGGGGAGTGGACAAGACCCTATTTGTGAAGAATGAGGACGAGAATTTGATGATAGCTCAAATTTATGTCGATGACATTGTCTTTGGAGGAATGTCAAGCAAGATGGTAGAGAAATTTATTCATCAGATGCAATCAGAATTCAAGATGAGCATGGTGGGTGAGCTTACCTATTTCCTAGGCTTCCAAATCAAACAGCTAAAAGATAGCATCTTCATATCTCAGAGCAAATATGCGAAGAATATTGTCAAGAAGTTTGGGCTAGAGAAAGCCTCACATAAAAGGACACCTGCAGCTACACATGTCAAGCTAACTTAAGATGATCCAGGAGAAGCCGTCGACCAACACCTATACAGAAGCATCATCGGTAGTCTTCTCTACCTTACTGCAAGTCGACCAGATATTGCCTACTCTGTAGGAGTATGTGCACGATATCAAGCTAATCCTAAGGTTAGTCATCTATCCCAAGCTAAAAGAATTATAAGATATATCTCTGGGACTACATAATTGGGTTTGTTATACTCATTCGACACATCCTCTACCCTGGTGGGGTATTGTGACGCCGATTGGGCTGGAAACACAGCAGATAGGAAAAGCACATTTGGAGGATACTTCTTCCTTGGCAACAACCTCATATCATGGTTTAGTAAAAAGCAAAACTGTGTTGCCCTTTCCACTGCCGAATCGGAGTATATTGCTGCTGGGAGTAGCTGCACACAACTACTATGGATGAAGCAGATGTTAGTCGAATACAATGTCAGACAGGAAGCCATGACTTTATATTGTGATAATGTCAGTGCTATCAACATCTCCAAAAATCCTGTCCAACATAGTAAGACCAAACACATTGACATTAGACACCACTTCATTCGAGAACTGGTCGAAGATAAGAAGATCATCCTAGAGCACATCCCTACAGAGAAGCAACTTGCTGATATTTTCACAAAGGCATTAGATGCGAGCAGATTTGAGAACCTCAGATCATCTCTCGGTCTGTGCACCATCAACGAGCAATAGAAGTTGCAGAAACGGTTGAGAGGAGTTAGTTGGTGCCTCTTCATGAACCGGTCCAAAATCCCAACACATGCCATTGGGCCAAGCATACCAAAAGCCCATATAAAGGAAAGAAAAGATACGCTCGGACTGTAACAGATTTGAATAAACCTGTTTTCAAAATCTAAACCTAGTCTGCCCCCTTCTCGTGTTCGCTCTCATCTCCCTCACCTTTCACATTCTGCAACAAAAATCTCACTACACAGACATGGTGAGAACTCGGAGCACGATAGTACCAAAGAAGGCCTCCGAACCAAAGAGAGCAGAAGCAAAAAGCTCCAAGAACAGCAAAGCAAAAACCAACAAGCATGGAGTTCGGATTAAAGGACCAAAGACGCTGAAGAAAACTGAAGAAATCCCCAAGGAGACCTCACCGGAGGAAGCCCCAATGCCCACCTTTTCTCGAGTTCCTAAACGATCTCAAACCGGAAGCTCTGCATTCTCCATGTCAGACCTAACTGGGCCAGAAAGGGAGACTGATCTTGGCCAGGGAAGTCGAGAAGCTTCCATGCAGATTGTCCCCGTTCCAACACCAACAAATGTCCCAGGTATCGATTTCTCCACCGATACCTCTAGAAATAGTGATTTGTTGGAATCACTACTGGAAAACCAAGACCCACCTCAAGAAGGTGTGGTAGAGGAATTGATAAACCCTGAAGGAGAAAAGGAGGACTTGACCCCGGTCAGTCATGGGTTGGAGCGTATTGCTGAAGGAGAAGGAGAAGAAGAAGAAGCAACAGATGTCATTCCTGAAACCACAAAGGAGGCTATAGTAGAAGAAGAAGTCGCTGACTCGGACGAAGCCGAGGAAGAAGCTGAGAAGGACAACAGTGTCGCCACAAGTGACACAGAAGAAGTTCCTCTGGATGCCAGAGAAGATGCTACTGAGGCAGCACACACGGTGTTGTCATCCCTGAAGAAGAAGGTACTAGAAGAAACTGAGAGTCTAGCTGTGATGGTCGAAAAACTCAAGGAAACCAAGAAGAGAAAGGAGGTGAAAGATGCTGGAGACCCCAGCAACAAAAAGAAGAAGATGTATGTCAAGGAAAAAGGGAAGAAAGTGGTCTCCAGAAGGAGATTGGTAGATGAAGCAACTGATGACAAAGTAGAGGAGGTTACTACAAAGGAAGAAAAGAAGAAAAAGATCATGAAGACGGTCAAGAACACGTCGAGTGTTCCTTACGACAATGTGTCGTTTTACTCGGCAGACGGTGCGAAAAGATGGGAGTTCGTGTTTCAAAGAACGGCGTACCCGGAAAAGACCCTGTCATCGGAGCTGCTAGGACTAGAAGCCATTGTCCAACTCCTGGAGAAGGTAGAACTAATGAAAACCGTCACAAAAATTGGTAACCACTATCCCCTCTTGGTTAAGGAATTTATTGCCAATTTGCCTACTGGGTTTGGAACTCCGGATGATCCGGAGTTTGAGAAGGTGTATGTCAGAGGCATTCGCTTCAACATCTCCTCTGACATCATAAATGACTTCTTGGGAAGAAAGCGGGTTCGATCTATGCCTCCACCTGACCTGAACAAGGTACTCCGTGAGATCACCGGAGATAAAAGCAGAAAGTGGCCAACCAAAGGCACTGTGGCAGCATCAGACCTTACTTCCAAGTACTCCATTCTCTTCCGCATCGGAGTAGCAAATTGGGCTCCCTCTACACACGCATCGTCTATCAAACCAGAGCTAGCGATCCTAATCTTCCAAATAGGTACTGGGTCTACACTTGATTTTGGGCAATTTGTTATTGATCATCTTATTCGTCATGCCAGATCAATTGCTGTAAAAATACCTATTGCCTTTCCATCCCTTATCTCTGAGCTGCTTGTACATCAACACCCCGGAGTGTTGAAGACAACGGATAAGGTTGGCAAAAGAGGAGGACTGATTGTGGTGAGCCACAAGTTGTTTGAGGGCAAGCATGCTCCTGATCTTGTCAGGCCAGAAGCCAAGGCAACGACCAGTCGAGCCACAAGTGCCACCCCTCTTACCAAGACCACCAGCAGGGATGCAGTTATGCTTGAACGAGAGATAGCCGTGCTTGACGAGGACATCGTCAATTTGAAGACAGCCCTGAAGCATCTCTCTCAGCGACGATCACATTGCGCCAACCTGCTAAAATCCATGTCCCCTCCTGGCTCCGAAGATGATGACACCACCTCTCTGCCAAATGATCCAGAAGAATCTACTCAAGATACCTCCACTGAAGCGACTGAAGAAGAGACTGCGAGTTCTAGCAGCAGCTCTGTTTAATTTCATAAACTTTCTGATTACCGAACACCTGAACAACTTTATTTTGTAATTTTTTTGTTGAAACACTGTTTCACGCTTACTCTCGACTGCTGATTGGGAGGAAGTGTGAGTTAAGTTCGGTTTATTTCTTATTACCCTGTTTTGTTACAATATTTGTTTAAATTTTGGCTCTTTTTGAGCCAGCAAGGGGGAGTAAGAGTAAGTTAAGATACGCGCGATAACGATGATACAAGGAAGAAAGATGGAGACGACGTGAAGACGCGAGACGCGATGATACAAGAAAGATAGAGACGACGCGAAGACGCGAGACGCGACGCGATGATACGCGCGACACTGCCGATCGATGAGATGACAAATGCGACGCAGAATGCGACGAAGAATGCTTTCCTTAAAAATAGCCAAAGGGGGAGATTGTAGTTACGACGGTTTTAGAGATTGGCTGATTTTTAAAGGAACTGAAGAAACATGTTACAAAGAATGTCGAAGCATCTTCTACGACATCTTGTGTGACATTATTGACGGCGTCTCAGCAAACATCCTGATCGATAGAAATTAGGAAAGTGCAGTTTCGGCAGAAAAGCAAGAAGACGATTAGGAAATTCCAGAACGACTCCTAATCTGGAAAGAAGAAAGACGGCGATTAAGAGGAAACCCTTTAGGGTTAGTACTCATTCTCGATTGCTATAAAAGTTTAGGCTACCCCCTTAGAAATCGTGTGGTTCTTTATTTGTTTCCTAGCAACAATTTGCAAGGTTCTTAGACGCGAAGGTCTGCAGGCTGAGAAATTGCAGATTGAGCTTAGGATATTGTGCATCACATAACTATTGAGAGTTAGGTGATTGAGGGTTTACTGAACGCGTGAGTGAAGACTGCACGCAACCACCAAGTTCATTGAAGAACTAAACCGACAGAGCAAGGCGATTGCTCGAAGAGTGGAATCAAGACGGAGTCTTGGATTCAGGGGGAGACCCTGAGATAGATTGCACTGTAAGACGTAGCATAAAGTATAGATCTAGGGTTGATCACAGGTACTTGTATGTTTTGACGAATTACTGATAAGTGAAATCTTTCCACTCGGCTGAGAGCCCCCAGACGTAGGTGACGTTGCACCGAACTGGGTAAACAATCTGCTGTGGCATTGTTTATAGCTTTATATTTACTGTCCTGCTTTATCTACGCAAGAAGTCAGACACAACGTTATAGCTTCTTACGTAACATTGTATGTGGCATCTTGCACGACTAGTTGATCGGAATTTCACAGTTATTCAAGTTTAAAACATTTTGAAGTTTCAAACAACTTTCATCAAGCGCTTTTAATTTTTTTATATCAAATAGAAAACCAAAATTACTTTCATACACAATAAATTGATTAAATATGCTTCGAAGAGATAAAATAGCTTGATCAATTATGTATAAAAAATAATCGGTGCTAAAAGATTTTTGTGGAGTTCTCAAAGTTTCATTCCCAACATTTTCATCAAAACGCTTATTTCTACGAATGATACGTCGCTTACGAAATGTAGCTTCTATATTCATCTCTACAACAATTTTTTGGCATGAATCATGGCATTATCAAGTCCATCTTCACTATATTTTTCAAAAAACGAGATAAGACCTCTCAATTATTCAATGGCATTATCAATACAAATATTCATGAATTGTAAACTTTTATTGACTAAATTCACAACAGAAAATACATCATGCCAAATAATCATTCCAAGCAGAAACTCAAAATTCTCAAGTTCATATGTTGCCAAACATTCTGCCTCACTTCTTATTTTAGAATCCTCACTATCATTGGATAGTTACAATAACGCATCTCTTAATTGAAGAGTTTGAAATCTAATTGTTTTAACACTTTTAATTTGACTTTCCCATCGTGTTTAAGATAAAGATTTCAAAGTCAAATTTGGTAAATGATATGTTAAAATTTTCCACATTTTTGTAGACGATGAAAATAATGAGTACATACTTTGCATGACTCCAAAAAATGAGGTGGCTTTAGGGCAAGAATTGGCCATATCATATATTACCAAATTAAGACTATAACAACCACATGGAGTATAAAATGCTCTAGGGTTAATATATAAGATTCTCTTTTGAACTCCATAATGCTTTCCTTTCATATTAGACCCATTTTCATACACTTTCCCTCTTAAGTCATTTATATCTAATCCAATACTTTTTATTTCATCAATAATACAATCAAAAAAGCCTTTACCAGTAGTATCATCAACTTCCAAAAATCCTAAAAAGTACTCGGTTACTTTCATAGCATCTGAAGAAATATTCAAGCATTTTATCACAACAATCATTTGTTCCTTATGACTAATATCAGGGGTACAATCAAGTATGAGCGAAAAAATATTTAGCATCCTTAATTATTTTTAAAATTTAGCTTTTATTTCACATGCTAATAAATTTAACAACTCATTTTATATGTGATGACCAAGATAATGATTATGACTTTCATTATTGTTTATTCTTCGAATACGCTATTGCGTTATCAGATCAAATTCTGCAATCATTATTAAACCCAAGAAGTTACCATTATTTTCTTCATAAATTTTTTCATTTGTTCCACGAAATGCTAAATTGTTTTTACCAATAGTTTTCACAACAACAATTATTCTTATCAGTACATTCTTCCAATGCTCTTTATCTTTATCTATTCGATCTTGAATATGTTTATCAATTGTTTTATTTTTTGTTAACCTTAAGTCCAAATCCACCCATGCACTCATATTAGCAATATGCTCGTTACTTGTTTCATGCCTTTTAAGTTTAACTACAAGATTTTTCCAATCATTAGTACATTCTTTTACTAACATGGATATACACGGAATAACATCAAAGAGTTTACAACAGAAGCAAAACACTCTATCCAAATCCATAGAATACACCAACCATTTTCTTTCATATTTTTCGGCAATAGTTTATCACAGTATGTTGAGGAAAAATGCCTTGATTTCTCATCTTTAGGAAAATCAATATCAAAACTTTTAGTGAGACCTTTTCTACTAACAAGTCTCTCAATGCATTGTTCATATTTTCCCACTGACTAGGATCATAAATATTTTTAGAGATTAAATTATCAATTTCATTTTCATCCCTTTGTTCTTCTTCAACAATTTCAGGATCATGACCAAAATTTGGAGTAACTAATACTGCTTCCTTAGTTGTTTCATGGCCATCTATGCAATTAGAAATATAATTGATTTGTTCATCTAATGAAGACTCAACTATATTTTTTTGGAGGTTATAAATTTATCTAATGCTTCTTTTTATGAATTTATCAAATCCTCAAAATTTCTCTTTATTTTTTCCATTTTGCAGAGCCCGATTCATACTTTTGAAATAAGATTAAAGATTGGAATGATAGAACCAGATTTGAAGTGACCACTTTGTCGTTCCAATCGTTCCACTGAAACTCGAGAATCTCGATTAATACCTGTTAACAAAATTTAATAATTGCACAAATGAATAGATTAGTAATGATGAAAATGAAATCAAAGAACTGGAAAAAAAATAATGACGCAAAAACAAAATAAAGGAATTGGAACTAGATGCAAAACAAAAAAAATCAGTATGAATTATTAAAAAAGTGGATTAGAAAAACAAAAAATGTATCAATCAATTGTGAATCAACAATAAAAAAACATGAATCAAAGGATATGACTCTCATTCGAAAATTTCAATAACAAAATAATCCTTAATATGAATAAAAAATTCCCCGTGTCGATATCCTTTCCAATTCAACCAAAATTTATACTCGAAATAAAAAATTTCTCTTCTAGTTATCAACTATCCCCAATAAGCCTCAAAATTAAAACAATATGAATAGAAAAATTCAATTGCTAACATCGGAATCTGCTCAAAATTTGAGACTCAGTGAATGAAAACTTGAATTTGAGAATTGAGATAAGATTTGAACACAACAAACCATGAAATTGATTTAATAAAATCATATTTTTCAGGTATTTATAGAAAATTTGGGATTAGGGTTTTCTAAAACACTTATTTGGATTATGGAGAAAGAATTGGAACAAATGCATCGACTCAATTTTGTCCACATAGCCGTTGCAACCTCGTTCTTCCCCACAACGACTCGTTTTCGATCCATCGTCGCTTCGACTTCTGGGCACTCTTTTTATGACTCTCTTTGCCGTAATTGTATTTGTGAATGAGTAAGAATGAATAACGTGAGGAGAAGATGATGATAATAATAATAATAATAATAATAATAATAATAATAATAATAATAATAATAATAATAATAATAATAATAATAATAATAATAATAATAATAATAATAATAATAATAATAATAATAATAATAATAATAATAATAATAATAATAATTAATTCATTAATTGATTATTGTTATTATTATTATTATTGGCAAAGTTACTTCCTAAATGGGCTTAAAACTTCACGATTTGGGCATAAGGTATTTCATAAATTAATATTTATAATTTGACCCTATTGAGTTGGATGGAGATATTTTGGGGACTCTTTAGGGTCGGGGCCTGAGGCGAAAGTCTTTCCCGTCTTTTAGACGGGCCGACCTTGGTAAGCTACACCTAGAGAGTCTTTCTCGCCTTATAAACATAAATACATAACCATTTCAAGTTTTCAACTATTACAACACATATTATATATTAATCAAGTAAAAACATATTACAGATCCATTAATGAAGTTTAAACATAAACCCTAATTAAAAAAACCCCACATTTTCAATTGAAATCAGAAACCCTAACCCCCAATTTCAAATTTAAATCTCCAATTTTAATTCAAAATCATCAAACCCTAAAATTCTGAAATTGAAATAAGAAAACCCCATTTTGTAAAATTGAAAACAGAAACCCTAATTAAAAAACCCCAATTTTTAATTGAAATCAGAAACCCTAATTTTCAAACCCAATTTGCAAATTGAAAACAGAAACCCTAATTAAAAATCCCCAATTTTCAATTGAAATTAGAAACCCTAACATTCAAACCCAATTTTCAATTGAAAACAGAAACCCTAATTAAAAAACCCCAATTTTCAATTGAAATCAGAAACCCTAACATTCAAACCTAACTTGTAAATTGAAAAAAGAAACCCTAATTAAAAAATCCCAATTTTCAATTGAAATCAGAAACCCTTATATTCAAACCCAATTTGTAAATTGAAAACAGAAACCCGAATTAAAAAACCCCAATTTTCAATTGAAATCAGACACCCTAACATTCAAACCCAATTTTCAATTGAAAACATAAACCCTAACCCCCAATTTGATTTTAAAATCGAAATCCCCAATCTTATATCAAAATCAGAAAATCCTAATTTGAAATTGAAATTAAAATCCCCAATTTCAAATTAAAATCAGAAAACCCTAAACCCAATTTCAATTCCTAACCCCAATTTTAATTCGAAATTAGGGTTTAAGGTTTAGGATTTCAATTACGAAATTGAAATCTGAAAAACCCTAATTGAATTCGAAATTCGAAAACCCTAAACCCAATTTGTTAATTGAAAACAGAATTCCTAACACCTAACCCCCAATTTCATTTTTAAACCGAAATCCCCAATTTTGAAATCCAAATCAGTAAACCCTAAAACCCCAATTACAAATTGAAATAGAAATCCCTAGTTCCGTACCCAGAATAACACATGCAAACACAAAAATTAGACATGCAAACCTAGAAATTAGGACATGCAAGGAAAGAATAGAAGTTGAGATGAAAACCCAGAACAGAAGTTGAAAGAAGCAATATGTTTAGGAATTCTTACCGTCATCAAAGTCGGAGCCCCAGACATCGTTGGCGAGAACCCTTCACAGTCTACTCAACCATCGAACTGATCCGTTGGAGAATCCTCTCTCCACCATCGAGGATTTATAGTGGAAGAAAGAGTTCTCCAACGAATCGATTCGAACGGTAACCAGCTACCAAATCGATCTGTTGGGTTGTGATGTGAGACGTGTGTGTAAGAGAGACAGAGAGATAGGAAGACAGAGGCGAGGCGAGAACGGCGACATACGTGTAGGGTTTCAGACAGAGAGTAAAGGAGAGGTAGAGAAGAAACGAGTTGTTGAATCGCATTGAATGCGATTCAACGTGTGAGAGACTGAGTATGTGTGTGAGTCGTGAGAGTGAGCGACGTGTGTGGAAGAGGTCGTGCCACGTGAGTCAAAATCAACGGTTTAAATGAGTTCGTCGAATTGGATCAATGGACAACAGCTTGCCACGTCCCCGACTCGTGACACTGAAGGAGAAGAGAGTAAAAAACTCTCATTGAGTCCCACATCAGAAACGTATGGGACTCAGTGAGATTTTATAAGCGTTTTTTCGATTCATTTGGGCATTTGAAGAGTGAGGGCTGGGCTTTTCGTGCTGGTTGTCTCCGTTGTTGGGTTGGGCCGTTGTTATTTTTATTGGGTTGGGTTTGGCTGGCTGATTGATAGTTAATGTAATTAATATCAATATTTTTATATATACTGTCGGGTAGTTAGGTACTCGGTGGGTATGACAAATTGACCCACTACTCGACTCGGTTAACTTGTCGGGTTAGTAGAGTTTGGGTGTATCGGGTCAGTTGGGTAACGGGTAAGTCGGGTCGGGTCGGGTATGTCAGGTTTCCGGGTAAAATGAACAACCCTACTAGAGATCATTAATTGACATATATCATCTACCGTTAGAATTTTGCATTGAATATGTTAAAATTTAAATCAAAAAGACGAAAATGTCCTTGATCATACTTCAAATTTTCAAAACCATCTCATTGTGAGGATTTTGATTGTTTCTTGATTCTGATAGCATTTTTGTGCCCTAGTCCAATTGCTAGTAGTCTATAAATGTCTATATATATTAATCATCGTTTGCAATAAATAAAACGGCTTTGTATTAATTATGTGTTGAAGTAATATGTTAAGCATGATCTGATTTATGACCACTAACGTAGTAGAACCATAAATCTGTACGGATCACACTTAACGAGTCCCTGGTCAATATACGTTTCAATCGAAGCGACCAGTATGAGGATGGTTCTCAATGATGTAGTTATGCTTATCATAGGGATGTGGGATCCCGGAATCATATCATAGATATCATGAGGTGATTGATATTAGATGACCCGCTTTGAATAGTGTTTCATAGATTAAGCCATGAACATATTCAAATGCGATAGCTTGTCACGATATCCTTAGACCAAGGAGTCTTTGTGATCGCTATGCGGTCGACATACGACTTTAACTTGCGCCTAACGCTTTCCGTAACATGATTGGGTGGCGGAACGGATTGCATGAGTGACACGAAAGATGGCTAAAGGATTTATCCCTCGTACTACGGTATGGGAAAGATATCCGTTAAGGCCGCTTGATCGAGAGTGACTGAGAGAAAGAGCATGGCCATGCTAGTGATACGGGTTATCAGTTCTCAGTCGTCTCACATATCAAGTAACAATGATTGATTAAACAAGGATGACGACTCTATGCCTTGTGATCAATCGGGATGTCTAGAGATAATAGGATAGTGACTTGTACGCATAAGGTTAAATTGAATCATCGATCATCATGCACCTTGGGTAATCATAATGTCTTACTAGAGACCACTTATGATGGATCCGGCAAGAGAGATCTCTTGCACCGATCTGCCAACGGTGGCATGTCAAAGAGATCACCACGGGTTCCAATCGATAAATATAATGCAGCGGACGTTATGTAACCGTGGTGATCGATGCAAGCTATGATCTTAATGTAAATTCAACATGTTATATATATATATATATTAAATCTGAAAGTTACCTCTTCTAATCGATGAAAAAACAAGCTTAGTGTTTCTCTATTAGGTCCACACAAGCACCACAACCGAAGAAGCTTTTCACTCAAATTTTTGCTATGAATTTTGAGAGAAGCTTGACAACAATGGAGGATGAGAGGGAAGAGAGAATTAAGCAATGAGGGGGAGAGGATGAAGGAATTAGTTACTGAAAATTAGAGAAAATAATGGAAGATATATTGTAATTTTAATTTGAAAATTAAAATTGAATTTCAAATTAAAGAAGCTTAGCTGATCAGGGACTCATCAAATGTAATTCTTTCTGATCTATAGTTCTACTATTAGTGGTTACACACATAATGACATAGATCAAATTACATTCGATATATTACTAGCACACATTAGTAATATATACCGATTTATTTATTCGGGAAGATGATAAAACATTACATTTGTAGATCACTTTTATATTGGACTGGGGTAATCATAATGTTTTACTAGAGACCACTTATGATGGATCCGGCAAGAGAGATCTCTTGCACCGATCTGTCAACGGTGGCATGAGCCTGGAGGGTCACACACATACAATATGGATAACTTGAGACAAGGAAACGTTGGCGTTTCTTGAGGAGCAAGACATGGCTAAAACTGAGGGTTTTAGGCCATGGGTTCGGTTTTATGAGAATAAATAGCGAATCGAGAAAGCTGAGATTTTCATCGATGTCGCGTCGGACTTTGTTTTGATAAGTAACGACAAAAGGGTCGGATGACTTTTGGACCCGGCACGCGACCGCATGGGCGAGCCCATGGGGCTTGACCCATGAGGTCACCGAGCCGGCCCAAAAAGGGCCCAAATAAGGCCCAACAAGCCTTCATGGCCGGCCACAATGGTGGGTCCACTTGTGGGGGCCACACACCATGCTTAGTTGGTGTTGTTGATTAAGAGGAGAGTGATTTGAGGGGATTAGGTGGTGACTTGCCTTTAACCCATGCTTTCATCATTTGTTACTTTAATCACCCATGCCTTAAGAGTTGATGAATTAAACAAATGAGAAAATAATTCACTAACTCAATCACATTTTCTCTCACCTTGGCCGACCACCTCCCATCTCTCCTCTCTTTGCTCTCTTGTTCTTCACACATTAGTTCTAGTAGGCTTTTTGTGAATGATCTTAAGGATCATCCTCTTGGTGAGGACTTGCTTTAGAGAAGAAGATCATCTAGTTCTTGTTTCTTGATTCAACAAAGACTAAAAGGTAAACTCTTATGGAATAGATTTTGCCTTGAGATTTAATAGTTCATGTTCTTGGACAGTTTTTGGAGTTCCTTTTGTTTATGCTTCCGCTGTCTCGATGATCTTGAACGCTCCAAAACCCTACAGTGGTATCAGAGGGTGGTTAACCCTCTTAATCTTCGTCTTGTTGAACTTGTTTCGGTTTTATAATGATTTGCATGCCATATTTGTTGATAACATGTTTTTAATGTTTTTGGGTAAATTGCATGAAATATGTTATTTTTGGAAAATATATTGAATTTGGAATTTTATTGGATTTTTCAGGTCCGAGACGGGACTCTCGGGGAGCCAAATTGGAGGTACCGGACGGAGGTCATCGGAGGCCGGGGAAGGCCGGCGGTGACCGGGGCGTCCCCCTTCTTGGACAAGGTCGAGAGGGGAGGAAAGCTCGGGTTTGGGCTTTCCAAAGCCCAAATCGAGCCGTGAGCTTGGGCTCGGCCCAATAGGCTTCGGCCCATTGGGCTTGGGCCCGACTTGGTTCGTGCACGGTGCTTTTTGATCCGTGGCACGAATCCGCAATCCAATATTTTGAAAACTTTCAAATTTGATCGGTTTCGATAAACCGTTGTTCGAAAAGGTCTAGTTTCGATAAACCCGACCAAGCAACTTGGCAAAATTAAAATCGGAATATTGCATATTATTTGATGACATGTTTGTGTGATAACATGTTGGCTGATGTGATGAGATGTATGATGCATTAAATAGCCTATTAGAATTTTATCGCTTTCACGGTTTGCACACCGTTAGTGTTAGCGTGTAATTATTCTTTCATTCGAGCCCTTAAAGTGTAATTATTTTTATCCGGTCTACAAACCGAGTATTAATTGTGATTTCTACTCAAAGTCGAGAAGGATGGAAAATCGAGCACAATGACGGTCTTGGAGGAAGTCCAAGAGCTAGTGGGAGCCCGAATGAGAAAGACGAGAAGTTGTTATGTCTTGTAGAATCTTAAGGATAGGATGGGATATTGCTGCATATATAAACGCTTTATGCTTGCTTGCTTGAATTATGAGATAATAATTTATATGCTTGCATGCTTAGCTTATGAGTTTATAAGCCATCACCTCACATGCAAAGATTAAAAATGATTTTAATTTGTTTGCATGTTTAAAGCGTTGTGAACCATCATCGCACGGGTTGTGATGAATGAGTTCAATTTGAAACGTGTTTGCACGGGTTGCAAATGACGGCTTCAAAAGAAGATAGTATATGATACGATTAGAAACGTCACAACACGGGTTGTTAATGACGGGTTCGTAATTGTACCTAAATACTTTCGAATCATTAAACACAACCAAATCACAACATAATTTGAGTCATGTGAGATGCCACCCAAATTCACACTCATGTAGAAACATTCTCTTGGTGTCGTGCGCCTTAGCGGAGCATCGATAGAATGGGTTCTATATGGAATGGTCAACCTTGTGGGATGTCGTGCGCCTTAACGGAGAATCTGCACAAAACTGATGCATATGTGAAGGTTGGTTGACTCGACCACTATTCTCGGCCTGAGGTCGAGCTGGGGCATCAGAAGGGTAAGCCGTGTGCTTTTGCACATACCCTGACCAAGAATTACACAGGTTGTAATTGGATGGACGTCCTACCTAAATGGGTCAATTGGAGCGGTGCGCCTTAGCGTACTTCAATTGACAAATAAGGGATCTTGATTTAAAGATTCTAAACCTTAGAATCGGATGGTTGGTGTTTAATTCAGATCTTCATAAATTTATTCAACTTTTCTGATTAAATTTACTTTCTTCGTGTAGAAATGGCTTGTAATTCAAAAAACTCGTCTAATTTGTCATTGAGGGCTATATTTGATAAGTGTAAGCTCAATGGAACAAATTATCTAGACTGGGATAAAAATTTGCGACTTGTGTTAAAGTTGGAACGCAGGGAGTACGTCGTAGACAAGGCTATCTTGGTGGAGCCAGCTGCCAACGCAACAAGGGTCGTTAAGGATGCGTACCAGAAACACCTTATCGAATCTATCGACGTTGCGTGTGTCATGTTGGGCTGCATGGAGGCGGACCTCCAGAAGCAGTTTATGGAGCTATCTCATGATCCTTTTGCAATTTTTGCACAGATCAAGGATATGTTCAAGGAGAAAGTAATTATTAAAAAATATACTATTCTCCGAGAACTCATTGCCTGCAAAATGTCAACAGGCAGCTCCGTAGGTCCACACGTCCTACGCATGAAGGGACATCTCGATCATCTAACTAGTCTCGGAATGACTATGGAAAAGGAGATGGCTGCAGATTTCATTCTGCAATCCCTTCCTCATGCATATGGTGGATTCGTTATGAACTATCACATGTGAAATATTGATCAGCTAGTCATGCAAGATGTCACACACAATGTTACGTATGAAGCTATAACACTGTGTATGACTTCTTGTGTAGATAACGCAGGACAGAAAATATAAAGCTATAAACAATGACACAGCAGATTGTCCAGCTGAAAGCGCCACAACTCAACACAAAATATATCCTGACAGAATTTGGAAGTCATCTGGATATGTCTGAAAACTAGCATCGACTTGTCCTTTGACTGCTAGTTCTCTCTCTATATCCCCACACACTGGGAATGTATCCTTGGTCCTCCTCAAATATTTGAGGATGGCCTTTGACAACAATCCAGTTTAATTGTTCGGGGTTAGATTGGAATCTGCTGGTACAGCTTAGTGCAAACGAGACTTCCAGTCTTGTGCACATCCTGGCATACATGATGGATCCCACAGCCGAAGCATAAGGGATCTTACTCATCCTGCTCAGCTTATTAGGAGTACTAGAACTCTGTAGCTTGCTGAGCTTAATGCCATGACGCATGGGTATGTATCCTTTCTTAGAATCAAGCATTGAGATCTTCTCAACACTTTACATATGTACATGTTCTGACTTAGCAACATGTTCAGACTTAGGCCCAAAATCCTTTTGGAATGATTTGTAGAGATCCTGATGCCTACATTAAATGTAGCATCACCTAAGTCCTTCATCGATAAGTACTTCCCTAACCAAGCTTTGGTGGCAAGGTCGGGATGTCATTCCCGATGAATAAATATCAAGAATACAATATTACTCCCACTCGCTTTCTTATGTACGCAAGGCTCACTTTTGTTTTTGATGAAGCCGAGTTCCCTTACAGCTTCATCAAAACGAATGTTCTAACTCCGTGAAGCTTGCTCTAATCCATAAATGGATCTTTGCAGCTTACATATCTTCCCGGGATTCTTTGGATCTACAAAACCCACATGTCGTGTGATATACACGCCCTCTAGTAAGTTCCTGCTAAGGAAGGGGTTTTGACATCCATCTGCCATAGTTATGGCTAAGAATAATCCGGATCAATCTGACCATTGCTACTGGTGAAAAGGTGTCATCATAATACATGCATTGAATCTGACGATAACCTTTTACAACCATCCTAGCCTAATTGATCTGAGGATTTCCATCCATGTCGGTCTTGATCCTATAGACCCACTCAGAACCGAAGGGTTTTATCCCAGGAGTTTGATCAACCAAGCACCAGACTTGGTTGAAATACATGGATTTCATTTCCTCACTCATGGCATTCTACCATTTTTCGGAGTCTGGACTGGTTAAAGCTTGTTTGAAGGTTTCTAGATCATCCTGATCCACCAACATCACATCATTTCCCTCAGTGGCTGTGAAGCCATATCTGTCTGGAACATGACGAGAGCTTTCAGACCTCCTTAGACCATCTGGAATTTCTGTAGGGATTGATTCTTCATCAACGACCATCTGAGGCTCCAGTACTTCTACATCTTGCATAGCAGGCTCCTGAATTGCTTCAGGCTGTTCCGTATCTTCTCGAATTTCTTCGAGATACACGGGACTCCCACTAGCTATTTTGGAAATAAAATATTTCTCCAAAAATACCCCTCCTCGAGCAACAAAGACTTTGTACTCGTTGGGTATGTAGAAGTTGTATCTCTTAGTTTCTTAAGGATACCTCACGAAGACACATTTGTGTGATTTGGATGCCTGCATCTCTGCTACCCAAATCTTTTAGGAAATACATACTAGAATGTTTCCCACACCATATATGACTACGGTCCATTTCTTATTTGGCTACTACGCGAAGGCGCACGCATCCAAATAGAACTGACCATCTCATCCCGCTCCCATCCCAATGAATACTACGCGGAGGCGCACGCATCCACAGTAACGGGAGACGTAATGAGTGTCATGTGGTGTACCTTCTGTGACTCTGGTCCAGCTCTTATTTGGCTACTACGCGGAGGCGCACACATCCAAATAGAACTGATTACCTTATTCAGCTCACATTCCAATGAATGCTACGCGGAGGCGCACGCATCCACAGTAATGGGAGACAGAATGACTATCACAAGGTGTACTATCGTTGTCTTCATCGGAGCCCGATTCAAAATGAATGCAGCCGTTTCTAGAGTCAAGTATTAGTTCAACTGTCTTCTGGCCTGAGTACTCATAGGTCCACATACGTCGGAATGTATTAGACTTAATAAGTCACTCGCCTTTCACATAAACCTGTGAAAGGTGCCTTCGTCATTTTGCCCATTAGGCGAGACTTGCATATTTCAGTTTGAGTGAATTCAAACGGACTTAAAAAGTCCACACTTGTGAAGTGTTGAAATGCGTTTCTCGCTCATTAGGCAAGACTTGCATCTTTCAGTTTGAGTGAATTCAAATGGACTTAAAGTCCACACTTGTGAAGTGTTGAAATGCATTTCTCGCCTATGTGCCTTAAATGACAATGCCAGATTATAACTTGGTTTAAATCATTAGATTTAAGCCTTTTCTTATTTACGTTATAGCGATTAAGCTTACCAACGTAAATTTCTGATCCTGAAGACGTGGATACCCACTCTTCTTCACATGATCCTTGTATTGCTTACAACCCCTTATTCCCGTGTCCTGGCTCATTGCAGTGATAGCAGATCTCCTCCAATTTGTCCTTAGAATTCACAGCAGTTTTGGGAGCTGCTTGAACCTTTGGACGCTTGGGGTGTCTGATCTGCCCTGCAAGGTGCCTAGGAGCCTTACCCTTACCCAGATCAGCTTTCTTGAAGCTGACCTTCTTGTTGACCATAAGGACCTCCTTGGTCTTGCCCTTGAGGTTCTTTTCAGCGGTCACAAGCATCCCATGAAGCTCTGTTAAGGACTTTTCCATGTCATGCATATTGTAATTTACTATGAAATCACTATATGTATCTGGAACTGACTGCAACATCAAATCCGCAGCCATTTCCTCTTGATCATCAAAACCGAGTCTGGTTAGATGTTCCTGAAGACATTAAATATTCGTGACATGGGGACTAACATGGCTCCAGCCTTAAGTTTGCAGGAGTTAAGTTCTATGAAAGTATCATATCTTTCGACACGAGCTTTCTCCTTGAGCATTTCCTTGACCTCTGCCTTACAGGTATGAGGGTCATCTGAAACGTTCCTGAACTGCTTCTGCAACTCTGGCATCCTACTGCCCGCCATAATGCATGACTCGTCGATTTGGCTATTAAGAAACTTTGATAAGTATCCTTAGTGCCCTAGCGGCGTTCAACGGTGGCTCAGCAGGAGGTTCCTTGGTAAGGATATACTACTTGCGTTCATGCTTGAGTACAAGCCTCAAGTTTCTATTCCAATCTGAGTAATTCACGCCCTTGAGTCTGTCCTCAATCTGGACTCTCAGTGCGCTATTACTCCTTTGTGTTGTGTTTGCCTTTTAGTTCTACATGGTAAAATTAATTAAAATTCAAGTTGGAGATGAAGTTACAAAACACTTGTCTGATTCTTACATTAGAATCTGAACCAGGATCCTATCATACCCTCAATTGAAGTGAACGGAGGCTCACTGCTCCAATTAAGAGCATCAAGGTAGGAATACATCCATTTACAAAACCATGTAATTCCTGGCTAGGGTCTGTACTTAAAAGTACACGGCATACCCTATACTGATACCTTAGGTCAGCCCTAGCTGACAATCGTAGACAAGTCTACCAAGCTTGAACTATGGATAGAACTAATGTAGCTACTACGCGGAGGCGCACGCACCCACACAGAACTACCCATCTCATCTAGACTTTTTCTCTATGAATGTTACGCGGAGGCGTACCGACATCCATAGGGTCAAAGCCCTTTTGAGTGCCCAAACTTGGATGGTATCACGCTTGACTTGTAATTATTTGCGTTTAAGTGAATTATAAAAGTCTGATTGCATATCGATACAATCTTAATCTGGAATCATCAATTACTAATCCATGTAAAGATGATCCCTTAGTAGGTTACATGCGAGTCTGATTAAATTCCGATTTTAATCTTTGCATGTGGGTGATAGCAAATCATACATAAACTTGTATATTTAAACTATCATACATTCAAACATATAAATGTAACGATAAAATATATGCATAGCTAAGCCCATCTTAAGTTCCTAAGAATCTAGCAAAACTGATCCTAAAGACATGGTCTTCAAGATCCAAACTTGCTCCATTCTCGTGAACTCCCACTGGCTTCGAGCCTCCTCCAATCCGAGTCTCCCTCTTGACTTGATTCTTGTGTCGGTATTCGTGATTAAAAATTAAAATAAATAAAATGAAATACAAATCACGACATGCATGCCGTATTTACTACAACCCAAAATTAAGCAACACGCAGGTTGCAAAACCGAAATTAAAATGCAAATCTAATGGGCTTAGCTAGCATCATGTGGAAAACATCATGTTATCAAAGATCATGTATACAATCAACATGCTTATCAAACAAATAAATTTTCCAAATTTTATCTTTCTTAAGTGTGGAAAAATTCCGGTTTATCGAAACCGAACGGTTTAATCGATTAATTGAATTTTGGACCGGTTCTCTTTGGTTTATCGAAACCGAACCAAATCTGAAAATTAAATTTTTTTTAGGGTTTCCAAATATTCTCGCGAACCAACCGGTTCAGCTCGAATCTGGTCGAGCCGAACCGGCTCAACCGTGGTCGCCCGCGGAGGCAACCACGGTGGCCCGTGAGGGCTGCCGAGGTCGCCCGCGGGGCTGACTGTGGTCGACCATGGAAACGACAATGGTAGCCCGTGAGGGCAGCCATGGTCGCCCCTAGGGGAGACCCTGGTCGCCCGCGAGGCAACCATGGTAGCCTTCACGGGCTGCCATGGTCGCATGCATGGGCAGTCCGTGGTCGCCCGCGGCAGTGACCATGGTTGCCCGTAGGCGACCCTCGTCGGCCCTTGGTGCTGACCATGGTCTGCCCTAGGGCATTCCATGGTCCACCAAGGGTCTCGACCTGGTTGGCCATGGCTAACCTGAAACACCCAAAAAAAATTATTTTCCAATTTTCCAAAATCACTCAAAATCTGAAATTTTTTTCGATTTACATGCATGCTAAGGTGATGAACACATATAAACTCACAAAAAATATCAGATTTAAACATGTAGAAGAATACATAACAACCATCCTCTGATACCACTGAAAGAGATCACCACGGGTTCCAATCGATAAATATCATGCAGCGGACGTTATGTAACCGTGGTGATCGATGCAAGCTATGATCTTAATGTAAATTCAACATGTTATATATATATATATATATATATATATATATATATATATATATATATATATATATATATATATTAAATCTGAAAGTTACCTCTTCTAATCGATGAAACCACAAGCTTAGTGTTTCTCTATTAGGTCCACACAAGCACCACAACCGAAGAAGGTTTTCACTCAAATTTTTGCTATGAATTTTGAGAGAAGCTTGACAACAATGGAGGATGAGAGGGAAGAGAGAATTAAGCAATGAGGGGGAGAGGATGAAGGAATTAGTTGCTGAAAATTAGAGAAAATAATGGAAGATATATTGTAATTTTAATTTGAAAATTAAAATTGAATTTCAAATTAAAATTGCATATTTATCCTTCATAAACTCTTATTTGCATTTGTTCCCATTCATAACTTAAATCCCTAAATGGGCTTTAAGCCCGTTTAACTAAAACTCAAATTAAACCCATTAACTTGAGTTCTAATTTCGGTTTAGACAAAACGGCTCAATTTCCTCGAATTGATTTATTCATCCGTCTGGTTAAAACCTTTGGCCAGAAAACTACTGAATCGTTCTCAATTTTCATCCATAATTGTTGTCATGTATCGTGCTTAATGCGTGTGACCCTCTAGGCTCACGAACAATTGGTAGACTGGTAAAATTACTATTTTACCCTTTCTATCATAAGTGGTCTCTAGCAAGACATTATGCTTATCCAACGTTCGTGATTATTGATTATTCGACTTAACCTGTTACCGTACATGTCAATATCCTTTTATCAAACCGTTATCCAGATTGATCAATAGGCATAGAATGGTCATCCTAATTTATCAATCACTGTTTCTTGATATCTGAGATGACTGAAAACTGATACTAAGGTATCACCTGCACGGCCGTGCTATTCCTTTAGTCATACTCATCAAGTGGCCTAAACGGATATCTTTCTCATACCGAAGTATGAGTGATAAATCCCTCAGACGCCTTTCGAGTTCACTAGTGCAACAAATATCAAAGCCAATCGAACCCGTTATAGTTACCCTTTTACAGATAACGTTAGACTAGGTTAAACTTAGGTATTCGTTACATAGTGTACACAAAGACTCCTTGGTCTTAGGATATAATGACAAGCTACGATATGTGAGTATCTCATGACTGGATCTATGCAGCATACTCACAATCGGGTTGTCCGATATCATCGACCTGATGGTATCTATGATATAACTTCGGCACACACTTTGCCATGATCAGTAGAGCATGATCACAAGGAGTTAGTCTCATACTGATCGCTTCATAAAGAAGCTTAGCTGATCAGGGACTCATCAAATGTAATTCTTTCTGATCTATAGTTCTACTATTAGTGGTTACACACATAATGACATAAATCAAGTTACATTCGATATATTACTACAACACATTAGTAATATATGCCGATTTATTTATTCGGAAAGATGATAAAACATTACATCTGTAGATCACTTTTATATTGGACTGGGGTACTCATAATGTCTTACTAGAGACCACTTATGATGGATCCGGCAAGAGAGATCTCTTGCACCGATCTGCCAACGGTGGCATGAGCCTGGAGGGTCACACACATACAATATGGATAACTTGAGACAAGGAAACGTTGGCGTTTCTTGAGGAGCAAGACATGGCTAAAATTGAGGGTTTTAGGCCATGGGTTTGGTTTTGTGAGAATAAATAGCGAATCAAGAAAGCTGTGATTTTCATCGATGTCGCGTCGGACTTTGTTTTGATTAGTAACGACAAAAGGGTCGGATGACTTTTGGACCCGACACGCGACCGCATGGGCGAGCCCATGGGGCTTGACCCATGAGGTCACCGAGCCGGCCCAACAAGGGCCCAAATAAGGCCCAACAAGCCTTCATGGCCGGCCACAATGGTGGGTCCACTTGTGGGGGCCACACACCATGCTTAGTTGGTGTTGTTGATTAAGAGGAGAGTGATTTGAGGGGATTAGGTGGTGACTTGCCTTTAACCCATGCTTTCATCATTTGTTACTTTAATCAACCATGCCTTAAGAGTTGATGAAGTAGACAAATGAGAAAATAATTCACTTACTCAATCACATTTTCTCTCACCTTGGCCGACCACCTCCCATATCTCATCTCTTTGCTCTCTAGTTCTTCACACATTAGTTCTAGTAGGCTTTTTGTGAAGGATCTTAAGGATCATCCTCTTGGTGAGGACTTGCTCTAGAGAAGAAGATCATCTAGTTCTTGTTTCTTGATTCAACAAAGACTAAAATGTAATCTCTTATGGAATAGATTTTGCCTTGAGATTTAATAGTTCATGTTCTTGGACAGTTTTTGGAGTTCCTTTTGTTTATGCTTCTGCTGTCTCGATGATCTTGAACGCTCCAAAACCCTACAGTGGTATCAGAGGGTGGTTAACCCTCTTAATCTTCGTCTTGTTGAACTTGTTTCGGTTTTATAATGATTTGCATGCCATATTTTTTGATAACATGTTTTTAATGTTTTTGGGTAAATTGCATGAAATATGTTATTTTTGGAAAATATATTGAATTTGGAATTTTATTGGATTTTTCGGGTCCGAGACGGGACTCTCGGGGAGCCAAATTGGAGGTACCGGACGGAGGTCACCGGAGGCCGGGGAAGGCCGGCGGTGACCGGGGCCGTCCCCCTTCTTGGACAAGGCCGAGAGGGGAGGAAAGCTCGGGTTTGTGCTTTCCAAAGCCCAAGTCGAGCCGTGAGCTTGGGCTCGGCCCAATAGGCTTCGGCCCATTGGGCTTGGGCCCGACTTGGTTCGTGCACGGTGCTTTTTGATCCGTGGCACGAATCCGCAATCCAATATTTTGAAAACTTTCAAATTTGATCGGTTTCGATAAACCGTTGTTCGAAAAGGTCTAGTTTCGATAAACCCGACCAAGCAACTTGGCAAAATTAAAACCGGAATATTGCATATTATTTGATGACATGTTTGTGTGATAACATGTTGGATGATGTGATGAGATGTATGATGCATTAAATAGCCCATTAGAATTTAATCGCTATCACGGTTTGCACACCGTTAGTGTTAGCGTGTAATTATTCTTTCATTCGAGCCCTTAAAGTGTAATTATTTTTATCCGGTCTACAAACCGAGTATTAATTGTGATTCCTACTCAAAGTCGAGAAGGATGGAAAATCGAGCACAATGACGGTCTTGGAGGAAGTCCAAGAGCTAGTGGGAGCCCGAATGAGAAATACGAGAAGTTGTTATGTCTCGTAGAATCTTAAGGATAGGATGGGATATTGCTGCATATGTAAACGCTTTATGCTTGCTTGCTTGAATTATTAGATAATAATTTATATGCTTGCATGCTTAGCTTATGAGTTTATAAGCCATCACCTCACATGCAAAGATTAAAAACGATTTTAATTTGTTTGCATGTTTAAAGCGTTGTGAACCATCATCGCACGGGCTGTGATGGATGAGTTCAATTTGAAACGTGTTTGCACGGGTTGCAAATGACGGCTTCAAAAGAAGATAATATATGATACGATTAGAAACGTCACAACACGGGTTGTTAATGACGGGTTCGTAATTGTACCAAAATATTTCCGAATTATTAAACACAACCAAATCACAACATAATTTGAGTCATGTGAGATGCCACCCAAAATCACACTCATGTAGAAACATTCTCTCGGTGTCGTGCGCCTTAGCGGAGCATCGATAGAATGGGTTCTATATGGAATGGTCAACCTTGTGGGATGTCGTGCGCCTTAGCGGAGAATATGCACAAAACTGATGCATATGTGAAGGTTGGTTGACTCGACCACTATTCTCGGCCTGAGGTCGAGCTGGGGCATCAGAAGGGTAAGCCGTGTGCTTTTGCACATACCCTGACCAAGAATTACACAGGTTGTAATTGGATGGACGTCCTACCCAAATGGGCCAATTGGAGCGGTGCACCTTAGCGTACTTCAATTGACAAATAAGGGATCTTGGTTTAAAGATTCTAAACCTTAGAATCGGATGGTTGGTGTTTAATTGAGATCTTCATAAATTTATTCAACTTTTCTGATTAAATTTACTTTCTTCGTGTAGAAATGGCTTGTAATTCAAAAAACTCGTCTAATTTGTCATTGAGGGCTATACTTGATAAGTGGAAGCTCAATGGAACAAACTATCTGGACTGGGATAAAAATTTGCGACTTGTGTTAAAGTTGGAACGCAGGGAGTACGTCGTAGACAAGGCTATCCCGGTGGAGCCAGCTGCCAATGCAACAAGGGTCGTTAAGGATGCGTACCAGAAACACCTTATCGAATCTATCGACGTTGCGTGTGTCATGTTGGGCTGCATGGAGGCGGACCTCAAGAAGCAGTTTATGGAGCTATCCCATGATCCTTTTGCAATTTTTGCACAGATCAAGGATATGTTCAAGGAGAAAGTACGTATTAAAAAATACACTGTTCTCCGAGAACTCATTGCCTGCAAAATGTCAGCAGGCAGCTCCGTAGGTCCACACGTCCTAAGCAAGAAGGGACATCTCGATCATCTAACTAGTCTCGGAATGACTATGGAAAAGGAGATGGCTGCAGATTTCATTCTGCAATCCCTTCCTGATGCATATGGTGGATTCGTTATGAACTATCACATGTGAAATATTGATCAGCTAGTCGTGCAAGATGTCACACACAATGTTACGTATGAAGCTATAACACTGTGTATGACTTCTTGTGTAGATAACGCAGGAAAGAAAATATAAAGCTATAAACAATGACACAGCAGATTGTTTACCCAGTTCGGTGCAACGTCTCCTACGTCTGGAGGCTCTCAGCCTAGTGGAAAGATTTCACTTATCAGTAATTCGTCAGAACATACAAGTACTTGTGATCAACCCTAGATCTATACTTTATGCTACGTCTTACAGTGCAATCTATCTCAGGGTCTCCCCCTGAATCCAAGACTCCGTCTTGATTCCACTCTTCGAGCAATCGCCTTGCTCTGTCGGTTCAAGTCTTCAATGAACTTGGTGGTTGCTTACAGTCTTCACTCACGCGATCAGCAAACCCTTAATCACCTAACTCTCAATAGTTAGGTGATGCACAATATCCTCAGCTCAATCTGCAATCTCTCAGCCCGGAAACCTTCACGTCTAAGAGCCTTGCAAATTATTGCTAGGAAACAAATAAAGAACCACACGATTGCTAAGGGGGTAGCCTAAGCTTTTATAGCAATCGAGGATGAGTACTAAACCTAATGGGTTTCCTCTTAAGTACCGTCTTTCTTCTTTCCAGAATCGGAGTCGTGAATTTCCTAATCGTCTTCGAACTTTTCTGCAGAAACTGCACTTTCTTGATTTCTGTCGATCAGGATGTTTGTCGAGACGCCGTCAACAATGTTACACAAGATGTCGCAGAAGATGCTTCGACATTCTTTGTAACATGTTTTTCAATTCCTTTAAAAATAAGCCAATCTCTAATACCGTCGTAACTACAACATGCATGACATGGACAAGACCGTATCGGAGTTGCATAACATGTTAGTGACTGCCGAGAAGAGCATAAGGGGCAGTGCGCCCAAAGGTGTTCTTATGGTGAAGAAGGGATCCGGCTTCAAAGCTGGTGGTGATAAGAGTAAAGGCCCAATGCACCTGGCAGGGAAGAACAGACGACCTTTTGTTCCTAAACCTTCCATGCCTATGAAGGGCAAGTGCTGTGGGTTCAGTTGATCTTGTTTTTCCTAATGGGCATGTAATAGAACTCCTAGATGTGTTTTGCGTACTTGCTTTCAGCAGGAATATTGTATCAATATCCCTTCTTGAAAAAGAAGGTTATTATTTTGATATTAAGAACGAGTTTTTTTAATATTATGCGCAATAACATGTATTATGGAAATGCTCACACAGTTGGAGGTTTATACATATTAAATATGCAAAACTCGAGATCCAACATGCTCTATAATGTTAATGCTAAGAGGTTTAAAGCTAATGATTTAGACCAAAATCTAATCTGGCATTGTCGTCTAGGTCACATAAATGAGAAACGCATCTCGGCGCTTCATAAGCGCGGACTTCTAAGTCAATTCGAATTCCAAACAATTGAAAGGTGCGAGGCTTGTTTAATGGGCAAGATGAGTAAAGCGCCCTTCACCGGTATAGGTGAGAGGGCAGGTGATCTATAGGGTCTAATACATTCAGACGTATGTGGACCAATGGGTACACCAGTCATAGGTAGTTTAGGCTACTTTATCACATTTACTGATGATTTCAGTAGATATGGTTATGTCTATCTGATGAGACATAAGTCCGAAGCTTTTGATAAATTCAAAGAGTTTAGGACTGAAGTAGAAAACCAACTCGGAAAAAGTATTAAGGCACTCCGTTCTGATCGGGGTGGAGAATACTTATCCGAAGAGTTTCCTAGTCATCTTACAGAAAGTGGAATACTATCTCAGTGGACTCCGCCAGGAACACCATAACTTAATGGTGTGTCCGAGCGAAGGAATCAGACATTGTTGGATATGGTTCGATCGATGTTAAGTCACACTGATCTCCCGATCTCCTTCTGGGGTTACGCTCTACAAACGGCCGTGTTCATAATAAATAGGGCTCCGTCGAAAACAGTTGAAGGGACATCATTCGAGAAATGGTACGGGAAGGAACCCGTTTTGTCCTTCCTGAAAATCTGGGGTTGCGAGGCTTTTGTAAAACGGTTGCTTGCAACCAAGCTCGAACCAAGATCAGATAAGTGCACTTTCGTCGGATATCCCAAAAAAACAAAGGGATACTACTTCTATAAACCGAGCGAAAAAAAAGTATTCGTCGCCCGAGGTGAGATATTCTTGGAAAAGAAATTTATTTCCAAGACAGTCACTGGGAGGACTATTCATCTTGATGAAGCTCTGGATGAGATAGTCGCTCAGGAACCACTAGACAACCCCTTAGAAGAAGTAGATCCAGAAGTGGTCGTTGAGCAAGAACCAATAGCTACAGTTAATGAGGACAGTACAAGGCGGTCTGAAAGGACAAGTCACGCACCTATCAAATACGGTTTCCTAGTAACTGGAGGTGATGATTTGGTGTTAGTGGACAATGATCCAGCTACCTTTCGAGAGGGCATGGACGGAACCGACTCTGAGAAATGGCTGGAAGCCATGAGGGAAGAAATGCAATCCATGTCAGATAATCAAGTGTGGGACTTGGTGGATCAAATCCCTGGCGTAAAAGTCATTGGGTGTAAATGGATCTTTAAAATAAAGATAGACATGGATGGAAAACCTCAGACCTATAAAGCAAGACTGGTAGCAAAAGGGTACAGACAAGTCCACGGAATTCACTATGAGGAAACCTTTTCTCCAGTAGCTATGGTCAAATCTATTCGCATTCTACTTGCCATAGCAGCTTATCATAATTATGAGATATGGAAAATTGATGTCAAAACCGCTTTCCTTAATGGGAGGTTAGCTGAGGACGTTTATATGTCCCAGCCTGAGAGTTTTGAGGATCCAAAGAATAAGGGAAAGATTTGCAAGTTGCTCAAATCAATTTATGGTTTGAAGCAAGCATCTCAGAGTTAGAACCAACGTTTTGATGAAGCAGTGAAACAGTTTGGCTTCATCAAGAACGGTGATGAACCTTGTGTGTATAAAAAGCCAGATGGGAGTAAAGTAGTCTTTTTGGTGCTCTATGTCGATGACATATTGCTCATTGGAAAAGACGTCCCTACCTTGCTATTAAAAAAGGCTTGGTTAGGTGAGTGTTTCGCAATGAAGGACTTAGGCGAGGCTTCTTACATCTTGGGGATCAAGATATATAGAGATCGTGCCAAGCGGGTCTTGGGCTTGAGTCAAAGCACCTATATAGACAAAGTGTTGAGAAGATTCTCAATGCATAATTCCAAGAAAGGACTGCTGCCTATACGTCATGGCATAAAGCTTAGTACGAATCAGTATGCTGAGACACCTGAAGAGCTAAAAAGAATGAATGAGATCCCATATGCTCCGGCTATAGGGTCATTAATGTATGCCATGATATGTACGAGACCGTATGTCTCGTTCGCCCTAAGCTGTACCAGTAGACATCAATCCAAACCCGGTGAGGAACACTGGATTGCAGTCAAGGCAATTCTCAAATATTTGAGAAAAACCAAAGACGCTTTTCTTGTATACGGGGGAAGAAATGATGATGATCCATTTGTCAAAGGATATGTTGACGCTAGTTTCCACACAGACCCTGATGATTTTAAGAGTCAGTTGGGATATGTGTTTACGTTGAACGGTGGAGCATTCAGCTGGAAAAGCAAGAAGCAGGACACCATCGCTGACTCTACGACGGAAGCTGAGTATATTGCTGCATCAAAAGCAGCAAAGGAGGTTGTATGGATCAGGAGTTTCATGGCTGGGTTAGGTGTAATTCAAAACCCATCTAAACCAGTACACTTATATTGTGACAACACCGGGGCCATTGCGCAAGCTAAGGAACCCAGGGCACATGACAGATCCAAGCATGTACTCAGGAAGTATCACATCATCCGCGACATAGTTGCTAGAGGTGACGTGAAGATCCACTACGTTGCATCTGATGATAACACAACCGACCCCTTGACCAAGGCTCTTCCTCAAGCAAAACATGATAAACATGTTAGGTCAATGGGGATAGATTGGGACTTAGATTGGAACTAGAAGTAAGTGGGAGATTGATAGCATTTTATGCCCTAGTCCAATTGCTAGTAGTCTATAAATGTCTATGTATATTAATCATCGTTTGCAATAAATAAAACGGCTTTGTATTACTTATGTGTTGAAGTAATATGTTAAGCATGATCTGATTTATGACCACTAAAGTAGTAGAACCATAAATCTGTACGGATCACACTTAACGAGTCCCTGGTCAATATACGCTTCAATAGAAGCGACCAGTATGAGGATGGTTCTCAATGATGTAGTTCTGCTTATCATAGGGATGTGGGATCCCGGAATCATATCATAGATATCATGAGGTGATTGATATCGGACGACCCGCTTTGAATAGTGTTTCATAGATTAAGCCATGAACATATTCAAATGCGATAGCTTGTCACGATATCCTTAGACCAAGGAGTCTTTGTGATCGATATGCGGTCGACGTATGGCTTTAACTTGCGCCTAACACTTTCCGTAACAGGATTGCAATAACAGGCATGATTGGGTGGCGGAACGGATTGCATGAGTGACACGAAAGACGGCTAAGGGAGTTATCACTCGTACTACAGTATGGGAAAGATATCCGTTAAGGCCGCTTGATCGAGAGTGACTGAGAGAAAGAGCATGACCATGCCAGTGATACATGTTATCAGTTCTCAGTCGTCTCACATATCAAGTAACAATGATTAATTAAACAAGGATGACGACTCTATGCCTTGTGATCAATCGGGATGTCTAGAGATAATAGGATAGTGACTTGTACGCACAAGGTTAAATCGAATCATCGATCATCATGCACCTTGGGTAATCATAATGTCTTACTAGAGACCACTTATGATGGATCGGGCAAGAGATATCTCTTACACCGATCTGCCAACGGTGGCATGAGCCTGGAGGGTCATACACATACAATATGGATAACTTGAGACAAGGTAACGTTGGCGTTTCTTGAGGAGCAAGACATGGCTAAAAATGAGGGTTTTAGGCCATGGGTTCGGTTTTGTGAGAATAATTAGCGAATCGAGAAAACTGAGATTTTCGTCTATGTCGTGTCGGATTTTGTTTTGATAAGTAACGACAAAAGGGTCGGATGACTTTTGGACACGGCACGCGACCGCATGGGCGAGCCCATGGGGCTCGACCGATGAGGTCACCGAGCTGGCCCAACAAGGTCCCAAATAAGGCCCAACAAGCCTTCATGGCCGGCCATAATGGTGGGTCCACTTGTGGGGGCCACAAACCATGCTTAGTTGGTGTTGTTGATTAAGAGGAGAGTGATTTGAGGGGATTAGGTGGTGACTTGCCTTTAACCCATGCTTTCATCAATTGTTACTTTAATCACCCATGCCTTATGAGTTGATGAAGTAGATAAATGAGAAAATAATTCACTAACTCACTCACATTTTCTCTCACCTTGGCCGGCCACCTCCCATCTCTCCTCTCTTTGCTCTCTTGTTCTTCACACATTAGTTCTAGTAGGCTTTTTGTGAAGGATCTTAAGGATCATCCTCTTGGTGTGGACTTGCTCAAGAGAAGAAGATCATCTAGTTCTTCTTTCTTGATTCAACAATGACTAAAAGGTAAACTCTTATGGAATAGATTTTGCCTTGAGATTTAATGGTTCATGTTCTTGGACAGTTTTTGGAGTTCCTTTTGTTTATGCTTTCGCTATCTCAATGATCTTGAATGCTCCAAAACCCTACAGTGGTATCAGAGGGTTGTTAACCCTCTTAATCTTCGTCTTGTTGAACTTGTTTCGGTTTTATAATGATTTGCATGCCATATTTGTTGATAACATGTTTTTAATATTTTTTGGGTAAATTGCATGAAATATGTTATTTTTTGAAAATATATTGAATTTGGAATTTTTTGAATATTTTTTCGATTTTTCGGGTCCGAGACGGGACTCTCGGGGAGCCAAATTGGAAGTACCGGACGGAGGTCACCGGAGGCCGGGGAAGGCCGGCGGTGACCGGGGCCATCCCCCTTCTTGGCCGAGGCCGAGAGGGGAGGCAAGCTCGGGTTTGGGCTTTCCAAAGCCCAAACCGAGCCGTGGGCTTGGGCTCGGCCTAATAGGCTTTGGCCCATTGGGCTTGGGCCCGAATTGGTTCGTGCACGGTGATTTTTGATCCGTGGCACGAACCCGCGATCCAATATTTCGAAAACTTTCAAATTTGATCAGTTTCGATAAACCGTTTTTCGAAAAGGTCTAGTTTCGATAAATCCGACCAAGCAACTTGGCAAAATTAAAACCGGAATATTGCATATTATTTGATGACATGTTTGTGTGATAACATGTTGGATGATGTGATGAGATATATGATGCATTAAATAGCCCATTAGAATTTTATCGCTTTCACGGTTTGCACACCGTTAGTGTTAGCGTGTAATTATTCTTTCATTCGAGCCCTTAAAGTGTAATTATTTTTATCCGGTCTACGAACCGAGTATTAATTGTAATTTCTACTCAAAGTCGAGAAGGATGGAAAATCGAGCACAATGACGTTCTTGGAAGAAGTCCAAGAGCTAGTGGGAGCCCGAATGAGAAAGACGAGAAGTTGTTATGTCTCGTAGAATATTAAGGATAGGATGAGCTATTGATGCATATTTAAACGCTTTATGCTTTCTTGCTTGAATTATTAGATAATAATTTATATGCTTGCATGCTTAGCTTATGAGTTTATAAGCCATAACCTCACATGCAAAAATTAAAAACGATTTTAATTTGTTTGCATGTTTAAAGCGTTGTGAACCATCATCGTACGGGTTGTGATGGATGAGTTCAATTTGAAACGTGTTTGCACGGGTTGCAAATGACGGCTTCAAAAGAAGATAGTATATGATACAATTAGAAACGTCACAACACGGGTTGTTAATGACGGGTTCGTAATTGTACCAAAATACTTTCGAATTATTAAACACAACCAAATCACAATATAATTTGAGTCATGTGAGATGCCACCCAAATTCACACCCATGTAGAAACATTCTCTCGGTGTCGTGCGCCTTAGCGGAGCATTGATAGAATGAGTTCTATATGGAATGGTCAACCTTGTGGGATGTCGTGCGGCTTAGCGGAGCATCTGCTCTAAACTGATGCATATGTGAAGGTTGACTAAACCACTATTCTCGGCCTGAGGTCGAGCTGGGGCATCAGAAGGGTAAGCTGTATGCTTTTGCACATACCCTGACCAAGAATTACACAGGTTGTAATAGGATGGACGTCCTACCCAAATGGGTCAATTGGAGCGGTGCGCCTTAGCTTACTTCAATTGACAAATAAGGGATCTTGGTTTAAAGATTCTAAACCTTAGAATCGGATGGTTGGTGTTTAATTCGGATCTTCGTAAATTTACTCAACTTTTCTGATTAAATTTACTTTCTTTGTGTAGAAATGGCTTGTAATTCAACAAACTCGTCTAATTTGTCATTGAGGGCTATACTTGATAAGTGTAAACTCAATGGAACAAATTATCTGGACTGGGATAGAAATTTGCGACTTGTGTTAAAGTTGGAACGCAGGGAGTACGTCCTAGACAAGGCTATTCCGGTGGAGCCAGATGCCAACGCAACAAGGGTCGTTAAGGATGCGTACCAGAAACACCTTAGCGACTAGAAAGGTTGCACTCCAAAGAACTAAAATTACAATCTCTATTGAGAAATAAGTATCAAATGTGAGAGTAAAAAGAAGAGAAACAAATAAGGACAAAAGATTGAAATGAAATTAATTGATGGCACCAGCAACTCTAAGCAATGTTTCTCTAATCTCTAGAGTACCAAGCCATGACAGACCATCCCAAGACCAAGCCTCCCACAACCTTATGGATGTTTGTTATTGTCTCTGCTCCACTATGCAATTCAAATTTTTAGATTACACAAATTAATTTGGCATTCATATATATATATATATATTCATTTCGCGTGTTCACATTGACTTCACATTGGCTGGGTCCAGGTGCTTCGGTCGGCGGTGACTTGTTGTTCGGAGCCGGAACATTAGCAGCCACCGAGCTGCAACAGGAGCAGGCTGAGGCGGAGAGCTCACTGGCACTGGAACTGGTGGAGAGCTCACCGGAGCTGGCTGAGGTGGAGTGCTCTCCCGGGACGGTTCGATTTCTCCGGCGAGCATCTCCGGCAACTACCACAGAGGGAATCTCCGGTCAATGACGAAGAGGCAAAGATGACCGGCGAAGTTGTTCCGAGGCTGGTGAAAGTTGAGTAAGAAAATAACCAAAATCCTCACAGTATCGTGATTTTAAAATTTTGAATTATATAAATAAAGGCATTTTCGTCTTTTTACTTTAAAATTTAACAGATTTCATCTAAAATTCTAACGGTATATGTTATCTGTCAATTAATAATTTATGGGTGTAGCTCAACAATTGAACATGGCCATGAATCCCAGTGCACCTCCAACGACAAAGTGGCGCCCCATACGAAAATATAAAACAAAACATCATGAAACTCTTGAACACAAGAATGAAACTAATTGTACATGCACCACGCTCTAATCATAGATGATCAACACCACAAACCTCATTCCATTATAACATTAAATGTGCCATGAGTAAATTATCAATCCTGCACACCACAATAAATTCCCATCAAATTCATGAAAAGCCACCAGGAAGCTTTGAGCTTGTCGTCGTGATAATGAAGAATCAGCTCATCTGGTATTGGGTTTGGTAGCGTTGAACTCCAAGGACCAGACCTCCAAACTCGTCATCGACATGATCTGAGATTCATTGAACCCTAGAAAAAATTAATCTACAACCCCAAATTACTCAACCAATACAAAATCCATCAACCTCTAACCCCAAAACGCACATACCTTCCTCACCCGTAGGATGACCAAATTAGCAACCAATTAGATGACCAAATTAGCAACCAATTAAGCCATAATTGCATCTCCGTGCCATTCAGATGTGCGCCCTCAATGAAAGCCGTAGATCAAACGAATCAACGTCTGACACACACGTTTGTAAATAAAGCAATGTTTTTCTACTTATTTTGTCCCATTTTATTCAAATATCTTAAATATACGAGAATGAATATATCACTATATTTACTAGTTTTAGGTATGGATCGATTTTCTATCATCATTATAATTATTATTGTTGTTATTACAAGTCTTAAATTAAATTAATTAATGAAGACATTCATTTTGTATTTATATTTTATTTTTTTCTTAAAAAATTCATGTAGTATAATATAATTTTTTTTGTTAAATAAGTATATTAATTTATATAAAAAATATTAAAAATAAAAAAATAGAAATCCGCTTAGGTGCCCGCTTAGGCTCCGTCTAGGTCCTGAAGGCTCCCGTTCGACTGAATAGCGTCTAGCGACTTTTACAACATTGAACAAAATATATATTTGAAATAAAAATATGTATTTACTCGGGAAAAGATAGAATCGGGATGAGATTCCTCAAATACGAAATGTCTTCACTCTACCCAATCGGATCGAGGACGGGGTATTTTGACATTCATATATTTTTAGAATATAAGATTATTATTAGAGTGTTACAATGCTCTTACATTTAAACTGATACATAGAGATTTGTATTGAAAATAAGGTAGAAAGTCATTTTTTTTCATTTTCAACTTCAACGATATTCTTTACATTTAATATGAAAAAAATATCAAAAAAATAATAGCGTAGGGGTAATGAACTCTCTATATATAAGGAGAGAAAAAAGGTGAGGAGCTCACTTTTGTAGGGAGTCAACTAGAGAGCCTTATCAGAGAATGCATTTTATTACTTTTTATTTTCAATAATAACTAGTACAACAGCTATGTGAATGTTATTAGTTATTACAATGTACTATATACATTTATGTAAGTATATATGGTTACTGAAACATATAATATGTAAGTATTACATAAAAATACAATATGTAAGTATCTACATATAATATGTATATACAAAAGTACAGTATCCAAGTATATAAGGTAACTGAAACATGTACTAAAACGTTTACTAATCAAACAAGCTATAAAAACTAGAATACACATGAAGACACCAAATTCTATTTGAGCATCCAAATTCGGATCAATACCAGCAAAAACGTCTCTGAACAAGGTTTTAGCACCATGCCAAATTTGCCCGAAGAAGAAGAGAAGAGCAAACGAAACATGTTCAAAAGTAAACCAACCCCTTGAACTGCTACGAAAAACGCCGTTGAGTTTCAAAGCAGCACGAACTAACTCAAAAATTTCACCTAATTGAGCGCGCCTAGCATATTTTTTCACAGTAGCGGGATCACTATAAATGACTTCATTGAGTTCACCGCCATAGAACTCAACAGTTACACTTACCTGTTCAACACTATATTTGGATTCTGCCCTTCTAAAAGGATCATCGGCTCTAACAATTCTGTCTCCGTTGACCAAAACGACTGAAAATGTTTCAAAAAAAGTGGGTATACGACGTACAAAATTTTTTGTACCCTTCTTTATCTCGAAAACAAACGACTTTATAAATGAGTGTGTTTGAGCGATAATAACTTTGAAGAACACATGTATATACCATACACATGAAAGTATTATAACAAGCCATAAATTACATGACTTGGAATGGCAGAGATGAAGAGAGTTTCACAACCAACATAAGTTTTATGCTAAAAGATGTGTTAAATGAGTGATACAATCGATTGATGTACCAAATACATGCTAATATGCTTAATTCACCAGCTGTTTTAGCCTGAACTAACAAATTGGTTACGTAGTTTGCCAATTTTAATATGAATTAAACAAATTGATTTGTGCCTACATGTAGGCAAGTGTCTTCAAATGCCTTCCGAGTGAAAAAACATTCAGCGCGAAGGTGTTTCTGAAGACCCTTTAAACCAAAAATAGTGAGTCACATTATTTTTCAATATCCTATTTCTAACAAAATATGCCTCCTCTCCAATTGTATGATTCAACAACATTAACAACTTGGATAGATTTGTTGAATCCGTATTTCCTATATGAATAGAAACTCTTACATCCATAGCCAAGGATATATTCAATTATCTAATCGGAAATATATAAGAGACCAGTTGATGAATTTAAAACATTTTAAGATAAGAGTTTGTAACATCAGTAGAACAAGTTTTGAAGAAAACATCAGGCAACCCTGTTAAAGAGATGAAGATATTCTCGCTAGATCATGTTCTCCAATCCAAAACTACAGTACTTGTTCAATTGCTTGCTAAATGATATTAAATTATAAACACTAGATATTTACCTCGTTTTATCATTGACATTGTGTTGTTGATGCCGCTTGTGGCTAGGTTTTGTTAAATCTTTACTCTTTTTCCTTGTGTCTAAAATTAGTCCAAATATCTCTTGCAATTTTTAACAAATTGCACCCCATAGTATCGAAGAATGTTTTACTCACTTGATCTTCTAGTTTGACAAGTGCTTCATGATCCTCCTTACTCACATTACTCATTACATAAGCAGACAAGTCTTTCCAGTTTTGAATAAGGAACCCACTCTTTAAGAAGATAAGAACCCCTTCAACTCACCAGTTATTTGCAATTTGCTTCTTCAAATACTCAAATCGTATTGGCTCGTTAGTGATGAATGCGACCACCGCACAAGAAAGTGCACATTTCGAATAAAGTTTGTGATCCCTATCCATGGGGTCCTTGTACACAAATTAAAGACAACATCTTCTAACTTTTCTTTAACCAATTTGATATCGGTTAGAGCAACTACCGACTTAGACTGGTCACCTCCACTACCTCCTGCAATGCCAAGCAGTGTGTTGGCACCCTTATATCTTCCCGACTATCACAAGATCTTTTCACCCCAGTCACCTTATGTCTTGTCTTTGGCACTGAATTGGTTAGACTCGATTTTTTTTCCTTTATTCTTCTTTCCACTCGATAAGGAAGGTGCAGATGGACGCTCATATTTCTACATCTCTTCGAATGTATACTAAATCTAGTCTAATATTTTCTTTTCGCTTCCTTGTGCAAATGCTATGAAATAGATGTCCTTAAATCTGAATCATATTTTGAGACAGGGGCGTCCCTACCCCTAAGTGAGGGAAGCCAACGCTTAAAGCCCCTAGTTGAAAAAGGCCACAAAATTATACAAGTATATATAAATTTTTTTTATTATATTAAAGTTTTAGAAACAACTAGATGAGTTCATAAAAAAAATAATTGGATGACGTTAAGAAAACAATTGGATGACGACAAAAAATAAAAATAATTTGACATTGTAATATATAATAGATTATATATAGTTTGTTGTCATAGATTTATCTATTTTTATTCAATTAAAAAAATATGAGTATCACTTTAGGCCTCGAGAATGCCAAGGTCGTCCCTGTCTTGAAAAAATGTTTATCCCCATCGGAAAGAGTCAACTTGACATCGTAAAAACTTCCTTCCGGATATTTTGCAAGTATAGAAACTCCACAACATTTCATAGTATTAGATATATCATTCCTAATATCATCTATAAATTTAGAAAAGTCGAAGTCATAGTCACATAATTTAGCCTTGTGTTTTCTTGTCTTTGGCACTGATTTGCTTAGGCTCAATTTTCTTTTTTCATTTGTTCTTCTTTTCACTTGATGAGAAAGGTGTTACTAAAGACCCTTTGAGCATCAAACTCAACCAAAAATAGTGAGTCACATTATTTTTCAATATCTTAATTCTAATAAAATATGCCTCCTCTCTAACGGTAAGATTCAACAACATTAACAACTTGAATAGAAACTCTTACATACATAGCCAGAGATATATGCAATTCTCTAATTAGAGATACATAGGAGACTGGTCGAGGAGTTTAGAACACTTTAAGACAAGAGTTTGTAACATCAATAGGACAAGTTTTAGAACAAAACATCAGGCAATCTTGTTAAAGAGATGAAAATATTCTCGCTACATCATGTTCTCCAATCTAAAACTACAATACTTGTTCAATTGCTTGCTAAATAATATTAAATTATAAAAGCTCACATTTGAACATTAGATATTTAATTTGTTGTATCAGTGACATTGTTTTGTTGACCTTTACTCTTTTCCTTTGTGTCATAATAAATTAGTCCAAATATCTCTCGCAATTCTTTAACAAATTGCACCCCCAGTCTCTAGATCTTCTGGTTCGACATAATCCTCCTGATTCACATTGCTCAGTACATAAGTAGACAAGTCTTTCCAGTTGTGAATAAGGAACTTACTCTTAATTTAAGTCGATAGGAACCCCTTTAACTGTCCAGTCATCTGCAATTTTCTTCTTCAAATACTCAAATCGTATTACCTCGGCAATGGTCAATGCACATTTCGAATATACTTTGTGATAGAAATAATAAGGGATATATTATTGATGTGTGTTATGATGAACAAGAGACCTCTATTTATAGAGGGATAGAGAAACCCTAATACATGTGAGAAAAGGAAACATAAATATAGGAAACTTAATATAATCTAACAGCCCCCTCAAACTCAATGCGGTGAAACATGACTTGAGTTTGAAGCTAGATAGTATTGAGTTGTGGCAAGGGTTGCGGCTGCCGAGAATGTTGTTGAAGTGATGTGGCGAGGATTGAGAATGGAGGATGCGCGCCGCTCACGGTCGATGGCGGATGCCTGATGCCCGTATGTGCTGAATGATGCATGATGTCCGATGATGCCTGCTGATGCCCGAAGATGCCTGATGCCTGATGCCTGATGCTTGATGCCTGATGGCAGATGGCGAGATAGCAGCTGCCCGATGATGCCAGATGCCTGATGGCTGATGGCGAGATAGCAGATGCCCAATGATTGCCAGATGCTTGATGGCTGATGGCGAGATAGTAGATGTCCAATTATTGCCAGATGTCTGATGGATAATGGCGAGATAGCAACTGCTCAAAGATGCCAGATGACGATGATGCCTCTCACGTGCGGTGTCCGACTTACGAGATTCCGATTTCCGGTTAACGGGGATGATCACGTGCCAATTTCTAGATTACGGGATAACTTTCTGAATTACGGGGATGCACACGTGTTGGTTTTTGGATGACGGGATAACTTTTCCGATTTACGGGGATGATCACGTGCAGTGTCCGAATTACAGGATAACTTTCCGAATTACAGGGATGTACACGTGTCGATTTCTGCATTACGGGATAGCTTAGACTTACAGATTCTGGATTACGGGATTTTTGATTGATGAGTTGATAAGATTGCTTCGTGAGAGGAGATCGGGAGCAACAAAGGGCTTGCGGTGGCGATGGCTCGTGAGGCTGACGACGGTTGCTTGAGAATTGATCGCGACGACGATGGTAGATACAAGAATTGATCCGAGTTCACGATTGTGTCAATTTATTGGTTGATTCCATTTGCGAATTGATTTGGCGGAGAGGAGTTCGCAGCAACAAATTGAGTGTTGATTGGCCGAGAGTGGGTTAATGACCGTAAGGGATGGGTTTGTGATGCCGAGGTAGCTCAGATGAGGATGTGACCGGTGATTGTGAGCTTGACCGAGGCTTCCACGAGGATGGAAGAGACTGAGGGTTTGATGGCGAGGTTGAGGATTTTCGGGATTGATTACCGATAACAGATAGTGTAGATGGGGTTACGTGATTTGTTGGAACTAATTGGTTTGTTTGGTTAAGATTTGTGGATTGCTTGGAGTAAGAGGTTGCGTGAGAGGAGTTGGTGTGAGAGGTGTTGTTGATACGTGATGGTGGTGCGAGAATGCGAGATTGGTTTTGAGACTGCGAGATTGATTGTGGGATTGTCGAGTTGATTGTTTGCGGAAGCGATATGTTAGAGATTGAGATTGAATTGCCTTGCCCACCCGTCAGAATCACAAATCATCGACGAGTGGGCAAAGCTAGAATTCATTGAGATCTAACCAAAGATCGAAGATTGCTCTGTAACCATGATAGAAATAATAAGGGATTTATTATTGATGTGTGTTATGATGGACAAGAGACCTCTATTTATAGAGTGATAGAGAAACCCTAATATATGTGAGAAAAGGAAACATAAATATAGGAAACTAAATACATGAAACTTAATATAATCTAACACTTTGGGACCCCTATCCACTGGGTCCTTGGTACTCAACTTAAAGATAACATCTTCTAACTTTTTTGACCCAATATGATATCGATAGGTTAGAGTGAGTGCCCTTTGAGACTGGTCACCTCCTGTAATGCCAATCATTGTGTTGGCCCTCCCGAATATTACAAAAAAATTTCATCTCAATCACCTCGTGTCTTATCTTTGATAGTGATTTGGTTATGCTCGATTTTCTTTTTTCCTTTCTTCTTCTTTTCACTTGATGAGAAAGGTCCTCACATTTCTCAATCTATTCAAATGTATACCAAACCTTTTCGTTTCCTCGTCGAAATGCTACGAAATAGACGTTCTTAAGTTTGCATCTTGTCTTGAGATAATGTTTGTCCTCATTGGATACCAAAGATTCTGGGCTACAACTAAGCTTCCGATAGCCAATACGGGTCAAGGGCAACCTGTGGCAAGGCCAGCTTGAGAACCCCCCAAGGAGGAGGCCCTCAAGATTAACGTTGATGGTGGTATGGACATAGAGAGGGTCTTTTGGAGTGTAGGACTTGCCTGCAGAGACTCAGAGGGTCGGCTAGTGGGGGGTCTTTGTAGACGCTTCTCGGGATCTCCACCCAGAAGAAGTGGTGATAGAATATGATTGCTTTCGGGTGGTGGACCACATCAGGCGCAGGAAACAGGTCAGGAACATGTTTGGGGGCATCATCTCGAACTGTTGTCACATTCTATCCGTCTTAAGGACAGGTATATCCATATCTTTTGTTCGTCGTACTTGTAACTCCATGCCTCATGAATTAGTCAAATATGCTTTAACTAATAGTAACTGAGATCGTGGTGAAGGGTCTGTCCTACCTAATGTTTTATTAGTTGTTTGGCGTGATGCCAGGTTAGTTGCTTAATTAATTATGATTTTTCCTTCAAAACAAAAATACAACTTACTATCGCAAATTGGAAATAAAATTTTTCATTTTGAAGGAAAAATCGAATTTTATTAATTAAATTGCAACTAACCCGACATCAAGCCGGACAGCTGAAGGTACAGATGGTGGGACAGACCCCTCATCATAATCCCAGCTACTGTTAGTTAAAACAAATTTAGCCAATTCGTGAGCCATTTGATTATGAGCAAAACAAATAATATAAGTTCCGATAATGGATAGTACGCAATATCGTTCGCTAATGATTCCTCCAAATTTGTTCAGCTCGACCCGTTTAGCATCATGTAGAGCCACGACCTCCAACTCATACGGATGGAGAAACCCCGTGATCTTGCTGCGGGATGCTTTACACAGGCATCTCTGATAGCCCTAGAGACCAATCGACTCGAACCAGTTAGCATCATGCAGAGCCACGACCTCCAACTCATACGGATGGAGAAATCCCGTGATCTTGCTACAGACCGACTTAAACCAGCCTCCTCGATTAACCATGCGATCAATATGACCATCGCGACACCAGGGACTCCCTGTTTCCTTCCAATATCGGTCCCAATAAGACACGTATTGAATCTTGAGCAAGTCGAGCCCCCTAGATCGGTATGCTTGCATGAGTCTGCCCACTGACGCCAGATAACTCCGGTTCCCTCCCAGTACCGGCCTACCAACCAACCAAAAGCAAAACCCCCCAACCCTCCATGCTCCGCCGTCGCAACCCAGGCGCGACCCATCTGCAACTCCAGCCTCACCCATCTCAACCCATCCCCAAATCACCCGACCTCGCCTCCATCAAAACCCGATCTACCAACCGACCACACATCCATCAAACCCAGATCTACCTTTACAAGAACTCTGCTCCTACCGCCGCACCACGCTGACGTCGCCGCCAGTACCACGCAGACGTCGACACCCATAGGAGATCGACGTTGCAAGACTTTGCCCAATTATGACGAAACAAATCCTAAGAAATGGGTACAAGCCGCTACCAAAAAGTTTAATCAAGAATTTGCATGCATATAATAAAAATATCCAATATAAACAATCGTTTTGGTACATTGGAAATAAAATTTTTAAATCATGACAAAAATATATTCGAGGCTTTTTTATTATAAAAACTTAAATTGAGATATTTCTATGATAGAACAGTGATTCAATTAAATTGATTTATAGATAAAACTAATTGTTTCCAAATACATTAGAGGTACCAAAACTAACCTCAAACACTTTGAATTAGTCAACCCACTTACTCTCAGCAAGTCCATTTATTTACAGTGTAGCTACAACAATTCCTGGTGCACATCTTAGTTTGACTAACTTATTTAAGAACGAGACATTGAAGTTACCTTTTGAGCTAACAACAGTCCTCAAGGGCATGAAAGAGTTATGACCGATGCCACATTTAACCATACCAACAGAACCAAACCCATCAGGGTACTTGACTAAAAGATATATAACATAATTACCAGTTCAAGTAACATAACACAATTCAAATCCTGAAAACACTGAATTAATTATCCAGATCATAAAAGTTCACATTTTAACTCTACACTTGATTCTCGTTGACCTTATATGATTTGAACTACTCCTTTATTTACTAATAATATTGCATACCCAAGAAGTCAAGACAACTTTACTTGAAAACATGAAAATGAACATATATCAAAATTCTAATAGGAACAAAGTTATAAGGCACTAAATCAAAAAATATATGACAAAATTAACAGTTGTAGGAATATGACAGAGTTCAAATCCTGAAGATATAATTAAGTATCCAACATTAACAAAGTGACACCATAGAGACTAAATGTAAGGGATCATAGTAAACCCAAAATCATAAAAGTTCACATTCTAACACTGCCACTTCACTACATCTTCAGCATGATTCCATCCTACATTACTTGCCATGCTCAGCCTATATTTTGAAACACTTACACACACTACATCTTCAGCGTGATTCCATCCTTCATTACTTGCCATGCTCAACCTATAGTTTGAAACATTTACACAGTATTAGTTTAAGAATGACGTCCCCCAGCTTTACACACTGAAATGGGTACAAACATGGTCCTTTGCCAATGCACATCCTTCCAAATTCTACAAACCATCATGTTACTTCATGTTCATTTGCCAATTAAAATTTCATTTTCAAGGAAATGTGTCGGTGCACTTGCTTACACAATGAATGCAACACAAAATTACAATATATAAATATATATGATAACTGAAACATATATTAAGACGTTTACTGATCAAACAAGCTAATAAAGGTAAACTAGAATAATGATTAAGACTCAAACAAAAATGCTTATAAATGTGTGTGCGTGTAAGCAACTTTGAAGAAAATACGTATATACTCAACACTTAAAAGTATTATATTAAGCCATAGATTACATGACTTGGAAATGTCAGAGCTTAAGAGAGTTTCACAAACAACACAAATTCTATACATATATTATTGATATAATGTGTATTATATGAGGCTGGACTGATACGATTGATGTACCAAATATATGCTAATATGCTTAATTCACCAATTGAAGTTATTTTAGTTTGAACTAAACAGATCAGGCTACGTAGTTGCCTATTTTAATATGAATTAAACTCTGAATTTGCCTATACATGGAAGTGCCTTCAAAATGCCTTATGAGCGAAAAAAGGTTTGTAGCTGACTTTGAGGTATTACTCAAGACCCTTTGGTCATCAGGTGCAAGGCTCAACCAAAAACAGTGAGTCAAATGGTTTTCCAATATCCTGATACTAAGGAAATACGCCTCCTCTCCAACTGGGATAGACTTATTGAGTCCGTATTCCCCATGAAGACCAAATAGAAGTTTTTACATCCATAGCTAGGAAAGTATAGAAAGGAAATATGCAGTTCTCTAAAAAAACGACAGGACGCTAGTCGGGCGGATATGCCCTTTGGGAACTAATTGGGGATTAATAAGAGATTAATCAAGACTGATCGGACTAGGTGAGAAGTTTTAGAACACTTTTAAGACAAGCGATTGTAACATCAAGAACACGTTTACAAGAAAACAAAAGTGAACCAAGAGATTTTTTCAACCTCTGAAATGATTTCTTCATAACAAAATCGTTAAAGGGATATTCCTAACGAAGGCATTCTTGCTAGATCATGTGCTCCAATCCAAACTAGATCGGCATCAATGTATTTATATTTAACAATTAATATACTAACTATATTTTCTAGTTTTGGGTCTATGAGGGTTCTCTTGGTTTTAAAAAAGGCAATGAATTGAGCACAAGATGAAGAAATACAAGAAAGTACCCGTGGGTAGGTGTAGGGGACAAAAGTAATGGATGCAGTGACGAGGCCATCATCAGCTGTTTTTGTATAGGTCATATCTTTGGGAACCTTGATATGGACGCGGATGCCATCTGTCATCACGCGGAAGGGTATTGCATTCTGCATAATGAGTTTGTCATTGGCAGCATCGTACAAAGTATATCCAATGCCTAAGACGCCGCCACTGCAACCAGCTTGCGATCAAGGTCGAGAGGGGAGCCGATATCCACTTGCCTAGGTTCATGGCTGGTTGCGTAATACAATTTTATGGCTGGCATGCCACCGTTCAAGGACTGAGTAGCTCCTATTGTGCCGTAGATGGACGTGGGCTGCTTGGGTTTATTTCCGGTGGCGGTTGATTCCTCTTCCTGTTCGGCTATGCCCTTGTTGATGGTAAACCCAACTCGGACAGAGATACCACAGAAAATGTTTGCGTAAGCTATGTTAATGCGAAAGCGAGAGTTGGGCTGGAACTGAAAAAAACACCTTCGGCCCATGATAGAATAATCATTGTGTTTGTATTCTAGTTGAGCAATCACAGGGTCGTCCATGTCGTTATCGTTATCATCCAATTTCTCCTTCAATTCCATCTTCACAAAAACAGGGTTGCCGCCAAATAGAGGCCTGGAGGAGCAATCATCGGTGAGGGTGAGAAATCGGAAGTCGGGATCGTCGAGATCGATGATCTCAGCTTCGTCCCTAGAACGATTGAACAGAGTGACGGGGGATGGGAAACCCTCGATTGCATCCCAGAAGCAGATATTGCCGTAGATGGAGCAGAGACCGTCGCGATCAGCAGGACCAATCACCTCAACGTACTCCACGCTCAACGCAACTGCAACCTCTAATTCTTCCGCTGACTCTCCGTCCGCCACCGACACGGGACACCCCGCCCCCGGCCTAACTTCTAACAATTCCAGAGCCATTCCCAATCGGATTTCAGACTTTGCTCAACTGGGGAACCCTAATTCCTTATATAAACTAGTGTATTATGCACTGTCATCGCACTCTCCCGGTGTTATAAGTTAAGTTTGATGTAAAATGTTTATAATACATTTTTGTGCAAAGTTATATATTTTTTACAATTTTATACCTTAAATTTTTTTTTTCATGTGGGACAATTTATTTTAAAATATTAAAAATAACTAAACTATCCCTGAAATTGAACCAAAATTAAATATATTCTAATTTGATCCAATTTCAATTGTTAAAAATACCAAAATGCCCTTAAATCATTTTCAAAATTTCAAAACCTATCCCTTCTATCTCTCTTCACCTCACTCCTCCTCCGCCACCTCCCTCTTCCTCACCCTTGCCGGCGAGTTTCAAGACTCTCATTCAGGAGGCTGTGGCGGCGTTCGGCGAATTGCACGGTCACGTCTAGCTTGACAAGCGAGTTCATGAGCTCTCGAAACTTGAAGGCGCTCTCGGAAGTCCAGGACGAGTGTCTCGAGAGGTACCTGAAGCTCTATGGAAGTGACGTCCTCCGGGCCAACGACATCGTGCCACCGTGGCGAAGCTCCGTGACCCACGACAAGCCCCACAGCGATGCCACCGTGGGATGAGTATCGGAGGAGGAGGAGAAGAGGGGGCGGCGGAGGAGGAGGAGGAAAGGGAGGTGGAGAGAGATGGGAGGGGTAGGTATTGAAAATTTGAAGTTTATTTAAGGGCATTTTGGTATTTTCAACAATTGAAATTGGACCAAATTAGACCAACATTTGTAACGGCGCACTGACGGTGTGCGCCGTTACAATTAGTGACGGCGCACAAACGGCGTGCGCCGTTACAAATGTAACGGTGCACGCCGTTTGTGCGCCGTTACAAATAATGCAGAATAATAAAAAAATAATAAATATAAAATATAAAATATATTTATTATTTTTTTTAAATTTTTTTTATTTAAAAATGAATATTGAATTTGTAGAAAATAAAATTCTAAATATTGAATTTGTAGAAAATAAAATTATATTAATATTGAAATTGTTGAATAAAATATTTAATTTACATAAGATCTATAACGACGGGCCTCCAGGATCTGTAGAACTATTCGGGTTAAATGGAGGTGGAGGTGGAGGGGCGAGATTAGGGTTGAGTAACTTCAGCTGTTCTTGGAAGTACGGGAACATGTGCTCGGCATGCTGTTTTTGGGCGGCGTCCTGCTGACGTTCAGCGCGAAGTTCCGTGAGTTCAGTCCGGAGCTCCGCAATCTCCGCTTGACTACCATCGGAGGAGGTCGAACGTCTTCCCTGTCTCGGCGGTGCCTCGTAAGCACTCCCGCAACCCCGGATGCGTCGTCCTCTGGAGGGTTCTATGGTAACTCCTCTGGCAAGCTCGATCTCGCGAACATGCTCGGCAGCTAGTCGCATGACCTCATCCTCTTCAGCGTCGGTCATCTTGTTCAGCGTTCCATCCTCGTTGTAGTTCGCCTCGTCATTCTTCCAATCCCTAAGCGTATTCTTAATGTAAAGCTGCAAAAAAAATTTGATTAATATAATAAATTTAGAAAAATAATAATGAAACTTACAAGCTTCGGGTTGAGTTCCTCCTCCCCCTCCTGTGCATCATCACCAGGCCTAGGTAAGGCCTTGTGAGCCTTCAGTAAGGCCTCCAACTTTTTGGAGACCTTCTCTTCCCCGGCCTCCGACATTCTCTCCCAAAGCTGTCGAAATGAGACTTTACCAGTGTGGTGGTTTAATTTGTTCTCGCTCCTCCGAATGGCACTCGTTTGAGTACCAACTTATTCTTGGAAAAAAAGTAAAAGTAAATTCACATCAAAATTAGTAAATTGAAGTAAAATTAAAAAAAATTAAAGTAAAAATTAGTAATATACCTCGTTGGCATCGAAATGTTGAACGAGCCACCGCCACTGGGACTTCTTCCCTTTCAGACACTTGGGAATCCCATTACGGTCCAGTCTAGTAGGGTCGACGTAGAGCTTGTATAACCGCTTCATGTTCGATTTTCGCTCCTTGTAAGCGCCTATGGCCGCCTCACGAATCAAACCCCTAAGCTCAACCGAATCGGTCGCTGCAAACAAATGTTGAAATTCACAAACATCACGTCAATATTTATAATAAGAGCATTTGAAAAAAAATGTGAGTAAATGTTGAAATTACCCTAAAACTCCTCCAAAACGCCTGGAACTCAGACGCCGGCAAATCCCCAAAAGTCTGGTAGGAAGCGTCGCGTTCTCGAGCGAATTTCCCTATAATCGTCTTCACCTTTTCCATTGAAAGGATTCCTCCCGCGACACGTGGTCGGCCGTTTTCCCACGTCAAGAGCAACGGACCTCCGTTCGTCTGAACTGCTCTCTCTTCGTGCTCGATGTTGATGTCGATCTTTTGGTCCTTTTTTGCCCTGGCTTCCCAGCTCTTCGTGTTCAGGCAGTCGACTTCCACTTTGTAATCGAAGTACAGCTCGTACCTCGGAATCTCTCTGTACTCGAGGGGAAGGAGCCTCCACTCGTTCAGCGGGAGTTCTGACTCATCCGGCACAAAGTCCTCTTCGGAGGGTCCTGCGACGTCTCCGAGCATCTCCTGGAAACTCCGAGGATCCGGGACCTGGAACTGCCAGCCAACCTCCGTATCTCCCGGATAAGTCGGCTGAGTGGGCTGAGTCGGCTGCGGCGGTGACGGAGTGTACATCTCATCATGTAACTCCGGCGTCTGTGAAGCCTCGAAAAATGGAATGTCCATGGTGGCTCGCCTAGGTGCCCTGGCCTTAGGTGCCTTACGTCTAGGCTCCATTATTTGTAATTGACCGAATAACACTTTTAAGGTCAATTTGACCGAAAGAACCCTAATTCAGCCGAAAATGCCCGAATTACCCTTTTTAAGGTCAAATTGACCGAATTACCCCTTTGAAGGTCAAAATGACCGAATTACCCCTAATTCGGCCGGAGTTGACCGAATGACACTTTTAAGGTCAATTTGACCGAAATAACCCTAATTCGTCCGAAAATTACCGAATTACCAGTTTAAGGTCAATTTGACCGAATTACCCCTTTGAATGTCAAAATGACCGAATTACCCCTAATTCGGCCGGAGTTGACCGAATGACACTTTTAAGGTCAATTTGATCGAAATAACCCTAATTCAACCGGAAATTACCGAATTACCCTTTTAAGGTCAATTTTACCGAATTACCCTTTTAAGGTCAATTTGACCGAAATAACGCTAATTTAAGGTCAATTTGACCGAAATAACACTTGTAAGACAATTTTTTTAATAATTCCAGAAATACCCCTAAGGGGCAATTTTTTGGAAATTCTAAAAATACCCCTACGGGCCAAATTTTTTAATATTCCAAAATTACCCCTAAGGGGCAATTTTTTTAATACTTACAAAAATACCCCTAAGGGGCAATTTTTTTAATAATTCCAAAAATACCCCTAAGGGGTAATTCCAAAAATACCCCTAAGGGGCAATTTTTTGAAAATTCCAATAATACCCCTACGGGGCAAATTTTTAATATTCCAAAAATACCCATACGGGGCAAATTTTTTAATATTCCAAAATTACCCCTACGGGGCAATTTTTTTAATATTCCAAAAATATCCCTAAGGGGCAATTTTTTTAATAATTCCAAAAATACCCCTACGGGCCAAATTTTTTAATATTCCAAAATTACCCCTACGGGGCAATTTTTTTAATATTCCAAAAATACCCCTAAGGGGCAATTTTTTAATATTCCAAAAATACCCCTAAGGGGCAATTTTTTTAATAATTCCAAAAATACCCCTACGGGCCACATTGTTTAATATTCCAAAATTATCCCTACTGGGCAATTTTTTTAATATTCAAAAAATACCCATAAGGGGCAATTTTTTAATAATTCCAAAAATACACCTACAGGGCAAATTTTTTGTAATTCCAAAAATACCCCTAAGGGGCACTTTTTTTAATAATTCCAAAAATACCCATAAGGGGCAATTTTTTAGAAATTCCAATAATACCCTTATGGGGCAATTTTTTTAATAATTCCAAAAATACCCCTAAGGGGCTCTTTTTTTAATAATTCCAAAAATACCCCTAAGGGGCAATTTGACCGAATTACCCCTAATTCGGTCGGAATTGACCGAATTACCCCTTTTAAAGTCAAAATGACCGAATTACCCCTACTTCGGTCGGAATTGACCGAATTACCCCTACTTCGGTCGGAATTGACCGAATTACCCTTTGAAGGTGAAATTGACCGAATTACCCCTATTTCGGCGGGAGTTGACCGAATTACTCTTTATAGATCATAGATTAAAAAAACCATTTATTCATAACCAATCAAACATACATATACATATTAAGTATCAGAGTCGGCGGAATCATAATCTTCACGCCCTTCCAAATTGCTGTCATCGGTTTCTTCGTCGTCGTGCTCGGTTTCTTCGTCTTCTTCATCGTTCTCAACTGGAGGTACTGGCGGTGGATACCAGATTAAGTTTGTTAGGTCGATAGTGATACCACCCGGTGTGACGATGTCAATTCGATCTTCTTGGTAAGGTTCATCGACTTCAAACTCCAGGTCGTCGTCGTCACCGGCACGGGCTAAACTGCTCGGTTTGTAGTGACCCCTATGCGACACGACGTTCACAACCTTCCACGGTCCAGATTTAGGGTCGTCGATATAGTATACCTGTTTTGCCATTAAAGCAAGGCAAAATGGGTTTTGTTTGTGACGATCTGTGGACGTGTTGACCGAAATGAATCCATTTGCATCCTTTCTAACTGTCCGTTCGTCGTACCACCGACACTTGAATAGAACGACTGGCATGCCTTCCGAGTAGGTAAGGATACATACGTCCATAAGAACACCGTAGTAACATATGTCGTTTGCTTCAATCATGACCCCTGAATTTTGATTTCTCCGGCCCTGGTCGATTCTCAAGCATAAAAATTTGACGCCGTTAACAGTACACTGCGAATAAATGGCAGACGAACGAGGACCTCTGGATAGTAGTACCAACTCTCGTTGCCACCTTGGAGCACTCATCTGCACACAGAATATAAATGAGTTATCCCTAAAATTTGTATATGGTAATTGAAGTTAACTGATGTCTATTACGTACAATTCTGCGCCACTCGAAGACAAAATACATGACTCGATCTTGAAGAGATTTCCTAGGGTGTATTCGTTGAAACCCTGCACAATGTGATTCTACGAATGCATCTGCTTCGGCACAATTCTCAATCATTGTCCAATTCGCCCAGAACATCTCGGATGTGCTCAATTTGTCGTTTCGCACCACGCTCTTAACTTGTACATGTGGGGAAACAACTGATAAGTTGAAACCTAGAGCTGGACTAACAAAACTTTCGCTGGCTGAAGCTAGATGGATACGTATTAGGTTGGGGTAACGTAGAACAATAATCTTTGGCAACCTTGGTAAAAGCTTCGTCAGAAATCCCGGTGCTCTGCTTGATGGACAACATCCTTAACATTGCTGTTAATGAAGTATCCTCACTATTTTCGTACAACGGCTTTTGTGACTCCGTCACCAACCGGTTGTATGCTGTCATGGTTGCCTTAGCGACTCCCTCCTCGACTTCGGTTATTATTCCAATGTTCTGTTGTTCGTCCTCGTCCTCGTCCTCGTCAATCCTTACACCTCTAGTTGGGTCTACATCATCCACGAGCTGATGCACAGGATCAACGTATACTGGATTGTTGTCCGACGTCGAACAAGGCTGATTCGCCGATGTTTCCCTCAAACTGATATCCCAATTCCGGCTCGAGCTAGCTCCTTCGGCTTCGCCATGATGGAACCACACATTATACGATCTAAGGAAATCTTTCCTCAATATATGATCGCAAATGGTGTCCATATCGTGCCAAGCAGAATTACAACACCTCGTGCATGGACACTTGAAACGTCCCACACCATCTCTTGGAGCGTTTTTCCTCGCAAATTTTACAAAACTGCTTAATCCTTTCATCCATTCCTCACTCATTTTTACGGATCCCATCCATCTCCGATCCATTCTATATATGTAATATATATAAATTCGGTTAACAATTGATTTACATAATATTGCATTATTTAAAAATATGTACGTACCTTCTAATTCACATAAACTACCTAATTACCCTTGTTTGGTCATTTATGACCTTATTACCCCTAATTAGGTCATAAATGACCAAAATACCCCTAATTAGGTCATAAATGTCCAACATACCCTATTATGGTGGTTTATGATCAAATAACCTAATGTAATGTTATCATGCAAATAACAATTACGGGAGAATTTACCCTAATGTTATCATGCAATTAATGGAATCGGGAGAATTGACCCTAATGTTATCATGCAATTCATGGAATCGAGTAATTTATTTCATCAATTCCAAAACTAATTTAATAAATTTAACATGCAAATTATTCATACAAGCAAAACCATACAAAATCTAAACTTGGATGAAATCATATACAAATTTGCAGTTATATGTAGTGCATTATTTAAAAATTTGTACATACCTTCTCGGGAGATTTGTCTGAGAGTGCTCGGGAAAATTTATAAAATATCGAAATTACGAAATTACCCTTGTCGGGAGAAAAGTAGTTGTGAGATATGTTGTAGGAAGAAGAAGGGGAGGTTCTGCCAAGACTTATAATACATATTTGTAACGGCGCACACACCAAGATGCGCCGTTACAAAGTAACGGTAACAACAATGGCTTCATTTCCGACCGTTTTCCATAACGGCAACAAAATGGTCAACGGTCAACACCTTTTGTAACGGCGCACATTACGGTGTGCGCCGTTACAAATGTGCGTCAGTAACGACGCACAGATAAAGTGCGCCGTTACTAATTTCAGTTCTAACGGCGCACATATTAAAACTGATAGTGGGTGTTCAAGGCTGAGGAAGAGAGTTGAGATTATTAGGGCTATGTTAATCTCATAACTTATAAAAACTTCACTCTCTAAATGTACAAGCAAATTTGTGATTATTATGGACTAATAAAAATATATAGGGATGCATACGTTGATAATGCTAATTTAGGAATTTATGCAAACTGGTTTTCGTGCTTATGAAGAAAACATTAGATTGTTATGAGTTTCTTTTGGGTGAGATATAGTAATAATACAATTATACTAGTAATAATACCCATCATTTGATTGCGTGTATGTTTTGAATAAATGTAAAATATTTTGACATGGTATTCTATAAATATTTTGACATGTGAATGTATTTTAAGATTCACCGTAAAAGTTAGGGGAAATATCAACTTGAATGATTGATATGTAATTATCCTTATTCCTAATAACATATTTGGAGATGAAATAGACTGTTTTTATGATTGAATTATAGGAATTAGGGTTCTATAATCCTTGAGCTGCAGAATACCATGTCATGATGGTAGGAACTCACTTATAGGAGAAGCAAGAATCGACACCGTTTCAGGAGTTGCTGAGAATTGTCGTTTAAGTTAAGTGGTGTAAGACATCTTCTTATTGTTGTTTGCGTGTCCATTGTGGATTGGTTGGAGGAGAAAGAAGAGTGGTGGCTTCACCTCCAATAGAGTCACTGGTTCATTCCGCATGGTAATAGGAATTAGGGTTCAATGGAAGTGATAAAGGTGGATTGTCCCATAGAGTCGGTGCCGGAAGGCCAACCAGCAGAAGAGGTGAAAGCTGGGATTGCGTTGAGCGTGGAGTACGTGCAAGTGATTGGCCCCTCTGATCGCGACGACAGTGACGATGGTCTCTGCTGCATCTACGGCAAAATCATCATTTGGGACAAAATTGAGGGTTTCGCACCTGTCACTCTCTTCGATCGTTCTAGGGCTGATGCTGAAACCATCTATCTCGCAGAGCCGGACTTCCGATTCCTCACCCTCGTCGACGACGATTCTGCTCGACCTCTACACGGAGGCTACCCTATCTTTGTCAAGATGGAATTGAAGGAGAAATTGCCAGAAAATGATTCCGAAGAGAATGACCCTGTAATTGCTCAGATAGACTTCAAATTTGAACGCTATAATTATGACACTAACAGAAGGTGTTTTTTTGAGTTCGAGTGCAATTATGGCTTTTGCATTTACATGGCTTACTCCAACATTTTCGGTGGTGTCTTCGCCCGAGTTGAGCTCACTATCATCAAGGACATACCCAGAGAAGAAGAAACAACCACAGCCGGCAACAAGCGCAAACAACCAATTCAGTCCGGCCACATCTACGGCACAATAATAGCTACTCAATCTCTTGATGAAGGCGTATTGCCATGTATAAAGCTGTGTTACATAACCAGTCATGATCCTAGAGAAGTGAATAAGGACTCCCCTATCAACCTCGATCGGAAGCTGGTGGTTGCCCCAACAGGCGGTGGTATATTAGGTATTTCTTATACTTTGTACAATGCTGCCAACCACCAACTCATTGCAGAAAGTATTATACCTTTCCGCGTCCAAAGACATGCTTTCAAAATCAGGGTCCCCAAGGATCTGACCTATACAAAAGAAGCTGATGACGGTCTCATATCTGCATCGGTTACATTTGTCCCTTTCACTTACCCACAGGTACTTTCTTTATTTCACTTCATTCTTTTTATCTTGTGCTTAATTGCTTTTGGAACATTTATGCATGGACAACGAGGACCCATCTCTTATTACAACCCTTGACGGCCTCTTTACTATCCAAGAGAAGCCTTCTTGGACCAAAAAATAGAGGATATAGTTTAGCGATTGATAAACGTATAGGTTATATTATATCTCACTATAAAAGTACTAGCTTGGACTGGAGCACATGATCTAGCAAGAATGCCTTAGTTCTTTTTTCTTCCTTACTCATCCTAGTATTATCTCTTTAAAGGTTTTGCTCTGAAGAAACCATTAAAGAGTTTGAATAAGTCCCTTTGCATTATATTGATATCTGGAACGTATTATCCTATTTTTAGGAGTTGAATTAATGTGTTGCCTTCTATTTTCTTGTAAACATGTTCTAATGATATTACAATCTCTTGACTTAAAACCCTGCCATGCATTCGAGTAACATTTCAGTTTCCAGGTTTCTCACCGAACTTGGTCTGGTTTCCTAGCTATGGATTTCAAAGCTTCTATTCAGACTTCATGGGAAATATGGATTTTAATAAGTTTATCCAAGTTGTTAATGTGTGTGAATTTCGCATTTGGAGAAGAGGCCGATCTCCTTAGAGTTAGGACATAGGAGAAGCATATGACCCACTATTTATAGTGGAGCCTTGCATATGATTCTCAAAGGTTCTTGAGTAATACCTCGACGATGAAGGTTGTTTTTCACCCGGAAAGCCTTTTGAAGGCACTTCCATTGGGTCAATTCAATTTGTTAAATTCATATTAAAATAGCATAAACTGCACCGAAAAAGCTATTTAGTTCATACTATTACTAAAATAGCATCTATTAGTAAATTAAGCATATGAACATTTTCGGTACATCAAACAATCATAGTACTCCAACTTCATTTAACACACCTTATTTTAATAGTATAAGTAAGAAACTTATGTTGTTTGTGAAACTCTCTTCATCTCTGCTTAGGTTGTTCATTTGAAATCAAACCGACCGGAATCGATCGAACCAGACCGGTAAGGTCGGTTGAGGGGAAAGCCGATAGAGGGCCGGTTTGGTTGCAGTTCAGTTGCGGTTCAAGAACCCTGAACCAATCGACCCCGGTTCAGATTACAATAAATCTCACCATTTTAGCAAATATCTGGATTCCCTTCACATAGTTCAGCAGGGATATAGAGAAGAAAGGACCATAGCGACACATGCCTTCTCTCTCCTACCTCCTACCTGCGCTCCTCCACTCTTTCTCTCCTCTTTGTTCTGTTTCTTATATCGACCCTTTTATCCAACTAATCTCTCTGTTTCAGAGCCCTCCTTCATAACCCAATCAACCCCTTGGCTCTTACTGTCATCGTCGGCCACCACAAGTTTTGGCAATATCAGCGGCAGCGATTCCAGAGAGATCCCGCTGGTGTCCAGCCGTTTTGAGCCGATCTTGTGTGGTGAGTTTGTCCTCAGCGCTTCGCAGGGATCTTGTGTGGTGAGTTTGTCCTCAGCACCTCGCAGGGCAAGGACATCATATTGCGGCAGCAACCAGACTTGGGGCAAATCAAGAAATTCGGACGAGGCGAGGGTTTCGTCAAGGCTGGTCATGATGGGGAAATTCATGAAGCCTCTGGGTTGGCAGAATTGGGCTAAAATTAAGCATCCGGGCCAGGAAAATTGTGCTCAAACATGTTCTTGTTTTGGTCGGTTTGTTCGACCCAAACTGACTGAACTGGGCCGGGTCGGTTTCGTTTCTTCGTTTCTGAAAACTGAACCCGGTAGAGTCGATTCTTGACCCATGAACAGCCCTAGCTCTGCTACTCCCAAGTCCTGTAATCTACGGCTTAATATAATACTCATAACTTTTTAAAATATACATGTTTCAAAGTAATCCATTGCTTACTCTCTCTCATACATTTATAAGCATTGTCAGTTTATGAGTCTTCATCACTTTTCTTTTTGACCACTATCAGCTGACTCGTTTGATTAGTAAACGATTTAGTATAACTTATAGTTGCTATATGTTTCAGTTACCATATACATTTTACTCGTATATTTTATTGCGTTCTTCGCGGAGCGCATGTCCTTGAGAATGAAATTATAATTTGTACATGAACATGAAGCAAAATGATTGAATGTAGATTTGGAATTATGTGTGGCACAGCACCGTGAATGTACCCGTTTTTGTGTAAAGTTATGTAGAACCTTATTAAAGGACTAATGCTCACATGTATGGAACATCAATGCATGCGTACACATTGAAAATGATCCATTGGGGGTTTTATGAGTATTGTTCAAAACAGTTCTATAAGAAAAAAACATCTTCAATTTCGTTCAGCTTGAAAGTTAAACATGCCTGGTTTACATTCTTATATGTCGTGGTGAGGGCATTTTAGTCTTTTCAATCAAATTATAATAACTCTTTAAACCTGAAGGGCATTTTAGTCATTTCACATGAAAAAAAACGGTAAAAGCTAACAGAATTGGACGGAAATTGCAAAGTGAAAATTTTGCACATTCTAGGCGTAGTCAGCTGAAAAAAAAATTCTAGGCGTAGTCAGCTGAAAAAAAAATTCTAGGTGTAGTCAGGTGAAAAACAGCAAAATCTAAGTGTAGCCACCTGGAATTATCCCTATTGTATATGTGTGACCCTCTAGGCTCATGCTACCGTTGGTAAATCGGCACGAGAGATCTCTCTTGCCCGATCCATCATAAGTGGCCTTTAGTAAGACATTATGATTACCCAAGGTGCATGATGATCGATGATTCGATTTAACCTTGTGTGTACAAGTCACTATCCTATTATCTCTAGACATCCTGATTGATCACAAGGCATAGAGTCGTCATCCTTGTTTAATCAATCATCGTTACTTGATATGCGAGATGACTGAGAACTGATAACTCATATCACTGGCATGGCCATGCACTTCCTCTCAGTCACTCTCGATCAAGTGGCCTAAACGGATATCTTTCCCATATCGTAATACGAGGGATAAATCCCTTAGCCGTCTTTCGTGTCACTCATGCAATCCGTTCCGCCACCCAATCATGCCCGTTATTGCAATCTAGTAACGGAAAGCGTTAGGCGCAAGTAAAAGCCGTACGTCGACCGCATAGCGATCACAAAGACTCCTTGGTCTAAGGATATTGTGACAAGCTATCGCATTTGAATATGTTCATGGCTTAATCTATGAAACACTATTCAAAGCGGGTCGTCTGATACCAATCACCTCATGATATCTATGATATGATTACGGGATCCCACATCCCTATGATAAGCAGAACTACATCATTGAGAACCATCCTCATACTGGTCACTTCAATTGAAGCGTATTTTGACCAGAGACTTGTTAAGTGTGATCCGTACAGATTTATGGTTCTACTACTTTTGTGGTCATAAATCAGATCATGCTCAACATATTACTTCAACACATAAGTAATACAAAGTGGTTTTATTCATTACAAACGATGATTAATATACATAGACATTAATAGACTACTAGCAATTGGACTAGGGCACAAAAATGCTATCAAAGTATAGCAAGACCTACATCTGTCGAAATAGAGGTCAGCTGTTAATCATGGTAATAGATGATGAATATGAGGGTTGGCGAGAGTCTGAATCTGAAGAGGATGAAAGAGCTGAAGGGGGAAATAGCACTGCTATAGTGGAGTACAAGCAGGAACAGTCCATTGAATATTAGACTATAGAGACCCTCTGTGCCATTGGTGGAGATGCCACAACAACATCCATCGGAGTTCCAGGCTTGGTAAAAAAGAAGGTTATCTCCATTCTAGTTGATACAGGTGAAGGAATTTGATTATAACCATACGAAACAAATCATGCAATAAACATATAAATCTAAAGGCATGTTCATGTTCCTAATCAAACCCTAAAATTGTATAAAAAAACTCATGTTGGTATTTAGAGAATTGATGGAGCGGAAGCGTACCTGGATCGTGTTCGCGTTTATTGTTTGAAAACTATGGTGATTTCCATATAGCCACACCTGAGAGCACTTTCTGATAATTCTCTCTATGAAGGGATTAGAGAAAAATGAAATGCTTATCATGTGTTATATGGGACCATAGCCCTAGCTATATATTAGGTCATATAACTAGTTATGATATTTACAATTTGGCTCCTCATCAAATCATGAATACTCCAAGAGCCTCTATACATATGTTTTTCCTATGACGGTTATATCCCTAAAACCAAATCTTTATAAATATGCAGATCACTTGTAGTTTGGGCCAATTTAGATGATAGCCAACACATATTTTACATGTGTGGCCCTCTTGAATAATTATTTTCAACAATCTCCCACTGTTCCACATATGCAAAATAAAAAAAATTCTCTTAAACTTTATTTGCTTAAAATTTGCTATCATATATTGGAATATATAACAATCTTGTCCATTAATTATATCAATAAAGAATCAAAGCGACTTTCTTCACAATTATCGTAACTAAACTCATCAATAGTCACATACATTAATATAACTAAATGACATAGATCAATCATTGATGCGTCACATAGAAATTACATGCAATATGATCTATACATGTCTATTTCTAACTGGTTCAACTTTAATGAGGTCATAGTTCATACAACTAAAACAGAGTGACCGAACTTAACTTGATTTATGATAAAAAAAATACCCAAATGCAAACGTAAAGCAAACAAATACAAACCCCCACTAAAACATTATATCTCACATCATATCACTTTCATATTTGCATAATGCATATGAAAGACCTTAGGTGATAACCTTTTTGTGAGTAGATCCGTTATCATGGAGTTTGTCCTAATATGCTTTATAAACTATTTTCACTATGTATTCTTATTGTTTAAATATAAAACTTCTAAAACTTTGTCACAAATTAACTTAAGTGGTCTTTAAATATTTTCTATAAATATGCAGCCTTGTGACAAAATTTATGCAGTTATATTCCATACTTTTCTGGTCATAACATGCTACATATACTGCTGCCATAGTGAAGAAAGTATAAGTGTTCGTTAAACATTTTTACCGAATATACCTTCAACAAGTGAATGTTATGTAGACTTATTGCTATTCAGGCGTCAAATGAAATTAGAACCTAAATACTTGATGACCTCCAAATGGTCTGATTCCTTGAAAATGAGCATGTAATATATTGTTCATATAGAAAATTGCTTTATAACCCTTGCAGCTGCTTTCCAAAAGATCATAGTAGGGTTCTTTAAAATATCTGCCTAATATCTCCATAGCATACGCAACAATCCGGACGCGTACACACTTAATAATACATTAGGCTCTCAAAACTTGCTTTATAGAGAATCATTTGTATTTTCTTAATTTCAATGTTACTCTTAGTTCATTGAATGAGACTAAATTTTTCTCTTTCAGCAATATAGGTATGATTTGCATCTAAAATATGTATATAAACTCCCACTGATCGAGTGATACACAATTATCTCCTAACTGAACGAGATAATTACTTGATGTATCACATGATCCAAGCATATACATACTTACTCCCACTGAACTCATGATATGCATAAGCATCAACAACATACATCTCAGAGCCAAACGAGATAATTAGTTGATGACACAGGAAACTTAATTGAGTGTACAAATAGATTTTCTTTATTTGCAAGTGTATATTTTGTTTCTTTAATGTTAACATTTAGAAACAGAATCATCACATCAAATTTCGTATAATGTAAGTCAATAATGAGGAACAAGTGTCATAGTTTTTCTGAAAAAGGTCTTTCCATAAAACATGAGAGAGTCACCATAAAATCAAGTGAAAAATTCCAGTTGGCTGCACCTAGATATTCTTGTTTTTCACCTGGGTACACCTAGAATTTTTATTTTCAGCTGACTACGCCTAGAATGTGCAAAATTTTCACTTTACACTTTCTGTCCAATTCTGTTAGTTTTTAACGTTTTTTTCATGTGAGACTAAAATGCCCTTAAGGTTAAAACAATTATTATAATTGTATTGAAAAGAATAAAATGCCCTCACATATTCACCAAATTTCAAAGGCATGCCACCCACTCTCTTTCTCATTTCATTCATCCTCCCTCCTCCCTCTCCCTCTCTCACACCGATTCTCATATCAATTTATGGGGATGTGACACGGCGTCGTCGCGGTGGTCCAGAAGTGGCACGGCAGCGGCGACAACGGTGGAGCTGAGGTGATGGGAGGTGGGTTTGACGGGGACGGTGGAGAGGAGCTTGATGGTGATGGAGATGGAGAGTAGTCGAGCTCTCTCCGGTCGCCGGCGATGTCACTTTCCGATTTTGTCTCGCCGGGAACTTTTGTAGTTCTAAAACTTCTTGTAATTCATGTAAGACAGAACATACAAAACCTCACATCTAGCAAGAGCAAAACGAACCAAGCCCGACTCTATCCATGCCGGAGACGCGCCAAAACTGGAGCTCGCCGGAAAATATAGAAAACAGAGTGTCATAACCATAATGAAGCAGAAATGTCGTGCATACCTAAAGCCCACCTCTGAAAACGAGCAAGTTCCTCTCCCCTCGTCGACGCGCGAAGAAAAAATGAAAAAGTACTTGCCGAAGTCTCGTCGAAGCCCAGCCGGAGTGTCGTCGGAAATCACCGTTGAGCCTCGCCGTTGTACTGAGTTTGGTATTTAAATCTTCAATTATAATTGAACGATGAAGAAGATGATGAGATGGTGGTGGAGTTGTATAGACAAAAGAGAGGTGAGAGAGAAGAGTGGCATGTCTTTGAAAATTAGATGAATAGGTGAGGGCATTTTAGTCTTTTCAATCCAATTATAATAATTGTTTTAACCTTAAGGGCATTTTAGTCATTTTAGATGAAAAAAAACGTTAAAAACTAACTGAATTGGACAGAAAGTGCAAAGTGAAAATTTTGTACATTCTAGGCGTAGTCAGCTGAAAAAAAAAATTCTAGGTGTACCCAGGTGAAAAACATCAATATGTAGGTGTAGCCACCTGGAATTATCCCTAAAATCAATGCTTTTCTTATGAGTATAACCATTATATACAAGACATGCCTTATACATTTCCACAATGTCATTTGCATACCATTTGGTCTGAAAACCAATTAGTTTTGCACCTTACGGTATTGGGAAAGAGCTAATAAACTTTATTGTCTCATATATTGTTATATTCCTGACATTTATCTACATTTGAGAATTAGAAACTTTTACGAAATGACGAAATTGATTATATCATCTACCATCATTCCAAGTAATCATTATGTTTGAAATTCTGATCAGCTAGTCGTGCAAGATGCCACACACAATGTTACACAGAATGCTATAACGTTGTGTCTGACTTCTTGCGTAGATAATGCAGGACAGTAAATATAAAGCTATAAGTAATGACACAGCAGATTGTTTACCCAGTTCGGTGCAACGTCACCTACGTCTGGGGGCTCTCAGCCTAGTGGAAAGATTTCACTTATCAGTAATCCGTCAGAACATACAAGTACCTGTGATCCCTCCTAGATCTATACTTTATGCTACGTCTTACAGTGCAATCTATCTCAGGGTCTCCCCTTGAATCCAAGAACGTCTTGATTCCACTCTTCGAGCAATCGCCTTGCTCTGTCGTCTTCAAGTCTTCTTCAAGCTTGGTGGTTGCGTGCAGTCTTCAACTCACGACTTCAGTAAACCCTCAATCACCTAACTCTCTATAGTTATGTGATACACAAAATCCTAAGCTCAATCTGCAATTTCTCAGCCCGCAAACCTTCACGTCTAAGAACCTTGCAAATTGTTGCTAGGAAACAAATAAAGAACCACACGATTGCTAAGGGGGTAGCCTAAGCTTTTATAGCAATCGTGGATGAGTACTAACCCTAAAGGGTTTCCTCTTAATCACCGTCTTTCTTCTTTTCAGATTAGGAGTCGTTCTGCACTTTCCTAATCGTTTTCTTGCTGCACTGCCGAACCTGCACTTTCTTGATTTCTGTCGATAAGGATGCTTGCCGAGATGCCGTCAACAATGTCACACAAGATGTTGTAGAAGATGTTTCGACATTCTTTGTAACATGTTTCTTCAGTTCCTTCAAAATTAGCCAATCTCGAAAAACGTCGTAACTACAATCTCCCCCTTTGGCTATTTTTAAGGACAGCATTCTCCGTCGCATTCTGCATCGCATTTGTCGTCTCGTCGATCGGCAGTGTCGTCGCACGTATCGTCGCGTCGTCTCTAACTTTCTTCCTTGTATCATCGCGTCGCGTCGTCTCTAACTTTCTTCCTTGTATCATCGCGCGCGTATATCTAATTTAAACTTACTCCCCCTTGCTGGCTCAAAAAGAGCCAAAGGATAAACAAATATTGTAACAAATCCGGGAAATAAGCAAAATAAATCCAAACATAACTCACACTTGCTCTGAATCAGCTGTCGAGAGGAAGCGTGATACATTGTTCACAAAATATTACAGACATAAAAGTTGTTCAGTTGTTCAAGAGTTAGAGAATTTCATAAATTTTTTTTTAAATAGAGCTGCTGTTGGAACTTGCAGTCTCTGTTGCTTCTGTGGAGGCTTCTTGGGTAGCTTCTTCTGGATCATTTGTGTTATCATCGTCAGAGCCTGGAGGAGACATTGATTGCAGCAGGTTGGCGCAGTGAGTTCGGCGCCGCGAGAGGTGCTTCAGAGCAGTCTTTAAGTTTGCAATATCTTCATCAAGCACAACAATTTCTCGTTCGAGCATGACGGCATCCCTGCTGGTTTTCCTGGTGAGAGGGACGGCACTTGTGGCTCTACTGGTCTTTGCCTTGGCTTCCGGCCTGACAAGATCAGGAGCATGCTTCCCTTCAAACAACTTGTGGTTTACCACAATCAGTCCTCCTCTTTTGCCCACCTTATCCGATGCTTTCAACACTCCAGGGTGTTGATGTACAAGTAATTTCGAGATAAGGGATGGAAAGGCTATGGGAATTTTCACAGCAATAGATCTAGCATGGCGAACAAGATGATCAATCAAAAATTGCCCAAAGTCAAGTTTAGATCCAGTACCTATTTGGTAGATCAGTATTGCTAGCTCAGGTTTGATAGATGATGCGTGGGTCGAGGGCGCCCAGTTTGCCACTCCAATCTGGAAGAGAATGGAGTACTTGGAAGTCAGATCTGACGCTGCCACGGTGCCTTTGGATGGCCATGTTCTGCTTTTATCTCCGGTGATCTCACGGAGGACTTTGCTCAAGTCGGGTGGTGGCACAGATCGAACCCTCTTCCTTCCCAGGAAGTCATTGATAATGTGAGAGGAGATGTCAAAGCGAATGCCTCTGACATATACCTTATCAAACTCTGGAGCATCTGGGGTACCAAACGTGGTAGGCAAATTTGCAATGAATTCCTTAACCAGGAGGGGATAGTGATTACCGATGTTGGAGACGGTTCTCATTAATTCTGCCTTCTCCAGGAGCTGTATAATGGCCTCTAGCTCAAGCAGCTCTGACGACAGTGTCTTCTCTAGGTACGCCGTTCTCTGAAATACAAACTCTCACCTCTTTGCTCCTTCTGCTGAGTGAAACGACACATTGTCGTAAGTTACACTCACGGTGTTCTTGGCCGTCTTCAGGGCCTTCTTCTTCTTTCCTTCCTCAGCAGGGACCTCTTCAACGTCATCATCAGTTGATTCATCCATCAAACTCCTTGTTGCGATCACTTTCTTCCCCTTTTCTTTGACATGTGATTTTTTCCTTTTGTTGCTGGGACCTCCAGCCTCCTTAACCTCCTTTCTTTTCCTTGTTTCTTTTAGTTTTCCAACCATAACAGCCAAACTTTCAGTTTCTTCTAGAACCTTTTTCTTCAGGGATGATAGGACTGTGTGTGCCGTCTCAGCGGCTTCTTCCATGACATCTTCTCTGGCATCCAGAGTGTTTTCTTCTGTGTTGTTGGTGGTGGCATCCTTGTTCTTCTCAGCTTCTTCCAAATCGGTCTCTCCATTTCTGGTTTCTTCTTTCTCTTCTTCTTCTTCCTCGGCTTCTTCCGAGTCAGCTATTCCTTCCGCTTCTACAACTTTTTCAGTGGCTTTTGGTATGACATCTGTTCCTTCTTCTTCACCTCCTTCTCCTTCCGCAATGCGTTCCAGCCCATGACTGACCGGAGTCAGATCCTCCTTTTCTCCTTCCGGACGTATCACTTCTTCTACCACACCTTCTTGAGGTGGGTCCTGGTTTTCCAGTAGTGATTCTAACAAATCACTGTTTCTAGAGGTATCAGCAGAGAAATTGTTACCTGTTGGTGTTGGAACTGCGACGATTTGCATGGAGGCCTCTCGATTTTCCTGACCAAGATCATTCTCTCTTTCTGGCCCAGTTAGGTCAGACATTGAGAAAGCAGCACTTCCGGTCCGGGACTTTTTGGGAATTCGAGTAAAAACTGGTGAAGCCTCTTTGAGAATTTCTTCTGACTTCTTCAGGGTTTTTGGCCCTTTGATTCGCACTCCATGCTTGTTAGTTTTCGCTCTACTGCTTCTGGAGCCTTTAGGTTCAACTTTCTTTGAATCGGTGGCTTCCTTTGGGGCTACTGTGCTTCTAGTTTTCACCATTGTTGTTTGAGAGATTTGCAGAGATTGAATGGTGAAGGAGATGAGAGCGAGCACAGAGAGGAGGCAGACTAGGTTTTTGAAAACGATTCAAATCTTTGTAGCATCTGAGCGTCTCTTTCCTTGTCTTTTATATGGGCTTTTTGATATGCTTGGCCCAATGACATTCGTTGGAATTTAGACCGGTTCATCAAGAGGTACCAACAACTCCCCTCAACCGTTTCTGCAACTTCTTATTGTTCACTGATGGTGCACAGACCGAGTGATGATCTAAGATCCTCGAATCTGCTTGCATCTAATGCTTTTGTGAAAATATAAGCAAGTTGCTTCTCTGTGGGAATGTGCTCTAGGATGATTTTCTTGTCTTCGACCAATTCTCGAATGAAGTGGTGTCTAATATCAATGTGTTTGGTCTTGCTGTGTTGGACAGGGTTTTTGGAGATGTTGATAGCGCTGACATTATCACAATATAAAGTCATGGCATCCTGTCTGACATTGTATTCGACTAACATCTGCTTCATCCAAAGTAGTTGTGTACAGCTACTCCCATCAGCAATATACTCCGATTCGGCAGTGGAAAGGGCAACACAGTTTTGCTTCTTACTAAACCATGATATGAGGTTGTTGCCAAGAAAGAAGCATCCTCCAGATGTGCTTTTCCTATCCGATGTGTTTCCGGCCCAATCGGCATCACAATACCCCACCAAGGTAGAGGATGTGTCGAATGAATATAATAAACCCAAGTTTGTAGTCCCAGAGATATATCTAATAATTCTTTTGGCTTGGGATAGATGACTAACCTTAGGATTAGCTTGATATCGTGCACATACTCCGACAGAGTAGGCAATATCTGGTCGACTTGCGGTGAGGTAGAGAAGACTACCGATGATGCTCCTGTATAGGTGTTGGTCGACGGCTTCTCCTGGATCATCTTTAGTTAGCTTGACATGTGTAGCTGCTGGTGTCCTTTTATGTGAGGCTTTCTCTAGCCCAAACTTCTTGACAATATTCTTCGCATATTTGCTCTGAGATACGAAGATGCTAGCCTTTTGTTGTTTGATTTGGAAGCCTAGAAAATAAGTTAGCTCTCCCACCATGCTCATCTCGAATTCTGATTGCATCTGTTGAATGAATATCTCTACCATCTTGCTTGACATCCCTCCAAAAACAATGTCATCAACATAGATTTGAGCTATCATTAGATTCCCGTCTTCGTTCTTCACAAATAGAGTCTTGTCGACTCCCCCTCTTGTGTAGCCGCTTTGGATGAGAAATTTTGTGAGCCTTTCATACCAAGCCCTTGGTGCTTGTTTCAACCCATAAAGAGCTTTCTTGAGTTTATACACATGATCAGGATAGTGAGGATCAACAAATCCTTTAGGTTGTGACACATATACTTCTTCGTTGAGATCCCCATTCAAGAACACACTTTTTACATCCATCTGGTAGAGCTTTATCTGTAGATGGCATGATATCCCTAGCAGGAGACGGATTGGTTCAAGTCTTGCAACAGGAGCAAAGGTCTCATCGAAATCGACACCCTCAATTTGAGTATACCCTTGAGCAACTAACCTGGCTTTGTTGCGAGTGATGTTGCCAAGCTCATCGGATTTTTTCTTGAAGATCCATTTAGTGCCTATGATGTTTCCTTCACTTGGTTTGGGCACCAGTTCCCATACCTGATTTTTCTCAAATTGAATCAGCTCCTCTTGCATAGCATTGACCCAATACTCATCATTGATGGCTTCATTGACGTTTTTGGGTTCTGTCTTTGAGACGAAGCAAATATTTCCTATCATCTCGTTATAATCTTCAGAAGCTTTTGACCTAGTCCGTATGCCTTCATTCAGGTTTCCAATAACTCCAGAGATAGGATGGTTAGTCTGGACTCTTCGTGAGGGATTCTTGTTGCTGGTTTCAGGAACTACTTCGTCATTTGCGACATCATCTTCTGTTTTGCTGCTAGCATCTTCTCTGACATCAGGCGTAGCATTCTTCCTGACATTGTTGGGCGGATAGGCTCCGTCTTCGTCCGTCGCATCTTCTGAGGCATCTTCGCAGTCATCATCAACGACAACATTGATTGATTCCATCATGGTCATGGTTCGTTTGTTGAAGACTCGGTATGCGCGACTATTCCTTGAATAGCCAAGGAAGATACCTTCATCGCTTTTTGGGTCAAGCTTTCGACGAGGCTCTCTATCAGCCAGTATATAACAAGTGGAGCCAAAGATATGAAAGTACTTAACATTGGGCTTTCTCCCCCTCCATATTTCATAATGAGTTACTGACATACCTGGTCGGAGAGTGACTCGATTGTGGATATGGCAAGCAGTGTTAAGTGCTTCTGCCCAAAAGTGAGTTGGTATGTCTTTAGCTAGCATCATAACTCTCGCCATCTCCTGTATAGTCCTGTTCTTGCGCTCAACAATGCCATTCTGTTGAGGAGTGATTGGTGCTGAGAATTCATGCGCTATCCCTTCTGAGTTGCAGAAATCTGCAAACTTGCTGTTTTCGAACTCTCGACCATGATCACTACGAAGGCGGATGATTTTGCCAATTGTCTCTCCTTTTTCTCGTTGGACTTGGATGCACAGATTCTTGAAGATCGAGAAGGTGTCTGATTTGTCACGAGGGAAGTCAACCCAAGTATATCATGAGTAATCATCTACACACACAAAGACATATCGTTTTCCTCCAAGACTTTCAACTTGCATTGGTCCCATGAGGTCAACATGTATCAGCTCAAGTACCTGAGAGGTGGTGATATGCTGAAGCTTCTTGTGTGACATCTTGGTCTGCTTTCCAATTTGACATTCTCCACAGATCTTTCCTTCTACTATTTTTAGGTTTGGAATACCTGTGATTGCCTGCTCTGAGATTGCATTTTGCATGCTTCTAAGATTTAGATGTCCAAGTTTTCGGTGCCACAGTTTGGTTTCCTCTGCTTTGGAGACAAGGCACTTGGTTGCTTCGATATGTGTCTCGGGAGACCAGATATAGTAATTGTCCGTTGAGCGAACTCCTTGTAGAATAGTGATTTGATTAAAGTCTTTAACTATACAGGCTTCTTTCGTGAATTTCACTTCTGAATCCTGATCACAAATCTGACTGATGCTAATCAAGTTTGCTTTAAGTCCTTCTACAAGTAATGCTTCAGTCAGGCAGGTGGCTCCTGGATGCTTAAGTACTCCTTTTCCGATAATTCGAGCTCGAATCCCATCTCCAAACGTAACAAAGCAGTTTGTATATAGTTTAAGATCAGAGAGAAAATCTGGAGTACCTGTCATGTGTCGAGAGCATCCACTGTCGAGATACCAGTCCTTGTTTGTTGAAGCACTTAAGGATGTATATGCAACATTAGCTCGATAGACCAGGTTCTGAGGTCTCCATTCAAGGCGGGATGTCTTCGGGGGAGATGAGAGATGCCTTTGATATTTCTTTTGTTGTAGCTGAGCTTGCTTCCTCTCAAGAAGTTGAAAACAAAAAGGTCTGATGTGACCTGGTTGACCACAGTAATGACATATCCATTGATATTGATAAGCTGGTCTTCTGTAGCTTTGTTGTCTGCGTGGAGGATGTCTTCTGACAGTTTCTTGACAAGAACAGGTTGTAGAAGATGTTATGGATTTTGTTGTAGTCCGTCCTGTAGGATGAGTTGGGGCATCCTGTTGTTTCTTGTCAGCCAAGGCTTATTGTGGGATAAACTTTGTCCCTGTTGTTGAGGGGACAACATGTGTGTACCCTAGTCCCGTTGTATCTTTAGACTGTTTTCCCACCGATAAAATCTTGTCAAGGCTTTCTGTTCTCGGATTCATCATCTTTACCGATTTAGTCATGAGACTAATTTCTCCATTAAATCTGGTGATCTCTCGTTTCAGCTCCACGATCGTCTCTAGAAATCTTGACTTGTCGCTGGTAAGACTAATGATCCTTTCGCCTTGTTGATCAAGTATCAGAGTTTCCTTGATCCATCTGGTATGCAAGCCTTTGTATGCCTCGACTAGTTGCTCTTTAGTCCAATTCTCATTTGGAGTTGGATCATCATTGATGTCGACAGCATTATCAACATTACATATAGGAGTAGTAGTAGTGAATGCAACAAAGTTGCTTACCTCTTCAGATCCACTATCTTCATTGTCATCATCTGATAGGGTGGCATTGTATCCTCGTTTTTGTTGTTTGAGGAAATTTGGACATTCTCTACGGAGGTGGCCGAATCCTTCACATTCATGACATTGAAGTCCTTTGTTTTTGTTTTCTTCCCCACTCCTGTTTGGTCTGTCAAGACTACCTCCAACTTGAGCTTTTTGTGGAGCTTTGTTTCTAGCATTTACTGTGACATTCCGTCCACCCATTCGACTAAATCTTCTCATGGCTTTGTTGTAATTTTTTGTGAGAAGGGCCATTGTAGCCTCGATGTCTTCATCAGAATCCGAATCCTCAGGATCTGGTTGCTTGTGTGTTGAGCTTTTGAAAGCAACTCCTTTGTTCCTTTTGTCGATGTTGGGTAGAGACAACTCATAGGTCATTAGAGACCCCATCAGCTCATCAAATTTCAAGACCTTGAGGTCATGAACTTCTTCAATTGCTGTGATCTTCATCTTGAACTTGGGGCTAAGCGCACGTAGGGTTTTTCTTACCAATTTTTCCTCAGACATTGGTTCTCCCAGAGAATAGGATTCATTGGCTAGATCACGAATGCGAACATTGAAATCTGCAATTGATTCGTCTTCCTTCATGATGAGGGCTTCGAAGTTGGTAGTCAGGGTTTTGTTCTCGAACCTTAGTTGTTCCTTCATATGCTACGGCCAGGATGTCCCATGCTGATTTGGCAGTTGTGCATGTGTTGATTAGTCTGAACACGTTCTTGTCAACACCATTGAAGATAGCATTCAGAGCTCGAGAATTTCCCAGTGATTCTTCATCTTCATCATCGGTCCAGTCTTTTTCGGTTTTGGTCCGATAGGATTGCCATCACTGTCACTGAGTTGTGGTGCATTCCAACCATTGAGTACAGCCTTCCATGTCTTGTTGTCTAGTGACTTCATGAAGGCACACATTCGAGCCTTCCAATAGCCATAGTTGCTTCCATCTAGAACAGGTGGTCGATTTATGGATCCTCCTTCTCTAGTATTGTCCATCTTTGATCAAAATATTTGTTTTAGGAACTCACCTAAAGCTATAGGTGCCTCCTCTGATACCAATTGAAATTCTGATCAGCTAGTCGTGCAAGATGCCACACACAATGTTACACAGAATGCTATAACGTTGTGTCTGACTTCTTGCGTAGATAATGCAGGACAGTAAATATAAAGCTATAAGTAATGACACAGCAGATTGTTTACCCAGTTCGGTGCAACGTCACCTACGTCTGGGGGCTCTCAGCCTAGTGGAAAGATTTCACTTATCAGTAATCCGTCAGAACATACAAGTACCTGTGATCCCTCCTAGATCTATACTTTATGCTACGTCTTACAGCGCAATCTATCTCAGGGTCTCCCCCTGAATCCAAGAACGTCTTGATTCCACTCTTCGAGCAATCGCCTTGCTCTGTCGTCTTCAAGTCTTCTTCAAGCTTGGTGGTTGCGTGCAGTCTTCAACTCACGACTTCAGTAAACCCTCAATCACCTAACTCTCTATAGTTATGTGATACACAAAATCCTAAGCTCAATCTGCAATTTCTCAGCCCGCAAACCTTCATGTCTAAGAACCTTGCAAATTGTTGCTAGGAAACAAATAAAGAACCACACGATTGCTAAGGGGGTAGCCTAAGCTTTTATATCAATCGTGGATGAGTACAAACCTTAAAGGGTTTCCTCTTAATCACCGTCTTTCTTCTTTTCAAATTAGGAGTCGTTCTGCACTTTCCTAATCGTTTTCTTGCTGCACTGCCGAACCTGCACTTTCCTGATTTCTGTCGATCAGGATGCTTGCCGAGATGCCGTCAACAATGTCACACAAGATGTCGTAGAATATGTTTCGACATTCTTTGTAACATGTTTCTTCAGTTCCTTCAAAATTAGCCAATCTCGAAAAACGTCGTAACTACAATGTTCTTGAAGAAATGCATTATAATTTATTTGAAATAATGTTTCTTCTCTCATAGACTACCTTAACGACACTTGATATTGAGGTTGTTGAGTTTGTAATTTTAGAACAAATATCAAAACTTAAATTTGGAGTTGTTCAACATTTTCTTTTGAGATTCTAAATTCACTTCTCAAACAATGATAGGTGTGAAAACCTAAACATTGTCAAAAGTAATAGTAGGAATTGAATTCCTTCTCAAGTGAAATGTATCAAACCTTACTTCTCCCTCAAACTCAACATACTCAAAATTGTTACAATTCTCGCCTTAGAAAAAAATTTAATAGTGGGTTCACAATTTTGTAACCCTATATTTCTTAAAATAACTAATATAGTAGTTGCCTAAAACTTTTGGAGTCCAATATCATTTTATATGACTTATTAAGGTATAACTAAATTCGACATCTCCGTATATTAAAGTGTTTACACTAGTCTTCAAGATGTCCAAAAATTTCAAATTATTTTGCAAATACAATAGTTAATAACTTAAATAGAATGGAAGTTAAATTCTTTAATGCTTTTTCTTAGATATACTCATGATAAGACTGAATGAGCAAACATGCTCATTTCCGTATCCTCAAAAGTCGTTATTTTGTCTTTTAGCTATATTAATCATGACACAATTTATTGTGAGACAATACCACATTTCTCTAAGAATTTAGCACACAACTTCATTCTTATAATTTTATTATCATTACCCATATCTTTAGAGATACTAACCAAATGAGTATTTTAAGACTTATAATGCTTCAATATTTTCTCCATTTTGACTTAATGAGAAATAAGATTGTTTAGAATCAATTTCTCCTCTTTATAGTTAGACTATGTAGAAAGCGACATCTAAATTATAGGGGCGAACTATTCCTCAAAGAGTTCAACCAGAAATGTCTTTCGAATGTACTCTCTTATATTTATGCCTTTAAGAGACTATTTAGTGTTGTGTTATTGATTATAAACTTAACATTTATAAGGATCTCGCATCTCAAAATTCTAATTTAACATTAGAGTGCATTTCGCCATAAGAGGTGCAAATAATTATTTTTAAAATGCATAGTCTATTCATTTACACTATTTGAAATTGCATCTTAATAAAGATAATTACATAATCAATATTAGCAGATAGGCAGCATAAAATTGAATAACTTAAAACAAGCTCACATCATAAGTTACAATAAATTCAAAATAATGGTTGATCATATCAAAGATACCAAACACAAAATTAATATCAAGTCTTTGGACAATAATATTACTTCCAAGCAGTACTCTTGTTGTATATATTCAAATGTTGACTGTAAATTATGGTAAACAACACATTATTCTTTGGACTAACATAATGTTCACATCATCTGCCTTAGACTGTCAGACATTTACTACCACATTTGTCATTTGAAATTCTGACAAATGTTAAATTTCCTTTGGACCACTCAACAAACACATGAATAACAAAGACACTTAACCATCTTAATATTTTAAACAAATTAATTTACACAAAAGATATCACTTTGGTGACATTATTTTTCAATTAATGTACTTAGACAACCTTATATAAAAGGAAAACTGAAAATAAAATTTTGAATTTAAACGTTTCATATAAAATATAAAGCACAAACAAATACAATAGTGCTAAAATATGACAATGAAATAAAAAAAAGACCATTGCCTATAATTGATTAACTTAATGAAATAATGGTAACTCCATTTCAAGATACCTAGTACGCATTAATATCAAGCCTTTGGACAATAATATTAACCGTAAGTAGTACTCTTGTTGTAATGATCAAATACTGACAATAAATCCGGTCAAAAGCCTTTCTTTTGGACCGACTTATTATCCACATAAAAACTTTAGAATTGTCACGTATTTACCATCATAGGTGCATATGTAATTCAGCCAAGTATTAATCTTCCTTTGAGCCGACTAATATCCGCATGAGATTACAAACACACAAACATCTAAAAATTTTCGTGAAAAAATTATACTCAAGAGAGGTCACTTTGGCGACATGTTGAGTAAGCTAATCCATTTAGAAAGTTTGAAAATTACCATTATATATTTTAGTTGTAATTACACCATAAGAGGGGTTAACTATAGTATACAACACAAAATTAGTTGCTGAAATTTTAAACGCAATGATTAAACTTGAAAGCTCATAAAGTTTCATATCAAAATTATACCTTTGAAAATTATGGGGCATAAAACCATAGTTGTAACAAAGCTTTGAATAAAACAAGAATTTCAACAACATTATCAAATTGCATCAAAATTTAAGTGCCAAAATATAATTTAAGTGAAATAAAACAAACTTAACTGAAATTATAATTAATTAAAATACACATATAGGGGCACACTCGGCTAAAAACCTATATAAAACTTCCAAACGCCTAAACCATGTAAAATCGTCGGATCTGAGACGCGTGTTATCTTAGATTGCGACACGTGGCAGAGTCCAACATGTTATACAACTTTGCATTACATATTATACATGATTTCAATTTTGCACAGATCCAACATGTTATACAACATTGCACTACATATTCTACGTGGTTATAGAACATTGCACTGCATGTTATATAGTTCGGACGTTTTGACATTTTTAGTTAATTTGTAGCTGATATCTCCTCTATACATATATCATATATGTGCTTCAAAAGTTGCCAAAAAAGGCAGAACATAACCGGTCAAAAATATATGGATCCGATGCAAGTAATACAAACTGTAAATCCTATATGTACATTATATATGAAGGTGCACTAAATTATCACATGCAACAAAAATACTTAAATTTTGAATAAAATAGTATAATAAATAAAGGGGATAATGACACTTTATTACACCTAACTATAGAGAAATAACACTTTTATACCCTAACTATTTTTTTCTCTTTTTTAGTACCTTGACAATTTTTTTGTGACAACCTACCTCTAAAATGTTTAAAATGCCCTTGATTTAAGAAACTAGAATTGAATCAGTCCAATTTGATTTATCAAACAAATATTGAACCGGCTTAATTTGTTTTATCAAACAAAAATTGAAATGGTTCAATTTTAAGTTTTAATGACTAAAGTACCCTTATGGGCCATTCAAATTTTCAACGTATGCCATTGGAAATGGAGATTTGAAGAGGAAGGAGGAGTCGAGACGGTGGTCGATGACAACGTCGTTGCCGGAGTCTCCCTTGCCGGAGACAAGTTCTTGTGTCTTCTTAAGAAACGGTGGTGGTCCCAGCTCCTGCAGACCCTCCAATGGCTTCGTCGGAGCCACCACCGTCGACGAACATGACGACGACACCAACCCATCAACAAATTCTTCTTCTTTTTCTTTCACTGTCATAGTCTCGACGTTGGTGTTTTGTTTCCTTAACAATGGAGGAAACTTAAAACCTAAATCTCCATCTCCTTCTCCATGGCTGCACCTCTCGAAAACCCCCAATTTTCGTCAAGTGGGCGACTCTCGCTTCACTGCTTCATCAAATTCAACCCGGCCACCCTGAGAAATCACCACTTCCAACGAAACCCCATTTCAGGAGAGAGCTTCGAGACTCAATTCCCCAGTTCCATCAATGGGTCGGCAATTTTCGACCATAATTTTGAAGAACACTATCCACCCCCGTAAATTTGTTTGTTCGGTTTAGAGCAAAAACAGTTTAGGAATTGAGAATTATTACCATCCAGTAAACTATCTTGTATAGGAATTGGGGATTATTAAAAATTTAGGAATTGGGAAAGAACACTATCCAGTACGGTGGAGAAGATGAACGGTTGAAGAGAAAGAGAGATAGGGTGAGAGAGAGAGAAAGAGGTGGAAGAGGAGGGCAAAATGGCAATTTCACCATTTGTTTTGAAATGACTATTATGCCCTTAAATTTAATTTTAGATTTGAGGGTATAATTTTAATTGCATATTAAATATAAACCAATTTAGTATGAGACAATACCACATTTCTCTAAGAATTTAGCACACAATTTCATTTTTATAATTTTTTTATCATTACCCATATCTTTAGAGATACTAACTAAATGAGTATTTTAAGACTTATAATGCTTCAATATTTTCTCCATTTTGATTTAATGAGAAATAAGATTGTTTAGAATCAATTTCTCCTCTTTATAGTTAGCCTATGTAGAAAGCGACATCTAAATTATAGGGGCGAACTATTCGTCAAAGAGTTCAACCACAAATGTCTTAATGTTGGAGCAATATGAAACATCTTTCGAATGTACTCTCTTATATTTATGCCTCTAAGAGACTGTTTAGTGTTGTGTTATTGATTATAAACTTAACATTTATAGGGATCTCACATCTAAAAATTCTAATTTAACATTAGAGTGCATTTCGCCGTGAGAGGTGCAAATAATTATTTTTAAAATGCATAGTCTATTCATTTACACTATTTGAAATTGCATCTTAATTAAGATAATTACACAATCAATATTAGCAGATAGGCAGCATACAATTGAATAACTTAAAACAAGCTCACATCATAAGTTACAATAAATTCAAAATAATGGTTGATCATATCCAAGATACCAAACACAACATTAATATTAAGTCTTTGGACAATAATATTACTTGCAAGCAGTACTCTTGTTGTATATATTCAAATGTTGACGGTAAATTATGGTAAACAACACATTATTCTTTGGACTAACATAATGTTCACATCATCTACCTTAGACTGTCAGACATTTACTACCACATTTGTTATTTGAAATTCTGACAAATGTTAAATTTCCTTTGGACCACTCAACAAACACATGAATAACAAAGACACTTAACCATCTTAATATATTAAACTAATTAATTTACACAAAAGATATCACTTTGGCGACATTATGTTTCAATTAATCTACTAAAATATTAGACAACCTTATATAAAAGGAAAACTGAAAATAAAATTTTGAATTTAAACGTTTCATATAAAATATAAAGCACAAACAAATACAATAGTGCTAAAACATGACAATGAAATAAAAAAAAAAGACCATTGCCTATAATTGATTAACTTAATAAATAATGGTAACTCCATTTCAAGATACCTAGTACGCATTAATATCAAGCCTTTGGACAGTAATATTAACCGTAAGTAGTACTCTTGTTGTATTTGAAATTTTGATCAGCTAATCGTGCAAGATGCCCCACACAATGTTACACAGAATGCTATAACGTTGTGTCTGACTTCTTGCGTAGATAATGCAGGACAGTAAATATAAAGCTATAAGTAATGACACAGCAGATTGTTTACCCAGTTCGGTGCAACGTCACCTACGTCTGGGGGCTCTCAGCCTAGTGGAAAGATTTCACTTATCAGTAATCCGTCAGAACATACAAGTACCTGTGATCACTCCTAGATCTATACTTTATGCTACGTCTTACAGTGCAATCTATCTCAGGGTCTCCCCCTGAATCCAAGAACGTCTTGATTCCACTCTTCGAGCAATCGCCTTGCTCTGTCGTCTTCAAGTCTTCTTCAAGCTTGGTGGTTGCGTGCAGTCTTCAACTCACGACTTCAGTAAACCCTCAATCACCTAACTCTCTATAGTTATGTGATGCACAATTTCCTAAGCTCAATCTGCAATTTCTCAGCCCGCAAACCTTCACGTCTAAGAACCTTGCAAATTGTTGCTAGGAAACAAATAAAGAACCACACAATTGCTAAGGGGGTAGCCTAAGCTTTTATAGCAATCGTGGATGAGTACTAACCCTATAGGGTTTCCTCTCAATCGCCGTCTTTCTTCTTTTCAGATTAGGAGTCGTTCTGCAATTTCCTAATCGTTTTCTTTCTTCTCTGCCGAAACTGCACTTTCCTGATTTCTGTCGATCAGGATTCTTGCCGAGATGCTGTCAACAATGTTACACAAGATGTCGTAGAAGATGCTTCGACATTCTTTGTAACATGTTTCTTCAGCTCTTTTAAAAATTAGCCAATTTCTAAAACTGTCGTGATACATTGTTCACAAAATATTACAGACATAAAAGTTGTTCAGTTGTTCAAGAGTCAGAGAATTTCATAAATTTTTTTTTAAATAGAGCTGCTGTTGGAACTTGCAGTCTCTGTTGCTTCTGTGGAGGCTTCTTGGGTAGCTTCTTCTGGATCATTTGTGTTATCATCGTCAAAGCCTGGAGGAGACATTGATTGCAGCAGGTTGGCGCAGTGAGTTCGGCGCCGCGAGAGGTGCTTCAGAGCAGTCTTTAAGTTTGCAATATCTTCATCAAGCAAAGCAATTTCTCGTTCGAGCATGACGGCATCCCTGCTGGTTGTCCTGGTGAGAGGGATGACACTTGTGGCTCTACTGGTCTTTGCCTTGGCTTCCGGCCTGACAAGATCAGGAGCATGCTTCCCTTCAAACAACTTGTGGCTTACCACAATCAGTCCTCCTCTTTTGCCCACCTTATCCGATGTTTTCAACACTTCAGGGTGTTGATGTACAAGTAATTCAAAGATAAGGGATGGAAAGGCTATGGGAATTTTCACAGCAAGAGATCTAGCATGGCGAACAAGATGATCAATCACAAATTGTCCAAAGTCAAGTTTAGATCCAGTACCTATTTGGTAGATCAGTATTGCCAACTCAGGTTTGATAGATGATGCGTGGGTCGAGGGCGCCCAATTTTCCACTCCAATCTGGAAGAGAATGGAGTACTTGGAAGTCAGATCTGATGCTGCCACGGTGCCTTTGGATGGCCATGTTCTGCTTTTATCTCCGGTGATCTCACGGAGGACTTTGCTTAGATCGGGTGGTGGCACAGATCGAACCCTCTTCCTTCCTAGGAAGTCATTGATAATGTGAGAGGAGATGTCAAAGCCAATGCCTCTGACATATACCTTATCAAACTCTGGAGCATCTGGGGTACCAAACGTGGTAGGCAAATTTGCAATGAATTCCTTAACCAGGAGGGGATAGTGATTACCAATGTTGGAGACGGTTCTCATTAATTCTGCCTTCTCCAGGAGCTGTATAATGGCCTCTAGTCCAAACAGCTCCGACGATAGTGTCTTCTCTGGGTATGCCGTTCTCTGAAACACAAACTCCCACCTCTTTGCACCTTCTGCAGAGTGAAACGACACATTGTCGTAAGTTATACTCACGGAGTTCTTGGCCGTCTTCAGGGCCTTCATCTTCTTTCCTTCCTCAGCAGGGACCTCTTCAACGTCATCATCAGTTGTTTCATCCATCAAACTCCTTGTTGCGATCACTTTCTTCCCCTTTTCTTTGTCATGTGACTTTTTCCTTTTGTTGCTGGGACCTCCAGCCTCCTTTACCTCCTTTCTTTTCCTTATTTCTTTTAGTTTTCCAACCATAACAGCCAAACTTTCAGTTTCTTCTAGAACCTTTTTCTTCAGGGACGATAGGACTGTGTGTGCCGTCTCAGCAGCTTCTTCGATGACATCTTCTCTGGCATCCAGAGTGTTTTCTTCTGTGTTGTTGGTGGTGGCATCCTTGTTCTTCTCAGCTTCTTCCAGATCGGTCTCTCCGTTTCTGGTTTCTTTTTTCTCTTCTTCTTCCTCGGCTTCTTCCGAGTCAGCTATTTCTTCTTCTTCTACAACTTTTTCAGTGGCTTTTGGTATGACATATGTTCCTTCTTCTTCTCCCCCTTCTCCTTCCGCAATGCGTTCCAATCCATGACTGACTGGAGTCAGATCCTCCTTTTCTCCTTCCGGACGTATCAGTTCTTCTACCACACCTTCTTGAGGTGGGTCCTGGTTTTCAAGCAGTGATTCTAACAAATCACTGTTTCTAGAGGTATCGGCAGAGAAATCGTTACCTGTTGGGGTTGGAACTGCGATGATTTGCATGGAGACTTCTCGATTTTCCTGGCCAAGATCATTCTCTCTTTCTGGCCCAGTTAGGTCAGACATTGAGAAAGCAGCGCTTCCGGTCCGGGATTTTTTGGGAACTCGAGTGAAAGATGGCATTGGGGCTTTCTCTGGTGAGGCATCCTTGAGAATTTCTTCTGACTTCTTCAGGGTTTTTGGCCCTTTAATTCGCACTCCATGCTTGTTTGTTTTTTCTCTACTGCTTCTGGAGCCTTTAGATTCAGCTTTCTTTGAATCGGTGGCTTCCTTTGGGGCTACTGTGCTTCGAGTTTTCACTATTGTTGTTTGAGAGATTAGCAGAGAGTGAGTGGTGAAGGAGATGAGAGCAAACACAGAAGAGAGAGGCAGACTAGGTTTTGAAAAAACGATTCAAAGCTTTCTAGCGTCTGAGCGTATCTTGCTTTTCTTTTATATGGGCTTTTGACATGCTTGGCCCAATGACATTTGTTGGATTTTCGACCGGTTCATGAAGAGGCACCAACTAACTCCTCTCAACCGTTTCTGCAACTTCTTATTGTTCACTGATGGTGCACAGACCGAGTGATGATCTGAGATCCTCGAATCTGCTTGCATCTAATGCTTTTGTGAAAATATCAGCAAGTTGCTTCTCTGTGGGAATGTGCTCTAGGATGATCTTCTTGTCTTCGACCAATTCTCGAATGAAGTGATGTCTAATATCAATGTGTTTGGTCTTGCTGTGTTGGACAGGGTTTTTGGAGATGTTGATAGCACTGACATTATCACAATATAAAGTCATGACATCCTGTCTGACATTGTATTCGACTAACATCTGTTTCATCCAAAGTAGTTGTGTGCAGCTACTCCCAGCAGCAATATACTCCGATTCAGCAGTGGAAAGGGCAACACAGTTTTGCTTCTTACTAAACCTTGATATGAGGTTGTTGCCAATGAAGAAGCATCCTCCAGATGTGCTTTTCCTATCCGATGTGTTTCCAGCCCAATCGGCATCACAATACCCCACCAAGGTAGAGGATGTGTCGAATGAGTATAATAAACCCAAGTTTGTAGTCCCAGAGATATATCTAATAATTCTTTTGGCTTGGGATAGATGACTAACCTTAGGATTAGCTTGATATCGTGCACATACTCCGACAGAGTAGGCAATATCTGGTCGACTTGCGGTGAGGTAGAGAAGACTACCGATGATGCTCCTGTATAGGTGTTGGTCGACGACTTCTCCTGGATCATCTTTAGTTAGCTTGATATGTGTAGCTGCTGGTGTCCTTTTGTGTGAGGCTTTCTCTAGCCCAAACTTCTTAACAATATTCTTCGCATATTTGCTCTGAGATACGAAGATGCTATCCTTTTGTTGTTTGATTTGGAAGCCTAGAAAATAGGTAAGCTCTCCCACCATGCTCATCTCGAATTCTGATTGCATCTGTTGAATAAATGTCTCAACCATCTTGCTTGAAATCCCTCCAAAAACAATGTCATTAACATAGATTTGAGCTATCATTAGATTCCCTTCTTCGTTCTTCACAAATAGTGTCTTGTCGACTCCCCCTCTAGTGTAGCCGCTTTGGACGAGGAATTTTGTGAGCCTTTCGTACCAAGCCCTTGGTGCTTGTTTCAACCCATAAAGAGCTTTCTTGAGTTTATACACATGATCAGGATAGTGAGGGTCAACAAATCCTTTGGGTTGTGACACATATACTTCTTCATTGAGATCCCCATTCAAGAACGCACTTTTGACATCCATCTGGTAGAGCTTTATCTGTAGATGGCATGATATCCCTAGCAGGAGACGGATTGCTTCAACTCTTGCCACAGGAGCAAATGTCTCATCAAAGTCGACACCCTCAATTTGACTATACCCTTGAGCAACTAACCTTGCTTTGTTGCGAGTGATGTTGCCAAGCTCATCGGATTTGTTCTTGAATATCCATTTGGTGCCTATGATGTTTCCTTTACCTGGTTTGGGCACCAGTTCCCATACCTGATTTTTCTCAAATTGAATCAGCTCTTCTTGCATAGCATTGACCCAATATTCATCATTGATGGCTTCATTGATGTTTTTGGGTTCGGTCTTTGAGACGAAGCAAATATTTCCTATCATCTCGTTATAATCTTCAGGAGCTTTTGACCAAATACGTACACCTTCATTCAGGTTTCCAATTACTCCAAAGATAGGATGGTTAGTCTGGACTCTTCGTGAGGGATTCTTGTTGCTGGTTTCAGGAGCTACTTCGTCATTGGCGACATCATCTTCTGTTTTGCTGCTAGCTTCTTCTCTGACATCTGGAGTAGCATTCTTCCTGACATTGTTGGGCGGATAGGCTCCGTCTTCGTCCGTCGCATCTTCTGAGGCATCTTCGCAGTCATCATCAACGACAACATTGATTGATTCCATCATGGTCATGGTTTTTTTGTTGAAGACTCGGTATGCGCGACTATTCCTTGAATAGCCAAGGAAGATGCCTTCATCGCTTTTTGGGTCAAGCTTTGGACGAGGCTCTCTATCAGCCAGTATATAACAAGTGGAGCCAAAGATATGAAAGTACTTAACATTGGGCTTTCTCCCCCTCCATATTTCATAATGAGTTACTGACATACCTGGTCGGAGAGTGACTCGATTGTGGATATGGCAAGCAGTGTTAAGTGCTTCTGCCCAGAAGTGAGTTGGTATGTCTTTAGCCAGCATCATAACTCTCGCCATCTCCTGTATAGTCCTGTTCTTGCGCTCAACAATGCCATTCTGTTGAGGAGTGATTGGTGCTGAGAATTCATGCGCTATCCCTTCTGAGTTGCAGAAATCTGCAAACTTGCTGTTTTCGAACACTCGACCATGATCACTACGAAGGCGGATGATTTTGCCAATTGTCTCTCCTTTTTCTCGTTGGACTTGGATGCACAGATTCTTGAAGATCGAGAAGGTGTCTGATTTGTCACGAGGGAAGTCAACCCAAGTATATCGTGAGTAATCATCTACACACACAAAGACATATCGTTTTCCTCCAAGACTTTCAACTTGCATTGGTCCCATGAGGTCAACATGTATCAGCTCAAGTACCCGAGAGGTGGTGATATGCTGAAGCTTCTTGTGTGACATCTTGGTCTGCTTTCCAATTTGACATTCTCCACAGATCTTTCCTTCTACTATTTTTAGGTTTGGAATACCTGTGATTGCCTGCTCTGAGATTGCCTTTTGCATGCTTCTAAGATTTAGATGTCCAAGCTTTCGGTGCCATAGTTTGGTTTCTTCTGCTTTGGAGACAAGGCACTTGGTTGCTTCGATATGTGTCTCGGGAGACCAGATATAGCAATTGTCCGTTGAGCGAACTCCTTGTAGAATAGTGATTTGATTAAAGTCTTTAACTATACAGGCTTCTTTCATGAATTTCACTTCCGAATCCTTATCACAAATCTGACTGATGCTAATCAAGTTTGCTTTTTAGTCCTTCTACAAGTAATGCTTCAGTCAGGCAGGTGGCTCCTGGATGCTTAAGTACTCCTTTTCCGATAATTCGAGCTTGAATCCCATCTCCAAACGTAACAAAGCAGTTTGTGTATAGTTTAAGATCAGAGAGAAAATCTGGAGTACCTGTCATGTGTCGAGAGCATCCACTGTCGAGATACCAGTCCTTGTTTGTTGAAGCACTTAAGGATGTATATGCAACATTAGCTTGATAGTCCAGGTTCTTAGGTCTCCATTCAAGGCGGGATGTCTTTGGAGGAGATGAGAGATGCCTTTGATATTTCTTTTGTTGTAGCTGAGCTTGCTTCCTCTCAAGAAGTTGAAAACAAAAAGGTCTGATGTGACTAGGTTGACCACAGTAATGACATATCCATTGATATTGATAAGCTGGTCTTCTGTAGCTTTGTTGTCTGCGTGGAGGATGTCTTCTGGCAGTTACTTGAAATACAATAGTGCTAAAACATGACAATGAAATAAAAAAAAAAGACCATTGCCTATAATTGATTAACTTAATAAATAATGGTAACTCCATTTCAAGATACCTAGTACGCATTAATATCAAGCCTTTGGACAGTAATATTAACCGTAAGTAGTACTCTTGTTGTATTTGAAATTTTGATCAGCTAATCGTGCAAGATGCCACACACAATGTTACACAGAATGCTATAACGTTGTGTCTGACTTCTTGCGTAGATAATGCAGGACAGTAAATATAAAGCTATAAGTAATGACACAGCAGATTGTTTACCCAGTTCGGTGCAACGTCACCTACGTCTGGGGGCTCTCAGCTTAGTGGAAAGATTTCACTTATCAGTAATCCGTCAGAACATACAAGTACCTGTGATCACTCCTAGATCTATACTTTATGCTACGTCTTACAGTGCAATCTATCTCAGGGTCTCCCCCTGAATCCAAGAACGTCTTGATTCCACTCTTCGAGCAATCGCCTTGCTCTGTCGTCTTCAAGTCTTCTTCAAGCTTGGTGGTTGCGTGCAGTCTTCAACTCACGACTTCAGTAAACCCTCAATCACCTAACTCTCTATAGTTATGTGATGCACAATGTCCTAAGCTCAATCTGCAATTTCTCAGCCCGCAAACCTTCACGTCTAAGAACCTTGCAAATTGTTGCTAGGAAACAAATAAAGAACCACACAATTGCTAAGGGGGTAGCCTAAGCTTTTATAGCAATCGTGGATGAGTACTAACCCTATAGGGTTTCCTCTTAATCGCCGTCTTTCTTCTTTTCAGATTAGGAGTCGTTCTGCAATTTCCTAATCGTTTTCTTTCTTCTCTACCGAAACTGCACTTTCCTGATTTCTGTCGATCAGGATGCTTGCCGAGATGCTGTCAACAATGTTACACAACATGTCGTAGAAGATGCTTCGACATTCTTTGTAACATGTTTCTTCAGCTCCTTTAAAAATCAGCCAATTTCCAAAATACTGACAATAAATCCGGTCAAAAGCCTTTCTTTTGGACCGACTTATTATCCACATGAAAACTTTAGAATTGTCACGTATTTACCATCACAGGTGCATATGTAATTCAGCCAAGTATTAATCTTCCTTTGAGCCGACTAATAACCGCATGAGATTACAAACACACAAACATCTAAAAAATTTCGTGAAAAAATTATACTCAAGAGAGGTCACTTTGGCGACATGTTGAGTAAACTAATCCATTTAGAAAGTTTGAAAATTACCATTATATATTTTAGTTGTAATTACACCATAAGAGGGGTTAACTATAGTGTACAACACAAAATTAGTTGCTGAAATTTTAAACGCAATGATTAAACTTCAAAGCTCATAAAGTTTCAGATCAAAATTATACCTTTGAAAATTATAGGGCATAAAACCATAGTTGTAACAAAGTTTTGAATAAAACAAGAATTTCAACAACATTATCAAATTGCATCAAAATTTAAGTGCCAAAATATAATTTAAGTGAAATAAAACAAACTTAACTGAAATTATAATTAATTAAAATATACATATAGGGGCACACTCGGCTACAAACCTATATAAAACTTCCAAACGCCTAAACCATGTAAAATCTTTCCCATATCGTAATACGAGGGATAAATCCCTTAGCCGTCTTTCGTGTCACTCATGCAATCCGTTCCGCCACCCAATCATGCCCGTTATTGCAATCTAGTAACGGAAAGCGTTAGGCGCAAGTAAAAGCCGTACGTCGACCGCATAGCGATCACAAAGACTCCTTGGTCTAAGGATATTGTGACAAGCTATCGCATTTGAATATGTTCATGGCTTAATCTATGAAACACTATTCAAAGCGGGTCGTCTGATACCAATCACCTCATGATATCTATGATATGATTACGGGATCCCACATCCCTATGATAAGCAGAACTACATCATTGAGAACCATCCTCATACTGGTCACTTCAATTGAAGCGTATTTTGACCAGAGACTTGTTAAGTGTGATCCGTACAGATTTATGGTTCTACTACTTTTGTGGTCATAAATCAGATCATGCTCAACATATTACTTCAACACATAAGTAATACAAAGTGGTTTTATTCATTACAAACGATGATTAATATACATAGACATTAATAGACTACTAGCAATTGGACTAGGGCACAAAAATGCTATCAAAGTATAGCAAGACCTACATCTGTCGAAATAGAGGTCAGCTGTTAATCATGGTAATAGATGATGAATATGAGGGTTGGCGAGAGTCTGAATCTGAAGAGGATGAAAGAGCTGAAGGGGGAAATAGCACTGCTATAGTGGAGTATAAGCAGGAACAGTCCATTGAATATCAGACTATAGAGACCCTCTGTGCCATTGGTGGAGATGCCACAACAACATCCATCGGAGTTCCAGGCTTGGTAAAAAAGAAGGTTATCTCCATTCTAGTTGATACAGGTGAAGGAATTTGATTATAACCATACGAAACAAATCATGCAATAAACATATAAATCTAAAGGCATGTTCATGTTCCTAATCAAACCCTAAAATTGTATAAAAAAACTCATGTTGGTATTTAGAGAATCGATGGAGCGGAAGCGTACCTGGATCGTGTTCGCGTTTATTGTTTGAAAACTATGGTGATTTCCATATAGCCACACCTGAGAGCTCTTTCTGATAATTCTCTCTATGAAGGGATTAGAGAAAAATGAAATGCTTATCATGTGTTATATGGGACCATAGCCCTAGCTATATATTAGGTCATATAACTAGTTATGATATTTACAATTTGGCTCCTCATCAAATCGTGAATACTCCAAGAGTCTCTATACATATGTTTTTCCTATGACGGTTATATCCCTAAAACCAAATCTTTATAAATATGCAGATCACTTGTAGTTTGGGCCAATTTAGATGATAGCCAACACATATTTTACATGTGTGGCCCTCTTGAATAATTATTTCCAACAATCTCCCACTGTTCCACATATGCAAAATAAAAAAAATTCTCTTAAACTTTATTTGCTTAAAATTTGCTATCATATATTGGAATATATAACAATCTTGTCCATTAATTATATCAATAAAGAATCAAAGCGACTTTCTTCACAATTATCGTAACTAAACTCATCAATAGTCACATACATTAATACAACTAAATGACATAGATCAATCATTGATGCGTCGCATAGAAATTACATGCAATATGATCTATACATGTCTATTTCTAACTGGTTATACTTTAATGAGGTCATAGTTCATACAACTAAAACAGAGTGACCGAACTTAACTTGATTTATGATAAAAAAATACCCAAATGCAAACGTAAAGCAAACAAATACAAACCCCCACTAAAACATTATATCTCACATCATATCACTTTCATATTTGCATAATGCATATGAAAGACCTTAAGTGATAACCCTTTTGTGAGTAGATCCGTTATCATGGAGTTTGTCCTAATATGCTTTATAAACTATTTTCACTCTGTATTCTTATTGTTTAAATATAAAACTTCTAAAACTTTGTCACAAATTAACTTAAGTGGTCTTTAAATATTTTCTATAAATATGCAGCCTTGTGACAAAATTTATGCAGTTATATTCCATACTTTTCTGGTCATAACATGCTACATATACTGCTGCCATAGTGAAGAAAGTATAAGTGTTCGTTAAACATTTTTACCGAATATACCTTCAACAAGTGAATGTTATGTAGACTTATTGCTATTCAGGCGTCAAATGAAATTAGAACCTAAATACTTGATGACCTCCAAATGGTCTGATTCCTTGAAAATGAGCATGTAATATATTGTTCATATAGAAAATTGCTTTATAACCCTTGCAGCTGCTTTCCAAAAGATCATAGTAGGGTTCTTCAAAATATCTGCCTAATATCTCCATAGCATACGCAACAATCCGGACGCGTACACACTTAATAATACATTAGGCTCTCAAAACTTGCTTTATAGAGAATCATTTGTATTTTCTTAATTTCAATGTTACTCTTAGTTCATTCAATGAGACTAAATTTTTCTCTTTTAGCAATATAGGTATGATTTGCATCTAAAATATGTATATAAACTCCCACTGATCGAGTGATACACAATTATCTCCAAACTGAACGAGATAATTACTTGATGTATCACATGATCCAAGCATATACATACTTACTCCCACTGAACTCATGATATGCATAAGCATCAACAACATACATCTCAGAGCCAAACGAGATAATTAGTTGATGACACAGGAAACTTAATTGAGCGTACAAATAGATTTTCTTTATTTGCAAGTGTATATTTTGTTTCTTTAATGTTAACATTTAGAAACAGAATCATCACATCAATTTTGTATAATGTAAGTCAATAATGAGGAACAAGTGTCATAGTTTTTCTAAAAAAGGTCTTTCCATAAAACATGAGAGAGTCTCCATAAAATCAAGTGAAAAATTCCAGTTGGCTGCACCTAAATATTCTTGTTTTTCACCTGGGTACACCTAGAATTTTTATTTTCAGCTGACTACGCCTAGAATGTGCAAAATTTTCACTTTACACTTTCTGTCCATTTCTGTTAGTTTTTAACTTTTTTTCATGTGAGACTAAAATGCCCTTAAGGTTAAAACAATTATTATAATTGGATTGAAAAGACTAAAATGCCCTCACATATTCATCTAATTTTCAAAGGCATGCCACCCACTCTCTTTCTCATTTCATTCATCCTCCCTCCTCCCTCTCCCTCTCTCACACCGATTCTCATATCAATTTATGGGGATGTGACACGACGTCGTCGCGGTGGTCCTGGAGTGGCACGGCAGAGGCGACAACGGTGGAGCTGAGGTGATGGGAGGTGGGTTTGACGGGGACGGTGGAGAGGAGCTTGATGGTGATGGAGATGGAGAGTAGTCGAGCTCTCTCCGGTCGCCGACGATGTCACTTTCCGATTTTGTCTCGCCGGGAACTTTTGTAGTTCTAAAACTTCTTGTAATTCATGTAAGACAGAACATACAAAACCTCACATCTAGCAAGAGCAAAACGAACCAAGCCCGACTCTATCCATGCCGGAGACGCGCCAAAACTGGAGCTCGCCGGAAAATATAGAAAACAGAGTGTCATAACCATAATGAAGCAGAAATGTCGTGCATACCTAAAGCCCACCTCTGAAAACGAGCAAGTTCCTCTCCCCTCGTCGACGCGCGAAGAAAAAATGAAAAAGTACTTGCCGAAGCCTCGTCGAAGCCCAGCCGGAGTGTCGTCGGAAATCACCGTGGAGCCTCGCCGTTGTACTGAGTTTGGTGTTTAAATCTTCAATTATAATTGAACGATGAAGAAGATGATGAGATAGTGGTGGAGTTGTATAGACAAAAGAGAGGTGAGAGAGAAGAGTGGCATGTCTTTGAAAATTAGATGAATAGGTGAGGGCATTTTAGTCTTTTCAATCCAATTATAATAATTGTTGTAACCTTAAGGGCATTTTAGTCATTTTAGATGAAAAAAAACGTTAAAAACTAACTGAATTGGACAGAAAGTGCAAAGTGAAAATTTTGCACATTCTAGGCGTAGTCAGCTGAAAAAAAAATTCTAGGTGTACCCAGGTGAAAAACATCAATATATAGGTGTAGCCACCTGGAATTATCCCTAAAATCAATGCCTTTCTTATGAGTATAACCATTATATACAAGACATGCCTTATACATTTCCACAATGTAATTTGCATACCATTTGGTCTGAAAACCAATTAGTTTTGCACCTTACGGTATTGGGAAAGAGCTAATAAACTTTATTGTCTCATATATTGTTATATTCCTGACATTTATCTACATTTGAGAATTAGAAACTTTTACGAAATGACGAAATTGATTATATCATCTACCATCATTCCAAGTAATCATTATGTTTGAAATTCTGATCAGCTAGTCGTGCAGGATGCCACACACAGTGTTACACAGAATGCTATAACGTTGTGTCTGACTTCTTGCGTAGATAATGCAGGACAGTAAATATAAAGCTATAAGTAATGACACAGCAGATTGTTTACCCAGTTCGGTGCAACGTCACCTACGTCTGGGGGCTCTCAGCCTAGTGGAAAGATTTCACTTATCAGTAATCCGTCAGAACATACAAGTACCTGTGATCCCTCCTAGATCTATACTTTATGCTACGTCTTACAGTGCAATCTATCTCAGGGTCTCCCCCTGAATCCAAGAACGTCTTGATTCCACTCTTCGAGCAATCGCCTTGCTCTGTCGTCTTCAAGTCTTCTTCAAGCTTGGTGGTTGCGTGCAGTCTTCAACTCACGACTTTAGTAAACCCTCAATCACCTAACTCTCTGTAGTTATGTGATACACAAAATCCTAAGCTCAATCTGCAATTTCTCAGCCCGCAAACCTTCACGTCTAAGAACTTTGCAAATTGTTGCTAGGAAACAAATAAAGAACCACACGATTACTAAGGGGGTAGCCTAAGCTTTTATAGCAATCGTGGATGAGTACTAACCCTAAAGGGTTTCCTCTTAATCACCGTCTTTCTTCTTTTCAGATTAGGAGTCGTTCTGCACTTTCCTAATCGTTTTCTTGCTGCACTGCCGAACCTGCACTTTCCTGATTTCTGTCGATCAGGATGCTTGCCGAGATGCCGTCAACAATGTCACACAAGATGTTGTAGAAGATGTTTCGACATTCTTTGTAACATGTTTCTTCAGTTCCTTCAAAATTAGCCAATCTCGAAAAACGTCGTAACTATAATCTCCCCCTTTGGCTATTTTTAAGGACAGCATTCTCCGTCGCATTTGTCGTCTCGTCGATCGGCAGTGTCGTCGCACGTATCGTCGCGTCGTCTCTAACTTTCTTCCTTGTATCATCGCGCGCGTATATCTAATTTAAACTTACTCCCCCTTGCTGGCTCAAAAAGAGCCAAAGGATAAACAAATATTGTAACAAATACGGGAAATAAGCAAAATAAATCCAAACATAACTCACACTTGCTCTCAATCAGCTGTCGAGAGGAAGCGTGATACATTGTTCACAAAATATTACAGACATAAAAGTTGTTCAGTTGTTCAAGAGTCAGAGAATTTCATAAATTTTTTTTTAAATAGAGCTGCTGTTGGGACTTGCAGTCTCTGTTGCTTCTGTGGAGGCTTCTTGGGTAGCTTCTTCTGGATCATTTGTGTTATCATCGTCAAAGCCTGGAGGAGACATTGATTGCAGCAGGTTGGCGCAGTGAGTTCGGCGCCGCGAGAGGTGCTTCAGAGCAGTCTTTAAGTTTGCAATATCTTCATCAAGCAAAGCAATTTCTCGTTCGAGCATGACGGCATCCCTGCTGGTTGTCCTGGTGAGAGGGACGACACTTGTGGCTCTACTGGTCTTTGCCTTGGCTTCCGGCCTGACAAGATCAGGAGCATGCTTCCCTTCAAACAACTTGTGGCTTACCACAATCAGTCCTCTTCTTTTGCCCACCTTATCCGATGTTTTCAACACTTCAGGGTGTTGATGTACAAGTAATTCAAAGATAAGGGATGGAAAGGCTATGGGAATTTTCACAGCAAGAGATCTAGCATGGCGAACAAGATGATCAATCACAAATTGTCCAAAGTCAAGTTTAGATCCAATACCTATTTGGTAGATCAGTATTGCCAACTCAGGTTTGATAGATGATGCGTGGGTCGAGGGCGCCCAATTTTCCACTCCAATCTGGAAGAGAATGGAGTACTTGGAAGTCAGATCTGATGCTGCCACGGTGCCTTTGGATGGCCATGTTCTGCTTTTATCTCCGGTGATCTCACGGAGGACTTTGCTCAGGTCGGGTGGTGGCACAGATCGAACCCTCTTCCTTCCCAGGAAGTCATTGATAATGTCAGAGGAGATGTCAAAGCGAATGCCTCTGACATATACCTTATCAAACTCTGGAGCATCTGGGGTACCAAACGTGGTAGGCAAATTTGCAATGAATTCCTTAACCAGGAGGGGATAGTGATTACCGATGTTGGAGACGGTTCTCATTAATTCTGCCTTCTCCAGGAGCTGTATAATGGCCTCTAGCTCAAGCAGCTCTGACGACAGTGTCTTCTCTGGGTACGCCGTTCTCTGAAATACAAACTCTCACCTCTTTGCTCCTTTTGCTGAGTGAAACGACACATTGTCGTAAGTTACACTCACGGTGTTCTTGGCCGTCTTCAGGGCCTTCTTCTTCTTTCCTTCCTCAGCAGGGACCTCTTCAACGTCATCATCAGTTGATTCATCCATCAAACTCCTTGTTGCGATCACTTTCTTCCCCTTTTCTTTGACATGTGAATTTTTCCTTTTGTTGCTGGGACCTCCAGCCTCCTTAACCTCCTTTCTTTTCCTTGTTTCTTTTAGTTTTCCAACCATAACAGCCAAACTTTCAGTTTCTTCTAGAACCTTTTTCTTCAGGGATGATAGGACTGTGTGTGCCGTCTCAGCGGCTTCTTCCATGACATCTTCTCTGGCATCCAGAGTGTTTTCTTCTGTGTTGTTGGTGGTGGCATCCTTGTTCTTCTCAGCTTCTTCCAGATCGGTCTCTCCATTTCTGGTTTCTTCTTTCTCTTCTTCTTCTTCCTCGGCTTCTTCCGAGTCAGCTATTCCTTCCGCTTCTACAACTTTTTCAGTGGCTTTTGGTATGACATCTGTTCCTTCTTCTTCACCTCCTTCTCCTTCCGCAATGCGTTCCAGCCCATGACTGACCGGAGTCAGATCCTCCTTTTCTCCTTCCGGACGTATCACTTCTTCTACCACACCTTCTTGAGGTGGGTCCTGGTTTTCCAGTAGTGATTCTAACAAATCACTGTTTCTAGAGGTATCAGCAGAGAAATTGTTACCTGTTGGTGTTGGAACTGCGACGATTTGCATGGAGGCCTCTCGATTTTCCTGACCAAGATCATTCTCTCTTTCTGGCCCAGTTAGGTCAGACATTGAGAAAGCAGCACTTCCGGTCCGGGTCTTTTTGGGAATTCGAGTAAAAACTGGTATTGGGGCTTTCTCTGGTGAAGCCTCTTTGAGAATTTCTTCTGACTTCTTCAGGGTTTTTGGCCCTTTGATTCGCACTCCATGCTTGTTAGTTTTCGCTCTACTGCTTCTGGAGCCTTTAGGTTCAGCTTTCTTTGAATCGGTGGCTTCCTTTGGGGCTACTGTGCTTCTAGTTTTCACCATTGTTGTTTGAGAGATTTGCAGAGAGTGAATGTGAAGGAGATGAGAGCGAGCACAGAGAGGAGGCAGACTAGGTTTTTGAAAACGATTCAAATCTTTGTAGCATCTGAGCGTCTGTTTCCTTGTCTTTTATATGGGCTTTTGATATGCTTGGCCCAATCACATTCGTTGGAATTTAGACCGGTTCATCAAGAGGTACCAACAACTCCCCTCAACCGTTTCTGCAACTTCTTATTGTTCACTGATGGTGCACAGACCGAGTGATGATCTAAGATCCTCGAATCTGCTTGCATCTAATGCTTTTGTGAAAATATAAGCAAGTTGCTTCTCTGTGGGAATGTGCTCTAGGATGATTTTCTTGTCTTCGACCAATTCTCGAATGAAGTGGTGTCTAATATCAATGTGTTTGGTCTTGCTGTGTTGGACAGGGTTTTTGGAGATGTTGATAGCGCTGACATTATCACAATATAAAGTCATGGCATCCTGTCTGACATTGTATTCGACTAACATCTGCTTCATCCAAAGTAGTTGTGTACAGCTACTCCCAGCAGCAATATACTCCGATTCGGCAGTGGAAAGGGCAACACAGTTTTGCTTCTTACTAAACCATGATATGAGGTTGTTGCCAAGAAAGAAGCATCCTCAAGATGTGCTTTTCCTATCCGATGTGTTTCCGGCCCAATCGGCATCACAATACCCCACCAAGGTAGAGGATGTGTCGAATGAATATAATAAACCCCAAGTTTGTAGTCCCAGAGATATATCTAATAATTCTTTTGGCTTGGGATAGATGACTAACCTTAGGATTAGCTTGATATCGTGCACATACTCCGACAGAGTAGGCAATATCTGGTCGACTTGCGGTGAAGTAGAGAAGACTACCGATGATGCTCCTGTATAGGTGTTGGTCGACGGCTTCTCCTGGATCATCTTTAGTTAGCTTGACATGTGTAGCTGCTGGTGTCCTTTTATGTGACGCTTTCTCTAGCCCAAACTTCTTGACAATATTCTTCGCATATTTGCTCTGAGATACGAAGATGCTATCATTTTGTTGTTTGATTTGGAAGCCTAGAAAATAAGTTAGCTCTCCCACCATGCTCATCTCGAATTCTGATTGCATCTGTTGAATGAATATCTCTACCATCTTGCTTGACATCCCTCCAAAAACAATGTCATCAACATAGATTTGAGCTATCATTAGATTCCCGTCTTCGTTCTTCACAAATAGAGTCTTGTCGACTCCCCCTCTTGTGTAGCCGCTTTGGATGAGAAATTTTGTGAGCCTTTCATATCAAGCCCTTGGTGCTTGTTTCAACCCATAAAGAGCTTTCTTGAGTTTATACACATGATCAGGATAGTGAGGATCAACAAATCCTTTAGGTTGTGACACATATACTTCTTCGTTGAGATCCCCATTCAAGAATGCACTTTTTACATCCATCTGGTAGAGCTTTATCTGTAGATGGCATGATATCCCTAGCAGGAGACGGATTGGTTCAAGTCTTGCAACAGGAGCAAAGGTCTCATCGAAATCGACACCCTCAATTTGAGTATACCCTTGAGCAACTAACCTGGCTTTGTTGCGAGTGATGTTGCCAAGCTTATCGGATTTTTTCTTGAAGATCCATTTAGTGCCTATGATGTTTCCTTCACTTGGTTTGGGCACCAGTTCCCATACCTGATTTTTCTCAAATTGAATCAGCTCCTCTTGCATAGCATTGACCCAATACTCATCATTGATGGCTTCATTGACATTTTTGGGTTCTGTCTTTGAGACGAAGCAAATATTTCCTATCATCTCATTATAATCTTCAGAAGCTTTTGACCTAGTCCGTATGCCTTCATTCAGGTTTCCAATAACTCCAGAGATAGGATGGTTAGTCTGGACTCTTCGTGAGGGATTCTTGTTGCTGGTTTCAGGAACTACTTCGTCATTTGCGACATCATCTTCTGTTTTGCTGCTAGCATCTTCTCTGACATCAGGCGTAGCATTCTTCCTGACATTGTTGGGCGGATAGGCTCCGTCTTTGTCCGTCGCATCTTCTGAGGCATCTTCGCAGTCATCATCAACGACAACATTGATTGATTCCATCATGGTCATGGTTCGTTTGTTGAAGACTCGGTATGCGCGACTATTCCTTGAATAGCCAAGGAAGATACCTTCATCGCTTTTTGGGTCAAGCTTTCGACGAGGCTCTCTATCAGCCAATATATAACAAGTGGAGCCAAAGATATGAAAGTACTTAACATTGGGCTTTCTCCCCCTCCATATTTCATAATGAGTTACTGACATACCTGGTCGGAGAGTGACTCGATTGTGGATATGGCAAGCAGTGTTAAATGCTTCTGCCCAGAAGTGAGTTGGTATGTCTTTAGCCAGCATCATAACTCTCGCCATCTCCTGTAGAGTCCTGTTCTTGCGCTCAACAATGCCATTCTGTTGAGGAGTGATTGGTGCTGAGAATTCATGCGCTATCCCTTCTGAGTTGCAGAAATCTGCAAACTTGCTGTTTTCGAACTCTCAACCATGATCACTACGAAGGCGGATGATTTTGCCAATTGTCTCTCCTTTTTCTCGTTGGACTTGGATGCACAGATTCTTGAAGATCGAGAAGGTGTCTGATTTGTCACGAGGGAAGTCAACCCAAGTATATCATGAGTAATCATCTACACACACAAAGACATATCGTTTTCCTCCAAGACTTTCAACTTGCATTGGTCCATGAGGTCAACATGTATCAGCTCAAGTACCCGAGAGGTGGTGATATGCTGAAGCTTCTTGTGTGACATCTTGGTCTGCTATCTAATTTGACATTCTCCACAGATCTTTCCTTCTACTATTTTTAGGTTTGGAATACCTGTGATTGCCTGCTCTGAGATTGCCTTTTGCATGCTTCTAAGATTTAGATGTCCAAGTTTTCGGTGCCACAGTTTGGTTTCCTCTGCTTTGGAGACAAGGCACTTGGTTGCTTCGATATGTGTCTCGGGAGACCAGATATAGCAATTGTCCGTTGAGCGAACTCCTTGTAGAATAGTGATTTGATTAAAGTCTTTAACTATACAGGCTTCTTTCGTGAATTTCACTTCTGAATCCTGATCACAAATCTGACTGATGCTAATCAAGTTTGCTTTAAGTCCTTCTACAAGTAATGCTTCAGTCAGGCAGGTGGCTCCTGGATGCTTAAGTACTCCTTTTCCGATAATTCGAGCTCGAATCCCATCTCCAAACGTAACAAAGCAGTTTGTATATAGTTTAAGATCAGAGAGAAAATCTGGAGTACCTGTCATGTGTCGAGAGCATCCACTGTCGAGATACCAGTCCTTGTTTGTTGAAGCACTTAAGGATGTATATGCAACATTAGCTCGATAGACCAGGTTCTTAGGTCTCCATTCAAGGCGGGATGTCTTCGGAGGAGATGAGAGATGCCTTTGATATTTCTTTTGTTGTAGCTGAGCTTGCTTCCTCTCAAGAAGTTGAAAACAAAAAGGTCTGATGTGACCTGGTTGACCACAGTAATGACATATCCATTGATATTGATAAGCTGGTCTTCTGTAGCTTTGTTGTCTGCGTGGAGGATGTCTTCTGACAGTTTCTTGACAAGAACAGGTTGTAGAAGATGTTATGGATTTTGTTGTAGTCCGTCTTGTAGGATGAGTTGGGGCATCCTGTTGTTTCTTGTCAGCCAAGGCTTGTTGTGGGATAAACTTTGTCCCTGTTGTTGAGGGGACAACATGTGTGTACCCTAGTCCCGTTGTATCTTTAGACTGTTTTCCCACCGATAAAATCTTGTCAAGGCTTTCTGTTCTCGGATTCATCATCTTTACCGATTTAGTCATGAGACTAATTTCTCCATTAAGTCTGGTGATCTCTCGTTTCAGCTCCACGATCGTCTCTAGAAATCTTGACTTGTCGCTGGTAAGACTAATGATCCTTTCGCCTTGTTGATCAAGTATCAGAGTTTCCTTGATCCATCTGGTATGCAAGCCTTTGTATGCCTCGACTAGTTGCTCTTTAGTCCAATTCTCATTTGGAGTTGGATCATTATTGATGTCGACAGCATTATCAACATTACATATAGGAGTAGTAGTAGTGAATGCAACAAAGTTGCTTACCTCTTCAGATCCACTATCTTCATTGTCATCATCTGATAGGGTGGCATTGTATCCTCATTTTTGTTGTTTGAGGAAATTTGGACATTCTCTACGGAGGTGGCCGAATCCTTCACATTCATGACATTGAAGTCCTTTGTTTTTGTTTTCTTCCCCACTCCTGTTTGGTCTGTCAAGACTACCTCCAACTTGAGCTTTTTGTGGAGCTTTGTTTCTGGCATTTACTGTGACATTCCGTCCACCCATTCGACTAAATCTTCTCATGGCTTTGTTGTAATTTTTTGTGAGAAGGGCCATTGTAGCCTCGATGTCTTCATCAGAATCCGAATCCTCAGGATCTGGTTGCTTGTGTGTTGAGCTTTTGAAAGCATCTCCTTTTTTCCTTTTGTCGATGTTGGGTAGAGACAACTCATAGGTCATTAGAGACCCCATCAGCTCATCAAATTTCAAGACCTTGAGGTCATGAACTTCTTCAATTGCTGTGATCTTCATCTTGAACTTGGGGCTAAGCGCACGTAGGGTTTTTCTTACCAATTTTTCATCAGACATTGGTTCTCCCAGAGAATAGGATTCATTGGCTAGATCACGAATGCGAACATTGAAATCTGCAATTGATTCGTCTTCCTTCATGATGAGGGCTTCGAAGTTGGTAGTCAGGTATTGCAGTTTTTGTTCTCGAACCTTAGTTGTTCCTTCATATGCTACGGCCAGGATGTCCCATGCTGATTTGGCAGTTGTGCATGTGTTGATTAGTCTGAACACGTTCTTGTCAACACCATTGAAGATAGCATTCAGAGCTCGAGAATTTCCCAGTGATTCTTCATCTTCATCATCGGTCCAGTCTTTTTTGGTTTTGGTCCGATAGGATTGCCATCACTGTCACTGAGTTGTGGTGCATTCCAACCATTGAGTACAGCCTTCCATGTCTTGTTGTCTAGTGACTTCATGAAGGCACACATTCGAGCCTTCCAATAGCCATAGTTGCTTCCATCTAGAACAGGTGGTCGATTTATGGATCCTCCTTCTCTAGTATTGTCCATCTTTGATCAAAATATTTGTTTTAGGAACTCACCTAAAGCTATAGGTGCCTCCTCTGATACCAATTGAAATTCTGATCAGCTAGTCGTGCAAGATGCCACACACAATGTTACACAGAATGCTATAACGTTGTGTCTGACTTCTTGCGTAGATAATGCAGGACAGTAAATATAAAGCTATAAGTAATGACACAGCTGATTGTTTACCCAGTTCGGTGCAACGTCACCTACGTCTGGGGGCTCTCAGCCTAGTGGAAAGATTTCACTTATCAGTAATCCGTCAGAACATACAAGTACCTGTGATCCCTCCTAGATCTATACTTTATGCTACGTCTTACAGTGCAATCTATCTCAGGGTCTCCCCCTGAATCCAAGAACGTCTTGATTCCACTCTTCGAGCAATCGCCTTACTCTGTCGTCTTCAAGTCTTCTTCAAGCTTGGTGGTTGCGTGCAGTCTTCAACTCACGACTTCAGTAAACCCTCAATCACCTAACTCTCTATAGTTATGTGATACACAAAATCCTAAGCTCAATCTGCAATTTCTCAGCCCGCAAACCTTCACGTCTAAGAACCTTGCAAATTGTTGCTAGGAAACAAATAAAGAACCACACGATTGCTAAGGGGGTAGCCTAAGCTTTTATAGCAATCGTGGATGAGTACTAACCCTAAAGGGTTTCCTCTTAATCACCGTCTTTCTTCTTTTCAGATTAGGAGTCGTTCTGCACTTTCCTAATCGTTTTCTTACTGCACTGCCGAACCTGCACTTTCCTGATTTCTGTCGATCAGGATGCTTGCCGAGATGCCGTCAACAATGTCACACAAGATGTCGTAGAATATGTTTCGACATTCTTTGTAACATGTTTCTTCAGTTCCTTCAAAATTAGCCAATCTCGAAAAACGTCGTAACTACAATGTTCTTGAAGAAATGCATTATAATGTATCTGAAATAATGTTTCTTCTCTCATAGACTACCTTAACGACACTTGATATTGAGGTTGTTGAGTTTGTAATTTTAGAACAAATATCAAAACTTAAATTTGGAGTTGTTCAACACTTTCTTTTGAGATTCTAAATTCACTTCTCAAACAATGATAGGTGTGAAAACCTAAACATTGTCAAAAGTAATAGTAGGAATTGAATTCCTTCTCAAATGAAATGTATCAAACCTTACTTCTCCCTCAAACTCAACATACTCAAAATTGTTACAATTCTCGCCTTAGAAAAAAATTTAATAGTGGGTTCACAATTTTGTAACCCTATATTTCTTAAAATAACTAATATAGTAGTTGCCTAAAACTTTTGGAGTCCAATATCATTTTATATGACTTATTAAGGTATAACTAAATTCGACATCTCCTTATATTAAAGTGTTTACACTAGTCTTCAAGATGTCCAAATATTTCAAATTATTTTGCAAATACAATAGTTAATAACTTAAATAGAATGAAAGTTAAATTCTTTAATGCTTTTACTTAGATATACTCATGATAAGACTGAATGAGCAAACATGCTCATTTCCGTATCCTCAAAAGTCGTTATTTTGTCTTTTAGCTATATTAATCATGACACAATTTATTGTGAGACAATACCACATTTCTCTAAGAATGTAGCACACAACATCATTCTTATAATTTTATTATCATTACCCATATCTTTAGAGATACTAACCAAATGAGTATTTTAAGACTTATAATGCTTCAATATTTTCTCCATTTTGACTTAATGAGAAATAAGATTGTTTAGAATCAATTTATCCTCTTTATAGTTAGACTATGTAGAAAGCGACATCTAAATTATAGGGGCGAACTATTCCTCAAAGAGTTCAACCAGAAATGTCTTTCGAATGTACTCTCTTATATTTATGCCTTTAAGAGACTATTTAGTGTTGTGTTATTGATTATAAACTTAACATTTATAGGGATCTCGCATCTCAAAATTCTAATTTAACATTAGAGTGCATTTCGCCGTGAGAGGTGCAAATAATTATTTTTAAAATGCATAGTCTATTCATTTACACTATTTGAAATTGCATCTTAATAAAGATAATTACATAATCAATATTAGCAGATAGGCAGCATAAAATTGAATAACTTAAAACAAGCTCACATCATAAGTTACAATAAATTCAAAATAATGGTTGATCATATCAAAGATACCAAACACAACATTAATATCAAGTCTTTGGACAATAATATTACTTGCAAGCAGTACTCTTGTTGTATATATTCAAATGTTGACTGTAAATTATGGTAAACAACACATTATTCTTTGGACTAACATAATGTTCACATCATCTACCTTAGACTGTCAGACATTTACTACCACATTTGTCATTTGAAATTCTGACAAATGTTAAATTTCCTATGGACCACTCAACAAACACATGAATAACAAAGACACTTAACCATCTTAATATTTTAAACAAATTAATTTACACAAAAGATATCACTTTGGTGACATTATTTTTCAATTAATGTACTTAGACAACCTTATATAAAAGGAAAACTGAAAATAAAATTTTGAATTTAAACGTTTCATATAAAATATAAAGCACAAACAAATACAATAGTGCTAAAATATGACAATGAAATAAAAAAAAAGACCATTGCCTATAATTGATTAACTTAATGAAATAATGGTAACTCCATTTCAAGATACCTAGTACGCATTAATATCAAGCCTTTGGACAGTAATATTAACCGTAAGTAGTACTCTTGTTGTAATGATCAAATACTGACAATAAATCCGGTCAAAACTGTCACTGAGTTGAGGTGCATTCCAACCATTGAGTACAACCTTCCATGTCTTGTTGTCTAGTGACTTCATGAAGGCACACATTCGAGCCTTCCAATAGCCATAGTTGCTTCCATGTAGAACAAGTGGTCGATTTATGGATCCTCCTTCTCTGGTATTGTCCATCTTTGATCAAAATATTTGTTTAGGACCTTCACCTAAAGCTATAGGTGCCCCCTCTGATACCAATTGAAATTTTGATCAGCTAATCGTGCAAGATGCCACACACAATGTTACACAGAATGCTATAACGTTGTGTCTGACTTCTTGCGTAGACTTATTGCTATTCAGGCGCCAAATGAAATTAGAACCTAAATACTTGATGACCTCCAAATGGTCTGATTCCTTGAAAATGAGCATGTAATATATTGTTCATATAGAAAATTGCTTTATAACCCTTGCAGCTGCTTTCCAAAAGATCATAGTAGGGTTCTTCAAAATATCTGCCTAATATCTCCATAGCATACGCAACAATCCGGACGCGTACACACTTAATAATACATTAGGCTCTCAAAATTGCTTTATAGAGAATCATTTGTATTTTCTTAATTTCAATGTTACTCTTAGTTCATTGAATGAGACTAAATTTTTCTCTTTTAGCAATATAGGTATGATTTGCATCTAAAATATGTATATAAACTCCCACTGATCGAGTGATACACAATTATCTCCAAATTGAACGAGATAATTACTTGATGTATCACATGATCCAAGCATATACATACTTACTCCCACTGAACTCATGATATGCATAAGCATCAACAACATACTGTAGGGTTTTGGAGCGTTCTAGATCGTCATCGAGATAGCGGAAGCAATAAAAGATAATCTACTCCAAACCTTGTCCAAGAACATTTAAACCATTAAATCCCAAAGCAAAATCTATTCCACAAGATATTTACCTTTAAGTCTTGTTTGAATCGATAAAGAAGAACGTTCGGATCTTCTTCTCTAAAGCAAGTCCACACCAAGAGAATGATCTTCAAGATCCTTCACTTAATTGCCTACTAGAACAATTAAATGAAGAACAAGAGAGCAAGATGGAGGAAGAACACCAAGGTGGCCGGCCACAATGAGAGAGAAAGAGAGGTTTTTGTGAGTTTTGTGACTTAATCAATTAATGAAATAATGTCTTGCAATATATCTCATCATCCAACTCACAAGTATGGGTTAAAAGTGATTGGTATGGGCTTAAAGGAGCTTTAACCCATACCCCTTAAATCACTCACCTCTTAATCCACAACTACCAACTAAGCATGGTGTTGTGTGGCCCCCACATTGGCCCCACCAAGTGGGCCGGCCATATGGCCTTATTGGGCCCTTATTGGGCCGGCCATGAGGCTTCATGGGCCGAGCCCAATGGGCCCTCCCGTGTTGTCTCATGCCGCGTCCAAAAGTTTCCCGACCCTTTTGTCGCTACTTATCAAACAAAGTCCGACGCGATATCGACGAAAAACTCAATTTTTCTCGATTCGCTAATTATTCTCTCAAACCGAACCTATGGCACAAAACCTCCAGTTTTGTCCATATACTTCTCCTTAAGAAACATCCATGTTTCCTTGTCTCAAGTTATCCATCTTGTATGTGTGTGACCCTCTAGGCTCATGCCACCGGTGGCAGATCGGCGCAAGAATTGCTCTTGCCCGATCCATCATAAGTGGTCTCTAGTAAAACATTATGATTACCCAAGGTGCATGATGATCGATGATTCGACTTAACCTTTGTGCGTACAAGTCACCATCCTTTTATCTCTAGATATCCCGATTGATCACAAGGCATAGAGTCGTCTCCCTTGTTTAATCAATCATTGTTACTTGATATGCGAGATGACTGAGAAATGATAACCCGTATCATTTTGCATGGCCATGCTTTTCTCTCATTCGGTCTCCATCAAGAGGCCTTCTAACGGATATCTTTCCCATACCGTAGTATGAGGGATAAATCCCTTAGCCGTCTTTCGTGTCACTCATGCAACCCGTTCCGCCACCCAATCATGCCCTTCATAGCAATCCTTTTACAGAAAGCGTTTGGCGCAAGTTAAAGCCGTACGTTTATTGCATAGTGATCACAAAGACTCCTTGGTCTAAGGACGTCGTGACGAGCTATCGCATTTGAATATGTTTATGGCTTAATCTATGAAAACACTATTCAATGCGGGTCGTCCGATATCAATCACCTCATGATATCTATGATATGGTTCCAGGATCCCACATCCTTATGACAAGTAGAACTACGTCATTAAGAACCATCCTCATACTGGGCACTTTCAAGGAAGCATAGGTTGACCAGGGACTTGTTAAGTGTGATCCGTACAGATTTATGGTTCTACTACTTTAGTGGTCATAAATCAGATCATGCTTAACATATTACTTCAACATATAAGTAATATAAAGCCGTTTATATTTATACATCACAAACGATGATATTTGTACATAGACGTTTACAGGCTAATACCAATTGGACTAGGGCACAAATGCTATCAATCTCCCACTTGCCCTTAGCTCCAATCTAAGTCCCAGTCTATACCCATTGACCTAACATGTTTTTCATGTTTATCTTGAGGAAGAGCCTTGGTCAATGGGTCGGCTGTGTTATCATCAGTTGCAACGTATTGGATCTTCACGTCACCTCTAGCAATTATGTCGCGGATGATGTGATACTTTCTGAGTACATGTTTGGATCTGTTATGTGCCCTGGGTTCTTTAGCTTGCGCAATAGCCCCGGTGTTGTCACAATATAAGTCTACTGGGTTAGACGGGTTTTTAATTACACCTAACCCAGCCATGAAACTCCTTATCCATACAGCCTCTTTTGCCGCCTCACATGCGGCAATGTACTCAGTTTCCGTTGTAGAGTCGGCAATGGTATCCTGCTTCTTGCTTTTCCAGCTGAATGCTCCACCATTCAACATAAACACATATCCCAACTGACTCTTAAAGTCATCGGGGTCTGTCTGAAAACTAGCGTCGACATATCCTTTGACGACGAGATCATCATTTCTGCCCCCGTATACAAGAAAAGCGTCCTTGGTTTTTCTCAAATATTTGAGAATCGCCTTGACAGCCATCCAGTGTGCCTCACCGGGTTTGGATTGATGTCTACTGGTACAGCTTAGGGCAAACGAGACATCCGGTCTCGTGCATATCATGGCATACATTATGGACCCTATAGCCGAAGCATATGGGATCTCATTCATTCTTGCTAGCTCTGCAGGTGTCTCAGCACCCTGCTTCTTGCTAAGCTTTATGCCATGACGCATGGGCAGCAATCCTTTCTTTGAATCTTGCATTGAGAATCGTCTCAACACCTTGTCTATATAAGTGCTTTGACTTAAGCCCAAGACCCGCTTGGCACGGTCTCTATATATCTTGATTCCCAAGATGTAAGTGGCCTCGCCTAAGTCCTTCATTGAGAAACACTCACCTAACCAAGTCTTCGTTAAGAGCAAGGTAGGGACGTCGTTACCAATGAGCAGTATGTCATCAACATAAAGCACTAAAAAGATTATATTGCTCCCACTTGCCTTTTTATACACACAGGGTTCATCATCGTTCTTGACGAAGCCAAACTGTTTTACTACTTCATCAAAACGCTGATTCCAACTCCGAGATGCTTGCTTCAAACCATAGATTGATTTGAGCAACTTGCAAATCTTTCCCTTATTCTTTGGATCCTCAAAACCCTCAGGCTGAGACATATAAACGTCCTCAGCTAACCTCCTGTTGAGGAAGGCGGTTTTGACATCCATTTGCCATATCTCATAGTTGTGATACGCTGCTATGGCAAGAAGAATGCGGATAGATTTGACCATAGCTACTGGAGAAAAGGTCTCTTCATAGTCAATTCCGTGGATTTGTCTATAACCTTTTGCTACCAGTCTCGCTTTATAGGTTTGAGGTTTGCCATCCATGTCAATCTTTATTTTAAAGATCCATTTACACCCTATGACCTTAACATCAGGGGTATGATCTACCAAGTCCCACACTTGATTATCTGACATGGATTGCATTTCTTCCCTCATGGCGTCCAGCCATTTCTCAGAGTCGGTTCCGTCCAAAGCCTCTCGAAAGGTAGCTGGATCATTGTCCACTAGTACTAAACCATCACCTTCAGTTACTAAGAACCCGTATCTGACAGGTGCATGACTTATCCTTTCAGAGCGCCTCGGACCGTCCTCATTAACTGCAGCTATTGGTTCTTGCTCAATGACCACTTCTGGCTCTACCTCTTCTAGTGGGTCCTCTCGTGGTTCCCGAGTGACCATCTCATCTAGAACTTCATCTAGATGAATAGCCCTCCCACTGACTGTCTTGGAAATGAACTCTTTTTCCAAGAACGTCCCACCTCGAGCGACAAAAACTTTATTTTCGCTCGGCTTATAGAAGTAGTATCCTTTTGTTTCTTTTGGATATCCGACGAAAGTGCATTTATCTGATCTTGGTTCGAGCTTGGTTGCAAGCAACCTTTTAACATAAGCCTCGCAACCCCAGATTTTAAGGAAGGACAAAACGGGTTCCTTCCCGTACCATTTTTCAAATGATGTCCCTTCCACTGCTTTCGACGGAGCCCTGTTTATTATGAAAGCGGCCGTTTGCAGAGCATAACCCCAGAAGGAGATCGGGAGATCAGTGAGACTTAACATTGATCGAACCATATCTAACAATGTCCGATTCCTCCGTTCGGACACACCATTAAGTTGCGGTGTTCCTGGCGGAGTCCACTGAGATAGTATTCCACCTTCAGTAAGATAACTAAGAAACTCCTCGGATAAGTATTCTCCACCCCGATCAGAACGGAGTGCCTTGATACTCTTTCCGAGTTGGTTTTCTACTTCAGTCCTAAACTCTTTGAATTTATCAAAAGCTTCGGACTTATGTCTCATGAGATAGACATAACCATATCTACTGAAATCGTCAGTAAATGTGATAAAGTAGCCTAAACCACCTCTGGCATGCGTACTCATTGGTCCACATACGTCTGAATGTATTAGACCTAATAAGTTACCTGCCCTCTCACCTAAACCAATGAAGGGCGCTTTAGTCATCTTGCCCATTAAACAAGCTTCGCATCTTTCAATCGCTTGGAATTCGAATTGACTTAGAAGTCCGCGCTTATGAAGCGCTGAGATGCGTTTCTCATTTATGTGACCCAGACGACAATGCCAGATTAGAGTTTGGTCTAAATCATTAGTTTTAAACCTCTTAGCATTTATATTATAGAGCATGTTGGATTTCGAGTTTTGCATATTCAATATGTATAATCCTCCAACAGTGTGAGCATTGCCATAATATATGTTGTTGCGCATAATATCAAAAAACCCGTTTTTAATATTGAAATAATAACCTTCTTTCTCTAGAAGAGAAATTGAGATAATATTCCTGCTGAAAGCAGGTACGCAAAAAACATCATTTAGTTCAATTACAAGCCCACTGGGCAAAGCAAGGTTCACAGAACCTACGGCAGTTGCGGCAACTCTGGTATTGTTCCCAACTCTTAGGTCCACCTCGCTTTCCCCACCATCTCTTCTACTGTGTAACACCTGCACATCGGCACAGATATGAGACTCAGCTCCAGTATCTAGTACCCAGGTATTTATTGTAGAAAGATATAGCTCTAATGGAATACCTGATGAAGTGGCGGCCCCACCGCCCTTCTTCTGATCCTCCTTCAACTGCTGACAGTCTTTCTTCCAATGACCAGGCTTTTGACAATAGAAACAGACCGACTCCTTTGCCTTCCCTTTGCCTTGTACGGGCATGTGAGGTCTAGGAATAAATGGTCATCTGTTCTTCCCTGCCAGGTGTCTTGGGCCTTTACCCTTGCCACCAACAGCTTTGAAGCTGGGTCCCTTCTTGACCATGAAGACATTTTTGGACGAACTGCCCCTTATGCTCTTCTCGGCAGTTACTAGCATGTTGTGCAACTCCGACGCGGTCTTGTCCATATCATGCATGTGATAGTTCATGACGAACCCACCATATGCATGAGGAAGGGATTGCAGAATAAAATCCGCTGCCATTTCCTTTTCCATAGACATACCGATACTAGTCATATGGTCAAAATGCCCCTTCATTTGTAGGACGTGAGGACCTACGGAGCTGCCTGCTGACATCTTGCAGGCTATGAGTTCTCGGAGAACAGTGTATTTTTCAATACGTACTTTCTCCTTGAACATATCCTTGATCTGTGCAAACATTGCAAACGGATCATGGGATAGCTCCATAAACTGCTTTTGGAGGTCCGCCTCCATGCAGCCCAGCATGACACACGCAACGTCGATAGAGTCGCTAAGGTGTTTCTGGTACGCATCCTTAACGACCCTTGTTGCGTTGGCAGCTGGCTCCTCAGGGATAGCCTTATCAAGGACGTACTCCCTGCGTTCCATTTTTAATACAAGTCGTAAATTTCTGTCCCAGTCTAGATAATTTGTTCCGTTGAGTTTACACTTCTCGAGTATAGTCCTCAATGACAAATTAGACGAATTTGTTGAATTACTAGCCATTTCTACACGAAGAAAGTAAATTTAATCAGAATAGTTGAATAAATTTACGAAGATCCGAATTAAACACCAACCATTAGATTCTAAAATTAGAATCTTTAAACCAAGATCCCTTATTCGTCATTTGAAGTGCGCTAAGGCGCACCGCTCCAATTGACTTATTTAGGTAGGACATCCGTCCAATTACAACCCGTGTAACTCTTAGTCAGGGTATGTGTAAAACACACGGCTTACCCTTCCGATGCCCCAGCTCGACCTCAGGCCAAGAATCGTGGTTGAGTCAACCAACTTTCACTAACGAGTTAACTTTGTGCAGATGCTCCGCTAAGGCGCACGACATCCCACAAAATTTACCATTCCCATCTAGAACCCATTCGATCGATGCTCCGCTAAGGCGCACGACACCAATAAAATGTTTCTACATGGGTGTGAATTAGGGTGGCATCTCACTTGACTCAAATTAACTTGTAATTTGGTTGTGTTTAATAATTCGAAAGTATTTGGTACAATTACGAATCCGTCACCAACAACCCGTGTTGTGATGTTTCTAATTGTATCACATACTATCTTCAGTTGAATCCGTCATTTGCAACCCATGCAAAATACGTTCCAAACTTGAACTCATCCATCACAACCCGTGTGGTGATAGTTCACAATGCTTTAAACATGCAAACAATTAAAGTTTGTTTTTAATCTTTGCATGTGAGGTGATTGCTTATAAACTTATAAACTAATCATGCAACCATGCAATTAATTTAAATGATTCAAGCAAGCAACCATAAAGCGTTAAATATGCATTTTATAGCCCATCCTAATCTTAGGAATCTACGAGTCTTCACATCTTCTCGTCTTTCTCATTCGGGCTCCCACTAGCTCTTGGACTTCCTCCAAGACCGTCATCGTGCTCGATTTTCCATCCTTCTCGTCTTTGAGTAATAATTACAATTAATACTCGGTTCGTAGACCGGATAAAAAATAATTACACTTTATGGGCTCGAATAAAAGAATAATTACACGCTAACACTAACGGTATGCAAACCGTGAAAGCGATAAATCTAATGGGCTACTAAAGCATCATACATTTCATCACATCATCCAACATGTTATCACACAAACATGTTATCAAATAATATGCAATAATTCCGGTTTTTCTTTTGCCAAGTTGCTTGGTCGGGTTTATCGAAACTAGACCTTTTCGAAAAACGGTTTATCGAAACCGATCAAATTTTGAAAGTTTTCGAAATATTGGATCGTGGGTTCGTGAAATGGATCAAACACCACACACGAACCAAGTTGGGCCAAGCCAATGGGCCGAGCCCAACCATGCACGGGCCGGTTTGGGCCTTGGAAGGCCCAAACCCGGCTTGCCGCCACTCTCGGCCTCGGCCGAGAGTGGGGACGGGCCCGGTCACCGCCGGCCTCCCCGGCCTCCGGTGACCTCCGTCCGGTACCTCCGATCCGGCTCCCCGAGAGTCTCTTCTCGGACCCGACAAATCCAATAATTTCCGAAAAATTCCAAATTTAATATATTTTTCAAAAGTAACATATTTCATGCAAATATCCCAAAAAGCATTAAAATCATGTTATCAACTTTTGGCATGAAAATAATCACAAAACCGAAATAAATTCAACAAGACAAAGATTAAGAGGGTAACCAACCCTCTGATACCACTGTAGGGTTTTGGAGCGTTCTAGATCGTCATCGAGATAGCGGAAGCAATAAAAGATAATCTACTCCAAACCTTGTCCAAGAACATTTAAACCATTAAATCCCAAAGCAAAATCTATTCCACAAGATATTTACCTTTAAGTCTTGTTTGAATCGATAAAGAAGAACGTTCGGATCTTCTTCTCTAAAACAAGTCCACACCAAGAGAATGATCTTCAAGATCCTTCACTTAATTGCCTACTAGAACAATTAAATGAAGAACAAGAGAGCAAGATGGAGGAAGAACACCAAGGTGGCCGGCCACAATGAGAGAGAAAGAGAGGTTTTTGTGAGTTTTGTGACTTAATCAATTAATGAAATAATGTCTTGCAATATATCTCATCATCCAACTCACAAGTATGGGTTAAAAGTGATTGGTATGGGCTTAAAGGAGCTTTAACCCATACCCCTTAAATCACTCACCTCTTAATCCACAACTACCAACTAAGCATGGTGTTGTGTGGCCCCCACATTGGCCCCACCAAGTGGGCCGGCCATATGGCCTTATTGGGCCCTTATTGGGCCGGCCATGAGGCTTCATGGGCCGAGCCCAATGGGCCCTCCCGTGTTGTCTCATGCCGCGTCCAAAAGTTTCCCGACCCTTTTGTCGCTACTTATCAAACAAAGTCCGACGCGATATCGACGAAAAACTCAATTTTTCTCGATTCGCTAATTATTCTCTCAAACCAAACCTATGGCACAAAACCTCCAGTTTTGTCCATATACTTCTCCTTAAGAAACATCCATGTTTCCTTGTCTCAAGTTATCCATCTTGTATGTGTGTGACCCTCTAGGCTCATGCCACCGTTGGCAGATCGGCGCAAGAATTGCTCTTGCCCGATCCATCATAAGTGGTCTCTAGTAAAACATTATGATTACCCAAGGTGCATGATGATCGATGATTCGACTTAACCTTTGTGCGTACAAGTCACCATCCTTTTATCTCTAGATATCCCGATTGATCACAAGGCATAGAGTCGTCTCCCTTGTTTAATCAATCATTGTTACTTGATATGCGAGATGACTGAGAAATGATAACCCGTATCATTTTGCATGGCCATGCTTTTCTCTCATTCGGTCTCCATCAAGAGGCCTTCTAACGGATATCTTTCCCATACCGTAGTATGAGGGATAAATCCCTTAGCCGTCTTTCGTGTCACTCATGCAACCCGTTCCGCCACCCAATCATGCCCTTCATAGCAATCCTTTTACAGAAAGCGTTTGGCGCAAGTTAAAGCCGTACGTTTATTGCATAGTGATCACAAAGACTCCTTGGTCTAAGGACGTCGTGACGAGCTATCGCATTTGAATATGTTTATGGCTTAATCTATGAAAACACTATTCAATGCGGGTCGTCCGATATCAATCACCTCATGATATCTATGATATGGTTCCAGGATCCCACATCCTTATGACAAGTAGAACTACGTCATTAAGAACCATCCTCATACTGGGCACTTTCAAGGAAGCATAGGTTGACCAGGGACTTGTTAAGTGTGATCCGTACAGATTTATGGTTCTACTACTTTAGTGGTCATAAATCAGATCATGCTTAACATATTACTTCAACATATAAGTAATATAAAGCCGTTTATATTTATACATCACAAACGATGATATTTGTACATAGACGTTTACAGGCTAATACCAATTGGACTAGGGCACAAATGCTATCACATACATCTCAGAGCCAAACGAGATAATTAGTTGATGACACAGGAAACTTAATTAAGGGTACAAATAGATTTTCTTTATTTGCAAGTGTATATTTTGTTTCTTTAATGTTAACAATTAGAAACAGAATCATCACATCAATTTTGTTTAATGTAAGTCAATAATGAGGAACAAGTGTCATAGTTTTTCTAAAAAAGGTCTTTCCATAAAACATGAGAGAGTCTCCATAAAATCAAGTGAAAAATTCCAGTTGGCTGCACCTAGATATTCTTGTTTTTCACCTGGGTACACCTAGAATTTTTATTTTCAGCTGACTACGCCTAGAATGTGCAAAATTTTCACTTTACACTTTCTGTCCAATTCTGTTATTTTTTAACGTTTTTTTCTTGTGAGACTAAAATGCCCTTAAGGTTAAAACAATTATTATAATTGGATTGAAAAGACTAAAATGCCCTCACATATTCATCTAATTTTCAAAAGCATGCCACCCACTCTCTTTCTCATTTTATTCATCCTCCCTCCTCCCTCTCCCTCTCTCACACCGATTCTCATATCAATTTATGGGGATGTGACACGACGTTGTCGCGGTGGTCCAGGAGTGGCACGGCAGCGGCGACAACGGTGGAGCTGAGGTGATGGGATGTGGGGAACGGTGGAGAGGAGCTTGATGGTGATGGAGATGGAGAGTAGTCGAGCTCTCTCCGGTCGCCGGCGATGTCACTTTCCGATTTTGTCTCGCCGGGAACTTTTGTAGTTCTAAAACTTCTTGTAATTCATGTAAGACAGAACATGCAAAACCTCACATCTAGCAAGAGCAAAACGAACCAAGCCCGACTCTATCCATGCCGGAGACGCGCCAAAACTGGAGCTCGCCGGAAAATATAGAAAACAGAGTGTCATAACCATAATGAAGCAGAAATGTCGTGCATACCTAAAGCCCACCTCTGAAAACGAGCAAGTTCCTCTCCCCTCCTCGACGCGCGAAGAAAAAATGAAAAAGTACTTGCCGAAGCCTCGTCGAAGCCCAGCCAGAGTGTCGTCGGAAATCACCGTGGAGCCTCGCCATTGTACTGAGTTTGGTATTTAAATCTTCAATTATAATTGAACGATGAAGAAGATGATGAGATGGTGGTGGAGTTGTATAGACAAAAGAGAGGTGAAAGAGAAGAGTGGCATGTCTTTGAAAATTAGATGAATAGGTGAGGGCATTTTAGTCTTTTCAATCCAATTATAATAATTGTTTTAACCTTAAGGGCATTTTAGTCTCACAAGAAAAAAACGTTAAAAAATAACAGAATTGGACAGAAAGTGTAAAGTGAAAATTTTGCACATTCTAGGCGTAGTCAGCTGAAAATAAAAATTCTAGGTGTACCCAGGTGAAAAACAAGAATATCTAGGTGCAGCCAACTGGAATTTTTCACTTGATTTTATGGAGACTCTCTCATGTTTTATGGAAAGACCTTTTTTAGAAAAACTATGACACTTGTTCCTCATTATTGACTTACATTAAACAAAATTGATGTGATGATTCTGTTTCTAATTGGTCAAACAAAAATCGAAATGGTTCAATTTTAAGTTTTAATGACTAAAGTACCCTTATGGGCCATTAAAATTTTCAACGTATGCCATTGGCAATGGAGATTTGAAGAGGAAGGACGAGTCGAGACGGTGGTCGATGACAGCGTCGTTGCCGGAGTCTCCCTTGCCGGAGACAAGGTCTTGTGTCTTCTTAAGAAACGGTGGTGGTCCCAGCTCCTGCAGACCCTCCAATGGCTTCGTCGGAGCCATCACCGTCGACGAACACGACGACGACACCAACCCATCAACAACTTCTTCTTCTTTTTCTTTCACTGTCACGCTCTCGACGTTGGTGTTTTGTTTCCTCAACAATGGAGGAAACTTAAAACCCAAATCTCCATCTCCTCCTCCATGGCTCCACCTCCCGAAAACCCCTAATTGTCGTCAAGTGGGCGACTCTCGCTTCACTGCTACATCAAATTCAACCCGGCCACCCTGAGAAATCACCACTTCCAACGAAACCCTATTTCAGGAGAGAGCTTCGAGACTCAATTCCCCAGTTTCATCAATGGGTCGGCAATTTTCGACCATAATTTTGAAGAACACTATCCACCCCCGTAAATTTGTTTGTTCGGTTTAGAGCAAAAACAGTTTAGGAATTGAGAATTATTACCATCCAGTAAACTATCTTGTTTAGGAATTGGGGATTATTTAAAATTTAGGAATTGGGAAAGAACACTATCCAGTACGGTGGAGAAGATGAACGGTTGAAGAGAAAGAGAGATAGGGTGAGAGAGAGAGAAAGAGGTGGAAGAAGAGGTCAAAATGGAAATTTCACCATTTGTTTTGAAATGACTATTATGCCCTTAAATTTAATTTTAGATTTGAGGGTATAATTTTAATTGCATATTAAATATAAGGGTAAATTCCACATGACCCCCCCTTAACTATACGCGTGTCTCACATGCCCCCCCTTAACTACAAAATCAATCTGTGAGGTGCCTTAACTATCCAAAAATCCCCCTTTACCTTTTTTTGTTGACTTTTTTCAAAATTCTGTTAAGTTTTTGTGAAATGACGAATATACCCTTCTATCTGAAAAATTAAAATAAATAAATAAAAATGAGTTTGAACTTTTTTTTCTAATTTTCTCGTTGTACAAAATTAAGAATAAAATTTTGTTAATAGTATAAATATTTTTTAAAAAGTTTTTTTTACAAAAAAAATTTAAAAATTAAAAATTACTTTTAACCATCGTTTTTTATTTTTATTAATTTTTATAAATATTTTTTTTAAATAAAAAATTAATTCTAAAATACTATTTTTATTCTTTATTTTGTACAACGAGAAAATAGAAAAAAAAAACTTTAAATCATTTTTATTTATTTACTTTCATTTTTCAAAACAAGGTTATTTTCATCATTTCACAAAAAACTTAACAGAATTTTGAAAAAAGTCAACAAAAAAAGGTAAAGTGGGATTTTTAGATAGTTAAGGCACCTCACAGATTGATTTTGTAGTTAAGGGGGGGGGGCATGTGAGACACGCGTATAGTTAAGGGGTGTCATGTGGAATTTACCCTAAATATAAACCAAATTGAACCAGAGATAAACCAAATTGAACCGGTTCAATAGTTTCAAAAACCAAGGACATTTTAGGCATTTTTGAGGTAGGTTGCCACAAAAAAATTGTTAGAGTACTAAAAAAGAGAACAAAATAGTTTGGGTATGAAATTGTCATTTCACTAATTAAGTGTAACAAAGTGTCATTATCCCTAAATAAAATAAGTATGGGCACAAATCCCTCGTACCAAATCTTGGCAGAGGTAACTTTATCAAATTCACAAAATTGATTTAAATATAAATAATCCATATTTTGCGTATACTATTCAAAAAATTAATGGTAAGGGAGCAAATCAAAATGGGCAATAATATATGTAGTACGCACAAAACCATGCCATATTTATAATATCAAATAATTAAAAAATTTAGATAATCGATGGAGCGGAAGCGTACTTGGATCGTGTTCGCGTTCATTGTTTGAAAATTATGGTGAGTTCCAAATAGCCTCACCTGAGAGCACCGTATGATAATTCTCTCTACGAAGGGATTACAGAAAACTGGAATGCTTATCGTGTGTTATATGAGACCATAGCCCTAGTTATATATTAGATCAAATAACTAGTTATGGTATTTACGATTTGTCCCATCATCAAATCGTAAATACTCCAAGAGCCTATACACGTATATTTTTCCCATGATGGTTATATCCCTAAACCCAAATCTTTATTAATATGCAGATCACTTGTAGTTTGGGCCAATTTAGATGATAGCCAACACTTATATTTTACGTGTGTGGCCCTCTTAAATAATTATTTTCAACAACAAGAGCATCAAAATCTTTTACTGATAGACAAACTGCCAAAGCCTTGAAGTTGATCATACTTCTAGCTTCCACAATTATAGTTAAAATTGGCAATGGAGATAAGGTGAAATGTGTGTCCAAATGTTGCATAAGCTGGCAAATACAGGGTGGGAAGTATCATTTGGAGTTCATAGTCATGGATTTGGGTGAATGTGACATTGTACTGGGAGTGGACTGGATAACTCAGTGGAAGGACATTAATTTCAGTTTTGAGAGAATATACATCTCATTTTTCAAGGAAGGGTGTTAGAGTTGTGCCCTAACCCAATGTAAAGTTATCCAAATTATGTAGTGTTTTATCATCATTCAGAATAAATAAAGCGGCATAATATTACTAATGTGTTGTAGTAATATATTAATATTATTTGATTTGTATCGTTATGTGTGTCATTACTAATAGTAGAACTACATATCAGATAGAATCATATTTAATGGGTCCCTCGTTAGTTAAGCTTCATTAGAAGCGACTAGTATGAGGTTAACTCTATATGATCACACTCTACTGGTCATAGCAAGGTAATGCCGGAGTTAGATCATAGATATCATTTGGGGAATGATATTGTGTTGGGTTTTTGTGCCCTACCACAATGTATTTTCAATCTAATCATGTAATAAAGATTATTAGTTGAAATAAAATCGGCATTAATATTACTAAGTGTTGTAGTAATATCTTAAGTATGATTTGATTTGTATTATTGATGTGTCAACACATAATAGTAGATCTACAGATCAGATAAAATCTTACTTAAGCAGTCCCCGATCAGAATAGCTTCATAAGAAGCGATCGGTATGAGGCTAACTCTAAATGATCACGCTCTACTGATCATGGCCAGAAGGGGGCTAGAGTTAGATCATAGTATCACCAGTCAGGGGTGATATAGGACGACCCGATCGTGAGTATGTTACATAGACACAATCATGAACATACTCATATGTCGGCTCATGAAATCACATCCTCAGACGGAAGGACCATTGAGGTCAATATGTAATGAGTGACGAGTTTGACGTGTGAGCAGATATAAGTTTAGGCCACTTGATGAGTACAACTGAAATACAATAGCATGGCCATGCAGTCGATACGTAGTATCAGTTATAATTCAGTTAACTCAGAATCAAGAAACAGGACAATAGAACGAGGATGACTTGTCTATGCCTCGTGGTTGTCAAAGATATCAAGAGGATAAAAGGATATATTCATGTACGATAAGGTTAAGTCGAAATCTCGATAATCACAAGCGTTGGGTAATCATGATGTCTTGCTAGAGGCCACTCATGATGGAAAGGGTAAAATGGTAATTTTACTAGTCCGCCGACGTGTCGTGAGCCTAGAGGGTCACACACTAAAGGTTGAGTAAAACGGATGGAATCATATGGAGGAATCATGAGAGAGACAATCCGGTTTTGGATTAAACCGGATTAGACCGATTTCGGTTTAGGATTAAACCGGAATCAAGAACGGTTTAGCAGGACTAATTAATTATAATTTAATTAAATAGATTTAATTAAATTAGCTAAACTGGGCCTAGCAAGAATGGGCTAAGCCAGAATGGGCTTCTCTACACAATTAATTAAAATCTTTGGGCTTTAAGCCCAATAAGTCCTTTAATTAATTAAAGTCCAAAAAGGGTTATAAAAGGGAAATTTTCAGATCTGAAAATTAAGAAATTATTTTACAAACCCTAGCTGTCTTCCTCTCTCTCTCCTTGCCAAGTTCGGCCGGCCCCTCCATCCCCGCTCCGTCCGTTTTGCTTACTTCGATCTTCTAGTAAGGATCGTTGTGAGTATCCCGGGATTGCTCTTCCTGTGTGGACGATCTTTAGAGGTTACTAAATCCTATTTAGTAACAAGGAGATTTTGATTCAAGGTAATACTTAATTTTAATCTAGTCTAGATCTCATGATCAATTCATGATCATGCAAGATCCGTATTTAAAACATGGAACTTTGAGGTTAATTTCTTGTATGGGCATGAAATTAATTGTCTGGAACCCTCAAATAATTCCTTCAGTGGTATCAGAGGCTTGGTTATGCATGATTTTGTATTCGAGCATGATAGGCTAGATTTAATTTTTGCAATTTAATTCGGTATTGTGAATTTGAAAATTGCAAACTTTATGATTTTGGTTAATGAATTAATTGCTGGAATTTTTTTAATGTTGCTAAAAAATTAAATTGATCGAGCTAGATCGGGATCGAGACCCGTGGAAGGCCGAGGCTAGCCGAGAGGCCAACCCCGGCGGAACCACGGGCCGATCGGCCGGAACGGATAGGCAGACCAGATCTGCCCGTGGCCGATCTGGCCGAGCCTCTCGGCTCTGGCCAGGGGAGGGCCTCGGCCCAACTAGTTCTGGCCAGGCAGCCCGCCACGGCCAGCCCTCACGGGCTGGTCGGCCACGGCGCGGCTAGCCTGGCAGCTAGGGTTTTGGCCGAACCCTAACTGGCCCTCGGGTCAATTTTGGTTCGATCAAACAAGTTGGATTTGGGTCAAATCCGACCCAGAAAAATCCAGAATTTTTCAGCAATTATTAATTAAAATTTCAGACCGGTTCGGTTTCGATAAACCAGCGCGTGAACCGATTTAATTCAGAAATTAACTGGTTCAAGAAACGGTTTAAATAAACCGTATTTTATGATTTAAATCAAGATAAAATTGGAATGAATATGCTTTCTTGATAACATGCTTGTATGATAACATGATTGTTTGATAACACGGTGTTTGCAACATGATTGCTAAGTTAGCCCGAATTTAGGATTTAATTTCGGTTTGCAACCTGCGAGTTGCTTATGTGTTGTAATTTATTAGTGACCTGCGTGTCACATCATTTATTTTATTTAAGTTAAATGTAATTACAAAGTCCCAAGATAAGAAGAACCGAAGAGAAGGACGGAAATCTCGAGGAGGCGTGGAGCCAGTGGGAGTCCAGGAGAATGAGGAAAGACAAGACCTAGTATAGGTTCTAGTTCATTCCAGTAGGGTTAGCGGGCTAGCCAAAGCAAGTTTACATTTATGTTTATGAATGTATGGATGAATGTGTGATTTAATTTTCATAAGTTCATGTTAATTAGATCATCACCCACATGTGTAAAGATTAATAGTAATTAGTTAATCGCGCACATGTAAACCGGAATTGAAATTATCTCTACATGGATTTGTAGATGATAAATTCAAATTAAGATCAAATTATGATCAGTGATAATGAATATTTAAAAGGCAAATAATTTCAAGTCAAGCTAGATACCGCCCACTTTTCATCACTTCGATTAGTTCTCAGACTCATGGGTGGATACGATTAACGTGGATCCATGAGAATGGGTTCTAATTAGAAGATGGACCAGTTTGCATGGGTGCGTGCGCATTAGCGTAGTAGCCATGCAGATTGGACCATGCGTTGATAATTGGTTGACTTGGCTGCGATTCTCAGATGATCTGAGCCAGGGTATCAGATATAGGCAAATGCCGTATACACACAATGTATAAGCCCTAGCCAAGAATCACATGGAATTGTGAAAGGACTGGACTGTCCTACTCGATTGTCCAAAACTGGGGTGATGAGATTAACTCACTTTAGTTTTGGGTATGCGGAGATCTTGGTTTAGATTCAGACACAAGAATCAGAAATGTTCATAGTCAAGTGTCTCTTACTTCAACTTAATTAAGAATCTGATCGAATTTTTTTCATGTATAGATTAAATGGCAACTTCGCTACCCAAATCAACACGTTCTGGCAGTGAAGCCTTAAAGTCTCTTCTGTCGAATAACAGGCTGACAGGGACCAATTTCCTGCAATGGGAGAGGAACCTAAAGCTTGCACTTCAGTATGACAGACAGGAGTATATCCTTACAGACAAACCTCTGATTGAGCCTGCAGATGATGCTAGTGAGTCCGATAAGAACGCTTATGACAAATACATAAGTGATTGACAAGACGTTGGCATCCTCATGGTCGGGTCCATGGAAAATGAAACCCAGGACCAGTTTATGCATCTCATGGGAGATCCCCAAGAGATGATGGAAGAAATTAAAATATACTACCAGAAGAATGCTCGCGTCGAAAGATACGACACTCTTAGGGAGTTATTTTATAGCAGGTTGAATGCTGGTGAGGCAGTGAGCCCACATGTTCTTAAGATGAAGCGGCTCTTTGATCGCTTGGCCAGTCTAGGTCATAAGTTCACAGAGCAACTGAAATCAGACATAGTCCTGATGTCGCTTCCAAGGCTTATGGAGATGTGATCACAAATTACAATCTCCATAATATGGAAAAGACCATCAAGGAACTACATGGAATGTTGGTGACAGCAGAGAAAGACCTCAAGGGCAAAACCCCTGAGGTTCTGATGGTCAATAAGGGTGTCAGTTTCAAAAGAGCTGGCAAACCTAATGGCAAGTCACCAGGACACTCCAACAAGGGCAAGGCACCAGTAGTGTCAGGTAAGGGTAAGGCGCCGATGCACCTAGCTGGGCAGATAAGGGCACCTAGAGGTCCGAGAATCCAAGCGGTTCCTAGAACCGAAGGGAGCACTTCGACCTCAGAGGTGGTCTGTTACTACTGCCAGCAGCCAGGTCATTGGAAGAAGGATTGCAGGCAGCACAAGGATTATGTGAAGAGCTTGCAGAAGGGAGGACACCCTTCAGGACCTGGATCAGGTATTTACGTTGTTGAGTATAATCTCAACACTACTTTCTAAGACACATGGGTAGTTGATACCGGAGTAGAATCTCACATTTGTGTTAATCTGCAGGATCTGGAAAGTAAGAAGCTCCTTTGGAAAGGTGAGCGGGATCTGAGAGTCGGAGACAACAGTTCAGTGTCAACGACGGCTGTCGGTTCTGTTAGTCTTAGGATGCTCACATGGCTTATATTAGTATTGGACGATGTTTTATGTGTATCTACGTTTTGTAGGAATATTATTTCAATGTCCAGTTTGGACAAACTTGGTTTTTTATTTGCCATAGACAATGGCTTATTTACTTAATCGAGAAATAATATCGTTTACGGCACTGCATCTATGGTTGGTGGATTATATATTTTAAATATTGATAACACTAACTATAGTTCAAACTATAACGTAAATAAGAGGTTAAAGTCGGATGACTCAAACCAGACAGTGATGTGGCACTGTCGTCTAGGCCACATAGGTGAGAAACGCGTCTCGACACTTCATAAGTGTGGGCTCTTAAGCCCGTTTGATTTCACACCAATCGAGAGATGCGAATCTTGCATTATGGGCAAGATGACAAAAGCGCCTTTTGGCGGCTTAGGTGAAAGGGCAAGTGATCTCCTGGGCCTAATACATTCAGACGTATGTGGACCCATGAGTACACAAGCCATGAGAGGTTTCAGATACTTCATAACCTTTACCGACGATTTTAGTAGGTATGGGTGTGTCTATTTAATGAGACATAAGTCGGAGTCCTTTGATAAATTCAAAGAATTCCAGAATGAAGTACAAAACCAGCTTGGTAAAAGTATAAAGGCACTTCGTTCCGATCGAGGTGGCGAATACTTAGATCAAGAATTTCTCGGTCACCTAAGGGATAACGGTATACTCTTAGAATTAACCCCGCCGGGAACCCCTCAGATGAATGGTGTTTCCGAACGGAGGAACAGAACCCTGCTAGACATGGTTCGTTCCATGATGAGTCACGCCGACCTTCCAATATCGTTCTGGGGCCATGCCCTAGAAACGGCCGCACTCATATTGAATCGAGTACCTACAAAGGCAGTGGAGACCACTCCATTTGAGGCTTGGCAAGGGAAAGCTCCCAAGTTGTCTTTTCTCAAGATCTGGGGGTGCGACGTTTACGTCAAGCGGTTGCTTGGTGATAAACTCGAACCCAAGGCAGATAAGTGTGTCTTTGTAGGGTACCCCAAAGGAACCATGGGGTACTACTTCTACAAACCCGAGGAAAACAAAGTCTTTGTTGCTCGAGGTGGGGTTTTCTTGGAAAGAGAATTCTTATCCAAGAAACCCAGTGGGAGTCCTGTGCTTCTTGAAGAAATTCGAGAAGACACAGAACAACCTGCAGATATTGTAGAGGTACCCGATGAGGTAAATGATCCAAGTCCTATTCCAACAGAAACTCTTGTAGGACCAAGGAGGTCTGAAAGATCTCGTCAAAACCCAGTCAGATATGGCTTCTTAGCCACAGAGGGTAATGACTTGATAGTTGTAGATCAGGATGATCCCGCAACAGTTCAGCAAGCCTTGGCCAGTCCCAACTCAAAAGAATGGCAGAATGCCATGGATGAGGAAATGAAGTCCATGAAAGACAATCAGGTCTGGAACTTAGTAGACAGCACACCTGGGATAAAACCCATAGGTTGCAAGTGGATATTTAAGTTAAAGACAGATATGGACGGAAAGCCTCAGACTTACAAAGCAAGACTGGTTGCTAAAGGTTATCGTCAAATCCAAGGTATGGACTATGACGAGACTTTTTCGCTAGTAGCTATGATTAAGTCAATTCGGATGATGTTAGCCATTGCAGCATATTTCGATTACGAGATATGGCAAATGGACGTCAAAACCGCATTCCTTAACGGGAATTTGCAGGAGGATGTCTATATGACCCAGCCAGAAGGTTTTGTCGATCCTAAACATCCCGAAAAGGTGTGTAAGCTGCAACGATCCATTTATGGGTTGAAGCAAGCTTCCAGGAGTTGGAACTTACGGTTCGATGAAGCCGTAAAAGAGTTCGGGTTCATCAGAAATCCAGATGAACCCTGTATCTACAAGAAGAGCAGTGGGAGTAACATAGTGTTCCTGGTGCTGTATGTCGATGATATACTGATCATGGGAAATAACGTCCCAACCTTGCTTGAGACCAAAGCTTGGTTAGGGAAGTGTTTCTCTATGAAGGACTTAGGAGAGGCCGCTTACATTATGGGGATCAGGATCTACATAGATCGATCCAAGAGAATTTTAGGTCTAAGTCAGAGCACCTATATAGATAAAGTGTTGAGAAGATTCTCAATGCTTGACTCTAAGAAAGGGAACCTCCCGGTAAGACATGGCATCAAGCTCAGCAAGAAACAGTGTCCTAAAACACATGATGAGCTTAAGAAAATGAATGGAATCCCGTATGCCTCGGCAGTGGGATCCATCATGTATGTCATGATCTGTACGAGGCCTGACGTATCGTTTGTCCTCAGCTGTGCCAGCAAATTTCAGTCTAACCCAGGCCAAGATCACTAGACTGCCGTCAAGTGTATCCTCAAGTATCTGAGGAGAACAAAGGACGCCTTCTTAGTGTATGGCGGGATAGAACGATGTGGGTCAGGAGCTTCTTGAGTGGATTAGATGTACTGCCGCGAACGTCTGATCCCGGGAACTTATGTTGTGACAACACGGGGGCCGTAGCACTTGCTAAAGAGCTCAGATTTCACAACAGGACCAAGCACGTCGAGAGAAAGTATCACATCATCAGAGAGATGATTGATAAAAGTGAAGTAGAGATAATCTACGTTTCAACGCATGATAATCTAACTGACCCCTTAACTAAGGCACTACCGCAGCCTAAGCATGAGGAACATGTCAGGGGAATGGGTTTAGATTGGAATACCAATTGGGTCTAGGGCAAGTGGGAGACTGTTGGGTTTTTGTGCCCTAGCACAATGTATTTTCAATCTAATCATGTAATAAAGATTATTAGTTGAAATAAAATCGGCATTAATATTACTAAGTGTTGTAGTAATATCTTAAGTATGATTTGATTTGTATCATTGATGTGTCAACACATAATAGTAGATCTACAGATCAGATAAAATCTTACTTAAGCAGTCCCCGATCAGAATAGCTTCATAAGAAGCGATCGGTATGAGGCTAACTCTAAATGATCACGCTCTATTGATCATGGCCAGAAGGGGGCCAGAGTTAGGTCATAGTATCACCAGTCAGGGGTGATATAGGACGACCCGATCGTGAGTATGTTACATAGACACAATCATGAACATACTCATATGTCGACTCATGAAATCACATCCTCAGAAGGAAGGACCATTGAGGTCAATATGTAATGAGTGACGAGTTTGACTCAGTCTAACGTCTCCTGTAAATGGGTTACAATAACGACTGTGATTGGCTCGATCACAAGTTACATAAGTTGGCTCAATGGATCGCTGAAGGATTTATCCCTCACACGGACGTGTGAGAAGATATCAGTTTAGGCCACTTGATGAGTACAACTGAAATACAATAGCATGGCCATGCAGTCGATACGTAGTATCAGTTATAATTCAGTTAACTCAGAATCAAGAAACAGGATAATAGAACGAGGATGACTTGTCTATGCCCCGTGGTTGTCAAAGATATCAAGAGGATAAAAGGATAGATTCATGTACGATAAGGTTAAGTCGAAATCTCGATAATCACAAGCGTTGGGTAATCATGATGTCTTGCTAGAGGCCACTCATGATGGAAAGGGTAAAATGGTAATTTTACTAGTCCGCCGACGTGTCGTGAGCCTAGAGGGTCACACACTAAAGGTTGAGTAAAACGGATGGAATCATATGGAGGAATCATGAGAGAGACAAAATCCGGTTTTGGATTAAACCGGATTAGACCGATTTCGATTTAGGATTCAACCGGAATCAAGAACGGTTTAGCAGGACTAATTAATTATCATCTAATTAAATAGATTTAATTAAATTAGCTAAACTGGGCCTAGCAAGAATGGGCTAAGCCAGAATGGGCTTCTCTACACAATTAATTAAAAGCTTTGGGCTTTAAGCCCATTAAGGCCTTTAATTAATTAAACCCTAGCTGTCTTCCTCTCTCTCTCCTTGCCAAGTTCGGCCGGCCCCTCCATCCCCGCTCCGTCCGTTTTGCTTACTTCGATCTTCTAGTAAGGATCGTTGTGAGTATCCCGGGATTGCTCTTCCTGTGTGGACGATCTTTAGAGGTTACTAAATCCTATTTAGTAACAAGGAGATTTTGATTCAAGGTAATACTTAATTTTAATCTAGTCTAGATCTCATGATCAATTCATGATCATGCAAGATCCGTATTTAAAACATGGAACTTTGAGGTTAATTTCTTGTATGGGCATGAAATTAATTGTCTGGAACCCTCAAATAATTCCTTCATATTGGACGACCCGTTGGGGAGTATGTAGCATAGATGCTGTCATGAGCATACTCACACATCGTAGTTTGTCATTGTATCCTTAGACCAAAGAGTCTTTGTGATCACTATGTAATAAATATCTAAGTTTGATGGTGCCTAACGTTATCTGTAAAATGTTACCTATAAGGGCTCTGATTGGCTTGGTTATGGATTACATGAGTGAACACGAAAGACGGATAAGGGATTTATCCCTCATACTCAAGTATAGGAACGATATCTGTTTGGGCCAGTTGATGAGTATGACTGAAAGGAATTGCATGGTCATGCAAGTGATACTTAGTATCAGTTTTCAGTCATCTCAGATATCAAGAAACAATGGTTGATTACATAAGGATGACGGTTCTATGCCTTATGATCATTCAAGATATCTAGTGATAAAAGGATAGTGACATAGACGATCATGATCATTGAATAATCATAAACGTCTTGCTAGAAGCCACGTATGATGGATAGGGTGAAACGGGGTTTCACGCCAATCTGCCAACTGAATCATGAGCCTACAGGGTCAAACACAAAGGACACGACCCGAAGCTAGTGAGTTGAAAGGATGAAAAGAGAGGGGTCACAGACCGTGGAGATGGCCACGGGTCTGTAGGGTTTTGGAGCGTTCTAGATCATCGAGATAGCGGAAGCATTTAACAAAAGCAACTCCAAGCCTTGTCCAAGAACATGAACCATTAAATCTCAAAGCAAAATCTATTCCACAAGAAATTTACCTTTAGGTCTTTGTTGAATCAATAAAGAAGAACTATAAGGTCTTCTTCTCTAGAGCAAGTCCACACCAAGGGGATGATCTTCAAGATCCTTCACTTAATGCCTACTAGAACAATTAAGTGAAGAACAAGAGAGCAAGAAGAGAGGAGAGAGGGGAAGTGGCCGGCCAAAGGAGAGAGAGAGAGAGCTAGTGAGTAAGTGATTAAATCCCTTGATATTTTCTCTACTTCATCAACTTATAAGCATGGGTCTAAAAGGTGAAAGTATGGGCTTAAATGTGTCATTACCCATACCCCTTAAATAACTCACCTCTTAATCAACAATCACCAACTAAGCATGGTGTGTGTGGCCCCACCCTTGGACCCACCAAGGTGGCCGGTCATGTTGGGCTTATTGGGCCCAAAATGGGCCCTTGTTGGGCCGGTCACGTGACTTCATCGCCAAGCCCAATGGGCTCGCCCATGTGGTTTCGTGTCGTGTCCAAAAGTCGCCCGACCCTATTTGTCGTCACTTATCAAACAAAGTCCGACGCGACATCGACGAAAAATCTCAGTTTTCTCGATTCGCTAATTATTCTCTCAAACCGAACCCATTGCCCAAAACCTTCATTTTTGTCCATGTATTGCTCGTCAAGAAACCTTAAGGTTTCCTTGTCTCAAGTTATCCGTCTTGTATGTGTGTGACCCTCCAGGCTCATGCCACCGTTGGCAGATCGGCTAAAAGATCTCTCTTGTCCGATCCATCATAAGTGGTCTCTAGTAAGACGTTATGATTACCCAAGGTGCATGATGATCGATGATTCTATTTAACCTTGTGCGTACAAATCACTATCCTATCATATCTAGACATCCCGATTGATCACAAGGCATAGAGTCGTCATCCTTGTTTAATCGATCATTGTTACTTGATATGTGAGATGGTTGAGAACTGATAACCCGTATCACTGGCATGGCCATGCTCTTTCTCTCAGTCACTCTCGATCAAGAGGCCTTTAACAGATATCTTTCCCATACCGTAGTACGAGGGATAAATCCCTTACCCGTCTTTCGTGTCACTCATGCAATCCGTTCCGCCACCGAATCATGCCCGTTATTGCAATCTTGTTACGGAAAGCGTTAGGCGCAAGTTAAAGACGCATGTACATTGCATAACGATCACAAAGACTCCTTGGTCTAAGGATATCGTGACAAGCTATCGCATTTGAATATGTTCATGGTTTAATCTACGAAACACTATTCAAAGCGGGTCGTCCGATATCAATCACCTCATGATATCTATGATATGATTCCGGGATCCCTCATCCCTATGACAAGTAGAACTACGTCATTGAGAACCATCCTCATACTGGTCGCTTCTATTGAAGCGTATATTGACCAGGGACTTGTTAAGTGTGATCCGTACATATTTATGGTTCTACTACTTTAGTGGTCATAAATTAGATCATGCTTAACATATTACTTTAACACATAAGTAATACAAAGCCGTTTTATTTATTACAAACGATGATAGTTGTACATAGACATTTATAGACTACTAGCAATTGGACTAGGGCACAAAAATGCTATCAAAGACTTCCTCCTGTTTGAGCTTTTTGTGGAGCTTTGTTTCTGGCATTTGTTGTGACATTCTGTCTACCCATTCGACTGAATCTTCTCATGACTTTGTTGTAATTTTTTGTGAGAAGGGCCATTGTAGCATCAATGTCTTCTTCGGAGTCAGAATCCTCAGGTTCTGGTTGCTTGCGTGTTGAGCTTTTGAAGGCAACTCCTTTATTCCTTTTGTCGATATTGGGTAGAGATAACTCATAGGTCATCAGAGATCCCATCAGCTCATCGAATAATAAGATCTTGAGGTCATGAACTTCCTCAATTGCAGTGATCTTCATCTTAAATCTAGGGCTAAGAGCACGCTTGGTTTTTTAACCAGTTTTTCATCAGACATTGGTTCTCCCATAAAATAGAATTCATTGGCTAGATCACGAATACAAACATTGAATTCTTCAATTGATTCGTCCTCTTTCATGACAAGGGCTTCGAAGTTGGTTGTCTAGTATTGCAGTTTTTGTTCTCGAACCTTGGTTGTTCCTTCATATGCAACTGCTAGGATATCCCATGCGGATTTGGCAGTTGTGCATGTGTTGATTAGTCTGAATACATTCTTGTCAACACCGTTGAAGATAGCATTCAGAGCTCGAGAGTTTTCCAGTGATTCCTCGTCTTCGTCATCAGTCTAGTCTTTTTTTGGTTTTGGACCGATAGGGTTACCATCATTGTCACTAAGTTGTGGAGTATTCCAACCATTGATCACAGCCTTCCATGTTTTGTCATCAAGTGACTTCATGAAGGCACACATCCGAGCCTTCCAATAGCCGTAGTTACTTCCATCTAGAACAGGTGGTCGATTGATGGATCTCCTTCTCTGGAATTGTTTATCTTGATCAAAATATTTGTTTAGGAACTCACCTAAAGCTGTAGGTGCCCTCTCTGATACCAATTGAAATTTTGATCAGCTAGTCGTGCAAGATGCCACACACAATGTTACGTATGAAGCTATAACACCGTGTATGACTTCTTGTGTTGACAACGCAGGACAGTAAATATAAAGCTATAAACAATGACACAGTAGATTGTTTACCCAGTTTGGTGCAACGTCACCTACGTCTGGGGGCTCTCAGCCTAGTGGAAAGGTTTCACTTATCAGTAATTCGTCAGAACATACAAGTACATGTGATCATCCCTAGACCTATACATTATGCTACGTTTTACAGTGCAACCTATCTCAGGGTCTCCCCCTGAATCCAAGACTCCGTCTTGATTCAACTCTTCGAGCAATCGCCTTGCTCTGTCGGTTCAAGTCGTCGTTGAACGTTGTGGGTGTGTGCAGTCTTTACTCATGCGATCAGTAAACCCTCAATCACCTAACTCTCAATAGTTATGGTGATGCACAATATCCTTAGCACAATCTGCAACCTCTCAGCCCGCAAACCTTCACGTCTAAGAGCTTCGCAAATAATTGCTAGGAAACAAATAAAAAACCACACGATTGCTAAGGTGGTAGCCTAAGCTTTTATAGCAATCGAGGATGATTACTAACCCTAATGGGTTTCCTCTTAATCACCGTCTTTCTTCTTTCTAGAATTGGAGTCGTTCTGTAATTTCCTAATCGTCTTCGTACTTCCTGCAGAATCTAGTCTTTCCTTTTTTCCGTCGCTCAGGATGTTTGCCGAGATATTATCAACAATGTCACACAAGATGTCGCATATGATGCTTCGACATTCTTTATGACATTTTCTCTAGTTCCTTAAAAATAAGCCAATCGCTAAAACCGTCGTAACTACAAACATGTTATCAAAAAATATGGCATGCATATCATAAAACCGAAACAAGTTCAACAAGACAAAGATTAAGAGGGTTAACCATCCTCTGATACCACTGTAGGGTTTTGGAGCGTTCTAGATCATCAAGATAGCGGAAGCATTTAACAAAAGCAACTCCAAACCTTGTCCAAGAATATGAACCATTAAATCTCAAAGCAAAATCTATTCCACAAGAAATTTACCTTTAGGTCTTTGTTGAATCAATTAAGAAGAACTATGAGGTCTTCTTCTCTAGAGCAAGTCCACACCAAGGGGATGATCTTCAAGATCCTTCACTTAATGCCTACTAGAACAATTAATGAAGAACAAGAGAGCAAGAAGAGAGGAGAGAGGGTGTTGTGGCTGGCCAAGGAGAGAGAGAGAGGGGAGTTGTGAGTGTGTGAATTAATTCCAAGATATTTCTCTACTTCATCAACTCATAAGCATGGGTCTAAAAGGTGAAAGCATGGGTTTAAAGGTGTCATTACCCATAACCCTTAAATCACTCACCTCTTAATCAACAATCACCAACTAAGCATGGTGTGTTTGGCCCCACCCTTGGACCCTCCAAGGTGGCCGGCCATGGTGGGCTTATTGGGCCAAAAATGGGCCCTTGTTGGGATGGTCACGTGACTTCATGGGCCGAGCGCAATGGGCTCGCCCATGTGGTTTCGTGCCGTGTCCAAAAGTTGCACGACCCTATTTGTCGTTACTTATCAAATAAAGTCCGACGCGACATCAACGAAAAATCTCAGTTTTCTCGATTCACAATTATTCTCTCAAACCGAACCCATGGCCCAAAACCTTCAGTTTTGTCCATGTATTGCTCCTCAAGAAACGATAAGGTTTCCTTGTCTCAAGTTATCCGTCTTGTATGTGTGTGACCCTCAGGCTCATGCCACCGTTGGCAGATTGGCGCAAAAGATCTCTCTTGTCCGATCCATCATAAGTGGTCTCTAGTAAGACATTATGATTACCCAAGGTGCATGATGATCGATGATTCGATCTAACCTTGTGCGTACAAGTCACTATCCAATTATCTCTAGACATTCCGATTGATCTCAAGGCATAGAGTCATCATCCTTGTTTAATCAATCATTGTTACATGATATGTGAGATGGCTGAGAACTGATAACCCGTATCACTGGCATGGCCATGCTCTTTCTCTCAGTCACTCTCGATCAAGAGGCCTTTAACGAATATCTTTCCCATACTGTAGTACGAGGGATAAATCCCTTAGCCGTCTTTCGTGTCACTCATGCAATCCGTTCCGCCACCCAATCATGCCCGTTATTGCAATCTTGTTACGGAAAGCGTTAGGCGCAAGTTAAAGCCGCACGTACATTGCATAGTGATCACAAAGACTCCTTGGTTTAAGGATATCGTGACAAGCTATCGCATTGGAATATGTTCATGGCTTAATCTACGAAACACTATTCAAAGCGGGTCGTCCAATATCAATCACCTCATGATATCTATGATATGATTCCGAGATCCCTCATCCCTATGACAAGCAGAACTACGTCATTGAGAACCATCCTCATACTGGTCGCTTCTATTGAAGCGTATAATGACTAGGGACTCGTTAAGTGTGATCCGTATAGATTTATGGTTCTACTACTTTAGTGGTCATAAATCAGATCATGCTTAGCATATTAATTCAACACATAAGTAATAAAAAGCCGTTTTATTTGTTACAAACAATGATAATTATACATAGACATTTATAGACTACTAGCAATTGGACTAGGGCACAAAAATGCTATCAGGGTCTATGGCCAGCACATGGGATTCAAAGACTGTCCTTGGCTTGGAGACCACGGGTCCGTGACCAAGTAATTGGCCACGGCACCTTTGGAGGGCCACGGTGCGACATGGATTGGCCACTGCCCCGTGGTGGGGTCTGTGGCGAGTCGAAGTGGGAATAATTTGCGAAAACGATCTCCGCAGAAAACCGCACAGTTTTATCCCATATAATAATTATTTTTTCTTTTCAGAAAAAAGTAACGAAGACATAAAGGAACATTAACAATTCAAAACCTCTCAAACATTTCTTCCTTCATTAGAGACTCACACTGAGAAAGAAGACTCTAGCAGACTCTTCATTCTCTTAGCTTCGAAGCAAGGCACGTCCGTGTGTATACCGATAGAGGACTGGTGACGTCTTGGGTTACTGATTCTTCCATTGAAACTTTCGGATCTTCAAAGGTGAAATCCAAACGTATCTAGAACTGCTTAGATCTTGAGTTAAATTTTCTGTTGCAACTTATTGATTGGATCCTCCATTTCCTTCAAAGGAAAGTTGATTGAGCTTAAAGAGGAAGAGACAAGTGAAGAAATCACTATGATCAACCTAATGAATGTGCAACAACAAGTGAAGTAAGGGGGAGAGTTACTGGTGGGGCAATTCTGCAAGATGCAAACCGAACGAAAATAGTGGGAGCCAGAAATTGCTAAACTGCTAGAAGAGAGCAAATTTGTGTTTGGAGAGCCTAACTCATTCCCACCTACGAGGGAACAAGATCATGCCATTCCACTAGTGTCTGGTAGTAACCTTCCCTCTCTTAACCCTTACAGGTACAATTTTGAGCAAAAAAATGTCATAGAAGGGTTGGTAAAAGAAATGATGGGGAAGGGAATTATCCAAAAAAGTTGTAGCTCCTTATTCACTTCCCATTATATTGATCATAAAGAAATATGGGACATGGAGATTTTGTGTGGATTTTAGAAAACTCAATGATATAACCATCAAGAACAAATTTCATATCCCTACAATTGATGAGCTCTTAGATAAACTTTATGGAAGCTGTATCTACTCCAAAATTGATTTAAGAGCAGGCTATCACCATATAAGGATGAAGGAGGCTGAGGAGCACAAAACTGCCTTCAAAACTCATAAGGGCCATTATGAGTACAAGGGTCAAGGTTATGCCATTTGGGCTAACCAATGCACCTGCAAGCTTCCAAGTCTTGATGAATAAGGTATTTAAAGATTTCCTAAGGATATTTGTCTAGTCTTTTTTATGATATTCTGGCTTATAACTCCTCATTCTGTGAGCATGTTAAGCATTTGAAAATGGTTCTCGAAAGGCTTAGGGAACACCAACTCTATGCAAAAATGAGTAAATGTGAGTTTGGGGTATCTATGGTGGAGTATCTAGGTCACTTCATTTCTCTTCAGGGGGTTTCCACAGATCCCTCAAAAATAGAAGCCATGGAGAGATGGCTTGAACCCAAAAACTTGAAAGCTCTTAGAGGATTCTTAGGGTTGACATGTTATTATAGAAGATTCATATAAGGGTATGGGGTATTAACAAAGCCACTGACTGAAATGATGAAGAAAGATAATTTCATTTGGACTGAGGAGGTGCATGAAAGCTTTAGAAAGTTGAAGCAGAAAATGATAGAGGCTCCTGTCTTGAGCCTTTCAAATTTTGAATTACCATTTTTATTGGAGACAAATGCTTGTGATAAGGGCATTGGAGCCGTGCTTATGTAGAAGGGGAGACCTATTGGCTATTTCAAGAAAGCATTGGGGACTAAGAGTCTGGCATTGTGTACTTATGAGAAAGAATTATTAGCAATTGTAGTTCCCAATCAAAAATTTGGACAATACCTGTATGGTCACGAGTTCACAATAAGGACTGATCAAGAAAGTTTGAAACTCATGCTAGAACAAAAACTGACTACTACCTTCAGCACAAGTGGTTAGCCAAGATCATGGGGCTAGCTTACAAGGTGGAATATAAAAAAGGAAAGGAGAATCTAGTAGCACATGCACTCTCCATAGTTCAACATCCAGAAGTTGAAGAATTTTATAAAATAACTGCAGTAGTGCCAATGTGGCTTCAAGCAGTACTGGACTGGACAGTTATGATGATGATGGAGAAGCTGAAAATTTGATATTACAATTAACTGTGGCACCAGATTCAATACAAGATTACAAGCTTCAACAAGGAATGATCTCAGTCAATGACAAGATTTATTTGGGAACTAGCACATGTATAAGGCAGAAGGTCATTGAAGCTTGCCATAACTCAGCCATTGGAGGACACTCTGGGATAAGAGCTACAACCCAAATAATCAAAAGTAAGTTCTAATGGCCTATGATGGAGAGGGAGATCACTAAGTGGGTGCCGGAATGTGATACATGCCATAAGTGTAAAGTATAAAATGTAGCCCTTGGGGGTTTGATTGCATTATGGTAATGATGGATAGATACACAATGTATGCCCACTTCATACAACTGCAACACCCTTTTAAAGCCTCACAGGCAGCCAACTTGTTTTTTGATCAGGTATTCAAGCTACATGGGTGCCTGACCACATAATGTCTGTCAGAGACAAGGTTTTTACAAGTGAATTATCAAAGGAACTTTTCAAGAAGTTGGAAGTACAGCTTAAAATTTTCACAGCTTATCACTCACAAACTTATGGCCAGACAGAGAGAGTCAAGTAATGCTTGGAAAACTATCTCAGGGGAGTAACTCATCAGTTCTCCAAACAGTGGGCTAAGTGGCTTAGCTTTGCTGAATATTGGTACAACACTTCTTTTCATTCTGCAATTAAGATGACACCATTTTAAGCATTATATGGTTACAAACCTCCAGTGATGTGGTTATGTGATTACAACTCTAAAGTAGCATCTATGGAAGAATTCTTGAAAAAAATGGAGTTGTTAAGGGATACTGTGAAGGAAAATCTGGACAAAACTAGAGAAAGGATGAAGTTTTTTGCAGACAAAGGCAGGACTGAAAGGCAATTCGAGGTTGGTGATTGGGTTTATTTAAGGTTGCAACCTTACAAACAAAACTCACTGGCTCAAAGGAGAAACATGAAGTTCTCTGTAAGATTCTATGGTCCATGCCAGATCATTCAGAATATTGGAGAAGTGGCTTACAAGCTGAGGCTACTTGCAGAGTCTAAAATACACCCAGTCTTCAATGTGTCTCTGCTTAAAAGGCAGTTGGGCCACAAGAACAAACTGGTAACCAAATTGCCAGAGTTCAATGATGAAGGCCAAATGAAGATTCTACTTTATCAGATTCTAGATACAAAAATGGTGAAAATGAACAATCAAGTTGTTATACAGAAGCTGGTGCAATGGGACAGGTCCATTGGAGAAGATGCCACCTGGGAAGATATCACTTGGCTGCGATATGAATTTCCAGAGTTGAACCTCACATTGCAGGCTTGTGATCAAGCTTGCTAAGGGAGGGGGAGTTGTTAGGAAGCTGAGAAATAATATAATAAAAGAGTAGGTTTAAGTTTTGTAGTCGTTGGGGTTAAGGATAGATTGGTCTTTTTATAAGTTTAAGTAGAACGTCGTCGTTTTGGGTTCGGGGTCTCTAAAGTAGCCGTTGCGAGTGTGAGCTCATGCTCTTTATTGTCTTCTTCCTCTAGATGTACTGTACCTATGCATTGCAGAACATGTGAGGGAGTGGGATGCAAGGGTTTGTTGGGTATATAAGCGTAGCGATGGGTAGTTAGGGTTTCATCTTGATCATTTTAAAATATTGCCTCTTTAGGAACCGACTCATTTAGGGTTTTGGTCATGTTTGAGAGTTTATTAATATCAAGTCCCAAATTCCTATCAGATTCAGTTAATTTATGTGTCTTATTGTTCAATAGCTTAACATGCTAACGTGGTCGGCTGCGCCACACCCTTAGAATCGTCGCCGGCGACGGTAGAACCATAAGCAACGTTTGGGAGGCTGCGGTGCATGACAAAGGAGGAGGGGAAGTAGTGGTGGAACTCCCAGAGAGCGGCGACGAGCTTCCGAGCAGAGGAGGATTGGTGGCTGCGGAGGCTATCGTGTGCAGGAAGAGGAGAGGTTAAAGTAGTAGAGGAAGAATAAGAAGAGAAAAGGAGGTGAGTCCATGGAGAGACTGGAGTAGATGGGGTCTGTCACTTCCCTACTAAAACTGGAGTAGACTGGTGAGTCCAATTACTTTTAGGGTTGTAGCATGAAGTATGATAGCACAGAGTACATCTTTGGAGCTCTCATGCTCTATTTTCCCAGAAGATTTGGGAGGAGTGTGACACCACCAATTCCAATTGATAATGTTAAGCCATATAAAACAAATATGGATTTATTCTATATCTATCAGTGAATCTGGGTTGATTCGGGCAACTCTAAGAAGAAGTGGTGAAAGAGAGTGAGGGGGAAAAGGGGACAATGGCAAATGTTTGAAAATTTAAATGTCATGCAAGGGTATTTAAGTCTTTTCAAACCAACTCTAATAACTCATTTACCTGAAAAGTGTATTTTAGTTATTTCACAATAAAAACTAACGAAAATAGACGGAGAGGGGCAAAGTGAAAAATATTGCAAATCTTAGGTATCTTCTTGCCAAAAAATATTATAGATGTACCCATACGAAAAACAGAAATTTTTTGAGGTAGCCACCTGAAATATGTTCCTATTAGAATTTGATATACGCTGTTCATGGTACTTATTTAATTCAATAACGGACTCAGATTTGAATATCTGCATGTAAGCTTGACTTCTTTTCCCGATGTCATCTTCAGAAAGATCGTCCCTTTCCCCTTGATATCTGAGGTAGCAGAGTTTCCCATATATATTTTCTCTGCATGCTCAAGCATATTCAGACTAGAAAAAGCATTTCTATCTGAACAAACATGGCGTGTTGCTCCAGTGTCTAGCCACCATTCCTTGTGGTTGGAGTCCACCAAGTTAACTTCTGAGATTACCGCAACAAGATCTTCATTTGTGTCCATTGCATTGATCTCTTGCCTCCTTCTCTTTGGAAGCCTACATTCGGTTGACTTGTGACCAAGCTTGTCACAGTTGAAACATTTTCCCAAAAACTTGGGTTGTGGTTTCTTCTTGAACACTCCTCCCTTTGGCCCAATTTTGTTCTTTTCGGCCTTATATCTCCTAGAGCTTTCACCATGCTCCACAAAATTTGCTTTAGCATCAAACCTTTTCTCAGTTTTTCTATTGTCCTCTTCGATACGAAGACGAACAATTAGATCTTCAAGACTCATCTCCTTTCGTTTGTGCTTGAGATAGTTCTTGAAATCTTTCCATCCATGTGGCAATTTTTCAATTACCGAGGCGACCTGAAAAGACTCACTTATTTGTATTCCTTCGTCATGCATTTCGTGTATGATCAATTGCAAATCTTGCACTTGACTCACCACGGTTTTGGAATCTACCATTTTAAAATCTAAGAACCGGCCCACGATAAATTTCTTGGCGCCCGCGTCCTCAGTTTTATATTTATGGGATAAAGAATCCCACAGTTCCTTGGCAGTTCTTTTTGCACTATATACGTTATACAATGCATCACATAAACTATTCAATACATAGTTTCTACACAAATAATCAGAGTTATTCCATGAGTTGAATGCTATAAGCACTTGAGGATCACTTTCATCCTCATGCAACTTTGGTCCTTCCTCGGTTAGCAACCTTGCTAGACCCAAAGTGGTCAAGTAGAAAAACATCTTCTGCTGCCACCTCTTGAAGTTCAAGCCATCAAACTTCTCAGGTCGTTCAGCATGATTTACCGGAACTGACACCGGTGTCATTGTGGTTGGCACTCGTGCCACAAGACCACTTGGGACTTGACCCGAAGGTACGTTCCCGGCCGCAGCCACGTTTCCATGTTGGCCCAAAGGCACAGGTATCTCCCCGACATTAACCATGTCGAGGTCTGTGGGAAGAGTTCCATCATTTCCATTCACACCGTTCATGTTTTGGGTTTCCATTTTTCTACAAAAGAAACCAATTAGTTAGTATACCGATATAGAGAAAAATTAGAAAACCTTTAAACTTTCGCAACCCGTTAAATATTTTATTTAATTTTTTTTTTAATTAAAATACACTTTAAGATTGTTGGAAAATATTATAAAATAATCAACAAGTTGCTAATATTAAAATAAAATTTAACAATAAAGTTTATAAATTGTAACTCAACCTTTTACCGAATACAAGTTCAACACCGTAAAGAAAAAAGTCGAGGCGTGTTGGACACTTTCCTTAAAGTGTATTCGCTCTCCCTCGGGTGTTGGATTCAGCGAGCGTACACCTCCCAGGATACAACGACTCCGAACTAGCACCTTATACCAAAGGTCTAGTTCAAGCGAACTAGAACTCGAACCTTTCTCTATCACCAACCGAACGAAGAAATGAAGAAGAGGGAGAACAATAACACAAGAATTCTTGAGTTTGGATGATTGAAAAATTAAGAGAAAGACCATCTATTTATAGTCTCATCTCTTCCACCTCTTGAATTCTAAGAATCAATGCAACCTTAAAGACAAAATTGAAAAGTTGTAACCTAAACATTCAAGAGGATGAAATGAGCATAACTCACATTCAAATTAGAATATAAAAACAATTTTTATTCAATATGGGAAATATGATTTATAATCATATAATATACAACAATCCCCCACATGAATAAAATTGTGCAACGTCAAAAAAAAGACTCGAGGAAAACTCGAACGAATTGGTGATAGATTCTCCGGTCAATACCTGTATAGGATAGGTAGGGGCACCTTTGAACCTTCCCTTGTGAGAAATCATGTCGACTTTACTAGCTGACCAATAGACTTGATGTCCTTGAATTGTTCTGCCGTTTGTGTAAATGATAACATGCCTCACGCAGATATCTTCCTGACTCAAGTTCAGTTCTCATGGTTATGTTCTTTTTGGTCATGAACATCTCCCTGGTTCTGCAAGAGTTTCTAAAGGATTTAGCCCTTCAATCCTCCTTTGAAGCGACCCCACTTCTCTCTCACATAGGTGATTTCTTATTTAAGAGTAACCCGTTTTACTCCGCTCGAACTATCAATAGTTTCGACGCATAAGAATCATTAAAAGCTTAAGTGCTTAACCTTTTTCTACGGGTGTCACTTTTTATGGCTTCCTTCCATAAAGGTCCCTCATCAGAGTTTACAGCCTCTTTATAAGTTTGAGGTTCAGCTTCTAGCATATAGGTTAGGAAGTCAGGGCCAAATGACTTTTCTACCCTTGCTCTTTTGCTTCGTCTAGGCTCTTCTAACCCATCATCCTCTTCAGAATGTTCATCTTGAACACGTGGTATTTCCTCATTATCCTCATGAATTCGTTTAGATAATCTCGATTCATCTAATTTCGGCTTATAAGAAAATACATGTTCATAAAACGTAGCATTTCTAGACTCCATTATAGTATTCTTGTGAATATCTGGGTTTTCAGAATAATACACAAGGAATCTATATGCACTGCTATTTTGTGCATATCCAATGAAGACACAATCAACTGTCTTAGGTCCTATCTTCATTTTCTTTGGAGCTGGGGCCATAACTTTGGCTAAGCACCCCCACACTTTCAAGTAGTTATATGAAGGTTTCCTACCTTTAAATAATTCATATGGGGTTTTATCAACTTCTTTTCGAGGTACCTTATTTAAAAGATAATTTGCTGATAAAACAGCTTCCCCCCACATGTTCTGTGGTAACCCAGAACTTATAAGCATCGCATTCATCATCTCTTTTAGAGTGCGATTCTTTCTTTCAGCAACACCATTAGATTGAGGAGAGTATGGTGGTGTAACCTCATGAATAATTCCGTGTTGGACACAAAAGGAGCCAAACGGTTCAACATATTCACCTCCACGGTCACTTCTTACCATTTTAATTTTCTTACTAAGTTGATTTTCAACTTCAGCTTTGTACATGGCAAATTTTCCTATAGCCTCATCTTTGCTTTTAAGCAGGTATACATAACAATATTTTGTACTATCGTCAATGAAAGTTACAAAATATTTGTTTCCACCTCTTGTTTGAGCAAACTTTAAGTCACAAATATCACTGTGAATTAGCTTAAGAGGTTTTGTTTTCCTTTTCTATAATTTTGAAAGGTGTTCGCATTTGTTTTGCCTCTACACAAGTTTCACACTTGTGACTATTATCGATGTTGAATGTGGGTATATGATCCAAGTGAATTAATCTACGTATAGAGTTATAATTCACATGACCAAGTCTACCATGCCACAAACTACTTGACTCAAGCATATAAATGGAAGACTTTTCTTTATTCATTTCATTTTTCTTGATGGCCATTACATTCATTTTCATCATGCCATCAGTTACATAGCCCCTACCCACATACATTCCATTTTTGGTCAACACAATTTTCTGAGACTCAATTACAATTCGGAACCCATGAGTATCCAGTAATGTCCCAGAGATAAGGTTCTTCCTGATGTCGGGCACATACAAGACATTTGTAAGCTTGACTTCTTTTCCCGATGTCATCTTCAGAAAGATCGTCCCTTTCCCCTTGAAATCTGAGGTAGCAGAGTTTCCCATATATATTTTCTCTGCATGCTCAAGCATATTCAGACTAGAAAAAGCATTTCTATCTGAACAAACATGGCGTGTTGCTCCAGTGTCTAGCCACCATTCCTTGTGGTTGGAGTCCACCAAGTTAACTTCTGAGATTACCGCAACAAGATCTTCATTTGTGTCCATTGCATTGATCTCTTGCCTTCTTCTCTTTGGAAGCCTACATTCGGTTGACTTGTGACCAAGCTTGTCACAGTTGAAACATTTTCCCAAAAACTTGGGTTGTGGTTTCTTCTTGAACACTCCTCCCTTTGGCCCAATTTTGTTCTTTTCGGCCTTATATCTCCTAGAGCTTTCACCATGCTCCACAAAATTTGCTTTAGCATCAAATCTTTTCTCAGTTTTTCTATTGTCCTCTTCGATACGAAGAAGAACAATTAGATCTTCAAGACTCATCTCCTTTCGTTTGTGCTTGAGATAGTTCTTGAAATCTTTCCATCCATGTGGCAATTTTTCAATTACCGAGGCGACCTGAAAAGACTCACTTATTTGTATTCCTTCGTCATGCATTTCGTGTATGATCAATTGCAAATCTTGCACTTGACTCACCACGGTTTTGGAATCTACCATTTTAAAATCTAAGAACCGGCCCACGATAAATTTCTTGGCGCCCGCGTCCTCAGTTTTATATTTATGGGATAAAGAATCCCACAGTTCCTTGGCAGTTCTTTTTGCACTATATACGTTATACAATGCATCACATAAACTATTCAATACATAGTTTCTACACAAATAATCAGAGTTATTCCATGAGTTGAATGCTATAAGCACTTGAGGATCACTTTCATCCTCATGCAACTTTGGTCCTTCCTCGGTTAGCAACCTTGCTAGACCCAAAGTGGTCAAGTAGAAAAACATCTTCTGCTGCCACCTCTTGAAGTTCAAGCCATCAAACTTCTCAGGTCGTTCAGCATGATTTACCGGAACTGACACCGGTGTCATTGTGGTTGGCACTCGTGCCACAAGACCACTTGGGACTTGACCCGAAGGTACGTTCCCGGCCGCAGCCACGTTTCCATGTTGGCCCAAAGGCACAGGTATCTCCCCGACATTAACCATGTCGAGGTCTGTGGGAAGAGTTCCATCATTTCCATTCACACCGTTCATGTTTTGGGTTTCCATTTTTCTACAAAAGAAACCAATTAGTTAGTATACCGATATAGAGAAAAATTAGAAAACCTTTAAACTTTCGCAACCCGTTAAATATTTTATTTAATTTTTTTTTAATTAAAATACACTTTAAGATTGTTGGAAAATATTATAAAATAATCAACAAGTTGCTAATATTAAAATAAAATTTAACAATAAAGTTTATAAATTGTAACTCAACCTTTTACCGAATACAAGTTCAACACCGTAAAGAAAAAAGTCGAGGCGTGTTGGACACTTTCCTTAAAGTGTATTCGCTCTCCCTCGGGTGTTGGATTCAGCGAGCGTACACCTCCCAGGATACAACGACTCCGAACTAGCACCTTATACCAAAGGTCTAGTTCAAGCGAACTAGAACTCGAACCTTTCTCTATCACCAACCGAACGAAGAAATGAAGAAGAGGGAGAACAATAACACAAGAATTCTTGAGTTTGGATGATTGAAAAATTAAGAGAAAGACCATCTATTTATAGTCTCATCTCTTCCACCTCTTGAATTCTAAGAATCAATGCAACCTTAAATACAAAATTGAAAAGTTGTAACCTAAACATTTAAGAGGATGAAATGAGCATAACTCACATTCAAATTAGAATATAAAAACAATTTTTATTCAATATGGGAAATATGATTTATAATCATATAATATACAACAATTATCACTTAATTTAAAGAGTACATGAAAGCGTGTGATGGATGTAATTGTCGTTTAGGGGTAGAATAGTCTTTTGCGGTCTGCGCGTTGAGTTATTTCACATATATATTTGGTCATACGTGTTTGAGGGCACTTCTCTTTTTATTAAATAGATTTCCTTTTTAATCCATTAATTACTTTCTCTTTAGTTTAGCCCACAGAGGTTATAGGAAGATAGGGTCTATCATGACATGTGTGATGATGTACTGATATTGAGTATATAAACAATATTTATGGGCTACTTCACTGTCAAGGCAATGTTAAAAACCCCAAACGTAATATATATGTATAGGCTACTCCAATTTCAACCTTTTAGCTTAATATAGACATTTCTTATAAAATCCCTCTAGTACTAAATCATTTTGTCAAAGATTCTTTACACAAGTCTTATAACATACTAATTAAGTTGATTGTATATTAATTGTTACAGAGAAGAAGTCCAAGGATAAAAGCAAAAGTAAACATCCCAAACATAAACCCAATTGGTGACTTCTCATGAATAGTATGATAATGTTCTCATAGTCAGGACTTGGACGTTTAAGTAGTATTTTCAGGATCTTGAATTTGTCGTACTTGAAATGGTTTTGTGTAAGTATGTTATGAGCTTAATAACGAGCTCGTATGCAAAATTCATGGTTAGGCATACAAATTTATTAAATTAAACTCATATTTATTAGGGCTCAAGCTAACTTATTTAGAAAATGAAAATTGTTTGACTTAGGTTAAAATGAATTTATGCAGTCAAGCTCGAGAACAACTATTTTTATCAAATCTAAGAAAAGGTAATAAATCAGGTCAACTTGATTTAATCTATTCAGTTTTCAACACAAACATATATTAAAATTTAATTTTAATAAATAAATATATATAGTTAAATATATAATAAATAATGCGTCGGCTCGGGAATATCAAATCTTTAATATTTGGATTTGAATTTAACTTGTTTTAAAAAGTCCAACTTTGAGTTTAAATTTTACTTAAATTCTTTTACATAGAGCTCAATCCAAACAGTTAATGATTAATGTTCAAGCAACACTAAAATCATGCTACATGAATGTCGAGAGAGTCATGAATTTTCTAATAAGATCAAATTATTGCTATTATTTAATCTTACCTGAAACATGTGATGATCATCAAATTAGGTAATAAAATTGAATATGAAAAAAATTAATATCTTCGATCTGATTGCAAATGAGACACTAATCATAAATTTCGGTCTAATTTTATTTCATTATCATTCTTGATACACAAATGATTCAAAACTTTTCATGATAATATATGGGTAGGTTTCGTTCAAAAAAAAAATTAAATCGACTCAAATAAAATTGTTTTTTTCAAACTTAATACAGTAACTCTACTAATTTTAATATTATATTTGTGTATTGTTTTTTTATCATCTTAGAATTAACCTATTTAATTTAGTAGATCGTATTTTAAAGAAAATTTTCTATTATCTCCTAATCAATTGAGGCGGGGGATGGGGAGGGCCGATCTGGCCGGATGGAGGAGCGATGGTGGGAGGGATCGAGAGGGACTGGGCGGACCGGGACGGGGACACAGGGGCGACGGTGGAAGGAGGCCGGTGGAGCAGCAGGACGGGGACGGGGGAGGGAGGCTCGGGGGTCCGGGGAAGGGCATCTGTGACCAGGAAGCATCGGATAGGGCTGTGAGGGGTGAAGAAGAAAGGGAGACGATGGAATTAGGGACGAGAGGAGGAAAGCAGAGGTGTAGAACAACGCCAGGAGGCCGAGGGGACGGAGGGAACGGAGAATCAAACAACAGACCAATAGCTAGCCAAGGAATGGAGAACCAAACAACATGCCATAAAGATGAGTCCAACATTCGAGATTCGGGAGAGGATAAGGGTGATCAGAGGAGGACGGAGCCGGATGGACTAGACGAACTCCAAGAGCGATGGAAGCACATATCAATAGATGGAGAAGAGGAGGTTGGCTTGGTAGTTGAAGAATCGGAGGAGGACAACCAAGAGGACAATAAACTCTGCCTAGTAGGGAAGCTTATTGTTGACAAACATTATGACTTAAGGACGTTCAAAAATCTCATTGCAAGCTTGTGGCAACCTCAACATAGAATGTCAATCAACGAGGTAGCTCATAACCTATTCATATTTCAATTCTACGATGAGCACGACATGTCAAACGTCCTAGAACGAGGCCCGTGGACTTTCAATAATGTCCAACTACTGCTGGAACGCCTCCCTAAGAGGTCCACCCTGGAGGGGATGGAGGTTCGCTTCTGCCAAATATGGGTACAAATACATGGAATGCCAGCCCACTTAAAAACAATGCAAGTTGCAACACGAATCGGGAATGTGCTGGGAAGAGTGGTGAGACTGGATGAGGCCAACTTCACAGGGCATTGGTGTTCCTACATCCGTGTAAGGGTAGAGATGGAAATTAACAAGCCCCTGATAAGGAGGATGTGTGTACAGGACTCTAGAGGAACAGGGCATGTGGTTAATTTCAAATATGAAAAGCTCTCATCGTTCTGTTTCATTTGCGGTACCCTAGGACATGGGGACAAGCAATGTCAGGAAAGGCGGGAGGGACAGACGGACGCTGCCCCAAAACCCTATGGAACATGGCTGAGAGCCGAGCCAAAAAAGAACAAATACACAATGTGAGATAAATATCTCACAAACAGCCCAGGGAAGGGGGGAAGTGGGGGACGTTAGGGGAGAGGAATAAACTCAGAGACACGGGCTGAGTCCAGTCAGAGCAATACGCCCTCGAGCAGTGTGAGGCCAAGGGCAGTCCAAGCAACATACGAGGAAGATGAAACATCAACTGAAAGCAGAGGATTAAAGCGAAGGAGAATGGAAAGAGGTTTTGATCTCAATCAGGACACGCAATCGGCGGGACCAGCTGAGAGGTCCCACAAAGGACAATGAGTATCTTGTCTTGGAACTGCCGGGGGCTTGGGAACCCCCGGACGATACAGTTCTTGCTAGAAATGGCAGTATCAAAGAGACCCAATTTCATTTTCCTATGTGAAACATTTTGCACCCAGGCGAGACTGCAAGCTTTGTGTCGAAGGCTGGGGTTCGAGGGAGTCTGGGGAGTTGAACCAGAAGGGAGAAGTGGAGGGCTGGTATTATTCTGGAAGGATGGCAAGGGAGTTTCAGTTCTCTCATCCTCACGAAGACATATCCATATATCGGCAACTCTGGGGGACAGGGTACGGGTAAACTTAACAGGGGTATACGGGGACCCCAATAGACATTACAGGCATCTCACGTGGGAGCTAATCAGAAACCTAGCGGGAGGTTCGTCCTTCCCCTGGTGCATAATTGGGGACCTCAACAACGTGGGAAGCCAAGAAGAAGTCAGAGGATGTCAACCGTATCCTCAAGGACTGCTAGAGGGTTATAACACATTGCTAGAGGACTGCGGACTCAGGGATGTGGACTTGATAGGTCACGGGTTTACATGGGAAAAGAGCAGGGGAACCAGCCAGTGGAAGGAAGCGAGACTAGATAGAGCCTTGACAAACAGCGCATGGATCAATGCATTCGAGAACACCAGACTGACTAACCTCAGATTCTCGACATCTGACCATAGCCCCATCCTGCTGACGGCAAGCCACCAGACCCACTATCGGACATGCCACCTCTTCAGATTCAACAACGAATGGCTGCAAAAACCCGAGTGCGCAGGAGTGACCTTGGCAGCATGGGAGGAGGGTGGGGGCCTACCACTAATATATCGCCTGGCTCATATCAGGGAAAGACTACAGAGCTGGGGGCAAGAGGAGAATAGGAAGGCGCGGTCTGAGATAACGACCCTGCAAAAGATGGTGAAACATCTGCGGGGCAGAAGGGATACGCAAGGCATTGAGGAATATGAAAGAGAAGCGACAAGACTAAATGATCTTCTCCGTGCTAAAGAAATTCATTGGAGGCAGAGATCCAAGCAGTTATGGCTGGAGGAGGGCGACAGGAATACATCATATTTCCATAAGTGTGCCTCAGAACGGAGAAGGAGGAACCACATTGACTCACTCGAAAGGGCAGGGGGAGGAAGAGTGGGGTGGGGTACGGGCATCGAGGAGGAAATCTCGGAGTTCTACGGGAGACTCTTCACTGGGGGAGGGGTGGACTGCAGGGCAGTGATTGACCTTGTTCGGCCAACCATCACGGAGGAACAGAACACTTCACTGTTGAGACAAGTAGATGAGGAGGAGGTTAGAGTGGCTGTTTTCGGGATGGATTCCTGCAAATCCCCGGGTCCAGATGGTTTCAATCCGGCTTTCTATAAGGCGAACTGGCCGATGATAAAAATGGAACTGGTCGACATGGTGCAGAGCTTCTTCACTTCAGGGAACCTACCGGAGAAGATAAATGATACGAACATTGCCCTGATCCCAAAGAAGCAAAGCCCACAGTCACTAGGGGATTACAGGCCTATTGCATTATGCAATGTATTGTACAAGATAATATCGAAGGTCATGGTGAACAGGTTCAAGGAGTCAATGGATGGCGTTATCTCAACGACGCAGAGTGCTTTCGTCCCGGGTAGACTCATAACAGACAACATAATAGTGGCTGCAGAGGTCCTGCACCATGTAAAGAGGAAAGCACAAGGCAATAGAGGACTGATGGCCCTAAAGCTTGACATGAGCAAGGCCTACGATCGGGTGGAATGGAGTTTCTTGTACCAGGTGTTGCAAGCATTGGGCTACAACCAGAGGTGGATTGAACTAATCCAAGCATGTGTATCCTCAGTCACATACTCGGTCACCACATCAGGACATACAATAAGAATGCCAGATCCGTCAAGAGGGTTGCGCCAGGGAGACCCCCTCTCCCCCTATCTCTTTCTCATTTGTGCAGAAGGCCTATCCAAATTACTGCAAGAATTTACACGGACGGGGGCTCTGCATGGAGTAAAAATAGCAAGGGAAGCGCCTGTGGTTTCTCATCTCCTGTTCGCGGATGACAGCTACATATTCTGCAGGGCTACTCGGGGAGAGGCGGAACAGATAGTACGGTGTCTCCTTATCTACGAGAAGGCGTCAGGTCAGCTAATCAATAAGGAAAAATCCTCAGCATATTTCTCTCCGAATACCCTCTTCTCTACAAGGGATGATATCATGACCGCTCTGGGGTTTAGGGAGGAACGAGACCCTTCCACATACCTAGGCCTCCCTAACATGATAGGGAGAAACAAGACGCGGGCCCTGGCCTATGTGAAGGAGCGTGTGGCAAAAAAAATGGCGTCCTGGAGTAATAGATTCTTGTCCTCCGCAGGAAGAGAGGTAATGATTAAGTCCATTCTACAGGCACTCCTAAGCTACTCAATGCAGGTTTTCATGTTCCCACAACGCCTCCTAGATGACATAGGCAGACTGTTTAACAAATTCTGGTGGAGGGGAAAGGGAGGAAGGGGGGGAATCATGTGGAGGAAGTGGGCTGACATGTGCAAACACAAGGAACTGGGGGGGATGGGTTTTCTCAATTTGAAGGAGTACAATCTGGCTCTCTGTGTGAAACAGGCCTGGAGGATCCTCACAAAACCCAACTCACTGCCGAGCAAACTACTGAAAGGAAAGTATTTCCCACATTCTTCTTTCCTTGAGGCCCCGCTGGGTCTCTCCCCGAGCTACATTTGGAAAAGCATCTACGAGGCTAGGTCAGTAATCCGGGAAAAGGCAAGACTGAGCATCGGCCCAGGAAACTGTCTAGTAGTGGGAACCCCATGGTTAGGAGGGGAGGCTCTAACTATCGCGGAAGACCCCGCCATCCCAGCGGGCATGCGGGTTTCTGACCTGTTCACCCCGGACTACAGAGCATGGGATGCAGGGAAGGTAAGAGCACTTTTTGACCACGACACATGTAAAAAAATATTCTCTAGCATTCCTAGCTGGTACGGGGACAGGGACAAATGGTATTGGGATGCGGACAAATCTGGAGAATACTCAGTGAAGAGTGCATACCGAGCCCTCTGCCAAATGGGCAACATCTGGTGGCCGCCAGGGCCAGGCGACAAGTGGAAGGAGGTGTGGAAGTTGCAGGCCCCCCCAAAAGTAAAGATCTTTCTCTGGAGGGCTATATCCAACCTGCTTCCAACTAGGAGCCGGCTAGTAGAAATGGGGCTCCCCATAATAAACGTGTGCCCCCTGTGTGGGGACCCGGATGAGACTGTAAATCACATTTTCCTCAGGTGTAGGGCCGTAGAGCCGATTTGGGGGGATAGGCTCCTACGATCAATTAGAGGACGGATAGGGCCACACCCGGTCCTCACCAGTTGGAGTTCTTGGCTGGAAGAGGAAAACGAGGCTAGTCTGTGGGCAATCACGCTATGGGCAATATGGAGGGCTAGGAACCAAGCAATCTGGAAGATGGAAGCCTTCCACCCAGCGAGAGTGGCGGCAACAGCGAAAGGGTTCCGTCGTGCCTGGCTAGCGGTAAAGCCCCAGGGTGGTGGCACATGCACAGATCCAATTGTGACAGCATCACCACAAGTGTGGGCCCCACCACCCCCAGGACGACTAAAAATAAATGTGGACGGGGGAATAGACATCCAAGGGGGAAACTGGGGCAGAGGGCTTATCTGTAGAGACTCAGAAGGCCGCATCATGGGAGCTCTGTGTAGACGGTTTACGGGTTATCTCCATTCCGAAGAGGTGGAGGCCGTAGGTGTTAGGGAAGCTCTCTCTTGGGCAAAAGGACATAACTGGAGTTCGGTAGAAGTAGTGACAGATTGTGTTCGGGTGGCGAGCCAGGTTCGGGGAGGAAAACACTTACAGAATATGTTTGGGGGTATCATCCACGACTGCAGGCGGCTACTCTCAGCTTCTGATAAGAACATATCTTTATCTTTTTCCCGTAGATCATGTAATAAAGCGGCCCACGAATTGGCCAAGTATGCGTTAACTAACAGTAGTTGGAGTTATGGTGAGGGGGCTGTCCCACCAACTGTAGCCTCAGCTGTCCGGCTAGATGCCGGGTTAGTTGCTATATATTAAATAAAATTCGCGTTTCCTTTAAAAAAAAAAATAAATCATTATAATAAACATTAATTAACAAGAGAAATGAGGTATAGATGTATGGTACATATATACACTTCTTATAACAATACTAACACTAAATGAACTCATTTACCCGCTCGATCGGGCTTCTAAGTTATGAAATGTATATAAATTACTGCAATAATTAAAACAAGATAATGAAAATAACGAAAGATATCAAGACGTGACGGACAAAGAGTCGTAACAAGTTTTTATTTATTCACTATTATTTGTCGCTTCATAATTTTAATCATGAGCCACTGGCATTTTTTTTCATTAGTAACGGCGTATGCAAATACGCCGTTACAGACCAAATATACGCCGTTACAAATTGTAACGGCGTACAAATTGCCGTTAGACGATACGCCGTTACAAAAGCGTCGTTACAAATTGTAACGGCGTACACAGGACGCCGCTATACCAACACGACGTCGTTTTGGCGAGCCGTAAACGTCGTTGACGCCGTTAATTTTGTAACGGCGTATTATTTGACAAAATACGCCGTTACTAATTAGACGGTGCCGTTTAGACGACTTGACACCGTCAAGTTAGTAACAGCGTATTTTGTCAAATAATACGCCGTTACAAATTATTAAAACAATATTTTTAAAACCACTTTGTAACGGCGTACCCTATATAATACGCCGTTACAATTTTTTATTTTTTGCAGATTAAAATTAAATTAAAAATTCAAATTCAAATTCAAATTCAAATCCAAATAAATAAAAATTACAGTTGTTTAAATAAAAATGACATGAATTAAACTACGACGGTGGAGGACCAAAGTTGGAGAACATGTTCGGGTCGTAGGGGGGCAGAGAAGGATTGGCTGTTCGCATCTGCTCGTACATCCATTGAAAGCTTCTTCGTTGAGCTTCCATGTTTCTTTCTTGAGCTTCGAACCTCTCATCTTGCCGCGCAATATGCTGCGTCGCCTGGCTGAGCCTATTTTGCATATCTTCGAACTCCTCTGGAGACACACCGCTGGAGGATTGGCAACGTTTTCTAGATCTGGCCTGTACCTGGTAATCATCTCCAAATCCCCGAATTTTGCGTCCTCGGGGGAATTGGGCATCTAATCGTCCCGCGGCAAGCTTTAGGTCGTGACAATGCTGATTCGCTAACATCATCACTTCAGTCTCCTCCGCTTCGGTCATCCTTCTTAAGTTTCCGTGCTGGTCTGTATTGGTCGGGTCATGCCTCCAATCCAGCAATGCCCTCTTAAGGTATATCTGTATCAAAATAAAATATGAAATTAATGAAAAAAAAATAAAAAAATAAAATATTAATATAACCTATAAAAGAGCTTACGCGTTTCGGCTTGTTGTCCTCCTCCTGTAACAGTTCTGCCTCAGAAGCATCCTGTTCCAGTTCCTGATTAACCAAAAGCCAAGTCTCAATCTTGGCGGAGATATTTGTATTTCCTAACTCTTCTCTCTCCGTCCAAAGAGTCCGATATGATTTCCGGCCGGATCGATGGTTAATCTTGTTGCCGCTGAAGCGTATTTCACTCATATGTTGTCCAATACTACCTACACCCTAGACATTTAAATGAGCACAGAATTAAAATTAGATAATTAATGTTTCATACAAAGTGTATGAAAGTAAGAAAATACCTCGTTATCGTCAAAGTGTTTGACGAGCCACCGCCATTGTGCTTTTTTCCCTCTAAATATGTTGGGAATGCCATTGCGGTTCAGATAGTCAGGCGAGACGTAGAGTTTGTACCATGCCTTCATATTTGATTTCCGCTCTTTATAAGCGGACCACGCCGTCTCGCGAATCTACTTTTTGAGTAGATCTGAATCCGCGGGCAATTCATAGTACCGCTGTCATAAATAAATACATATTTGTAAATATCCAAGTTATTTAAATCCGGGCGATAAATTTAGAAAGTTTTGAAATTACCCGATTTTTTCTCCAAAATCTACGGTACTCGGACATAGGAAGATCGCAAAACAACTGGTAGGAAGCGTCGCACTCACGTGCAAACTTACCTACAATATGTTTAATCTTCAAAATAGTCTAGGCCTCGTTGATTCCGGGGGGGGGGGGGGGGGGGGGGGAATACTCCACGGACACTGTAACTCCGCGTCCCAAAACAATCCCAAAGGCCCCCCGTTCTTGGGTATTGCCTCTTCTTCCAAGTCTAGGCACACGTCTTGTTTTGGATCGACGTCCTTCCTGGTCATCCAGCTCTTGGTATTCAAATAATTCGGCTGCAGCTTGAAGTCGAAATACAGCTCCTTATCCGGCGTCTCGTCCCACTCTAGGGAAACAAAACCATATTCGTTCAACGGCGGACTAGGCGTAGAGGATGCTCCTACATTCGAGGGTTCGCAACCCGTGAATGTAGGCGGCACAACCTGGTAGCCCCAACCGAAATTGGGGGTCGGCTGTGGAGGTAAGGGAGTGTAGCAATCCCCATGATCAGGGGACTCCCCACCAACAGGCGGCGACGGAGGCGGTGTGTCGAGCGCCGATTGCTCGTAAGCCTAGAAGAACTTCGGGTCCATTAACTCATGCCTCGGTGCCCGAGCATGAGACTTCTTCTGTCGTTGGTTTGAATCGCTTGACGAGGAGGCCATTATATCTAAAGACGATTTAAAATTTATTAATCGTCAAAAAAAGAATTTTGAATTTTACAAATTACCAAAAATGCCCCTAAGGGGCATTTCGGTGAAAATTACCAAAATGCCCTTAGAGGCATTTCCTTCAAAATTACGGAAATGCCCTTAGGGGCATTTTTTTTAAAAATTACCGAAAATGCCCTTACGGGCATTTTTTTAAAATTTACCGAAAAAGCCCCTAGGGGCGTTTTCGGTAAAAATTACGGAAATTCCCTTAGGGGCATTTTTTTTAAAATTACCAAAAAGGCCCCTAGGGGCGTTTTCGGTAAAAATTACGGAAATGCCCTTAGGGGCATTTCCTTCAAAATTACGGAAATGCCCTTAGGGGCATTTTTTTAAAAATTACCGAAAATGCCCTTATGGGCATTTTTTTAAAAATTACCAAAAAAGCCCCTAGGGTCGTTTTCGGTAAAAATTACGGAAATGCCCCTAAGGGGCATTTCCTTCAAAATTACATTTCAAATAATTTCAAATTTTAAAATTTAACATATTTTACATTTCAAATTTAATTTAAAAAATCCTACAAATCTAACATATTTAACATAAATTAACATATTTGTAATTAACATATTTATCCAAAAATTTAACATACAATTAACATACAAAATTTAACATATTGAACATATTTGTTAAATTTAACATATTTAACATCTTTAACATAATTTAACATACAATTAACATATTTGTAATTAACATACAATTATTTTTAACATATTTAACATATTCAAAAATTTTAACATATCTAACATATTAAAAATTTTTAACATATTATCCCTAAAATTTTAACATATCTAACATAATAATTTAACCCTAAATAAATGAGAGAGATAAAATACTTACCTGATCTGGAATAGGAAACGGCGACGGAGACGGAGGTGGCTGGCCGGAAAACTTGAAGGTAGAGAGGCAGAGAGGAAGAGAGGCAGTGAAAAATTGAAGAAAGGCAGAGGAGATCAGCAAGAAAAAGACAGGCAGAGAGTAGACGCGGAAGAAGAAGAGGAGTGGGGTCAATTTATACCCCAAATGTGTAACGGCGTATTTATGGTAGTAGTATCAACTCTCGTTGTTCCCCTCGACCGACAATCTGCATATTAAATTTTAATATTAGTTGCAGTAATTAAGCTGTATGAATTGTAACATAAGAGATATATTGTACTTACAACTTTTCCCCACTCAAACATGAATGACATAACTCGGTCTTTTAGAGATTTTCTAGGGAATCTTTGAACGAATCCTGCTCGATGTGATTCTACGTACTTATCTGCTTCGTCACAATTCTCAACAACAGTCCAATTCGCCCAGAACATCTCGGATGCGCTCAATTTCTCGTTTTCGCACCACGCTTTTTATTTAACAAATGTTTCCCTAGCTGAAGTGGCGCGGTTTAGGTACAGCTGAGTGAAGGTGACAGACTCGTGCATCAAGTACTGTTGGGCTATACAACCTTCTGGATATCGAGGGTTTCGCACACTTTTCTTGTACACGTCAAGTTGCCTACATTCAAAATATGAATGTTAATGTGATATTCAATTATACATTTCAATGGTAATAGGAAATGAAATTACCGAAGAGAAGGATCATACCGTTCAATTGGAAACATCCAAGTGAAATGAACTGGGCCGGTCTGCATAACTTGATCCGGTAGGTGTAGTAGCAGGTGAACCATAATGGTACAGAATGATGGAGGGAAGATAGTTTCCAACTTACAGACTAAAACCACCATATCTTCGTGCAATTTTTTTAGTGTTTTTTTCGTCGGCTCCCTCGTGCACAACACCTGGAACACCCTGCCGAGGTCTGCTAATGCTTCTGCCACATGAGTCGGAACGTACTTCTGAATGACAAGGGGGAAGATGCATTGGATAAGCACGTGACAATCGTGGGTCTTAAGTCCGAGAAACTTGTTCTCATCAGGATTGACCTTGATCTTCAAACTTCCCGCATATCCGGAGGGGAACTTCACTGCTCGGATATGCTCAAGTACGGCCTTCCGGTGTACACCCTTGACCCCATAAGGCGCATCAGGGAGCTCCCCGTCCTGGCCCACCCATTGGTCTTGGCGCACATTCTGTTTCTCGTACGTTCTCCTCGCTTTCTCGTCATCTTTAGTCTTCCCCGCTAGTCCGAGAACTGTACCTATGACGTTGTCGCACACATTCTTTTCTATATGCATTAAATCCAACGCATGTCTCACTCTGTGAGTTTTCCAATAGGGCAGCTGCCAGAAAATGCTTTCATGAGACCAACAAATAGCTAAACCTGTTCGTTTATTGTGCTTCAGGTGTAGACTAGGCTCGAGCTAAGTATGACGCCTAATAGCCTTCAGTATGGCAGTCCTTGAATACCGCTTAGGCCTTCTACGAGTCTCGATCTGCCCGTTAAATGCCTCCGGGACAAAGCGCAGTGGGTGCTTCGGAGGTAACCACCTACGCGCACCTTGGTAAGATATTCTTGAGTTACTGCATGAAGAGTCGATGTTGTCCAAACATAAGGGACATGCTTTATAGCCTTTAGTGTTCATGCCACCCAACATTCCCATACCCGGAAAGTCACTGATTGTCCACATCACAGCAGCCCGCATTATGAACGGCTCTTTCTTGGAAGCATCCCACGTGACAACTCCATTTGTCCACAATTGTTTCAACTCATCAATCAATGGACGCATAAAGTTATTCAAACATTTACCAGGTGATTTTGGACCTGATACCAACATGGTGAGGATGTTATACTCCTTCCGCATAGCCATCGAGGGCGGAAATTTCAACGGGACAACAACTACAGGTCACAAACTGTAACTCGCAGCATTAGGCCCAAATGGAGAAAACCCGTCGGATGATAAGGCCAGCCGCACGTTTCGGACTTCTTCCGAAAATTGAGGATATTTCCTGTCGAACTGAATCTAATCAGCACCGTCCGATGGATGTACTAATACGTCATCGTTCTCCTTCTCCTGCTCACCGTGCCATCGCATCCACTCAGCCGTCTCTTCCGCAAGATATAACCGTTGAAGTCGAGGAGTCAATGGGAAGTACCACAACGTCTTCTTCGGAACTAATTTTTTCCCTTCCATAGTAAACCGTGGTTCTTTACAAACTCCACATTTTTCCAGACCGGAGAACTCTTTGTAATACAAAGTGCATCCGTACAAACATGCGTCGTATTTCACGTGTGGCATTTCGATGACCTTCATTATCTTTTTTCGCAGCTGCGTAGCTAGATGGAAACGAATTAGGTTGTGGTAACATACAACATTGCTCTTTCGCGACCTGGGTAAAAGCCGCGTCTGACATCCCGGTGCTCTGTTTGATACACAACATCCTTAACATCGCTTCCAAAGAAGTATCCTCACTAGTGACAGCGCTTGTGGTTTTGTACAACGGCTGTTGTGACTCCGTCACCAACCGGTTGTACGCCGTCATCTTCGCTTTAGCAAGTCCGGCCTCGACTTCGGTCACCGAACTTATCTCCAATTGTGGGTCCTCGTCCTCGTACTCATCCTCGTCGTTCTCGCCTTCATCTTCGCCAATTCTTACATCTCTAGATGGATCTACATCATTCACGAACTGATGCACCGGATCGACGTACTCTGGAGTGTGCGCCGACGTCGAACAAGGGGGATTATGCGAACTTGACGGGAAACTCATATCTATATTTCGGCTCGAACTAGGCCCTCTAGCTTCGCCGTGATGGATCCACACACTGTACGATGTAAGGAAACCTTTCTTCAATACATGATCGCAAATGGTGTCCATATCGTGCCAAGAATAATTACAACATCTAGTGCACGGACACTTGAAACGTCCCATGCCATCTGTTCGCACGTTTCGTCTCGCAAATTTGACGAAACTGCTTAATCCGTTCATCCACTCCTCACTCATCTTACGGGATGTTATCCACCCACGATCCATTCTATATATTATACAAATAACTACGGTTAATAATCAATTAGAATTGACTATATTTTTCAACTATAACAACAATTAAATTATTTAATTATTATCATTATAACAACAAAATTAATGGAATAATCTACGTGCATTTAACCTAAATTAATAAAGTACATTACATAATGCATTATGAATAAAAAAAATGTACGTACCTGCTAATATGGAGAATGATGATATGAACCGTAGTATTTTGAGAGAGAGTTGTCGAAAAATGGAGATGATATTACGGAAATGCCCTTGTCGGGAAATATAAAGTAGGAGAGAATTGGGAGAAAAATGTGGGGAGAATGGGAGAAGGTTCTGTGAAGATTTATACATTAATTTTGTAACGGCGTATTCAGGTAAATACGCCGTTACTAATTAACGGTAACACAACGGCAGAACGGTAATATAACGGTAACATAACGGGAAGATTTTGTAACGGCGTACTTACCTATATACGCCGTTACAAATTAGAAAGAGTAACGGCGTACGCAATAGTATACGCCGTTACAATTACGCAATAGTATACATCGTTACAATTTGTAACGGCGTATACTATTGCGTACGCCGTTACTAATATTTTTGTAACGGCGTATGCGTTATGTATACGCCGTTACTATAGAAAAATCTGATAGTGAGCTCCATATCACCATTTCATATGTGTACCTTGAATCTTCATATATACTACAATATTGAATTTTCGTACCCTCGTTTGTTTGCTTCATGGTATCATGTGTTAAAGTTTATTCAATATCTTAATATTAATTAATACTCCTATTTACATGAGCATGTTTTCTATTGATAGGATGCGTTTAGTATGCTTGAATCATGATTTTCAAATAGAAATATTGTGATTCTAATATAAATCAATTAATTGTTGATAATGAACTTAAATTCAATACGAACCCAATAGCCCAATAGCCAAATAACCATTAATAGATAGAAACTTGAATTTGAAATGGATAACTAATCCAAATTATTAATATTAATTCATAGATGAAAACCCAAAGATATGTTTTAACAGTACAAAGATTAACAATAATGCTTTAAGTAAATTATTGATGATTTTACCCCTCTTCCACTTGTGATTTTGGTGGGTGGGCAAAAAAATAATTCAATCTCTTCCACATCTGAGCAGTCTCGTTCTGCTCCGTTCTCACTTTGTGGCCTTCTATTGTCCTAAATAGAAGGTCACTCACAACAAATATGTCACGTGAGGAAGACTAATGTTTGAGATGGACGGTTAGTCTGAGATGATTCATATTCTTGTTTGGGCATAATTATATTAGTTACATTTTTCATTATAACAAAAATTATTCAGGAATAATTGCAGATAATTACACATGACTAAAATATATTTTTCATTCAGGTACATTTAAGGTTTAAAAAAACGTTAGACACTAGTCGGGGGACAGCACCTGAAAGGATTAATCGGATTCGTATTTTATTATTATTTTAGTTTATTTTGAATATAAAAATAAATTATATTATATAAATATAAAAAATCAACAACGACCACGATTAACAATAAACAAGATATTTCAACAACATCCAGATGAATCAGTCGGATTGTTGAATTGGTTATCTATAATATTATGATGGTGTTGTTTTTGGGCATATGTTTAGTGGTTCTCAAATACATCTATGCCCCTTTAATAGTTTAGACCTGTCCCTGACCCAAAATTTTGTACCCTATTTTTTCTTCACTCAGACTCAATATCACGCACGCAGCCCATCTAGTGACACCGATGATGTGCCTCGACGTCTTTCACCTACGCCTAGACGACCGCCTGACTGGCCTCGACCGCCAGTCCGACTCAGGACCGCCCCAATATTGGAAAACGAGGCGGAGAGCTCGCAATTAACGCTTAGGCGCCGCCTAGGCCATTTTTTGGAACACTGGTGTCACACCCGAATAATTTATTCTAAATATTTGCGGTACGTGCAACACTTAGTCACGTGTGCAACTCGTATGCTTGTGTTAAGTCAGCCTTTACGCTTGCAAAGTATTTGCAAGTAGTGCAGAAGCGTTACTCGGATCGTATTCGATATGAGGCAAGATGGAAGTATGGGAAATCATCCCGATTTATGTTTTTATTAAGAAAATGGGAGAACTATACAAGTTGGAGTACAAGAATGTGGAATTTTTGTTTAAATTCCCAAAATGAGTTCCTACACCTCTATTTATACCTAAAAGATTGGCCAAGATTGGACGACCAAGATTGGCCTTTTACAGGGTTCCATCTAAATATCTAAGATTTTTCTATGGAACCTTCTAGAATTATAAAAATATCAACTATTCTAGAGAGTTCCACAAAACTCTCCAATTTTGGGCAATTCTCCAAGATTCAAGAGAATTTTGCCCAAACCCATCAATTTGGGCCTCTTGTGCCATTTGAGCCGCAAGTCCAAGAACCCGCGGGTGAACCCAAATACATACAAATCAGTCCAAGTGGCACTTGTAGAGCCCATACTTGGAAGAAAACGTGCACGAATCCGAGTCTACTCTCTCGATCCGTGACATCCTCCCCAGCCCATTCCGTCGACATCCTTGTCGACCTACCTTTGCGGTCCCCATGGGAGAGATTTGCGAATATTCCCCCGTCCGTTGCGAGCACTTCGTCACTCGCTTATGCTTTCTTGCTCTCACTGCAGGAGGAATCGCTTGTTGACCACTATCTTGTACAAGCCTTCATCCTCCTGCAATGTAGGCCTACTCGGCGCAGTCCGTCGCGCCAGTTGCGAACAGTCCGTCGTCCGCAAGTTGAACGCCTCGCGCCTACTCCCAGGTTGTGCGCACCCTTGTGCTCGTGATCCACGCGTGCATGCTTCTCAATCCGTCGAGAAGCCTCCGACACTTTCTATCGTGTCTCGCATCCTGATGGCTCTGTGCCCAACTCTAACTCTTGCGCTTGCGCCTTTTTCTCATGTTCTCCGCAATCCATCGAGAAGTGTTGGGTACAATCCGTCGTGCCCGTGGACAACCTTTCTTTGCTTGAAATCCTCAATCGCCGAGGAGTTTCATTCAGCAACCCCAGTTTTCGTTTGACGTCATGCGTTGCCTCATCCCTCGACTTTTCTTTCGCAGAATCGTCGCTTGTCTGTACCATTGATCCGAGGTGCAGACATTGCACATTGGTTGTTTGTTGATTTGGTTCCTCCTTCGCGAGCATCCTAGCTAACCTAGCACGCATTGGACAACTCATCGTCACATGATCTTCGTCACATATGAAGCACCCTGAATGTCCATTCATTCGTTTATGCTTCCTCGAGCATGAGTGTCCTCCCGATGGACTTCTCAGACGGATGCGCTTGCTACTTCCCAAGAAACTTTGCACCTCGCAGAACCTCCTATCTGCGCGTGCCTCCTCCAACTACTCCTTCATCACTGCAAGCTGACCCTCAAAGCTTGCTTAGAGCTGGCGAGTGCGTCTATAAGTTGTGCCTCAAGTGCAACCGGATCATGCTATAAGGAGTCGCGGATGTCCCATACCATGTCACAAACCTCTTCCAGTCGCGTCTCCAGTGAAGCCTTGAGCCCATTGACGCATTTACTTATTTCACCCAGATTTCCCATACAATCTATGAGCTCTTGCTCGACAATGTAAAGCCCATCCAAGGCATCTCCTATGCTAAGGCAAAGCTTGGCCAAAATCGAATCATGTGCGCAAAGTTTTGTTGTGTACTTACCTCACACGCCTACTGTGTTTGGTTGCGCTTCAATCTCCCGCTCAAACGCTTCAACATCCACCTTCATTGACGTCATGACGTTGCCTTCGGTTTATCGAATGCAACTCTGATATCACTTGTCACGCCCCGAATAATTTATTCCAAATATTCGCGGTACATGAGGCAGTCAGTCACGTGTGAAAGTCCTATACTCGTGCTAAGTCAGCCTTTACGCTTGCCAAGTATTTGCAAGTAGTGCGAAAGCGTTACTCGGATCGTATTCGATAGGAGGCAAGATAGAAGTATGAAAAAATCTTCCTGATTTATGTTTTTATTAAGCAAATGGGAGAAATATACAAGTTGGAGTACAAGAATGTGGAGCTTTTATTTATGCCCCAAATGAGTTCCTACACCTCTATTTATACCTAAAACATGTCATATTGGACGGTTAGGATTCAACCAAATGGACGGCCAAGATCTGCCTTCTAGAGGGTTCCACCTAAATATCTAGAATTTTTCTAGAGAATTCCGTCCAAACCCATCAATTTGGGCCTCTTGTGCCATTTAGGCCGCAAGTCCAAAAACCCACGTATGAACCCAAATACATAGAAATCTGTCCAAGTGGCACTCGTAGAGCCTATACTTAGAAGAAAATGTGCAGGGATTTGAGTCTACTCTCTCGGTCAGTGACACTAGGTACACTTAGAGTTTTTTTTAAAAATTATGTGGGTCACCTTAACAAAACTTTTATCACCGTTCTACATTATATAATCCTTTTATGTGAAATGACAAATTTTCCCCTCCATTTAATATCAAATTTTACTTACATGTCAATTGTTAGAGTTATGCCCCAGTCTAATATAAAAGTGATCTACAGATGTAATGTTTTATCATCTTTCCGAATAAATAAATCGGCATATATTACTAATATATTGTAGTAATATATCGAATGTAATTTGATCAATGTCATTATGTGTGTAACCACTAATACTAGAACTGTAGATCAGAAAGAATTACATTTGATAAGTCCCTGATCAGCTAAGCTTCTTTATGAAGCGATCAATATGAGACCAACTCCTTGTGATCGCGCTCTACTGATCATGGCAAAGTATGTGTCGGAGTTATATCATAGATATCATCGGGTCGATGATGTCGGACAACCCGATTGTGAGTATGCAACATAGATACCGTCATGAGATACTCACATATCGTAGCTTGTCATTATATCCTAAGACCAAGGAGTCTTTGTGTGTACTGTGTAATGAATCCCCAAGTTTGACCTAGTCTAACGTTACCTGTAAAAGGGTAGCCATAACGGTTATGATTGGCTTGGTTATGAATTACACTGGTGAACTCAAAAGACGTCTGAGGGATTTATCACTCATACTCCCGTATGAGAAAGATATCCGTTGAGGCCACTTGATGAGTATGACTGAAGGAATAGCACGGCCGTGCAGGTGATACCTTAGTTTCAATTTTCAATCATCTCAGATATCAAGAAACAGTGATTGATAAATTAGGATGACGATTCTATGCCTATTGATCAATCTGGATATCGTTTTGATAAAAGGACAGTGACATGTACGATGACAGGTTAAGTCGAATAATCGATAATCACAAACGTTGGGTAATCATAATGTCTTGCTAGAGACCACTTATGATGGAAAGGGTAAAATAGTAAGTTTACCAATCTGCCAACGGGTCGAGAGCCTAGAGGGTCACACGCATTAAGTACAATACGTGACAAATAAACATGGATGGAAATTGGGAGAATCCGGTTTAGCTAAACCATAATTAGAACTCAATTATATGAGTTTTAATTTAGATTTAGTTAAATGGGTTTGAAGCCCATTTAGGGTTTTAATTCATGAATGGGGAAAGAGTTCAATTATGAGTTTAAATGGGTAAGTTGTGTAATTATTTATTTAAAATTCAAAATAAGATTTTTTGTGATAAATTTTTATAATTACACAATATTTCATTCCATAATTTTGGCATTTCTTCTCCCAATTCCCCCCTTCATGGCCGACCCTCTCAAGCATTCCTCCATAGGTTTTTTCGTTCATTTCTTCTTACATCCATTAGCAAGTATGTGAGAGAAAACCGACGGTGGTTGTTGTGCTTATGTGAACTCGATAGAGAAACATTACTTTGTGTCTTTAATCGATTAACAAGTAAAAATTTCAGATTATAAAATTTTATAACATGCTAAATTTTTCATTAAGATTCATGTTTTCTTTTGATTCCCATGGTTCGATTACGCTCCGCTGCATGAAATTATTGTTTGGAACCTATATGAATCCCTTTCAGTGGTATCAGAGGATGGTTGTTATGAGATTATTTCATTATGTTTAAATCTGGAATTTTATTTATGTTCTTGAGTTCATCATTTGAATATGCATGAAATTGAAAAAAAAATTCAGATTTAATTGATTTTGAAAAAATTGCAAAATTAATTTTTTAGGGCTGTTTCGGGTTAGCCATGGTCGAGCCATGGCTAACCAGGGTCGAGACCCTTGGTGGACCATGGAATGCCCTAGGGCAGACCATGGTCGGCACCAAGGGCCGACCAAGTTGCCCACGGGTGACCATGGCTGCCCTCGAGGGCCACCATGGTCGTTGCCACGGGTGCCCATGGCACCCTCGCGGGCCACCATGTTTGCCTCGCGGGCAACCAGTGTCTGCCCAAGGGGCGACCATGGCAGCCCTCGCGGGCCACCATGGTCGCTCCCGTGGGCGACCACAATCAGTCCCGCGGGCGACCATGGCAGCCATCGCGGGCCACCGTGGTTGCCTCCACGGGCGACCTCGGTTGGGCCAGTTCAGCTCGACCAGATTCGAGCTGAACCGGCCGGTTTGCGAAAATATTTAAATCCCTAAATTTTTATTTTTCAGATTTGGTTCGGTTTCGATAAATCAGAATATACCGGTTAAAAATTCAATTAATTAATTAAACCGTCCAGTTTCAATAAACTGGAATTTTTCCACACTTAAGAAAGGTAAAATTTGGAAAAAAATTTTGTTTGATAAGCATGCTGAGTGATCACATGATCTTTGATAACATGATGTTTTCCACATGATGTATAGCTAATCCCTCTAGACTTGTATTTTAGTTTCGAATTTGCAACTTGCGTGTTGTTATGTTTTGGGCTGTAGTAAATACGGCTTGTGTGTTGTAATTTGTAATTTATTTATTTTATTTAAATTTGTAATCACGAAGACCGATGTAAGAAACAAGTCAAGAGGAAGACTCGAAGTTTGGAGGAGGCTCGAAGCCAGTGAGAGTCCACAAGAATGGAGCAAGTCTGGACCTTGAAGACCAAGTCTTTAGGATCAGTTTTGCTAGATTCTTATAAACTTAAGATGGGCTTAGTTATGCATGATTTACCGTTACATTTGTATGTTATATATGTATGAATGTATGATAGCTTAATATACACGTTTATGTATGATTAGCTATCACCCACATGCAAAGATTAAAAACCGGTATTTAATCAGACTTGCATGTAACCTAATAAGGGATCATCTTTGCATGAATTTGCAATTGATGATTCCAGATTAAGATTGTATTGATATACAATCAGACTGTTATAATTCACTTAAACGCAAATAGTTACAAGTCAAGCGTGATACCATCCAGGTTTGGGCACTCAAAAGGGCTTTGAGCCTATGGATGTCGGTACGCCTCCGCGTAACATTCATAGAGGAGAAGTCTGGATGAGATGGACAGTTCTATGTGGGTGTGTGCGCCTCCGCGTAGTAGCCACATTAGTTCTGTTCATAGTTCAAGCTTGGTAGACTTGTCTACGATTGTCAGTTAGGGCTGACCTAGGGTATCAGTATAGGGTATGCCGTGTACTTTTAGTACAGACCCTAGCCAGGAATTACATGGTTTTGTAAATGGATGTGTTCCTACATTGATGCTCTCAATTGGAGCAATGAGCCTCCGTTCACTTCAATTGAGAGTATGATAGGATCCTGGTTCAGATTCTAATGTTAGAATCAGACAAGTATTTTATAATTAAATCTCCAACTTGAATTTTAATTAATTTTACCATATAGAACTAAAAGGCAAACACAACACAAATGAGTAATAGCGCACTGAGAGTCCAGATTGAGGACATACTCAAGAGCGTGAATTACTCAGATTGGAATAAGAACTTGAGGCTTGTACTCAAGAATGAACGCAAGTAGTATATCCTTACCAAGGAACCTCCTGATGAGCCACCGTTGAACGCCGCTAGGGCACTAAGGATACTTATCAAAGTTCCTTAGTAACCAAATCGACATGTCATGCATTATGGTGGGCAGTAGGATGCTAGAGTTGCAAAAGCAGTTCAGGAACGTTTCAGATGACCCTCATACCTATAAGGAAGAGGTCAAGGAAATGTTCAAGGAGAAAGCTTGCGTCGAAAGATATGATACTTTCATAGAACTTAACCCTTGAAAACTTAAGGCTGGAGCCCTGTTAGTCCCCATGTCACGAAGATTTAATGTCTTCAGGAACATTTAACCAGACTTGGTTTTGATGATCAGGTGGAAATGGTTGCGGATTTTATGTTGCAGTCACTTCTAGATACATATAGTGCTTTCATAGTAAATTACAATATGCATGACATGGACAAGTCCTTAACAGAGCTTCATGGGATGCTTGTGACCACTGAAAAGAATCTCAAGGGAAAGACCAATGAGGTCCTTATGGTCAACAAGAAGGTCAGCTTCAAGAAAGCTTATCAGGGTAAGGGTAAGACTCTTGAGCACCTTGCAGGGCAGATCAGACACCCCAAGCGTCCAAAAGTTCAAGCAGCTCCCAAAGCTGCTGTGAAGACTAAGAACAAAAGGGAGGAGGTCTGCTATCACTGCAATGAGCCAGGACACGTGAATAAGTGATTGTAAGTAATACAAGGATCATGTGAAGAAGAGTGGGTATCCACGTCTTCAGGATAAGATATTTACGTTGGTAAGCTTAATCGCTATAACGTAAAAAAGAAAAGGCTTAAATCTGATGATTTAAACTAAGTTATAATCTGACATTGTCATTTAAGGCACATAGGCGAGAAACGCATTTCAACACTTCACAAGTGTGGACTTTAAGTCCGTTTGAATTCACTCAAATTGAAAGATGCAAGTCTTACCTAATAAGCGAGAAACGCATTTCAACACAAGTGTGGACTTTTAAGTCCGTTTGAATTCACTCAAACTGAAAGATGCAAGTCTCGCCTAATGGGCAAAATGACAAAGGCACCTTTCATAGGTTTATGTGAAAGGCGAGTGACTTGTTAAGTCTAATACATTCCGACGTATGTGGACCTATGAGTACTCAGGCCAGAAGAGAGTTCAACTAATACTTGACTCTCGAAAAGGCCGCATTCATTTTGAATCGGGCTCCGATGAAGACAACGATAGTACACCTTGTGACAGTCATTCTGTCTCCCATTACTGTGGATGCGTGCGCCTCTGCGTAGTATTCATTGGGATGCGAGCTGAATAAGGTAACCAGTTCTATTTGGATGCATGCGCCTCCGCGTAGTAGCCAAATAAGAGTTGGACCAGAGTCACAGAAGGTACACCACATGACACTCATTACGACTCCCGTTATCATGGATGCGTGCGCCTTCGCGTAGTATTCATTGGGATGGGAGCGGGATGAGATGGTAATTCTATTTGGATGCGGAAGCCTTCGCGTAGTAGCCAAATAAGAAATGGACCATAGTCATATATGGTGTGGGAAGCATCCTAGTATGTTTTTTCCTAAAGATTTGGGTAGCAGAGATGCAGGCATTCAAATCAGAAAAGTGTGTCTTCGTAAGGTATCCTTAAGAAACTAAGAGATACAACTTCTACATACCCAGCGAGTACAAAGTCTTTGTTGCTCGTAGAAGGGTATTTTTGGAGAAATATTTTATTTCCAAAACAGCTAGTGGGAGTCTCGTGCATCTCGAAGAAATTCGTTAGGGTACGGAACAGCCTGAAGCAATTTAGGAGCCTTTTATGCAAGATGTAGAAGTACTGGAGCCTAAGATGGTCGTACATGAAGAATCAGTCCCTACAGAAATTCCAGATGGTCCAAGGAGGTTTGAAAAATCTCGTCATGTTCCAGACAGATATTGCTTCACAGCCACTGAGGGAAATGACTTGATGATTGTGGATCAGGATGATCCAGAAACCTTCAGACAAATTTTGACCAGTCTAGACTCCGAAAAATGGCAGAATGCCATGAAGGAGAAAATGAAATCCATGTAAGACAACCAAATTTGGTGCTTGGTTGATCAAACCCCTGGGATAAAACCCATCGGTTCTGAGTGGGTCTATAGGATCAAGACCGACATGGATGGAAATCCTCAGACCAATGAGGCTAGGATGGTTGTAAAAGGTTATCGTCAGATTCAATGCATGGATTATGGATTATTATGACACCTTTTCACCAATAGCAATGGTCAGATTGATCCGGATTCTTCTCAGCCATAACTATGGCAGATGGATGTCAAAACCCCTTCCTTAGAAGGAACTTACTAGATGGCGTGTATACCACACGACCTGTGGGTTTTGTAGATCCAAAGAATCCCGGAAAGATATGTAAGCTGCAAATATCCATTTATGCATTGAAGCAAGCTTCAGGGAGTTGGAACCTTCATTTTGATAAAGTTGTAAGGGAACTCGGCTTCATCAAAAACAAAACTGAGCCTTGTGTACATAAGAAATCGAGTGGGAGTAATATTGTATTCTTGGTATGTATTCATCGGGAATGACATCCCGACCTTGCCACCAAGGCTTGGTTAGGGAAGTACTTATCGATGAAGGACTTAGGTGATGTTACATTTAATGTAGGCATCAAGATCTCTACAGATCATTCCAAAAGGATTTTGGGCCTAAGTCAGAACATGTACATAGGTAAAGTGTTGAGAAGACTCTCAATGCTTGATTCTAAGAAAGGATACATACCCATGCGTCATGGCATTAAGCTCAGCAAGCTACAGAGTCCTAGCACTCCTGATAAGCTGAGCAGGATGAGTAAGATCCCTTATGCTTCGGCTGTGGGATCCATCATGTATGCCAGGATGTGCACGAGACTGGAAGTCTCATTTGCGCTAAGCTGTACCAGCAGATTCCAATCTAACCCCGGTCAATTACACTAGATTGCTGTGAAAGGTCATCCTCAAATATTTGAGGAGGACCAAGGATGCATTCCTAGTGTATGGGGATGTAGATAGAGAACTAGCAGTCAAAGGACAAGTCGATGCTAGTTTTCAGACATATCCAGATGACTACAAAATTCAGTCAGGATATATTTTGTGTTGAGTGGTGCCACTTTCAGCTGGATAAGCTTTAAGAAAGCCAGAATTGCCAACTCTACAACGGAGGCTGAGAATATAGCTGCAACAAAAGCAGCTAAAGAGGCCGTATAGATTAAAAGCTTTCTGATCGGATTAGATGCAACGCCGCGAGCGTTTAATCCGATAAGCTTGTTATGGGACAACACAGGTGTCGTAGCTATTGCTCAAGAGCCCAAATTCCACAACAGATCCAAACATATACTCAGCAGGCCTCACCTCGTGAGATTTATCACATATAGAGGTGATGTGGAGAATAAACACTATTCGACTGATGATAATATGGTCGATCCCTTGACAAAGGTTCAGCCGTAGCCTAGGCATGAGGAACATGCAGGGTTTATGTGTTGGGTTTTTGTGCCCTAGCACAATGTATTTTCAATCTAATCATGTAATAAAGATTATTAGTTGAAATAAATCGGCATTCATATTACTAAGTGTTGTAGTGATATCTTAAGTATGATTTGATTTATATCATTGATGTGTCAAAACATAATAGTAGATCTACATATCAGATAAAATCTTACTGAAGCAGTCCCCAATCAGAATAGCTTCATAAGAAGCGATCGGTATGAGGCTAACTCTAAATGATCACGCTCTACTGATCATGGCTAGAAGGGGGCCAGAGTTAGGTCATAGTATCACCAGTCAGGGGTGATATAGGACGACCCGACCGTGAGTATGTTACATAGACACAATCATGAACATACTCATATGTCGGCGCATGAAATCACATCCTTAGACGGAAGGACCAATGAGGTCAATATGTAATGAGTGACGAGTTTGACTCAGTCTAACGTCTCCTGTAAAAGGGTTACAATAACGACTGTGATTGGCTCGATCACAAGTTACATAAGTTGACTCAATGGATCGCTGAAGGATTTATCCCTCATACGGACGTGTGAGCAGATATCAGTTTAGGCCACTTGATGAGTACAGCTGAAATATAATAGCATGGCCATGCAGTCGATACATAGTATCAGTTATAATTCAGTTAACTCAGAATCAAGAAACATGACAATAGAACGAGGATGACTTGTCTATGCCTCGTGGTTTTCAAAGATATCAAGAGGATAAAAGGATAGATTCATGTACGACAAGGTTAAGTCGAAATCTCGATAATCACAAGCGTTGGGTAATCATGATGTCTTGCTAGAGGCCACTCATGATGGAAAGTGTAAAATGGTAATTTTACCAGTCCGCTGACGTGTCGTGAGCCTAGAGGGTCACACACTAAAGGTTGAGTAAAACAGATGGATTCATATTCATATGGAGGAATCATGTGAGAGACAAAATCCGGTTTTGGATTAAACCGGATTAGACCGATTTCGGTTTAGGATTAAACCGGAAATCAATAACGGTTTAGCAGGACTAATTAATTATAATCTAATTAAATAGATTTAATTAAATTAGCTAAACTGGACCTAGCCAGAATGGGCTTCTCTAGATAATTAATTAAAAGCTTTGGGCTTTAAACCCATTAAGGCATTTAATTAATTAAAGTCCAAATAAGGGTTATAAAAGGGTAATTTTCAGATCTGAAAAATGAAGTGAATTATTTTCAAAACACTAACTCCCCTTTTTCTCTCTCCTAGCCGCCGGCCACCTCCCTCCTCCTTGCTCCGTCCGTTTTGCTTGCTTCGATCTTCTAGTAAGGGTCGTTGTGAGTATCCCCGGATTGCTCTTCCTATGTGAACGTTCTTTAGAGTTTACTAAATATTATTTAGTAACAGAGAGATTTTGAATCAAGGTAACCTTAAATTTTATTCTAGTCTAAGATCTCGTGATCAATTCATGATCATGCAAGATCCAAATTATTTCGGATATTTGAGGTTAATTTCTTGTACGGGCATGAAATTTTATTCTAGTCCAAGTTGTTTTATAGCAGGCTGAATGCTGGTGAGGCAGTGAGCCCACATGTCCTTAAGATGAAGCGGCTCTTTGATCGCTTGGCCAGTCTAGGTCATAAATTCACAGAGCAGCTGAAATCAGACATTGTCCTGACGTCGCTTCCAAAGGTTTATGGAGATGTGATCACAAATTACAATCTCCATAATATGGAAAAGACCATCAAGGAACTACATGGAATGTTGGTGACAACAGAGAAAAACCTCAAGGGCAAGACCCCTAAGGTTCTGATGGTCAATAAGGGTGTCAGCTTCAAAAGAGCTGGAAAACCTATTGGTAAGTCACCAGGACACTCCAACAAGGGCAAGGCACCAGCAGTGTCAGGTAAGGGTAAGGCGCCAATGAATCTAGCTGGGCAGATAAGGGCACCTAGAGGTCCGAGAATCCAAGCGGTTCCTAGAACCGAAGGGAGCACTTCGACCTCAGAGGTGGTCTGTTACTACTGCCAGCAGGCAGGTCATTGGAAGAAGGATTGCAGGCAGCACATGGATTATGTGAAGAGCTTGCAGAAGGGAGGACACCCTTCAGGACCTGGATCAGGTATTTACGTTGTTGAGTATAATCTCAACGTTACTTTCTCAGACACATGGGTAGTTGATACCGGAGCAGAAACTCACATTTATGTTAATCTGCAGGATCTGGAAAGTAAGAAGCTCCTTGGGAAGGGCGAGCGGGATCTGAGAGTCAGAGATAACAGTTCGGTGTCAACGACGGCTGTCGATTCTGTTAGTCTTAGGATGCCCACAGGGCTTATTTTAGTTTTGTACGATGTACTATGTGTATCTACATTTAGTAGGAATATTATTTCAGTGTCCAGTTTGGACAAACTTGGTTTTGTATTTGCCATAGACAATGGCTTATTTACTTTATCAAGAAATAATATCGTTTATGGCACTGCATCTATGGTTGGTGGATTATATATTTTAAATATTGATAACACTAACTACAGTTCAAACTATAACATAAATAAGAGGTTGAAGTCGGATGACTTAAACCAGACAGTGATGTGGCACTGTCGTCTAGGCCACATAGGCGAGAAACGCATCTCGACACTTCATAAGTGTGGGCTATTAAGCCCGTTTGAATTCACACCAATCTAGAGATGCGAATCTTGCATTATGGGCAAGATGACAAAAGCGCCTTTTGGCGGCTTAGGTGAAAGGGCGAGTGATCTCCTGGGCCTAATACATTCAGACGTATGTGGGCCCATGAGTACACAAGCCAGGAGAGGTTTTAGATACTTCATAACCTTTACCGACGATTTCAGTAGGTATGGGTATGTCTATTTAATGAGACATAAGTCAGAATCCTTTGATAAATTCAAGGAATTCCATAATAAAGTACAGAACCAGCTTGGTAAAAGTATAAAGGCACTTCGTTCCGATCGAGGTGGCGAGTACTTAGATCAGGAATTTCTCAGTCACCTAAGGGATAACAGTATACTCTCAGAATTAACTCCGCCAGGAACCCCTCAGCTGAATGGTGTTTCCGAACGGAGGAACAGAACCCTGCTTGACATGGTTCGTTCCATGATGAGTCACGCCGATCTTCCAGTATCGTTCTGGGGCCATGCCCTAGAAACGGCCGCATTCATTTTGAATCGGGCACCTACAAAGGCAGTGGAGACCACTCCATTTGAGGTTTGGCAAGAGAAAGCTCCCAAGTTGTCTTTCCTCAAGATCTGGGGGTGCGATGTTTACGTCAAGCGGTTGCTTGGTGATAAACTCGAACCCAAGGCAGATAAGTGTGTCTTTGTAGGGTACCCCAAAGGAACCATGGGGTACTACTTCTACAAACCCGAAGAGAACAAAGTCTTTGTTGCTCGAGGTGGGGTTTTCTTGGAAAGAGAATTCTTATCCAAGAAACCTAGTGGGAGTCCTATGCTTCTTGAAGAAATTCGAGAAGACACAGAACAGCCTACAGAGAATATAGAAGTACCCGATGAAGTCAATGATCCAAGTCCTATTCCAACAGAAACTCCTGTAGGACCAAGGAGGTCTGAAAGATCTCGTCAAAACCCAATCAGATATGGCTTCTTAGCCACAGAGGGTAATGACTTGATAGTTGTAGATCAGGATGATCCCGCAACAGTTCATCAAGCCTTGGCTAGTCCCAACTCAAAAGAATGGCAGAATGCCATGGATGAGGAAATGAAGTCCATGAAAGACAATCAGGTCTGGAACTTAGTAGACAGCACACCTGGGATAAAACCCATAGGTTGCAAGTGGATATTTAAGTTAAAGATAGATATGGACGGAAAGCCTCAGACTTACAAAGCAAGACTGGTTGCAAAAAGTTATCGTCAAGTCCAAGGCATGGACTATGATGAGACTTTTTCCCCAGTAGCTATGATTAAGTCAATTCGGATGATGTTAGTCATTGCATCATATTTCGATTACGAGATATGGCAAATGGACGTCAAAACCGCATTCCTTAACGGGAATTTGCAGGAGGATGTCTATATGACCCAGCCAGAAGGTTTTGTCGATCCAAAACATCCCGAAAAGGTATGTAAGCTGCAACGATCCATTTATGGGTTGAAGCAAGCTTCCAGGAGTTGGAACTTACGGTTCGATGAAGCCGTAAAAGAGTTCGGGTTCATCAGAAATCCAGATGAACCCTGTATCTACAAGAAGAGTAGTGGGAGTAACATAGTGTTCCTGGGGTTGTATGTCGACGATATACTGATCATGAGAAATAACGTCCCAACCTTTCTCGAGACCAAAGCTTGGTTAGGGAAGTGCTTCTCCATGAAGGACTTAGGAGAGGCCGCTTACTATTTCTGGGGATCATGATCTACAGAGATCGATCCAAGAGAATTTTAGGTCTAAGTCAGATTACCTATATAGATAAAGTGTTGAGAAGATTCTCAATGCTTGACTCTAAGATAGGGAACCTCCCGGTAAGACATGGCATCAAGCTCAGCAAGAAACAGTGTCCTAAGACACATGATGAGCTTAAGAAAATGAATAGAATCTCGTATGCCTCGGCAGTGGGATCCGTCATGTATGCCATGATCTGTACGAGGCCTGACGTATCGTTTGCCCTCAGCTGTGCCAGCAGATTTCAGTCTAACCCAGGCCAAGATCACTGGACTGCCGTCAAGTGTATCCTCAAGTATCTGAGGAGAACAAAGGACGCCTTATTAGTGTATGGCGGGATAGAAGGAGAACTAAGCGTCACTGGATATGTTGATGCTAGTTTTCAGACAGACCCAGATGACTTTAAGTCTCAAGGTGGGTATGTGTTCATGTTGAACGGGGGAGCTTTCAGTTGGAAAAGCTTTAAGGAAGCGGTGTGGGTCAGGAGCTTCTTGAGAGGATTAGATGTACTGCCGCGAACGTCTGATCCCGTGAGCTTAAGGTGTGACAACACGGGGGCTGTAGCACTTGCTAGAGAGCCCAGATTTCACAACCGGACCAAGCACGTCGAGAGAAAGTATCACATCATCAGAGAGATGGTTAATAAAGGCGAAGTAGAGATAAGTTACGTTTCAACGCATAATAATCTAGCTGACCCCTTAACTAAGGCGCTACCGCAGCCTAAGCATGAGGAACATGTCAGGGGAATGGGTTTAGATTGGAATACCAATTGGGTCTAGGGCAAGTGGGAGACTGTTGGGTTTTTGTGCCCTAGCACAATGTATTTTCAATCTAATCATGTAATAAAGATTATTAGTTGAAATAAAATTGGCATTCATATTACTAAGTGTTGTAGTAATATCTTAAGTATGAGTTGATTTGTATCATTGATGTGTCAACACGTAATAGTAGATCTACAGATCAGATAAAATCTTACTTAAACAGTCCCCAATCAGAATAGCTTCATAAGAACCGATCGGTATAAGGCTAACTCTAAATGAACACGCTCTACTGATCATGGCCAGAAGGGGGCCAGAGTTAGGTCATAGTATCACCAGTCAGGGGTGATATAGGACGACCCGACCGTGAGTATGTTACATAGACACAATCATGAACATACTCATATGTCGGCGCATGAAATCACATCCTCAGACGGAAGGACCATTGAGGTCAATATGTAATGAGTGACGAGTTTGACTCAGTCTAACGTCTCCTGTAAAAGGGTTACAATAACGACTGTGATTGGCTCGATCACAAGTTACATAAGTTGACTCAATGGATCGCTGAAGGATTTATCCCTCATACGGACGTGTGAGCAGATATCAGTTTAAACCACTTGATGAGTACAACTGAAATACAATAGCATGGCCATGCAGTCGATACATAGTATCAGTTATAATTCAGTTAACTCAGAATCAAGAAAAAGGACAATAGAACGAGGATGACTTGTCTATGCCTCGTGGTTGTCAAAGATATCAAGAGGATAAAAGGATAGATTCATGTACGACAAGGTTAAGTCGAAATCTCGATAATCACAAGCGTTGGGTAATCATGATGTCTTGCTAGAGGCCACTCATGATGGAAAGGGTAAAATGGTAATTTTACCAGTCCGCTGACGTGTCGTGAGCCTAGAGGGTCACACACTAAAGGTTGAGTAAAACGGATGGATTCATATGGAGGAATCATGAGAGAGACAAAATCCGGTTTTGGATTAAAACGGATTAGACCGATTTCGGTTTAGGATTAAAACTGGAAATCAAGAACGGTTTAGCATGACTAATTAATTATAATCTAATTAAATAGATTTAATTAAATTAGCTAAACTGGGCCTAGCCAGAATGGGCTAAGCCAGAATGGGCTTCTCTACATGATTAATTAAAAGCTTTGGGCTTTAAGTCCAAATAAGGGTTATAAAAGGGTAATTTTCAGATCTGAAAATGAAGTGAATTATTTTCAAAACCCTAGCTCCCCTTTTTCTCTCTCCTAGCCGCCGGCCACCTCCTTCCTCCTTGCTCCGTCCGTTTTGCTTGCTTCGATCTTCTAGTAAGGGTCATTGTGAGTATCCCCGGATTGCTCTTCCTGTGTGGACGTTCTTTAGAGGTTACTAAATATTATTTAGTAACAGAGAGATTCTGAATCAAGGTAAACTTAAATTTTATTCTAGTCCAAAATCTCGTGATCAATTCATGATCATGCAAGATCCAAATTATTTCGGATATTTGAGGTTAATTTCTTGTATGGGCATGAAATTATATGATTGGAACCCTCAAATAATTCCTTCACTATGAGAGTAGATCAGAACTTAAATTGGAACCAGGGGCAAGTGGGAGATTGTTAGAGTTATGCCCCAGTCCAATATAAAAGTGATCTACAGATGTAATATTTTATTATCTTTCCGAATAAATAAATCGTTATATATTACTAATATATTGTAGTAATATATCGAATGTAATTTGATCAATGTCATTATGTGTGTAACCACTAATAGTAGAACTGTAGATCAGAAAGATTTACATTTGATAAGTCCCTGATCAGCTAATCTTCTTTATGAAGCAATCAGTATGAGACCAAATCCTTGTGATCACGCTCTACTGATCATGGCAAAGTATGTGCCGGAGTTATATCATAGATATCATCGGGTCGATGATGTCAGACAACCCGATTGTGAGTATGCAACATAGATACCGTAATAAGATACTCACATATTGTAGCTTGTCATTATATCCTAAGACCAAGGAGTCTTTGTGTGCACTATGTAATGAATCCCCAAGTTTTACCTAGTCTAACGTTACCTGTAAAAGGGTAGCCATAACAGTTGTGATTGGCTTGATTATGAATTACACTGGTGAACTCGAAAGACGTCTGAGGGATTTATCACTCATACTCCCGTATGAGAAAGATATCCGTTGAGGCCACTTGATGAGTATGACTGAAGGAATAGCACGGCCGTGTAGGTGATACCTTAGTATCAATTTTCAATCATCTCAGATATCAAGAAACAATGATTGATAAATTAGGATGACGATTCTATGCCTATTGATCAATCTGGATATCGTTTTGATAAAAGGACAGTGACATGTACAATGACAGGTTAAGTCGAATAACCGATAATCACGAACGTTGGGTAATCATAATGTCTCTCTAGAGACCACTTATGATGGAAGGGGTAAAATAGTAATTTTACCAGTCTGCCAAAGGGTCATGAGCCTAGAGGGTCAAACGCATTAAGTAAAATACGTGACAAATAAGCATTGTTGCTACGTTTAAGTGTTGGCATAATTTTTTAGCGCAAATGTAAGAAGTCAGTACAACAAGTTACATGACATATGGAGCGACTTGTTACGATCCAGATTAGGAAAGTTCTGAAGCTTTCCTATTTCAACGAAGCTTGGAGTAAAAGAAGAAAGACGCCACGAAGACTTGGAGCGCAAGAAAGTGACGTCGACAAGCTAGGCGACTTCCAGCTTGCAGTAACACGTCATCAATAGGCGGCAACTCTACTTGCCTGATTTATTCAGGAAGTCTGAAATTTCCTGTTCCTGGTCCGAGAAGGATTAGGAATGTGAGCTGCTATAAAAAGACTTGGGCTTCCCATTAGCAGTCATCCGTTCTTGTTCTAAAACTGCAAGATTTCTTAGAGCTCTTAACCGTGCACCATTGGCTTGTTGAGAGGCTGATTAAATATTTGCTAGAACGGTCTTTGCTCCGATCAAACATCAAGTCGTGAAGATTGAGTGTTTGGAGCGGTTAGGGTTTTGGTTTGTGCTTGAAGATTCACAACTCTGTCAAAGAAGACAACGACACCGAGCATAGGCTTGCTCGAAGGGTGGAATTGAGAGGATCTCAAAGACAGGGGAGAGGCCCTTGGTCGAGGTTGTTCACGATGAGATCTATAGTAGCTTAGGACAATAGCTTGTGTGATAGCTAGTTGGTGCTTGAAGTTGTACTATTGACTACCTAATAGTGAAAACCTTTCCACTGGCAAAGTGCCCCCAGACGTAGGTGCGGAGTCACCGAACTGGGTAATCATCTCTGGTGTCGTTATTATTATTTGTTTACTGTTTAAGCTTACAGTTTACGTTTTAGGCAAGTAGTCGATACACAAGTTATGACTTTGTGTTCGACTTCTTGACTCGTCTACGATTTAGAATTTCAAGCATGGATGGAAATTGGGAGAATCCGGTTTTCAGTTTAGTCAAATTGAAAACAATTCGATTGATTTCTGGCTTAGGTTTTTAACCTGACGGTTGAAGGAATCGAGTTGGGAAATTTGATACGGTTTAGCTAAACCATAATTAGAACTCAATTATATGGGTTTTAATTTGGATTTAGTTGAATGGGCTTGAAGCCCATTTAGGGTTTTAATTCATGAATGGGGCAAGAGTGCAATTATGAGTTTAAATGGGTAAGTTGTGTAATTATTTATTTAAAATTCAAAATCAAATTTTTTGTGATAAATTGTTATAATTATACAATATTTCATTCCATAATTCTGGCTCATAATTTTTGCATTTCTTCTCCCAATTCCTCCCTTCATAGCCGACCCTCTCAAGCATTCCTCCCTAGTTTTTTTTTGTTCATTTATTCTTACATCCATTACCAAGTGTGTGAGAGAAAACCGGCGGTGGTTGTTGTGCTTGTGTGGACTTGATAGAGAAACACTACTTTGTGTTTTTAATCGATTAACAAGGTAAAATTTTCAGATTATAAAAGTTTATAACATGCTGAATTTTTCATTAAGATTCATGTTTTCTTTTGATTCCCATGGTTCGATTACGCTCCGCTGCATGAAATTATTTTTTGGAACCTATGGGAATCCCTTTCATCAATGACATTTTAATATTTTTAAATAAAGAAGATTATAAAATTACGATTTACACCCCTCATCTCTCTCTCTCTCTCTCTCTCTTTCTCTCTCTCTCTCTCTCTCTCTCTCTCTCTCTCTTCGTCGTTGCTATGTCGACTTCATGCGACTTTCCCAACTATTGTTTAGTCCTCAAGAAATGTTTTGGGTGAGCTAGTCTAAATGAAGGTTGACACTGAAACTCGGCTGGTGTCCACAACCGAGCCGTATAAGGGAGGGCGTGATCACTGTTCGTCAAGTGTTTGTAACCGGAAAATATCCGGGTCGATTCCACAAGGATCAAAGGAGGATTTATACCCAAGTAATTTATATTCAAATTGCAATTAACAGCGTAAAAATGGACAAGGTCCAATAAGTGGTGAAATGTGTGAAGTGTCACTCGAGCAATCCAGAGCAAAAGCAACACGTAGTAACAGAGAACTGATAATAACGATGATTTGAAATAAATAATAACTATCAACCACGGATGCTAGACCGACGGCTCAATGCCAATCCAAGTTCAGACATTCAATTGAAATACAAATAATTGAGAAATGACCTATGTTTTTAAGTACCGATTGCGTCTCTCGACGTTGGGTTCGGCCTAATTAACCAGAGTTTTTACTATCTTACGAGGGTTACCACATTTACACAATGTCACTCAATGCAAATATGTGTTTACCTGATAAACGTAAAACCTTAAGCTAACAGCCTTATGGATAACAATTTCAAGTCAAGTGATCGAGTCTAGGGGACTGATCCCCCGATCCTACTTAATTCAATTTACCACTATCCCTCTCGGGTATAGCATCCAAACTTAGGTTATGACTGTGAGTTAGCTACTCTCACAATCACAATCAAGCACAAGTAGAATTCAATTCTCATAAAAGCATCAATCAAATGTCAAACATGGATTACACAACGAGTATCTTAAGCCTAGCACCCATGATTTAGGGTTTTATCCCCTCATCATGGTGTGGATTACTGAAAACATAAATCTGAAAACAAGATGTATAGGGAAGAAAACTAGCAAACTCTGGGCACTAAGTCCCGAATCGAATGCCAAAATCCTCGATATTCTCTCCAAATGAAGTCTCCTTGCTAGTCTCGATTGAATCCAGGTGATGGGTAGTAGATTTTAGGGCTTTGAGGTCGTCTGGAACTGGAAGAGGAAGCTGAAACTCGAAGAAAAATAGAACCCTTCTCCAGAAATCGTATATGTCTTTTATACATTCTCTACGTCTGGGACTTGTAACGATCGTTACAAGAGATGTAACATTCGTTACATCATCATTGCTCCACCGTTGCAGCTTTGTTGCAGCATCGTTACAAGTCTCGGGACATTCTTCCTATTTGGTGGCTTTTGTAACGATCGTCATATATGATGTAATGATCGTTACAAATGTTGTAACGATCGTTGCAACTCCTCATTCCTTCTTCCTTTTCTCTTGTTGCCCGAAATCCCCGTTTCTTGGTCGGTGTTGACCCCGTTTTACCTGCATCCTGCACATGTACACCAAACATACTCGAAGGCGTGAAAGTATCATAAATAGGCTCTTTAAGCCCATTACAAGGAACGATTTGATAGTAAATGTGGGTAATAAGGTGTTGAAATGGACCCCGAGAGGACCCATATCAACACCCCACACTTAAAGCCTTATCGTCCCCGATAAGAGTTAAATCACTGCAGAATGTGACCGAGTATGCACCCGAGGGTGCGAACCCCGAAGTTAACTCCGTAGGGGGAGCTTGGTCTTCTCCCGAGGGTTTTGTAGGAAATAACCCCCAACCCTAAAAAGACACAATGAAAATAAAGACTCAATATAAGCAGTGTTCTAAAAAAAGGCCGTCTAGGCCACCTAGGCGGCGCCCAGGCGTTATTTTTCACCTCACCGCCCCGTTTTATGCTAATTGAAAGGTGGCCAACGTTTTGGTTCATCATGCGGTTCAGGCGGCCATTTAGAAGGACCAAAACTTTATTTTTTTAAAAAAAATCAATTAAAATTTAAAATTTAAAACTTAAAATCTTAAAAATAAGAAATTAGACAGAGTCGTTTCGTTCCATTATCTCGCCTTAGACTCTTACGCCCTATACCGCTTCGCCTCCGACGAATGTTTGTCGCCCGTCGCACCTCTTTTGGAAATCAATCAAAGTGAGAGCTTATATGCTTTATGCTTCACTTCATATTTGTAACGGATGATTTGTATTTGTTTATTCATTTTGTTTGAGCAAAGAGTTCATTTGTTTATTCATTTTGTGGGAGCTTATGGTTTGTTTTCAAACTTTCACAGTGACAATTATTTTAACGGTTTTGTGATGAAAATTTAGTTTTTTTAGATTGTTAATTCGAAAAATTTATCATTGAAATTGTTGTGACCACTTATCACTATTTTAGATTGTCCCATAAAGATTGTGGTTATTTATTTTTTATATATAAAACATTTATTTTGATATAGTATAATTCATTTTATATTAAAATAAATTAAATTACAAAAATTACAAATCTGATTAATCCCGTTTAATCCCGATTAATCTCCGATTAATCCTCTCAGGTGGTGTCCGCCCGACTAGCGCCTAACGTTTTTTAAAACCTTGAATATAAGACCCTCATGGCATTGCAACGTTCAATTCATAAAGTTTTTCGAGCTCTTACGACATCAAATCCCCTCATAACTACCAACATGAATATTCAACTGTATATAAAAAGATATATGAGCTCGGGAAATCGCATAAATATCAAAGCTTGAGGAAAGGAAAAAATCATCCTTTCAATAAGATTCCACTATCAACGATACACACATGTGTTCACACACGCACCTTACCTAAAACCCGAGCTATCCAATTACTATATTCGACCCAATGTCCCCTCGCTTTTGGAAGAATCTAGGGTCCCGGGCAATTCCAATGGTGTAGGACTTAATCAGATGGCTTGTAACGTTAGGCTTAGGCTCAGGTAGGGGTTTTAGAGGATTAAAATTGGGTTACAAAATACATCATTACCAAGTTGCTTTTCCTCACAACCTCAAGTACACAATCACTCCCCGAGTTGTTCTTGTCCTACAAATTGTATACCCTTATCTCACTCATAAACTTCCCCTTTTACTCCCAAAATTATGGTTCTTAATGCAAAACATTTAAAATTGCAACACTTTTTGACTTTTATGCTCGAATGCTCATTTTTCTTTGAAATCGAATTTGTCTCGGACTTGGGCTCATTCTCAATTTTCATCATCTCCCTTTTTTTCTTTTTTTTCTCTTTTTGTGTTGCCCAAGTCCAGGATCTGCAATTGTAAGTATTTTTCCTAGACAAGTTTATAAAACATTTTTTTTCTCGAACCAGCATGGTTCGGCAAATCATCATCATAGCCCATTTTTTTCTCAACTATTTGTGTTCCTCCATTCCTTTACATGATCTAGTAATCCCAACTTATACCCACACTCAAGTAAGCAACAAAACATTGATGCAAAGGTTCAAAATTACTTTTGGATATAGAAACGAAAGGACATATATGCTTGTAATGTTAGGGTCAAGAAAAGGCTAATCGGCTCAGAATAGGGTACTACGGATACATGTGTTCGAGGTAGCTTTTTAGGCTCAATCGTCCAAAGATGGCCTACAGAATCTCTCCACGGGTTGGTCCTAGACGGTCGATAGCACTAACCTGACTCTCAAGATTTAAGGAAAACCCGTGGCTACTATATGTGCATTGGGTGATAATGTAATATAGGTCAAGACAAGTTCTCTACCCCCAAGCGAAAATATTCATGAAAATCCCCAACCCACAAATGGCTAATCATACACAACCAATCATTCAGTTCAGCAGCAATCTCATCCTCGGGAATTAGATATCCAGCTCAACACAACTTTAATCCCAATCAAACATGCAACAACAAATCAAGTCTCCACGGGACTCAAGTTAATAAAACGACTCAAACTCGTACATGACAAGTTTTATTTCATAAATCGAGCGGATTAAGGGTTACCTCCACCCGAATTGAAGAATCCTGGGTATGTCCCTTGACTTGAAGAGGGTGCCTGGCCTTGCCTTGGTCGACTCCTCATTATTTTTGCTAATTCGCAGGATGTAACGATTGTTACACGGGATGTAACGATCGTTATATCATCGTTACATTCCTGTTACACCGTCGTTGCACCATCGTTACAACTCTCTGTCTTCTGCTCACATTGTTGTAACGATCGTTACAAGGGATGTGACTATCGTTACATGGCTTGCAACGATCGTTCCTTTTTGTGCTGTCCTGAACTGGCCATTGTAACGATCGTTACAAGAGATGTAACAATCATTACACCTTCGTTACACTGGCGTTCCATTGTCGTTACATGTTCGTTGCAACTTTTGGGGAGTGGCTCTCTGATTTGTAACTATCGTTACAATGCATGTAATGATCGTTACAGCCCTCAGTCTGTCAATCTTGAGCTGTTTCTCCCTTTTTTGGCCTTTTTACCTGCACACTTGCCACGACATATCAGATACACTCGACCTGGTGTGGGAAAATCACCACACCACTTTAGGGGCTCAACAGATCCCGACTCGTCGGACTCTATTGTGGTGTGTACAAGTGTACACACCACACTTAAGTTCTTGCTCGGCCTTAAGTGACTTAAAACAAAAAGGCCCTAGCGTGGTGTGTAACTCGGTTACACACCACACTTAAGACTCTTGCAAGTCTTGACATGACACGACACATACCTTGGGTTGCCTCCCAGTAGGGCTTTGTTTAACGTCCTTAAGTTGGACTGAGTGGCGGTCTAATCTCGATCACTTCCCGCACTCTCACATGGGTGCTCTCACACATCCCGGACTCCCTCGGTGCCCAAACTGCTTCCACTTTGATTTGCTCGCTCCCCATTTATTCAGAGCTTCCTTTTTCCTTGCCCATTCATCGGGCTTCCCAGTCTTTTCTGATCGTATGTCCTCCATATCCAACTGCTTTCCCTTTTTGCAACTCTCATGTGTTAACACTTTACTTGACGAGGGCATCATGAATGTAATCTCCTCTCCGTTTATGGTCGTCATGATCTCCTTCTTTTTGACACCTATGCACGTGTCTGTTGTGGCTATGAATGGTCAGCCCAATATGAGACTCATCCTCTCGCTCGCCTGGTAGTTATGGACTACAAAGTCCGTAGGTACTGCAAAACTCCTTGCTGCATGGACCCTATTTCAACAGGGACGACAAAACTCCCTGGTCCTTCATCTTGACTGGCAAGTCATTGATTAACAAGGTGCTAGTTTCAGCACTCAGGGTGATTCGGTCCTTCTCGCACATCTTCCACTTTGCAGTAGAGGTTTTCCTTGCCAAGCCTTCCTATTTCTGCCCCCAGACATGTGCTCGACATTGCTTTACCCGACATTCTTAATGGGTATGGAGGTCGGAATAAGGCTCGGATTCTGGTCGGTATTGACTTGACAACTTGTATCTCTACACCCTTAACTGGCTCGGCTGCTGGTTCAACCCTCTACATGGTTTTGACGACTTCCCCTTCTGTTACCACACTAATGGCATTTACTTGCCGTGTCCCATTGTCTCTTGGGTTCTCAGTGTTGCTTGGCAGGCTTCCTGCAGCTCGGGGCGCAGTGTAATGGGCCATATGTGTTTCTAAATTTCTTACCGTAGCCACTACACTAGTCATCTCTTGGCTTAGTCGGTCAATATTCACATTCTGCTTCTGGTTCACATCATTTTGGGATCTCATAAATCCTGCCACCATCTCCTTCAGCTTATTGATGGCACTACTATCAGAATTGGGCGCCGGTTGATTTTGATTCCGAGTCTGATTCTTTTCATAGATGGGCGCCCGGTTCGCATCATTGAACCGTTGCTGGTTAGGGTTAACGCCATAGTTACCTTGATTCCTGTCATAGTTACCTCCAGCATTGTTATATTGTGGTCTGGGCCGTTATTCTAATTTCCATAGTTGTCTTGGCCTCCATATGCTCTTTGATTACCCCCCTGATCAGGGTACGGCTGCCTGGAAGTTCTTCCATAATTACCAGTACCTCCCGAGTTGCAATTGTTGTTTACTGGCCCTACAAACTGATTTCGGACCGTGTCATTCTAATTCCCATAATTTGGATTTCTATCGTTGTTGTTCCTCTGATAACGGTCATTCTCATTTGGTGCGGTCACCTGATTGAACTGATGATACTTCAGGATCTGCTCATGCACATAGGCTACCCCTTGAGTCTGATGACCGCATTCTTCGTAAGTATGACTAGGGTCACCACATATTACGCATTGGTCCTCATCTTGGCTATCCATCTGGGCAACCTGATTTACCCTTCTGATGTGAGACAAAATCTCATCCAGTTTGGCATCTTAATCCGTTGTCTCATCTTTTTGTTTTACTAGACGCCACCTGTCTTACTCCTCGGTGTTTGTCTCCGAAACACTGGTGATTTGCATCTGCGCATAACTCTATTAAGTCATATATCTCTTCTGGTGTTCTTCGAAGCAATAAAGCACAATTTCCTGATGAATTCAGTACCATTTGGGTCTCAAGGAAACATCCCTCACAGAAAATTTGGTTCAATGACCGAGGTGTGACATCGTGATCCGGGAACCTCTCCAGGAGAGACTTGAATCTTTCCCATGCATCATACAACAATTCTCCTTCAAGTTGTTGGAATCAGAAAATATTGGTTCGGAGTTCTAATTATTTTATGCATGGGGAAGAATTTTGCGAGAAAGAGTTCCTCGAGTAGCTCTCAATTATCTTTCGCGCCTCGAGGCAGTTTGTTATACCATGTCATTGCTCCTCCTACCAACGAAAAACGAAAGAGTCTGCACCTCACTTGATCGAGGGGTAAGAGGCCTCCCACTGATTCTCATACTCCTGCGAAATTCTCCAAATGATCATGTGGGTCTTCAATCGCTAGGCCATTAAACTGAGATATTGTGGACAACAAATTCACCATTACCGGCCTGATCTTAAACTTCCTAGGTAGAATGGGTTGCTGACGGAGTTAAACATGAGGGTATCTTCCCCTTTGTACTTGTGTCGGTGGTATGCCTTGATATCTGATCTGAGGGGGATTGATATTAGGGTTTCTCACCCTTTCGCCACGAGTTGGCAGTTGCCCTGGTGGTGGAATCATTGCCTGATTTCCAGCTCCGTTGGGGTCTAAGGGTTGGTTGTTGAATTTGTTGTTCTCGTCATCCTCATACCCAATCCATCAGTTCGGTCATGATCATCGAATTCTCCGTCCTCATCAACTAAATTGGGTGGATCTTGTTTATCGGCTTGATTTAGCACCCCTTGCTTATTTTGCTTATTGTTATGAATCATCTTTTGTCATCTCTTGTTTGCGTTATTCCTCCTGCAGAGAGCTTCTATCTCCGGATTAAATTCATGTTGAGGAGTTCCAGATGACCTGGTCATACACTAACGGGTACCTACTGGAAGGAAAACGAGATTTTTAGACTTGTCGTTCTTCTAAGTAAATACAAAACAAGCAACTCAAATACACTTTATTTGAGTAAAAACCGTTTGATCCCCGGCAACGGCGCCAACTTGACACCCGAAACTCGGTTGGTGTCCACAACCGAGCTGTATAAGGGACAGTGTGATCGTTGTTCGTCAAGTGTTTGTAACCGGCTAATATCTGGGTTGATTCCACAAGGATCAAACGAGGGTTCGTACCCAAGTAATTTATATTAAAATTATAAGTAACAGCATAAAAATGGACAAGGTCCAATAAGTGGTGAAATGTGTGAAGTGTCACTCAAGCAATCAAGAGCAAAAGCAACACATAGTAACAAAGAACTAATAATAACGATGATTTGAAATTAATAATAACTAGCAACCACGGGTGCTAGACCAACGGCTCAATGCCAATCCAAGTTCAGACATTCAGTTGAAATACAAATAAGTGAAAAATGACCTATATTTTTAAGTACCGAGCGCGTCTCTCGACGTTGGGTTCAACCCAATTACCTAGAGTTTTTACTATCTTACGAGGGTTACCACATTTACATAATGTCACTCAATGCAAATATGTGTTTACCTGACAAACGGAAAACCTTAAGTTAACAACCTTATGGATAACAATTTCGAGTCAAGCGATCGAGTCCTGGGGACTGATCACTCGATCCTACTTAATTCAATTTGCCACTATCCCACTCAGATATAGCATCCAAACTTAGGTTATTAATGTGATTTAGCTATTCTCTCAATCACAATTAAGCACAAGTAGAATTCAATTCTCATAAAAGCATCAATCAAATGTCAAACATGGATTACACAACAAGTATCTTAAGCCTAGCACCCATGATTTAGGGTTTAAGCCCCTCATAATGGTGTGGATTACAGAAAACATAAATCTGAAAACAAGATGCATAGGGAAGAAAACGAGCAAACTCTGGGCACTAACTCCTGGATCGAATTCCGAAATCCTCGATCTTCTCTCCAAATGAAGTCTCCTTGCTAGTCTCGATTGAATCCAGGTGATGGGAAGTATGTTTTAGGGCTTAAAGGTCGTCTGGAACTGGAAGGAGAGGCTGAAACTCGAAGAAAAATGGAACCCTCCTCCAGAAATTGTATCTGGCTTTTATACCTTCTCTGCGTCTGGTACTTGTAACGATCGTTACATCATCGTTGCTCCACCGGTTCAGCATCGGTGCAGCGTCGTTACAAGTCTCGGGACATTCTTCCTCTATGGTGGCTTTTGTAACGATCGTCACATATGATGTAATGATCATTACAATTGTTGTAACGATCGTTAAAGATATTTTAACGATCGTTACAACTCCTCATTCCTTCTTCCTTTCCTCTTATTGTCCGAAATCCTCGTTTCTTGGTCGGTTTTGACCCCTTTTCACCTGCATCCTGCACATGTACACCAAACATATCCGAAGGCGTGAAAGTAGCATAAATGGGATCTTTAAACCCGTTACGGGGAACTATTTGGCACTAAATATGGGTAATAAGGTGTCTAAATGGACCCCGAGAGGACCCACATCAAAGGCGTTGGGAGCCAGAATTGCCCCTTGTCTGTGAGGTTTTGACGGTTTATGTAGCCATCGATTGGTTTCTTCTATCGATTGGTTTCTTCTCAGGAGACTTCACGGTGAGATTTGAAGGCATCAGCAGCAGTTCTTAACAGAGGTGTTAGTTAGGAGGATTTCGGTTCTGGATCTCACTCCTTTTCTGAGCTTTTGGTGAATTTTGGTAACCGTTTCTTACCTTCTTCTCCAGTGATTACAGGCAGTTTTCTAATAAAATTTTCAGTCCACAGAACCTGTTTTGACCACCAAAGGTAGAAAGAAGGTGTTGAGACAGAGGTTTTCTCCTATTTTGGATGGTTTATTCGATTCTAGTAGCCTTCGTTTCCTGTCTTTTTCGGTGTACACCTCCATTCATTCCGATGTGTTCCTCCATTTTTTCCGACGGGTTCCTCCATTTGTTCCTGCGGGTTCCTCCATTTATTATGGCATGGTTCTGAACGCTTGAGTTTCGTAGGGAAACGGGTTGGGAAGAAGGTGGTTTTGCTAGGTTGTTGGACTCCTTTCTCGGCGTTTTAATTGTGCTCTGCTCGAAACTATTTTTTTCGGCCGTTTTTTTCGCCGTCACGGATTCGGATGACTGTTTCCTGGCAATCCCATTAGAAACCAGGAACTCATACGACAGTCGATTTGGGACAGAACCTTCGAACCGCTTTTTGATTTTGATGATTAGATTTGATTCAAACTGATTAGATTATTGTTATAGCTCAAACTGACAATTAGATTTGATTCAAATTGATTAGATTCTTGGTGTTGTTGTTATTGTTCAATAAAGAAAGACAATCAGTGAAGAAAATGGCGAGAAAGTGAAAGAGATTGTGGTGGCTGAACGAGGTTGAAGAGGGAGTTAGAGGCAAAATCGTCATTTCACATAAAATGGTTACTTAAAACAAACTTTATGTACTCAAATGAAAACAGGTTTAGCCATGTGTACCTATATGCAATTATCCAAATTTATACAGATTATGTTCATACTCTATATAACTAGGAATACTTTATTTGTAATTCTATCATCAAGAATATCAACTAACACAATATTTTCTCCAAATTATAATCTTTTAAATGAATTTCTTAGTTAAATCTAGAAAATCGAAAAATATATTTGAATCTCCAAATCACGAAAATGACTCCTCACTGTTGGGAAAAAACGTGATTGTTAATTCACGCTTTTGTGAATTCACACAAGTGTACGTGCTCGACAAGTAATAAGCCGGAAGATATCAGGTCAAATCACATAGACCAAACAATGAGATCAAAATCGTACGTCGACCGCATAGCGATCACAAAGACTCCTTGGTCTAAGGATATTGTGACAAGCTATCGCATTTGAATATGTTCATGGCTTAATCTATGAAACACTATTCAAAGCGGGTCATCCGATATCAATCACCTCATGATATCTATGATATGATTCTGGGATCCCACATCCCTATGATAAGCAGAACTACATCATTGAGAACCATCCTCATACTGGTCGCTTCAATTGAAGCGCATATTGATCAGGGACTTGTTAAGTGTGATCCGTACAGATTTATAGTTCTACTACTTTAGTGGTCATAAATCAGATCATGCTCAACATATTACTTCAACACATAAGTAATACAAAGCTGTTTTATTTATTACAAACGATGATTAATATACATAGACATTTATAGACTACTAGCAATTGGACTAGGGCACAAAAATGTTATCACTATGAACATTTGTCTCCTCATACGAGACTCTTCATTGTCAGTGTCACTATCAGTTTCGTCACCTAAATCAGTATCACCATCAGTGCCTTCATTAATGTTTGATTCTTCTTCATCCTCAAAAGTAGGCACTTCAATGGCTTCACCTAAATCATCATTCTCAAGATCATATTGTAAGTAATTCTCCCATTGGGATTCTGATCTCGAATCTGGTTCCCCGTCCATTCCTAATTTTGCATGTTGCTAAAAAAATACATATCTCATTCAAAGAAGAACAAATATGATTTACAAATAAACAACCTTAACATGATAAACAAAATCAAGTTCAATAAAAATTCACAAGAACGTAATCTTTAGTCATTGGTAACAAATATAAATTTCAATAAAAATTCTTTCCAAAATATTTGAAATATCAAGTAAGCATAAATTAAACGTCAATAGACTAGAAATTTAAATTCAAGGCAGTGTTAAAAATCAACAAAAAACCTAAAAACCCTAACTCTTACAAACAAAAATTGGCCTCCAAATCAAACAAAATACACTTCTATTTCTGTTGAATATGATTTCACAACTCACAAACTAAACAAACAAAGTTTTGAAAACCTATTTCCAGTGTTTGAAGCTTTAATTTGTACCTGTGAATGCTCTTGAATCTCCTTTCGCCAGTGCTCAACTTCTTTGCCTACCTTTTTCATTCTCGAAATCTCAGTAGACATCAATTTTCTCATCTCCTATATGCATCTGCAAGATGCAGCTCTTCGTTTCCTTCTTCCTAAAATGTAAAACGTAAAATACCTACAATACAGATGGGTTTTGTTCATTTGTAGAATTAGAGGGGTTAGTTTGATAATTAAAATATTAATATGAGGTTATTTTGGTCTTTTAATAATCACATTAACAGTTGTGCACTCGGTGCTATGAAATGAAAAGTTAACCGTGGCATAATACAAAAAAAAAATAGTTAACCGTAGTTTTGTGCAAAAAAATGTAAAGTTTACCGTAACTTTTTGCAATTTTCCCAATGTAGAATACTAATAAAAAGTTTTGTTCAGATGACCTACCAAATTAAAACAAACTTTATGTTTACTCAAATGAAAACAGGCTTAACTAGAGATACTTTATTTGTAATTATATGCAATTGTCCAAAGTTATACAGATTATGTTCATACTCTATATAACTAGGAATACTTTATTTGTAATTCTATCATCAAGATTATCAACCAACACAATATTTTCTCCAATTTATAATTTTCTAAATGAATTTCTTGGTTAAATCTAGAAAATCGGAAAACATATTTGAATCTTCAAATCACGAAAACGACTCACCTTTGGGAAAAAACATGATTGTTAATTCACGCTTTTGTGAACTCGCGCGAGTGTACGTGCTCGACAAGTAATAAACCAGAAGATACCAGGTCAAATCTACAGGGGCTAAACAATGAGGTTTTTACTTGGATCAAGTATGTATTTAGCTATTAAAAATTAATCTACTCAATTATTGGTTGTTTGTGTAATTGATCGGGGACAATGCAAAGGTATTGAAGTCAAACAAGGACTAAGCCATCAAAAATGAAAATATTGAAGATTATCAAGGAGAAAAGAGTCACGGGTGCTAGACATGTATTAGAAAGTGCAATTCAAGATACAAACCCTAGACATGCTCAACAATTTGGTAACCTAAGTCATGAATACTAATTTTATCTCTCGGTATTGAAATTGGCCTAACCTCATGTCAATCTCTACCTTTTTGGGATCGAATTTGACTCGAGGCCGCATTAGTCCGACTATCTCAAGCTAAGGGTTTTATATATATGTCTTGAAACGACCTCGAGCCCTAACCCTCAACGATAACTAAATCTGTTACTACCCATCCCTCTCGAGAATCGTGTCAGCAACCAAAATTAATCACAATAATTGGCCAAATCAAAACAATTACAAATAGCATAAGATTATTAGAACCCACATCAAGCATACCAAAAACTAACACTTCATGTTAGCAAATAGATAATATATAAATGTCTAGCACTTCTAGTGCCCTAATAAAAAAATCAAGAAAATGCTCATAAAGTCTTATATAGTTCTCAATCTTCAAGGTTTGGTGTTCATTCTTAATTGTTGCTACGTTTAAATGTTGGCATAATTTTTTAGTGCAAAAGTAAGAAGTCAGTGCAACATGTTACATGACATGTGGAGCGACTAGTTACGATCAAGATTAGGAAAGATCTGAAATTTTCTTATTTCGACGACGCTTGGAGCAAAAGAAGAAAGACGCCACGAAGACTTGGAGCGCAAGAGAGTGACGTCGACAAAGCCAGGCGACTTCCAGCTGTCAGCAACACGTCAGCAATAGGCAGCAACTCTGCTTGCCTTATTTATTCAGGAAGTCCGAACAAGCAAGACGACTTCCAGCTGTCATTAAAGGCGGCAACGACTTGCCTAATTTATTCAGGAAGTCTGAAACTTCCTATTCCTAATCCGGGAAGGATTAGGAATGTGAGCTGCTATAAAAAGCCTTGGGCTTCCCATTAGCAGATCATCCGTTCTTGTTCTAAAATTGCAAGATTTCTCAAAGCTCTTAACCGTGCACCATTAGCGTGTTGAGAGGCTGATTAGATTTGCTAGAACGGCTTTGCTCCGATCAAACATCAAGTCGTGAAGTTTGAGTGTTTGGATCGGTTAGGGTTCTTGTGTTCGTGATTGAAGATTCACAAATCCTTCACAGAAGACTACGACACCGAGCATAGGTGTTTGCTCGAAGGGTGGAATTGAGAGGATCTCAAAGACAGGGGGAGAGGCCCTTGGTCGAGGTTGTTCACGGTGAGATCTATAGTAGCTTAGGACAATAGCTTGTGTGATAGCTAGTTGGTGCTTGAAGTTGTACTATTGACTACCATATAGTGAAAACTTTTCCACTGGAAAAGTGCCCCCAGACGTAGGTGCGGAGTCACCGAACTGGGTAATCATCTCTGGTGTCGTTATTATTGCTTGTTTGTTGTTTACCACAGTCTGCAATTTAGGCAAGTAGCCGATACACAAGTTACGACTTTGTGTTCGACTTCTTGACTCGGCTACGATTCAGAATTTCAATTGGTATCAGAGGAGGCACCTTATCTCTTAGGTGATTTTCCTGCAAAATTCTGAATAGCTAATATGGATTCGAAGGAAGGAGGATCTGTCAATCGACCACCAGTGCTCGACGGAACAAACTATGGGTACTGGAAAGCACGAATGTGTGCCTTTTTGAAATCTCTCGACAGCAAAACTTGGAAGGCTGTCATTAATGGATGGGAGGAACCTCACTATTCTGATGCTCAAGGAAATCAAACCAGCATCAAACCAGAAGAAGAGTGGAGCGCGGAAGAAGATGAAGCCGCCCTAGGTAATTCTCGTGCACTCAACGCTATATTTAATGGAGTAGACAAGAATGTGTTTCGACTAATAAACACGGGCACAAGCGCCAAAATTGCTTGGGACACTCTTGCTGTTGCTTATGAGGGTACATCAAAAGTCAGAGAGCAAAAGTTACAGTACCTCACGACCAACTTTGAGGCCCTTACCATGAATGAAGACGAAACTATTGCTGAGTTTAATGTACGCATCAAGGATCTAGCCAATGAATCATATTCACTTGGCAAGCCTATGACCGATGAAGATTTGGTCAGAAAAACGCTGAGAGCCCTAAGTCCCAGATTCAAGATGAAGATTACTGCCATCGAAGAAGTTCATGACTTGAAGACGCTAAAGTTTGATGAACTCATGGGATCCCTAATGACTTTCGAGCTCTCCCTACCGCTAATCGAGAAGAAGCATAAAGGTGTTGGTTTCAAAAGTTCTGTCCAAAAGCAGAAGAACTTGGTATGCTCTGATTCAGACAGTGACATTGACGAAACTATCGCTATGCTAGCCAAAAGTTACAATAAAGTCATGAAAAGATTCAACCAGATGACAGGACGGAATGTCACCCGAGAAGTCAGAGACAAGCCACAACACAAGTTCCAGACGCTCGAAAGGACAAATAGCGATGGTAGACGAGGAGAACGATCAGGAAAAGGAGTTCAGTGCTTTGAATGTGAGGGGTATGGACACATGCAGAAAGAATGTCCTAACTTCTTAAAGAAACAGAAGAAGGGATTCAATGCCTCTCTAACTGACAATGAAGATGAGGAAGACAGTGACTCTGAGCATACAAGCAACTATGTTGCTTTTACTGCCTCTACAATAGATCAACCATCCGAGAGTTCAAAGAAGTATGACTCTAATGACGAGCTATCTGATGAGACACTCAACAACGCTTACAACGACTGGTATGTCAAGTGGCTTGAAGACTCTCAGGTAATCGAAAAACAGAATGCTCTCATTTTTTCTCTTAATGAAGACAAGTCACGACTTCTCGAAACTACTGTTGATCTAAAAAGGGAAGTGGCTCGGTTAAGAAGCGAGTTAGAACAATTCACCAAGTCTGTAAAGATGATGAATCCAAGCACTGACACTCTAGACCAAATCCTCTCGATTGGAAAACCAGCTAGAAATATGGAGGGTCTAGGATATACGAAAGAAGCTTCATCATCACACACCGTCTTCGTTCCTCAGAAGGTCGTCACCCACAAGTCCCGTCAGAGGTCTACTAACTTCACGCCTGACCAAGCGACCAAAAAGCCTCATACCCTGGTCGCTTCAAAGACACAGAACAAAAGACATAACTGGGTATGTCACCACTGTGGACGAAGAGGTCATATTCGACCTTTCTGCTATCGCCTATATGGAAGGAGCTTCGTCAAGCAAAGGACCACCATCAAGAAAGCACAACCACGAAAGGAATGGTGAGTCAAGGAGGTAAACTATCGAGCAAATATTGCTTACACCGCTCTAAAAGCCTCAACCAGCAATGATTGGTATTTTGATAGTGGATCCTCTCGACATATGACTGGTAATAGCTCATTCTTGGTCACTTTAATACCTTGCACTAATAGCTTCGTCACTTTTGGAGATGGAGTAAAATCTAGAGTACTCGGGACAGGAAAACTCAACCTTCCCAACTCACCATGTCTGAAAGAGGCTCTACTGACAGAAGGTCTTACAGCCAATCTCATCAGCATCAGTCAAATATGCGATCTGAACCTGGATGTCAACTTCACTCGTGACAAGTGCACTGTCAAGGACGAACACCAGAATGAAGTCATAACAGGTCGCAGGTCTCTTGATAACTGTTATCTATGGTCTCCAACAGTCACAACCTTGCCAACCAAGTGCCTTTTATCCAAAGCTCAAGAGACAAAGCTATGGCATCAAAAACTTGGTCACATCAATTTGAGGAGCATGCAAAAGATTCTCTCTGAAAAGGCGATCATTGGAGTTCCCAACCTCAAGATCATTGAAGGAAAAATCTGTGGAGAATGCCAGATTGGGAAACAAGTCAAGATGTCACACAAGAAGGTACAACATCTTACTACTTCTCGTGTTCTAGAACTTCTTCATGTTAACCTTATGGGACCTATGCAAGTAGAAAGTCTAGAAGGGAAGAAGTACATATTTGTCTGTGTAGACGACTTCTCAAGGTACACCTGGGTAGACTTTAATAGAGAAAAGTCAGACACCTTCTCAGTCTTTGAAGCCCTATGTCGGAGAGTTCAACGAGAAAAAGGAGAAGTCATTGGAAAAGTCGTCCGACTTCGAAGTGATCATGGAAAGGAGTTTGAAAACATCAGCTTCGCAAATTTTTGTGATGCTGAAGGAATTGCACACGAATTTTCTGCTCCCATCACTCCTCAGCAAAACGGGATCGTTGAAAGAAAAAATCGCACTCTTCAAGAAATGGCAAGAGTCATGATGTTAGCTAAAGACATCCCGCAGCACTTCTGGGCTGAAGCTTTGAAAACGGCTTGCCATATTCATAATAGAGTGACCCTCCGCCCTGGAACTTCGCTCACTCTTTATGAAATATGGAGGGGGAGGAAGCCTAATGTCAAATATTTCCATGTCTTTGGATCGATCTGCTACATACTTGCAGATAGGGAACCTCGACGCAAACTTGATCCTAAAACTGACGAAGGCATATTTCAACACGCAAACTTGATCCTAAAAGTGATCGGGCTTTTCGTGTATTCAACAAACGCACCCGGACTATCTGATAGCATTTGTGCCCTAGTCCAATTGCTATTAGCCTGTAAACGTCTATGTACATTATCACCGTTTGTAATATATATATATATATATATATAACAGCTTTGTATTACTTATGTGTTAAAGTAATATGTTAAGCATGATCTGATTTATGACCACTAAAGTAGTAGAACCATAAATCTGTACGGATCATACTTAACGAGTCCCTGGTCAAAATATGCTTCCTTAGAAGTGACCAGTATGAGGATGGTTCTTAATGCCGTAGTTCTACTTGTCATAGGGATGAGGGATCCCGGAATCATATCATAGATATCATGAGGTGATTGATATCGGACGACCCGCTTTGAATAGTGTTTTCATAGATTAAGCCATGAACATATTCAAATGCGATAGCTTGTCACGATATCCTTAGACCGAGGAGTCTTTGTGATCACTATGCAATGAACGTGCGGCTTTAACTTGCGCCTAACGCTTTCTGTAACAGGATTACAATAACGGGCATGATTGGGTGGCGGAACGGGTTGCATGAGTGACACGAAAGACGGCTAAGGGATTTATCCCTCATACTACGGCATGGGAAAGATATCCGTTAAAAGGCCTCTTGATCGAGACTGACTGAGAGTAAGAGCATGGCCATGCCGGTGATACGGGTTATCAGTTCTCAGCCATCTCAAATATCAAGTAACAATGATTGATTAAACAAGGGTGACGACTCTATACCTTGTGATCAATCGGGATATCTAAAGATAATAGGATAGTGACTTGTACGCACAAGGTTAAGTCGAATCATCGATCGTCATGCACCTTGGGTAATCATAACGTCTTACTAGAGACCACTTATGATGGATCGGGCTAGAGCGATCTTTTGCGCCGATCTGCCAACGGTGGCATGAGCCTAGAGGGTCACACACATTCAAGACGGATAACTTGAGACAAGGAAACCTTACACGTTTCTTGAGGAGCAATACATGGACAAAACTGGAGGTTTTGTGCCATGGGTTCGGTTTGAGAGTATAATTTGCGAATCGAGAAAACTGAGTTTTTTCGTCGATGTCGTGTCGGACTTTGTTTGATAAGTAACGACAAATAGGGTCGGGCGACTTTTGGACACGGTACAAGACCACACGGGCGAGCCCATTGTGATAGCATTTGTGCCCTAGTCCAATTGGTATTAGCCTGTAAACGTCTATGTTCATATATCATCGTTTGTAATGTATAAATATAAACGGCTTTATATTACTTATGTGTTGAAGTAATATGTTAAGCATGATCTGATTTATGACCACTAAAGTAGTAGAACCATAAATCTGTACGGATCACACTTAAAGAGTCCCTGGTCAACCTATGCTTCCTTAAAAGCGACCAGTATGAGGATGGTTCTTAATGACGTAGTTCTACTTGTCATAAGGATGTGGGATCCTGGAACCATATCATAGATATCATGAGGTGATTGATATCGGACGACCCGCATTGAATAGTGTTTTCATAGATTAAGCCATAAACATATTCAGATGCGATAGCTTGTCACGACGTCCTTAGACCAAGGAGTCTTTGTGATCACTATGCAATGAACGTACGGCTTTAACTTGCGCCAAACGCTTTCTGTAAAAGGATTGCTATAAAGGGCATGATTGGGTGGCGGAACGGGTTGCATGAGTGACACGAAAGATGGCTAAGGGATTTATCCCTCATACTACGGTATGGGAAAAATATCCGTTAGAAGACCTCTTGATGGAGACTGACTGAGAGAAAAAGCATGGCCATGCAAATGATACGGGTTATCATTTCTCAGTCATCTCGCATATCAAGTAACAATGATTGATTGAACAAGGGAGACGACTCTATGCCTTGAGATCAATTGGGATATCTAGAGATAAAAGGATGGTGACTTGTACGCACAAAGGTTAAGTCGAATTATCGATCATCGTGCACCTTGGGTAATCATAATGTTTTACTAGAGACCACTTATGATGGATCGGGCAAGAGCGAGTCTTGCGCTGATCTACCAACGGTGGCATGAGCCTAGAGGGTCACACACATACAAGACGGATAACTTGAGACAAGGAAACATGGATATTTCTTAAGGAGAAGTATATGGACAAAACTGGAGGTTTTGTGCCATAGGTTCGGTTTGAGAGAATAATTAGCGAATCGAGAGAAATTGAGTTTTTCGTCGATATCGCGTCGGACTTTGTTTGATAAGTAACGACAAAAAGGTTGGGCAACTTTTGGACGCGGCATGAGACAACACGGGAGGGCCCATTGGGCTCGGCCCATGAAGCCTCATGGCCGGCCCAATAAGGGCCCAATAAGGCCATATGGCCGGCCCACTTGGTGGGGCCATTGTGGGGGCCACACAATGCCATGCTTAGTTGGTGATTGTGGATTAAGAGGTGAGTGATTTAAGGGGTATGGGTTGAAGCACCTTTAAGCCCATACCAATCACTTTTAACCCATACTTGTGAGTTGGGTGATGAATTATAATGCAAGACTTTAATTCATTAATTCATTAAGTCACAAAACACACAAAAATCCTCTCTCTCTCTCATTGTGGCCGGCCACCCCTCTCCTCTTCATCATCTTGCTCTCTTGTTCTTCATTTAATTGTTCTAGTAGGCAATTAAGTGAAGGATCTTGAAGATCATCCTCTTAGTGTGGACTAGCTTTAGAGAAGAAGATCCGAACGTTCTTCTTTATCGATTCAAACAAGACTTAAAGGTAAACATCTTGTGGAATAGATTTTGCTTTGGGATTTAATGGTTTAAATGTTCTTGGACAAGGTTTGGAGTAGATTATCTTTTATTGCTTCCGCTATCTCGACGATCTAGAACGCTCCAAAACCCTACACATTGGGCTCATCCCATGAGGTCTCATGAACGGCCCAAACAAGGGCCCGTTAAGGGCCCAATAAGCCCTCTTGGCCGGCCCACATGGTGGGTCCATGTGTGGGGGCCACACAACACCATGCTTAGTTGGTGATTGTGGATTAAGAGGTGAGTGATTTAAGGGGTATGGGTTAAAGCACCTTTAAGCCCATACCAATCACTTTTGACCCATGCTTATGAGTTGTATGATGAATTGAAATACCTATTATTCATTCATTACACAAAATAATCACAACAACTCACACATCTCTCTCTCTCTCATAGTGGTCGGCCACACCCTTGCTCTCCTCTTCATCTTGCTCTCTTGTTCTTCATTTAATTGTTCTTGTAGGCAATTAAGTGAAGGATCATCAAGATCATCCCCTTGGTGTGGACTTGCTTTAGAGAAGAAGATCCGAAAGTTCTTTAATCGATTCAATAAAGACTTAAAAGTAACCATATTGTAGAATAGATTTTGCTTAGGGATTTAATGGTTTATGTTCTTGGACAAGGTTTGGAGTAGATTTTCTTATAATGCTTCCGCTATCACGACGATCTAGAACGCTCCAAAACACAACAGTGGTATCAGAGGGTTGGTTACCCTCTTAATCTTTGTCTTGTTGAGTTTGTTTCGGTTTTGTGATTATTTGCATGCCAAAATTGTTGATAACATGATTTTAATGCTTTTTGAGATATTTGCATGAAATATGTTATTTTTGAAAATATATTGAATTTGGAATTTGTCGGAAATTATTTGATTTGTCGGGTCCGAGAAGAGACTCTCGGTGAGCCGGATCAGAGGTACCGGACGGAGGTCACCGGAGGCCGGGGAGGCCGGCGATGACCGGGGCCGTCCCCACTCTTGGCCGAGGCTGAGAGTGGAGGCAAGCTCGTTTTGGGCCTTCCAAGGCCCAAACCGAGCCGTGTTATGTTGGGCTCGGCCCATTGGCTTGGCCCGACTTGGTTCGTGCGCGATGTTTGATCCGTGGCACGAACCCGCGATCCAATATTTCAAAAACTTTCAAAATTTAATCGGTTTCGATAAACTGTTTTTTCGAAAAGGTCTAGTTTCGATAAACCCGACCAAGCAACTTGGCAAAATTAAAACCGAAATTATTGCATATTATTTGATAACATGTTTGTGTGATAACATGTTGGATGATGTGATGAGATGTATGATGCATTAGTAGCCCATTAGATTTTATCGCTTTCACGGTTTGCATACCGTTAGTGTTAGCGTGTAATTATTCTTTTATTCGAGCTCATAAAGTGTAATTATTTTTTATCCGGTCTACGAACCGAGTATTAATTGTAATTATTACTCAAAGACGAGAAGGATGGAAAATAGAGCACAATGACGGTCTTGGAGGAAGTCCAAGAGCTAGTGAGAGCCCGAATGAGAAAGGCGAGAAGATGTGAAGACTCGTAGAATCCTAAGATTAGGATGGGCTATAAAATGCATACTTAACGCTTTGTGAATGCTTGCTTGAATTATTTAATTAATAACATTCTTGCATGATTAGCTTATAAGTTTATAAGCCATCACCTCACATGCAAAGATTAAAATCGACTTTAATTGTTTGCATGTTTAAAGCGCTGTGAACTATCATCGCACGGGTTGTGATGGATGAGTTGAAATTTGAAACGTGGTTGCACGGGTTGCAAATGACGGTTTCAAATGAAGATAGTATGTGATACAATTAGAAACGTCACAACACGGGTTGTTGATGACGGGTTCGTAATTGTGCCAAATACTTTCGAATTATTAAGCACAACCAATTTACAAGATAATTTGAGTCAAGTGAGATGCCACCCAAATTCACACCCATTTAGAAACATTTTATCGGTGTCGTGCGCCTTAGCGGAGCATCGATCGAATGGGTTCTAGATGGGAATGGTAAATTTTGTGGGATGTCGTGCGCCTTAGCGGAGCATCTGCACAAAGTTAACTCGTTAGTGAAGGTTGGTTGACTCGACCACGATTCTTGGCCTGAGGTCGAGCTGGGTTATCAGAAGGGTAAGCCGTGTGTTTTTGCACATACCTTGACCAAGAGTTACACGGGTTGTAATTGGACGGACGTCCTACCTAAATAAGTCAATTGGAGCAGTGCGCCTTAGCGTACTTCAAATGACGAATAAGGGATCTTGGTTTAAAGATTCTATACCTTAGAATCGGATGGTTGGTGTTTAATTCGGATCTTCGTAAATTTATTCAACTTTTCTGATTAAATTTACTTTCTTCGTGTAGAAATGGCTAGTAATTCAACAAACTCGTCTAATTTGTCATTGAGGACTATACTCGAAAAGTGTAAACTCAACGGGACAAATTATCTGGACTGGGACAGAAATTTACGACTTGTGTTAAAGTTGGAACGCAGGGAGTACGTCCTTGATAAGGCTATCCCGGTAGAGCCAGCTGCCAACGCAACGAGGGTCGTTAAGGATGCGTACCATAAACACCTTAGCGACTCTATCGACGTTGCGTGTGTCATTTTGGGCTGCATGGAAGCGAACCTCCAGAAGCAGTTTATGGAGCTATCCCATGATCCGTTTGCAATGTTTGCACAGATCAAGGATATGTTCAAAGAGAAAGTACGTATTGAAAAATACACTGTTCTCCGAGAACTCGTTGCCTGCAAGATGTCAGCAGGCAGCTCCGTAGGTCCACACGTCCTACGAATGAAGGGACATTTCGACCATATGACTAGTATTCTATGGAAAAGGAAATGGCTGCGGATTTTATTCTGCAATCCCTTCCTCATGCATATGGTGGGTTCGTCATGAACTATCACATGCATGATATGGACAAGACCGCATCAGAGTTGCACAACATGCTAGTGACTGCCGAAAAGAGTATAAGGGGCAGTTCGCCCAAAAGTGTTCTTATGGTCAAGAAGGGATCCAGCTTCAAAGCTGATGGTGGCAAGGGTAAAGGCCCAAAGCACCTGGCATGAAAGAACAGACGATCATTTGTTCCTAGACCTTCCGTGCCCGTACAAGGCAAAGGGAAGGCAAAGAAGTCGGTCTGTTTCTATTGCCAAAAGTCTGGTCACTGGAAGAAAGACTGTCAGCAGCTGAAGGAGGATCAGAAGAAGGGCGGTGGGGCCGCTACTTCATCAGGTATTCCATTAGAGCTATATCTTTCTACGATAAATACTTGGGTACTAGACACTGGAGCTGAGTCTCATGTCTGTGCGGATATGCAGGTGTTACACAGTAGAAGAGATATGGGGGAAAGGGAGGTGGACCTAAGAGTTGGGAACAACGTGAGAGTTGCCGCAACTGCCGTGGGTTCTGTTAACCTTGTTTTGCCCAGTGGGCTTGTAATTGAACTTCATGATGTGTTTTGCGTACCTGCTTTCAGCAGGAATATTATTTCAATTTCTCTTCTTGAAAAAGAAGGTTATTATTTTAATATTAAGAACGGGTTTTTTAATATTATGCGCAACAACATGTTTTATGGCAATGCTCACACTGTTGGAGGTTTATACATATTGAATATGCAAAACTCGAGATCCAACATGCTCTATAATGTAAATGCTAAGAGGTTTAAAGCTAATGATTAAGACCAAACTCTAATCTGGCATTGTCGTCCAAGTCACATAAATGAGAAACGCATCTCAGCGCTTCATAAGCGCGGACTTCTAAGTCAATTCGAATTCTAAATGATTGATAGATGCGAAGCTTGTTTAATGGGCAAGATGACTAAAGCGCCCTTCACTGGTTTAGGTGAAAGGGCAGGTGATCTATTGGGTCTAATACATTCAAACGTATGTGGACCAATTAGTTCACCAGCCAGAGGTGGTTTAGGCTACTTTATCACATTTATTGATGATTTCAGTAGATATGGTTATGTCTATCTCATGAGACATAAGTCCGAAGCTTTTGATAAATTCAAGGAGTTTAGGACTGAAGTAGAAAACCAACTCGGAAAGAGTATCAAGGCACTCCGTTCTGATCGGGGTGGAGAATACTTATCCGAGGAGTTTCCTAGTTATCTTACTGAAGGTGGAATACTATCTCAGTGGACTCCGCCAGGAACACCGCAACTTAATGGTGTGTCCGAGCGGAGGAATCGGACATTGTTGGATATGGTTCGATCGATGTTAAGTCTCACTGATCTCCCGATCTCCTTCTGGGGTTATGCTCTGCAAACGGCCGCATTCATAATAAACAGGGCTCCGTCGAAAGCTGTGGAAGGGACATCATTCGAAAAATGGTACGGGAAGGAACCCGTTTTGTCCTTCCTAAAAATCTGGGGTTGCGAGGCTTATGTAAAACGGTTGCTTGCAACCAAGCTCGAACCGAGATCAGATAAGTGCACTTTCGTCGGATATCCAAAAGAAACAAAAGGATACTACTTCTACAAACCGAGCAAAAATAAAGTTTTTGTCGCTCGAGGTGGGACATTCTTGGAAAAGGAGTTCATTTCCAAGACAGTCAGTGGGAGGGTTGTTCATCTTGATGAAGTTCTAGATGAGATGGTCACTCGGGAACCACTAGACGACCCACTAGAAGAAGTAGAGCCAGAAGTGGTCATTGAGCAAGAACCAATAGCTACAGTTAATGAGGACGGTCCGAGGCGGTCTAAAAGGATAAGTCATGCACCTGTCAAATACGGTTTCCTAGTAACTGGAGGTGATGATTTAGCATTAGTGGACAATGATCCAGCTACCTTTCGAGAGGCCTTAGACGGAACCGACTCTGAGAAATGGCTGGAAGCCATCAGGGAAGAAATGCAATCCATGTCATATAATCAAGTGTGGGACTTGGTGGAACAAACCCCTGACGTAAAATTCATTAGGTGTTAATGGATCTTTAAAATAAAGATAAACATGGATGGCAAACCTCAGACCTATAAAGCAAGACTGGTAGCAAAAGGTTATAGGCAAATCCACGGAATTGACTATGAAGAGACCTTTTCTCCAGTAGCTATGGTCAAATCTATCCGCATTCTACTTGCCGTAGCAGCGTATCATAACTATGAGATATGGCAAATGGACGTCAAGACCGCCTTCCTCAACGGGAGGTTAGCTGAGGACGTTTATATGTCCCAGCCTAAGCCTAAGGGTTTTGAGGATCCAAAGAATAAAGGAAAGATTTGCAAGTTGCTCAAATCAATCTATGGTTTGAAGCAAGCATCTCGGAGTTGGAATCAGCGTTTTGATGAAGTTGTGAAACAGTTTGGCTTCACCAAGGCTCTTCCACAAGCAAAACATGATAAACATGTTTGGTCAATGGGTATAGACTGGGACTTAGATTGGAACTAGGGGCAAGTGGGAGATTGATAGCATTTATGCCCTAGTCGAATTGTTATTAGCCTGTAAACGTCTATGTACATTATCATCGTTTGTAATATATATATATATATATAACGGCTTTGTATTACTTATGTGTTGAAGTAATATGTTAAGCATGATCTGATTTATGACCACTAAAGTAGTAGAACCATAAATCTGTACGAATCACACTTAACGAGTCCCTGGTCAAAATATGCTTCCTTAGAAGCGACCAGTATGAGGATGGTTCTTAATGACGTAGTTCTACTTGTCATAGGGATGAGGGATCCCGGAACCATATCATAGATATCATGAGGTGATTGATATCGGACGACCCGCTTTGAATAGTGTTTTCATAGATTAAGCCATGAACATATTCAAATGCGATAGCTTGTCACAATATCCTTAGACCAAGGAGTCTTTGTGATCACTATGCAATGAACGTGCGGCTTTAACTTGCGCCTAACGCTTTCTGTAACAGGATTGCAATAACGGGCATGATTGGGTGGAGGAACGGGTTGCATGAGTGACACGAAAGACGGCTAAGGGATTTATCCCTCATACTACGGTATGGGAAAGATATCCGTTAAAAGGCCTCTTGATCGAGACTGACTGAGAGTAAGAGCATGGCCATGCCGGTGATACGGGTTATCAGTTCTCAGCCATCTCACATATCAAGTAACAATGATTGATTAAACAAGGGTGACGACTCTATGCCTTGTAATCAATCGGGATATCTAGAGATAATAGGATAGTGACTTGTACGCACAAGGTTAAGTCGAATCATCGATCGTCAGGCACCTTGGGTAATCATAACGTCTTACTAGAGACCACTTATGATGGATCGAGCAAGAGCGATCTTTTGCGCCGATCTGCCAACGGTGGCATGAGCCTAGAGGGTCACACACATTCAAGACGGATAACTTGAGACAAGGAAACCTTAAACGTTTCTTGAGGAGCAATACATGGACAAAACTGGAGGTTTTGTGCCATGGGTTCGGTTTGAGAGAATAATTTGCGAATCGAGAAAACTGAGTTTTTTCGTCGATGTCGCGTCGGACTTTGTTTGATAAGTAACGACAAAAAGGGTCGGGCGACTTTTGGACACGGCACAAGACCACACGGGCGAGCCCATTGGGATCGGCCCATGAGGTCTCATGACCGGCCCAAACAAGGGCCCAATAAGCCCTCTTGGCCGGCCCACATGGTGGGTCCATGTGTGGGGGCCACACAACACCATGCTTAGTTGGCGATTGTGGATTAAGAGGTGAGTGATTTAAGGGGTATGGGTTAAAGCACCTTTAAGCCCATACCAATCACTTTTGACCCATGCTTATGAGTTGTATGATGAATTGAAATACCTATTATTCATTCATTACACAAAATAATCACAACAACTCACACATCTCTCTCTCTCTCATAGTGGTCGGCCACACCCTTGCTCTCCTCTTCATCTTGCTCTCTTGTTCTTCATTTAATTGTTCTTGTAGGCAATTAAGTGAAGGATCATCAAGATCATCCCCTTGGTGTGGACTTGCTTTAGAGAAGAAGATCTGAAAGTTCTTCTTTAATCGATTCAATAAAGACTTAAAGGTAACCATATTGTAGAATAGATTTTGCTTTGGGATTTAATGGTTTATGTTCTTGGACAAGGTTTGGAGTAGATTTTCTTATAATGCTTCCGCTATCTCGACGATCTAGAACGCTCCAAAACACTACAGTGGTATCAGAGGGTTGGTTACCCTCTTAATCTTTGTCTTGTTGAGTTTGTTTCGATTTTGTGATTATTTGCATGCCAAAATTGTTGATAACATGATTTTAATGTTTTTTGAGATATTTGCATGAAATATGTTATTTTTGAAAATATATTGAATTTGGAATTTTTCGGAAATTATTTGATTTGTCGGGTCCGAGAAGAGACTCTCGGGGAGCCGGATCGGAGGTACCGGACGGAGGTCACCGGAAGCTGGGGAGGCCGGCGGTGATCGGGGCCGTCCCCACTCTTGGCCGAGGCCGAGAGTGGAGGCAAGCTCGGTTTGGGCCTTCCAAGGCCCAAACCGAGTCGTATTATGTTGGGCTCGGCCCATTGGCTTGGCCCGACTTGGTTCGTGCGCGGTGTTTGATCCGTGGCACGAACCCACGATCCAATATTTCGAAAACCTTCAAAATTTAATCGGTTTCGATAAACCGTTTTTTCGAAAAGGTCTAGTTTCGATAAACCCGACCAAGAAACTTGGCAAAATTAAAACCGGAATTATTGCATATTATTTGATAACATGTTTGTGTGATAACATGTTGGATGATGTGATGAGATGTATGATGCATTAGTAGCCCATTAGATTTTATCGCTTTCACGGTTTGCATACCGTTAGTGTTAGCGTCTTACCCAATTCCTAGTTCAGAATGGTTATATTCGAGGGGGAGTAGACAAAACTCTCTTTGTGAAGAAGGAAGGAAGGGACATCATGATCGCTCAAATATATGTCGACGACATTGTATTTGGAGGAAAGTCAGACAAGATGGTGGAACGTTTCGTACAACATATGCAGTCTGAGTTTGAGATGAGTATGGTCGGTGAGCTCACATACTTCCTAGGCTTCCAGATCAAACAAATGACAGATGGAATATTTATCTCCCAAAGCAAATATGCAAAGAACATTGTGAAGAAGTTCGGGTTAGGAAAGGTCTCTCACAAAAGAACTCCTATTGCCACAGATGTCAAATGCACAAAGGACGAGATGGGAGAACCAGTTGATCAAAGCCTTTATCGAAGCATAATAGGAAGTCTTCTCTATCTAACAGCAAGTCGACTCGACATCCCTTACTCCGTGGGAGTCTGTGCTCGATATCAAGCCAATCCAAAAGTCAGTCACTTAGCTTATGCCAAGAGGATCATAAGGTACATCTCGGGAACCTCTGAATTGGGCTTGCTATATTCCTTTGATACCTCTCCTACTCTTGTTGGATACTGTGATGCTAACTGGGCGGGAAGCACACCAGATCGAAGAAGTACCTCTGGGGGTTGTTTCTACCTGGGGAACAATCTTGCATCGTGGTTCAGCAAAAAGCAAAATTGTATTGCTTTGTCTACTGCTGAGTCCGAATATATTGCAGCCGGAAGTAGCTGTACTCAGCTTCTTTGGATGAAACAAATGTTGGCAGAGTATGGAGTCAAGCAAGAAGTCATGACTTTGTTCTGTGACAACATCAGTGCTATCAATATCTCGAAAAACCCAGTACAACACAGCAAAACAAAGCATATTGATATCAGGCACCACTTTATTCGAGAGCTTGTAGAAGACAAGAAGATAAAGCTCGAGTACCTTCCCACTGAGAAACAAGTCGCTGACATCTTTACAAAAGCATTAGATGCTAACAGATTTGAAAGTCTAAGGTCATCCCTTGGACTTTGCTGTCTGGAGTAACCAGAAGTCAAGACAGAAGAGAGGGAGCTTTTTAGTGGATTTTTACTCTCTCTCTCTCTTTCAGGACCAACCAGGGTCCACAAAATCTAGTCGGGCCCAAATTTCATTATCAGAAGCCCAGTTGAAACTTTTTAAAAAAAAATCAAAAAGGGGAATGATTGAAAAACTGACGACGAACCAATCGGCTCTCAACCCCCTTCAACTTCCGCAGAAAAAGCCTCCACATCCCCTCCCCCTTCCCAAAACCGCTAGGGCACCACGAAAAAGCAAAAACAAATCTGCAAACAATAGCAGTTGCTCTTTCTCTCAAAATCAATTCCGATCAAATCCTCTGTCATGTTATGTTTGTGCCCTAGTCCAAAATAATTCCTCAATCTATATTGTAACGGACATCATTATTCTACATAATAAACGGCATAATATTACTAATGTGTTGTAGTAATATATCTAATGTGATTTGATCTATATGTCATAATGTGTGTAACCACTTATAGTAGAACTATAGATCAGAAAGAATTGCATTCGATAATGTCCCTGATCAGCTAAGCTTCTTCTGAAGCGATCAGTATGAAACTAACTCCTTCTGATCACGCTCTACTGATCATGGCAAAGTATGTGCTGGAGTTATATCATAGATATCATCAGGTCGATGATATCGGACAACCCGATTGTGAGTATGCTGCATAGATCCAGTCATGAGATACTCACATATCGTAACTTGTCATTATATCCTAAGACCAAGGAGTCTTTGTGTACACTATGTAACGAATACCTAAGTTTGACCTAGTCTAACGTTATCTGTAAAAGGGTAACTATAACGGCTTCGATTGGCTTTGGCATTTATTGCACTAGTGAACTCGAAGGGCGTCTGAAGGATTTATCACTCATACTTCGGTATGAGAAAGATATCTGTTTAGGTCACTTGATGAGTATGACTGAAGAAAGAGCACGGCCGTGCAGGTGATACCTTAGTATCATTTTTCAGTCATCTCAGATATCAAGAAACAGTGATTGATAAATTAGGATGACCATTCTATGCCTATTGATCAATCTGGATATCGGTTTGATAAAAGGACAGTGACATGTACGATAACAGGTTAAGTCGAATAATCGATAATCACGAACATTGGATAATCATAATGTCTTGCTAGAGGCCACTTATGATGGAAACGGTAAAATAGTAATTTTACCAGTTTGCCATATATTCGTGAGCCTAGAGGGTCACACGCATTAAGCACGATACATGACAAAAATTATGGATGACAATTGAGAACAATTCAGTAGTTTTCTGGCCTAAGGTTTTAACCAGACGGTTGAAGAAATCAATTCGAGGAAATTGAGCCGTTTTGTCTAAACCGAAATTAGAACTCAAGTTAATGGGTTTAATTTGAGTTTTAGTTAAACGAGCTTAAAGCCCAATTAGGGATTTAAGTTATGAGTGGGAACAAAGGCAAATAAGAGATTATAAAGGATAGATAATGCAATTTTAATTTGAAATTCAATTTAATTTTCAAATTAAAATCACATACTATCTTCCATTATCCTCAATTATTTTTCAGCAACTATCTCCCTCATTCTCTCCCCCTCTATGCCGAAATCTCTCTCTCTCTCATCCTCCATTGTTGTCAAGTTTCTCTCAAAAATTAATAGCAAAGTTATTGAGTGAAAACCTCTTCGGTTGTGGTGCTTGTGTGGACTTGATAGAGAAACACTATACTTGTGTTTTCATCGATTAGAAGAGGTAACTTTCAGATTTATATTTATATATATAACATGTTGAATTTGCATTAAGATCATAGCATGTATCGATCACCACGGTTACATAACGTCCGATGCATGATATTTATCGATTGGAACGCGTGGTGATCTCTTTCAGTGGTATCAGAGCCATGGTTGTTATGTATTTTTCTACATGTTTAAATCTGATTTTTTTTTGTTAGTTTACATGTGTTCATCACCTTAGCATGCATGTAAATCGAAAAAAATTTCAGATTTGATTGATTTTGGAAATTGGAAAATAATTTTTTTCTTGGGTGTTTCGGGTTAGCCATGGTCGAGCCATGGCCCACCAGGTTGAGTCCCTTGGTGGACCATGGAATGCCCTAGGGCAGACCATGGTCAGCACCAAGGGCCGACGAGGGTCGCGTACGGGCGACCATGGCAGCCCTCGCGGAAACACAAGTTGTTTCTTAAGAAGAGTGGAGCACTGGAAGAAGGATTGCAAGAAACACAAGTTGTTTCTTAAGAAGAGTGGAGCTTCCACATCTTCAGGATCAGGTATTTTTGTTATTGAGCTCAATCTCAGTTTATCTACTTCAGATTCTTGGGTACTTGATACCGGTGCAGAATCTCACATTTGTGTTAATGTGCAGGCTCTGGGAAGTAGAAGAGAAGTGAGCAAGGGCGAGGCGGACCTACGAGTTGGCGATGGCAATCAAGTCTCGGCAACTACTGTAGGAGATATTAGTCTCAGTTTTCCCAGTGGGCTGGTTTTGTTTTTAAATAATGTTGATTGTGTACCTGCGTTTCGCAGAAATATCATTTCTATTTCCTTGCTAGACAAGGAAGGATATTGTTTTTCTATTGATAATGGAATTTTCAATATTTTCAAGAATAATATGTTTTATTGCAATGCTTCATTGGTTGGTGGTTTATATATTCTTAATATTCAAAACACTGACACTAGCTCGATTTTTAATATCAGTAACAAAAGGGTTGAATCCGATGATTTAAACTATACTGTGATATGGCACTGCCGCTTAGGCCATATAGGCCAGAAACGCATCTCAACACTTCACAAGTGTGGGCTTCTAAGTCCGTTTGAATTCACTTCAATTGAGAGATGCGAGTCATGCCTTATGGGTAAAATGACAAAAGCACCTTTTGCCGGTTTAGGTGAAAGGGCGAGTGACTTACTAGGTCTCATACATTCTGATGTTTGTGGGCCCATGAGCACTCAGGCCAGAAGAGGTTTTCACTACTTCGTTACATTCACTGATGATTTCAGTAGATATAGGTATGTTTATCTTATGAGACATAAATCGGAAACCTTTGACAAGTTCAAAGAGTTCCAGAACGAAGCACAGAACCAGCTTGGTAAAAGTATAAAGGCACTTCGATCTGACCGAGGCGGTGAGTACTTGGACCAAGATTTTCACAGTCATTTAAAGGAGTGTGGGATCATCTCTGAATTGACTCCGCCTGGAACACCTCAAATGAATGGTGTATCCGAACGGAGAAATCGGACCCTGCTTGACATGGTTCGATCAATGATGAGTCAGGCTGACCTCCCTATCTCCTTCTGGGGCTATGCCCTAGAAACGGCCGCATTCATATTGAATCGGGCTCCTACAAAGGTAGTGGAAAGCACTTCATGCGAAGTATGGAACGGGAAGAAACCCTTATTAGCTTTCCTTAAGATCTGGGGATGTGAAGCTTACGTCAAGCGTCTGCTAGGCGATAAACTCGAACCCAAATCAGACAAGTGTGTCTTTGTGGGGTACCCCAAAGAAACAAGGGGGTACTATTTCTACAAACCCAGCGAGAACAAAATTTTTGTTGCTCGAGGAGGGGTATTTTTGGAAAAGGAATTTATTTCCAAAAGAGCTAGTGGGAGTGTCGTGCATCTTGAAGAAATTCAAGAAGATACGGAGCAACCTACTATGCCGAATACAGGAGCCAAAAGAGGTCATTGATCAAGAACCAATCCCGACACCCATTCCAGATGGTCCAAGAAGGTCTGAGAGATCTCGTCAAGCTCCTATCAGGTATGGCTTCCTAGCCACTGAAGGAAATGACTTGATGTTGGTGGATCAAGATGATCCAGAAACCTACATACAAGCTTTGGCCAGTCCAGACTCCGAAAAATGGCAGAACGCCATGAATGAGGAAATGAAATTCATATTCGACAACAAAGTCTGGCACTTGGTGGATCAAACCCCTTGGATAAAACCAGATCATGTTCGACATTTTCACCTGTGGCTATGGTCAAGTCTATCCAGATCATTCTAGCCATAGCAGCATTCTACGACTATGAGATATGGCAGATGGACGTCAAAACCGCCTTCCTTAACGGGAACTTAAAAGAGGATGTGTATATGACACAACCCAAGGGTTTTGTTGATCCAGAGAATCCCGGAAAGATTTGTAAGCTGTTTAGGTCCATTTATAGATTAAAGAAAGCTTCACAGAGTTGGAACATTCGTTTTGATGAAGCCGTAAGGGAATTCGGTTTTATCAAAAACGAAAGTGAACCTTGCGTATATAAGAAAGTGAGTGAGAGTAAAGTAGTATTCCTAGTGCTATATGTCGATGACATACTGATCATCGGGAATGACATCCCAACCTTGCTTGAAGTTAAAGCTTGGTTAGGGAAATGCTTCTTGATGAAGGACTTAGGTGATGATGCTTTCATTCTGGGCATCAAGATCTACAGAGATCGACCCAAGAGGATATTGGGCTTAAGTTAGAGCACTTACATAGATAAGGTGTTGAGAAGATTCTCAATGCTTGATTCTAAGAAGGGATACCTACCCATGCGGCATGGCATTAAGCTTAGCAAACAACAGAGTCCTATGACTCCTGATGAACTAAGCAAAATGAGCAAGATCTCATATGCTTCGGCTGTGGGATCCATCATGTATGCTATGATTTGCACGAGACCAGACATCTCGTTCGCGTTAAGCTGTACCAGCAGATATCAGTCTCACCCAGGCCAGGAGCTCTGGACTGCTGTCAAGAGTATCCTTAAATATCTAAGGAGAACTAAAGACGCATTCCTAGTGTATGGTGGGAAGGATGGAGAACTAGCAGTCAAAGGATACGTTGATGCTAGTTTTTAGACAGATCCTGATGATTTCAAATCACAGGCAGGATTTGTATTCGTGTTAAATGGCGGAGCATTCAGCTGGAAGAGCTTCAAGGAAGCCACAACTGCCGATTCTACAACAGAGGCTGAATACATAGCTGCAGCAGAAGCAGCTAAGGAAGCCGTATGGGTTAGAAGCTTTCTAACCGGATTAGATGTAATGTCGCGAGCGTCTGATTCGGTAAGCTTGTTGTGTGACAACACTGGGGCCATAGCATTTGCTCAAGAGCCCAGATTCCACAACAGAACTAAACACATACAGAGGAAGTATCACATTATCAGAGAATATATTGATAACGGTGATGTGGAGATTACTTATGTACCGACTGATGACAATGTTGTTGATCCCTTGACAAAGGCTTTACCGCAGCCTAAGCATGAGGCGCACGTGAAGTCTATGGGAGTAGATTGGAACTTAGGTTGGAACTAGGGGCAAGTGGGAGATTGTTAGGTTTGTGCCCTAGTCCAAAATAATTCCTCAATCTATATTGTAACGGACATCATTATTCTACATAATAAAAGGCATAATATTACTAATGTGTTGTAGTAATATATCTAATGTGATTTGATCTATGTCATAATGTGTGTAACCACTTATAGTAGAACTACAGATCAGAAAGAATTGCATTCGATAATGTCCCTGATCAGCTAAGCTTCTTCTGAAGCGATCAGTATGAGACTAACTCCTTGTGATCACGCTCTACTGATCATGGCAAAGTATGTGCCGGAGTTATATCATAGATATCATCAGGTCGATGATATCGGACAACCCGATTGTGAGTATGCTGCATAGATCCAGTCATGAGATACTCACATATCGTAACTTGTCATTATATCCTAAGACCAAGGAGTCTTTGTGTACACTATGTAACGAATACCTAAGTTTGACCTAGTCTAACGTTATCTGTAAAAGGGTAACTATAACGGCTTCGATTGGCTTTGGCATTTATTGCACTAGTGAACTCGAAGGGCGTCTGAAGGATTTATCACTCATACTTCGGTATGAGAAAGATATCCGTTTAGGCCACTTGATGAGTATGACTGAAGAAAGAGCACGGCCGTGCAGGTGATACCTTAGTATCAGTTTTCAGTCATCTCAGATATCAAGAAACAGTGATTGATAAATTAGGATGACCATTCAATGCCTATTGATCAATCTGGATATCGGTTTGATAAAAGGACAGTGACATGTACGATAATAGGTTAAGTCGAATAATCGATAATCACGAACATTGGATAATCATAATGTCTTGCTAGAGGCCACTTATGATGGAAAGGGTAAAATAGTAATTTTACCAGTCTGCCAATTATTCGGTAGCCTAGAGGGTCACACGCATTAAGCACGATACATGACAACAATTATGGATGACAATTGAGAACAATTCAGTAGTTTTCTGGCCTAAGGTTTTAACCAGACGGTTGAAGAAATCAATTCGAGAAAATTGAGCCGTTTTGTCTAAACCGAAATTAGAACTCAAGTTAATGGGTTTAATTTGGGTTTTAGTTAAACGGGCTTAAAGCCCATTTAGGGATTTAAGTTATGAGTGGGAACAAATGCAAATAAGAGATTATAAAGGATAGATAATGCAATTTTAATTTTCAAATTAAAATCACATAATATCTTCCATTATCCTCAATTATTTTTCATCAACTATCTCCCTCATTCTCTCCCCCTCTATGCCGAAATCTCTCTCCCTCTCATCCTCCATTGTTGTCAAGTTTCTCTCAAAAATTAATAGCAAAATTATTGAGTGAAAACCTCTTCGGTTGTGGTGCTTGTGTGGACTTGATAGAGAAACACTATACTTGTGTTTTCATCGATTAGAAGAGGTAACTTTCAGATTTATATTTATATATATAACATGTTGAATTTGCATTAAGATCATAGCATGTATCGATCACCACGGTTACATAACGTCCGCTGCATGATATTTATCGATTGGAACGCGTGGTGATCTCTTTCATGTCAAATGGTTGGTACCCGAAGTGGACGCATACCATCTACCTCCAAAACACTACGAGCAAAGATGAGGGCAAAAGTGATTGCCAAGAAGTTGTCGGCCTCCAAATCAACAACGAACAAATACGGAGTGAAGATTCGTGGAAGAAATCTCCCGGGGGAAGGATCGGTGAAACCTCAGGATGCACCAATGGAGGCGATTACCTCCACTGTAGAGAAGGACAAATCTGATAACCTTGAAGAGGAAGGCTCTCACACTTCGCAGACGCTCCTACAAGGTACTCCTACTACCCCTTCTGTAGTAAACCCCGTAGACAAAGAGGTGTCTGAAGAGGCTCGAGGAACTCTCGCCCCTGAGATCCATGGTGCCGTCTGTGGAGATAAATCTGGCCCCCAAAAATATGCACCTGCGCCAGAGAAGTCCCCACCAAAAGAAGCCTTGCGGAAAGCCGACAGTCCACTTGTTGCCCAGGACAGTGATCCAAGGAGGAATGAAGATACTGAAGTTATCCCAGAAGTTGCTCAACCTGTGGAGAATAGTGTCAGTATAGAAGAAGGAGATACAGCAGAGACCATGGAAGAAGAAGTTGTGCCTAAAAGGCTTGAGAGAAGGAAGCTACCAACAATAAGGTTGGTCGATGAAGAAGAAGAACCCCAAGTACCAAGGAGATTAACCCCAAAAAGAAAAATCACAGAGAAAGGAGGAGCATCGGTTTCTAAACAACCAAAGAAGTCTAGAAGAAAGTCATTGACTCTGTAGCAATCTCTGCTCCAGAAGAAGAGGAGTTTGAAGAAGAAGAAACCCATGTTATACTACCACGGGTCAAAAAGTCAATGGGAGGGCTGAAACTTCTCAAAAATGTTCCTAAGGCTCCTACAGATAATATCTCATTCCACTCTGTAGACAACGCGGTCAAATGGCAGTATGTGTGCCAGCGCAACATCTACCCGCAGAGAGAGCTCTCCACAAAAGCTCAGGGGATGAACACAACTGTGGAACTTCTCCGAAGCTCAGGCCTGACCAATACAGTCATAAACATCCGGCCATTCTACCCAGCGCTAGTCAAAGAGTTCATTGTCAACCTCTCAAGTGAGTTTAATGACCCGGAAGATGCGGAGTACAGGAAGGTATTTGTTCGGGGAGAATGCTTCGAAATATCTGCCACGACTATCAATGCTTATCTAGGCAGAGAGGACCCAGAAGTCACTCCAGAAGTCCCGCACTTGAACAAAGTGGCGGTCGAGATCACTGGAGGACAGAAGAAGGTCTGGCCCATCAAGGACATCATTGCGGCTGCTAAGCTTACTATCAAATACTCAATTATGTACCGCATTGTCTTGGAAAATTGGGCGCCTTCCACTCACGGGTCGAGCATCAAAACTGAATTAGCAAAGCTAATATACCAAATAGGTACGCAATCTCCTCTTGATTTTGGCTCATATGTCATTGAACACCTTGTCAAACATGCCAAATCATGCGTTGTCAAGCTTCCTATCGGGTTTCCATCATTGATCACCGGTCTTCTTCTCTAACAATGTCCTCACATTGTTCGAGAAACGGATGTTCCTGGAAAGAAGCCACTGCCCCTCGCTATCAGCCTCAAAAACTTCGAAGGCAAGCATATGAGGGATCTCACTCCTCCCATGGCCAAAGCATCAGAAGCTGGTTCCAGCTCCCGACCTTCAGGACCACTTGGCACTAGGATGGAGGAAGAGTTGGTAGAAATGATCAATGACTTGGAGAAGTCAATTGTTGTTCTGACGACCCGCAAAACTGCATGTGAAGCTCTTCTCAATGACCTCCGCTCTGCTCCTGCTGAAGATGATGATGTCGATGACTCCACCTCATTCTAAATATTTCTCTGATCTACTCTGATAACTTGTTCCAAAACACACTACTTAAATCCTCGGGGAATGCCCGAGTTAATTTCTTGCACATTATGACACTTCCTTTGGATATTTTGCTCATGTTTGAGCTGACTTATTTGCTCATGTTTGAGCTGGTTTATACCCGGCTGTTATTCGAATTTCATTGTATGATTGCCTTTGGCAATATTGTTAGACAAACAGAGGGAGATAGATAGGCTACGCCAGAAGTCGCACCAGAAGTTGCGCACAGAAGTCGCCGCTCCAGAAGCCGCTCCAGAAGACGAACCAGAAGCCACACCAGAAGTAGCATCGCTTGCTGTGCGTAACTGCCACAAGATGACGATGTACTTAGAACGGTGTTTAAAGTCGCATCGCTTGTTGTGCGTAACTGCCACAAGATGACGATGTGCCTAAAAATGTGTTTGCCTAAAAAATTGCCAAAGGGGGAGATTGTTGCTACGTTTAAATGTTGGCATAATTTTTTAGCGCAAAAGTAAGAAGTCAGTGCAACATGTTACATGACATGTGGAGCGACTAGTTACTATCCAGATTAGGAAAGATCTGAAGCTTTCCTATTTCGACGACGCTTGGAGCAAAAGAAGAAAGACGCCACGAAGACTTGGAGCGCAAGAGAGTGACGTCGACAAAGCCAGGCGACTTCCAGCTGTCAGCAACACGTCAACAATAGGCGGCAACTCTGCTTGCCTGATTTATTCAAGAAGCCCGAACAAGCAAGACGACTTCCAGCTGTCATTAAAGGCGGCAACGACTTGCCTAATTTATTCAGGAAGTCTGAAACTTCCTATTCCTAATCCGGGAAGGATTAGGAATGTGAGCTGCTATAAAAAGCCTTGGGCTTCCCATTAGCAGATCATCCGTTCTTGTTCTAAAATTGCAAGATTTCTCAGAGCTCTTAACCGTGCACCATTGGCGTGTTGAGAGGCTGATTAGATTTGCTAGAACGGCTTTGCTCCGATCAAACATCAAGTCGTGAAGTTTGAGTGTTTGGATCGGTTAGGGTTCTTGTGTTCGTGATTGAAGATTCACAAATCCTTCAAAGAAGACTACGACACGAGCATAGGCGTTTGCTTGAAGGGTGGAATTGAGAGAATCTCAAAGACAGGGGGAGAGGCCCTTGGTCGAGGTTGTTCACGGTGAGATCTATAGTAGCTTAGGACAATAGCTTGTGTGATAGCTAGTTGGTGCTTGAAGTTGTACTATTGACTACCATATAGTTAAAACCTTTCCACTGGCAAAATGCCCCAGACGTAGGTGCGGAGTCACCGAACTGGGTAATCATCTCTGGTGTCGTTATTATTGCTTGTTTGTTATTTACCACAGTCTGCAATTTAGGCAAGTAGTCGATACACAAGTTACGACTTTGTGTTCGACTTCTTGACTCGGCTACGATTCAGAATTTCATTGATGCTTCCCAAAATAGCTCCTTCTCCGATGAAATAGTGCTCCTCAAGGTAAGTGAAAAGTCGAGGTTGGAATTGGGGTTCAGATCCTCAAAAAAGGAGGCCACAAAAGCTTTTACATATAACCCTCAAAAATGACATTCCGGTCAGTACTCCACTCTATAGTGCCTACCAGAGTCACATTACCACTCAGCTAACGGCTCCGCTCCAGAGCTCTCACCAGGGTGAGTTTATAGAGACTGATCCGCTGCTGACTCTACTCCGGAGTGTCCACCGGAGCTGCTCTCTGAAAATCACTTCGCTCTTGAGTGCCTGGCGGAGTAAGCTTCTTGCTCCTCTATGCTCTATCTAGGCCTCCAAACCACTCCAAATAAGCACTAAAACCAAATACCTGCACAACATCGCCCAAAATCCATTGCAAGCGTAAAATGGCTCTAATGCTCGTAATTAGAGCATAAAGTGGGACGGAGGATCATTAAGTCGTGGGTTAGAAGTGTCGAAATGGCATCCTGACTGACCCATGACACTCACTATTAATTTCGGCTATACTCTTGGTCAAAATTATGATCGTTGGGTCAAATATTGTAGCCGATGCACTTGTATTATAGCTGATGCACTTGTACAACGTGTGTTGACTATACCTCGGGTTAAAATAATGACCATTGGCGTTCATTAATAACTGTTACCCAAGAAAATACCCAACGTGACATTGTGTAATGCGTCGGGAATGGCTAACATGTTGACCATTGACTCCATTATTGCCGGCGCATTATTCGGTGTCACGTCAGGTATGCGTTTACGCTAACTGGCTCATAGTTGACGATACCATAACTTTGCACATCCAACGTATTCTGTGGTCACGTGCCACAAACATAGGCGAGATAACGAAAAAAAAATTAATGAAAGTTATAACAGTGAAATTAAATATATTTTTGATAACTTCACAAAATAAATTAAATTTCGGTGACCTAAGTAAAATTACCCCTAAATTTATTAAACCAAGTCAAGCATGGTTGACCGTATAAAACATAGGGTTATGCTAGACGTACTTGTTCACAAATTCTTTACTTTTCTCGACCTTGACACACTCTCTAGCTTTAAATTTTATAATAAATGTTCTTGGATGCTAGATGTAAACCTTCCCGTAGGTTACAAGTAATGTATATATTGGGTAAATGTGAGAAATAGTGAGTGTGGCTTTGTTTGTAAACTGAATTTATTGAGATGCTGATGCTTCATGGTTCTGTTCAGTTCATGCACCATTTGTTGTTGAGGTTTCATGGTGCTGTTCAGTTCATGCACCATATATTGTTGAGGTTCAATTTTTAATAAGAAGCTATGTTGTGGTTAGGAGAATATGCTACAAACTCCTTGTAGTTCAATTGGCTACTGAGCTCTAGAACTAAGCCATGATACATGAAATGTCCATGAAACTTTAACTTGGAGTTGAAAAACATTCAAATAACCATAAAATTGGGATATACATTTTTATATTTGTTCATATCTGATTTTTCTTTATTGAAAAGAAATATGAATTGTGTCACTAGTTGATATTTGATAAGCATTACAACAATCTCATTTATATTTGACATATACACTTACTGATCGAAAAGGGTATGTTTATATGATTTTCATTTTTTTATGTAAGATTAACAAATTATCAGGTGTGTATAAGGACTTATTAGCTCTCCTTTAATGGTTGTCATAGCATGCTTACATCGCCAACTGATTAAGCACCAGAGCAGCTTAGGTCCCAAGAGATTTTGCAATCACCAAAATACAAGGAAACTCCTTGTAAAAGGGCGCAACAAGTTTTTGTAATTATTTCTTGTATATACACTATAAATGCAAATGAATACCTATATTTAGATAGATATTTTTTTTGAAAAAATATTTATTTATTCAAAAAAAGTGGGGGTAGTAAGAGCATGTAGGCTCCGATTAAAGAAAATTTCGACAACTCAATGGATGTTCTCTTCTTCTTTTTATTGATGTAAAATCCAATCATCTCTCTCTGAATGTTCGAAATTCAAAACCCTATTATTGTCCCCTTAACTTGTAGATCATAAGGGGGTTTGGGAAAGAGAGAACAAAAATGTCTTACAATATGATGATTTCCTAAGGTTGCTATTTCTTTCATCCACTTTACGTTGATTTTGTCACTTCATGAATGGCATTTGCCAAATATCCAACATTCCCTGTAGTCACGCCTGCCATACTGTATATTGCATGTCCACAAATTAGCAAACTAAATTTGAAGGTAGAATAAAAAAATGACAGCATAATGTTCATAATCGAAGATGGTAAAGTATATGCTTTGTTTATTTTTAGACCCTAAACGATGTTCATCTAATTTAGTATTCGAAATTTCAATATTTTGATGCCAAGGTATACAATTTTATTTAGTTTTGACTTGTGAGCACCACATTAGAGAACTATGACAAAATAGACTAAAACTAAACAAATTTGCACAACAAAACATTACTGGTATTATTTATGAACACAGTCCAAGATGGCATGATATTTCACGGATAGACATGTTACCTTATGCGACCATTACGAGTCATGTAGATATGGAATTCATTTGTCAAACGATCAACTTGTTCTGGTGTCATGCCGCTGTAGCAAAACATACCAATCTGTTTTGCAGGGAGGATCAGCAAAGATGAATCCATTACCACAAGATTCAAATACACATAAGGAATAGACAAATAAGTTGTATGCTAACTGTGACAACATGCAATTCAATGTACCTGTTTTGTTACATGCTCCCATGGCAATGAAGACCCCAAGTTTTCAAGGTTCTCTCTCAAAGCAGTCCGCATTCCAATGATGCGATCTGCCATGACCTGGGGAGTATAGCACATGGAAATGAAATAATGAATACATACATTTATCCATAGATTGTAAGCTTTAAGCACGTACAATGTTGAAACATTCCAGCATTTTATTCTTAATAGTCATAATCATGATTCAGGAATGCTTATTTCAATTGATTCATTTAAAAGACTCGAGAAAATTTAAAGAAATAGTCCCATTTTACGCAGCAGCTTTCAGGTGCTATAACACACCACATTTAATCTCCTTATGTGGTGCAGGGGCAGGGTGTATCTCTTGCTAAGCATGATAAAAATGAAACGGCAAATAAACAAGTAGAGTTCAAAATGTACATGAGAGATGGGAACTCACTTTAACTTCCTTGAGCCATAATTTCTTCAAATCTGGATCACTAAGAATGGTTGAAACTATGAGTGCCCCATGAACAGGTGGGTTACTGTACATGGGTCTGGCGAGCTGCTGCAGCTGGCTTTTCACAGCCACTGCTTGTTTTTCATCTTCACACAACACACTGCATTTATATGATAGGATCAGCATTCAAACAGTACAAACCACTCGCTTCAAAATCAACCTTCCAAGGATCAGAGACAAGTTCTGGTAATATGTATACTATATGCGATGTATTGAGATGTCAACAATGAAATGTTCAACAAAAGACTCTGACTTAAGAGGTTCCATACACTACATTGGAACAACTGCTGTTTTCTTTTATTCCTAAATGTGGCATTTTATTCCTCAACATACAACTTTAAAGAGGATCAACTGTGACTCCACTTCTAAGTTCCCGTACTCCAATTTGCTTATGTATTTCTCAAAAGGCACCATTTCTGGAATAAGATCTTTTATTTCTCAAAAGGCAGCACTATTGGCACTTCACTATTAGCTTCCTATACCATACTTGCAAAATGGACATTTTCATGCATAGAAAAGGTAAAAGAAGCTAAAAGTGAAATGCCGATACTGCAACCCTTTCCTAGAGGGTTGAGAATTAGTTGAATACAAACGCCATGCATTAGTCAGAGAGCCTTAAAAACACAACTAATAGTTTAAATACTAAATATAATGTAGGAAGTAGGAACTGTCCTGTCCAAAGCCCACTTCATGATGTGCATAAGATATTATTCCATATGGTAATGGACAATTACCTGAGGCACCCTACTCTCTGGCCATAGAGTCCCATATTCTTCGCATAGGATTGGGCAATTCCAATATAATGACCATCTTCGAGAAAAATCCTGATAGATTTCGCATCTTTTTCTGGATCACCGCTAGCAAAACCTTGATATGCCATATCAAAGAAAGGAAAATGACCTTTGACCTGCCATCATAAAAAGTTTGATAAGGAAAATGAATATTGAGCAATTCAAAAGAAGAGGAAGCACGCATAAAACCATGAACTCTACTTCACCTTGAACAGGTGTGAGATCTCTCTCCATTGTTCTTCTGTAGGATCCACTCCAGTCGGGTTATGAGCACAAGCATGAAGGAGAAAGAATGAACCGTTTGGAGCATTCTAGACAATATTATTTAAAAAAGAAACATGAATATTTAAAATGTGGAAAATAGACGGCGGCAGAAATATAGCAATATATGATTGAAATAGAGATCTATGAAAAACTAGAAAGAGTATTTTCTACCTTAACATCATCCATCAATGATGCAAAATCTAAACCTCTAGTCTCCGCATGATAATAATGAAATGTCCTCTGAGGAACTTGAGCATCTCTCCAGATATTGTGGTGGCTGTTGAAGTAGAAGGTTACACTCATTTAAAAGTAAAAGAAACATGTTGAAACCATAATCAATAGCAACAATGAGGGAAGGAGGAGTAATGGAAACATAGTAAAAGAAGTAAAGAACTAACTTGGACCAGGTTGGGACGGGTATGTAAATTTGGGATTCAGGCCGAAAGCGCTTCTGGAAGTCTGCAAACAATCTGCATGCACCAGTTCCTGAGAGTGCTTGAACAGCAGCAACCCTTTTATCTTTTAAGAATTCAGAATTCTCGCCATAGGCCAACTTCAGTGTTTCTCCCACCATATTCACACTCCCTCCCATAGGAAGATATTCCCTGAGACAAAATCCAAGGACAAGTCATTTCGGGGGAAACTTGAAAAAGGGCTTGCACAAGGAACGTCGCATAGCAATTAGTAACTTAAAAAGGAGATGGATTATTTCAGAAGTGCTACATAATGTAATTATCATGGTCAAGCCAATAATACAGAAATGCTAAAACTGATTGTGCCTGTCTTACTTCTTGCTATATAAAATGTAAAATCTTTAACAAATTTATTTGGCAGAGGCAATGTAAATCCGAGAGAGGGGAGAGGTGTAATTCCGGTTTGGATAGTGCATGAGTAGAGAAAGCAGAAAGCGGGGAACTCAAAACCATGATTCGTCGCCATTTTACAAACGCGTAATGATCATATTTTTGCAATCACTCTTACAGCTATAGTTAAAACACTTTAGCTTTTCACTCAATATTGTTCTAGAGAGGTAGCTGAATGAATACACACAATCCTGTAAAAAAGGCATGATGCAGGAAGTTGAATATAATTGTTGAAACAATATCAAGAATGCATGTGACTCCATTATATCTAGCCCACTAAAAAACTTGTTTTTCTTCTTTCGTTACAAGAAGGGAGCACTATAGTTTTGGACCATATTTTTCACCCAAACCCCACCCCAGCAAATCACCACAGCAAAAGGATTTACTGATTTAGTAATACTATTTGATAAAATTTACACATGTACTCAATTTACGAAATTTATTGCACTAAAATAAAGCTATTTTATAGTGGATGCCACATAGACCTTTTACTTTTCAGGTGCAATCAAGGTTCTTTACCGTGGATTAAAGTTGTTCACACATTGACAAAGTTATACAATATTACTGGAAATTCTGGTAAGCTCAACTTATGCAGAGGCCATGTGACATAATATAGTACTTTTAGCATAAATATGAACGGAAAACATAGAAATGCAAGTAATTAAAACCTTGGTTGACATTAGACTAGAGCTTATTATAAAGAAGATAAGTACATGCCGACAGGCTACCCTAAAATAATTGGGACCTCTTTGACAAAATCACTAAAAAAATTAATTAGCATGTTAAAGTATGTCCTATTAGTCAAATATAATTGATTTTTTTGTGAGGAATTCATATCCACTTGCAAAAGAGGAATTTCTGGCAAGTAGAAACTGGTAGGTAAAATGGAACTTGATGGGCCACTGAAAAGATGCAAATTCCAAGAGCATTTCCTTCCGTTTATATATTTCTATAAATGTTCAGGTACCCAATCAACCTAAGACAAATTCATGTAATTTCTTATTGGGTTTAAATCCATCAGACAAGAACCCCCAACTTTCTCAAAATATTGACATGCAGACTACGAACAAAAATGCAAATAGATTAAAAACATAATGGAGTAATCACTCACATATTTAAGTTTCCAGCAATCCTCCGTTCAGCTTCTCTAACACATTCGAGAACAACTGGCTTCCCATTATCATCACGGTAAGCACCCTTTAATTTTCACCAAAAAGTAAGTATCCTCAACCATACAGGATCAAAAGTATAATTGACAAATTACAATATAGTTAATCAGTCAATATGTGGAAATAGTCGCACCATCACTTTTCAGCACTCAAGATCAAACATTTTTTTCACATAATTCTCTCAGAAACAAGCCAAATAAATTAAACAAGCAAAACAAAATTCAGATCTCTGCAACAGACCCTATACACCAAAGTTCAAATTGTTCAAGCAAATTGAGCTAAAACTTCAATATTCCAAAATCCCTCAAACCCACAAAGTATAATTGACAAAAGAACGGAGACATTTGACCAGTTACAACATAAATAGTCAATATGTGGAAAAAGGCGCAACTTTACTTTTCTCTACTTTGACATTTTCAGGAGACACAAGATAAACCATTTCTATCACATAATCCTCTCAGAAACAATCCAAGTAAATCAAACAATCAAAACAAGTTCCGATCTCTGCAACAGAACCCACAATCGCAACTCCAAACTGTTCATGCAAATTGAGCTAAAATTCCAATATTCAAAAATCCACCGAAAACCCAAAAATAAAAAACTTAAGACTCTCAATTGGACCCTTTTGTTGGAATAAATCAAACCGACACACAAAATCGAAACCATTCAGCTGAGATAAAAAAACGGCTAATACTGCAGAGAGATAGAGAACTCACGACTCCAACATTGACTTTCTCAGGGCTGGGATCGGCGAGGAAAGCCTCGGTGACGCCGAGGATCGGGTCCTTGGCCGCGGGCTCCACGCTCCGCCACCAGGACGACATGGATCGCGATCCGGAGATGGAGGTCGCGGTCAGGTTCCTCCTGGAGATCGCTCCTCGGATCAACGCCATGGTAGCTTAATTTTCTCTTGCTTGCTTGCTTCTTCTTCTTCGTCTCTTCACTGTAAGAACCTGAGACGTGTTGCTCGGAAATGAATGTCTCTTTATAGCAGCGAATGCGATGGCTTTGAAATGCGTGAGGATGCTCTTACTGTTAATTACCATTATACCCTCGGACAATGACTTTTCTATCCTTTTTGGGCTGCCCCTATTGGTCAGTCAGAGGCTGTGAATGTGATGATTCGGTGGTTCTTAATAATTCATAATTATTATGAGTTTCATTCCGTTTTAGTTCAATATTTACAATATTAAATTTCATCATTTCATCAACTATTGTTAACTTTTAGTGGTTAGAGCACGTTTAAAGTTTAATTTCGAAAAATATATAATATAATAATATTTAAGAGCATTAATTTGTGTCGGGTGAGGTGGGTATAAGGGTAGTTTAGGAAAAGTGACTCGTTAAAAGAAAATAGATTGCTGAAATTTTATTAAATTTAAACTTGTGATGTGTCTAAAATAAATTTAAAACTAAAAATACACAACTACTGATCCGAAGGAAGTAAGGTTGTAAGTGAATTGAGGTTTTAATGAGCCGCTCAATTCGGTTTAGTAATATTCGGTTCAAATTTATTATAATCGAGTTCAAGTCAAATTTGACTTCAAAATTTAGAACGTTTAATAAACGAGTCGAGCTCGAACTTAAAATTTTATAGCTCGTTAGACTCATGAGCTGACTCGTTTAGTAGTGTAAGTAATTATAGAATTTTATTAATATGTATATTTTGAAAAAATAATAAATACTTTTTATGAAATTAGACAAACCAAATCATAACCATCAATCTCGGGTTATTTAGTATTTAATAAATTATGTTTATTTTATTTTCAATGAATACTTGTACAAAGATTAAACTAGCCAAATTCAAATTTAAGAACATAAGTTCATTCAAACCCGGGCCAATCTCAAGCCAAATACTTTTTTCACCAACACCATCAAACAAAAGCTCAATTCAACTCGTTTACACCCCTGATAAAAATCTAATACTTCCAAACTGTTCAAATCAAAAAAATGATTCCAGATTGAAATGGTGTGACATTTTCATTCAAATATTTTAATTAAACCAAAGTGATATTCAATACAGATCAAATGCACATTTGCTGGAAATATATCATGCAATAACATTAGAAGAGAAAAAATAACATTAGAAGAGCAAAGAGTGAAAGGTTGTACTAGAAAAGAACAATAATCCAAAACATGGTGCAAAACTGACAAGAGTAACAGTAACAGATGCTGGTGTAATACACATTAACCAGTAAATAACTACTATTCATTCCAAAACTAGCACAACATGAGCTTAACCAGTGATGTTCTGGGACTTGTTGAGGATCACACCCTCGTATTTGACCTGGAACCACTTCATTGCATCGTCCTTGGTGACCCTGTGCTGGATCCCAACGCGGGACTTGCACCTGCGGCGACGGCCAACACGGTAACCTGGGCGCTCCAGGACAACATAGAAGTCCATTCCATAAATACCAGTGGAGGGATCATACCTTTCAAGATACAGGCACAATAAATTATGGGATGGCAAAGAAATAACCAGACTAAAAATGTATAGACCGCATGTAATATCTTAGAATTTCAAAAGCAAAGAAATATAGAGCCATATCACAAGTTGTGTGGCATGCTTCAAGAAAAAAAATAAGGCTTTTCTTACTAAAGACAGACACTAGCACTCACTAGACTAAAACTATTTGACCTAGTTAGTTCAGAAAATACTAATAGTTCAAGACTTAAATCAGTTAAGTTTATGGTCAAACATACAACATACAAGGTGAAATACCCTTTTAATAAAAATCCAAAATGATATACAAGATCAATAGAAAACTTAGATGCATTAATAGACAATAATACGCAGAACTACAGGAACCTCTGAACTACCCAAGTGCATGACTAGTCAGTAGAGCATATAACAGTTGAGACAAAGTTGATAAACTAGTTTATTCAACATTTTGAAGATGTGTAAGCTTACTTGATTCCAAGATCAATATGCTCCTGAATTCCAAAACCAAAGCAGCCAGTATCACTGAAGTTCCTTCGGAGAAGTTCATATTCTTTCACCTTCAACCCGCTCTCCAGAAGCTGCATGGCTTTATCACCCCTAACAGTGACGTAGCATGCAATCTTCTCATTACGCCTGATTCCAAAAGACCTAACAGTGTACCTTGCTATAGTTCAAAAGAGAGCAAATTAAGTACAAACTTCAGAGTGTTCTTTCATAAAGTGTAAGCACAGAGTTCAAACAATAATCAAATGGTAAGAATCACAAAATTAGAAAACTATTAAAATGTCACCTAAGCTAGCAATAGCAAAATAAAGCATATCAAATCATTGTTTGTTCCCTAAACAAATAAATTTTCTGCCAACCAAAAACTATCACATATAAAGGCAACTATTCAAACTTGAATAGAGATGATAAGCCGAACACTTAAATACTTGTCATTTGCATTTTTGCAAAGATTAAGTTTCAAATTATAGTACTCGACTTACAGTAACCCTCATGTGCCAAAATGTCCCTGCAACTCAAATTGGTAAATCTAATTTACCTGTCATTAACATTACCATTGGCAATGCATGAGCAGTTAACTAACAAAACTGAAAGGGGATTATTTCAAGACAAGCATTTTCACAAAAGCAGCTAATTAAATTCACATTCAGATAAGCAAAAAGCACAGCCTACAAAATTCAATGCCCGGGAGTGGTAACGTAAATTACAAGCCAGGGTAACATTCACAATCTGAACTACAACCAATCCACCAAAATCAAACACTTCAGAACCTCATAAAGCATAAAAATTATTGCTCCACACAAGAGGACTCAAATAAAATGAAGGTAATGTAAAATTCACATAAACCCTAACAAAATAACCAAACTCTGCTAATAACCCATTTGCAAAACAAAAACAACCACACTATACAAAGATCTGAAACACAAGACAATCCCTCACATTACTACAAACCAAACACATCCAATAGAGCATGAGAAATCAAACCTTTGGAGAAAACTGGTGACTGCCCACTGAGCTGTTCCAGCACCTATACAAACAAACCCAAACATCAGTTCAATAAATAACAAATCGACGAAAAAGGTGTCCTGGGATTGAGAGTATAGGCAGTACCTTGGCGGCTCTGGTGAGACGATCGCCGCTCTCTCCGACGGAGATGTTGAGCACCAGTTTCTGGACTTTGATCTCCCTCATGGGGTTCGATAACTTCTTCTCGGCTGCCTGATTCACCATTTCCGAAGACACCGAAATCAGAAAACACAGAAACAGAGGATGAATCTGAAAATGAAAATGCTGCAGAGAGAGGGAATGAAACAGAAATCTGGAAAATAGAGTTAGAGACGAACCATTGGGAAGGTAGAGGAAGCTCCTGCTGCTGCTGGTGAAGGAGAGGATTGAGATTGTGGGAACGAAATATGGGAACGAGAAAGAAACCCTTTTTATTTGGCGTTAATTGAACTAGGGTTTAGCTTGGGCTCGGAGGTATTTGGGCCAGCCATGGAGTTTCTTGAAGGACTATCTTTAGGATTAGAGCCCATAGGATCCTTAAGCCCATACTAAAAGAAGACTTGCGATTGGGAAGCTTGTCGGCGCCTCTCGCATACTATTGGTAATAATTACACTACTTATTTTCATTTCACCATATTATTATTATTATATTTTGACATACATTAATTTTTTTTAAGGTAAAAGCGAATTTTATTAATTAAATAGCAACTAACCTGGCATCAAGTCGAACAGATGAAACTACAGATGGTGGGACAGACCGTTCACCATAGTCCCAGCTACTGTTAGTTAAAGCAAATATCTAGTCAATTCGTGAGTCATTTGATTACGAGCAATAGTGGATAGTACGCAATACTGTTCGTTAATGATTCTCCCAAGTTGTTCAGCTCGACTCGTTTAGCTTATGTAGAGTCACGGCCTCCAACTCATACGGATGGAGAAACACCGTGATCTTGTTGCAGACCTCCATGAACCAGCTTCCTCGATTAACCTTGCGAATAATATGGGCATCGCAAAATTCAAATCCTCCCAGTTCATTGGGTTTAACCGGATCACACCAGTGACCCCCTGTTTCCTTTCAGTACCGATCCTAATAGGACTCTCAAGTGACGTATTGAATATAGAGCAAGCCAAGTCCTCCCAGCTCTTTGTGTTTACCATGATCAGCCTATCGACGCCATAGCACTCCCGATCCCTCCCAATACCAAGTCATCCAACACTGATTTGACACTGGAAAATCATAGGCAGCCCGGTCAGATTCTAGTAGCCAGCAATTGTTGTATGTCCAACCACCGGTGACCCCCTCCCAGATCCGTCTTCCCTCGCATATAATATCGAAATAATACCCCACAAACCTTACCATCCCCAAGTCACTGTCAACCCTCGTCCACATTCCCGATCCCAATCCCGAACATCTGCCTCCAACCTCGTAGATCCAAACCCGTCTTCAACCTCCCTCTAACCCTAGCACGCTGCCTCACAACCTCGCTCTCACGTACCTTTAGCCGCCGACTCCTTCCGCCGCAATTCGCCACAATCGCCCCGGATCTCGCTTGCGAGCTCGCGCCACGAACCTCGTATGGACACGAGACCTACACTTCTAGACTTCTAGGGACTCGATCACGTCAGTCCAACTCCTTTGTCTCCGATGACACCCTCAGACTCCACCGAAGCCGTCCAACCCCATAGTCGCAGGCGGGCGAGGTTGTACCTGCGTACCTCATACAAAGACGAGAAACCCTAAACCAATCTGAAGGAATTTTTTAGGGTTCCAATCAATTAATTTCATGCCCATACAAGAAATTAACCTCAAAAGTCCATATTAATTTACGAATCTTACATGATCATTAATTGATCATGAGATCTAGGCTAAAAAATAAATTACAAGATTACCTTGAATCAAAATCCTTTTGTCACTAAATTAGATTCAGTGACCTCTATAGAACGTCCACATATGAAGAGCAATCTGAAGATACTCACAACGATCCTTGCTAGAATATCGAAGCAAGTAAAACGGGAAGGAGAGAGGGAGAGGGGGCCGACCGGCCAGGGAGAGAGAGAGAGAGAGAGGCTAGGGTTTTGGAAAAAATTTCTTATGATTAAAAATCTGAAAATTTTCCTTTAATGGGCTTAAAGCCCAAAGCTTATTAATTATTTAAGTAGAGAAGCTCATTCTGGCTTAACCCAATATGGCTAGGCCCTGTTTAGCTAAATTAATTATATTTATTTATTTAGATTCTAATTAATTGGTCCAGCTAAACCGTTCTTGATTTCCAGTTTAATCATAAACCGAAATCGGTCTAATCCGGTTTAATCCAAAACCGGAATTTATCTCTCTCATGATTCCATCTGTTTTACTCAACCTTTAGTGTGTGACCCTCTAGGCTCGCGACACGTTGGCGAACTGGTAAAATTACCATTTTATCCATCCATCATGAGTGGCCTCTAGGAAGACATCATGATTACCCAACGCTTATGATTATCGAGATTTCGACTTAACCTTGTCGTACATGAATTTATCATTTTGTCCTCTTGACATCTTGACAGCCACGAGGCATAAACAAGTCATCCTCGTTCAATTGTCCTGTTTCTTGATCTGAGTTAACTGAATTGTAACTGATACTCCGTATCGATTGCATGACCATGCTATTGTATTTCAGTTGTACTCATCAAGTGGTCTAAACAGATATCTGCTCACACATCCGTATGAGGGATAAATCTTTCAGCGATCTATTGAGTCAATTTATGTGACTCGTGATCAAGCCAATCACAACCGTTATCGTAACCCTTTCACATGAGACGTTAGACTGAGTCAAACTCGTCACTTGTCACGTTGTATTCATCAAGTGACCTAAACAGATATCTGCTCACATATGAGTATGTTCATGATTGTGTCTATGTAACATACTCACGATCGGGTCGTCCTATATCACCCCGTCTGGCGATACTATGACCTAACTCCAGCCCCCTTCTGGCCATGATCAGTAGAGCGTGATCATTTAGAGTTAGCCTCATACCTATCGCTTCTTATGAAGCTATTCTGATCGGGGACAACTTAAGTAAGATTTTGTCTGATCTGTAGATATATTATTATGTGTTGATACATTAATGACACAAATCAAATCATACTTAAGATTTTACTACAACACTTAGTAATATAAATGCCGATTTTATTTCAACTAATAATCTCATTATATGAGTAGATTGAAAATACATTGTGTTAGGGCACAAAATCTCAACACTTTTTGCGTTAGGGACAGACCGTTTCTTGCATACTATACTAATTTAATTTAATACAATACAATACAATAAACTTTATTTTTTTTTATCAATTTATCCGACTTCTGTTAAAAAGATTAGTGTAAGATTTTATTTCTAAGAAATTATTTTGAAAATAATAATTAGCATTTAAATTTGTTTTAAAAAATATTCAAATGTTAATTGACATTAGAATTATGACAATTCACCTCCTTTTTTTATCAATTTAATGAATTCAGGTATATATCACGTCAATATCTAACTTTGTCATGAGTGGTGATACGAAAATAATGTTTATCGTATAGAATTGATAAAGTTTAAAGTGCAGCGTAGAGAAATAAAAATCGTAACAAGTATATGATGATGAAAGGTAATTTCCTTTTTATTCAACCGTGCAAAGGTATATGCCTACGTGAGCATGTTATTATTGTAGCTTTGCATTGAACATACAATAAGAATGGTTGAGAGACCGGACTTAAATCTTACAAATATAAACATGGGAAAATGACATTTTTGTGCACTTAAATTTGCACTTCTGACACTTTCATACTCTACCTTTTTATTTTCTTTTTTCCAGTACCCTGAATTTCATTTTGGGACAACCGGCCATTTATTTATCAAAAATGATCCTGAATTTTGGTTCAATTCATGGGTATTTGGTTCAATTCATGGGTATTTTGGTTCAATTCGTGAATATTTTAGGAAAATGGCCTGGAAGTATCCTGAATTTTGGTTATATTCATGTGTATTTTGGAATTATTGTCCGAAAATAAAATTCAGGGTTATGAAAAAAATAAAAATAAAGGTAGAGTATAAAAGTGTCAAAAGTGTATATTTAGGTGCACAAAAGTGTCTTTTTCCCTGTAAACATTAATCTTATTATGTAAAGTACCAAGTTAAATACAGTTGTGATCGTTTCGGTTTTCCACAGGAACCGAAGCCTATATGGTTTGGTTTACGGTTCGATTTCTTTGAACCATCAATAACCGAATCGACGAGCATATGCATTAGACTAAAACGTCAACGTTTCCATGACATATATTACTTCGGTCAGGGCCGACTCCATAAGGTAGCAAAATAAGTTGTTGCTTCATGAAAAAAGACCCATAAATTATAATTTTCCTTAAACTCAATTAAGAACCATGCAATATTGGAGAAATTTCCTTAAACCCTCAAATTATATGTGAAAAGGTCCATTTATTTGCAACACAAATTTTGATTTAATCCTTTTTTTTGACATTATCCTTTCTTCTACATCCTAACCACATGGAAACTACGTTTGCAAAATTCAACTCCCACTTCTCAATTTTCCTAATTCATTAAACAATCTCATGAAGATGAGACGGTCTAGTCGTTTCGACAATTTCAATCGATCATTGGGTATCAATTGAAGGTGTTTTACTCATATATAAATTTGTAAGCATGTACTTTCAACATTCAAGCTTCAATAAAAAATTTCATCTACTCTTGTCATTACCATCTCTTGCAATAATTTAATTTTGGGATAATGACACTTTGTTACACCTAACTATAGCGAAATTATAGCAAAATGACACTTTCATACCCTAACTATTTTTTTCCTTTTTCATACCCTAGCAAAATAACTATTTTTTTCATACCCTGACATATTTTTTGTGACAACCTACGGTAAAATGACTAAAACACCCTTGGTTCAAAACATTAGAATAAAATTGGTCCAATTTAATTTTTCAAAACGGATTTGAAATGGTTCAAATTTAATTTTAGATTTGAGAGCATAATTGTAATTGCATCTTATATATAAACCAAATTGAACAAAAGATAAACAAAATTGAATTAATTCAATTTTTGATTTCTTAAACCAAGGGTAGTTTAGGTATTTTAGGCATTTTAGAGATAGGTTGTCACAAAAAAATTGTCAGGGTACTAAAAAAGAGACTAAAATAGTTAAGGTATGAAAGTGTCATTTCGCTATAGTTAGGTGTAACAAAGTGTCATTATCCCTTTAATTTTTAACTTTTTGAAAGGTCGATATAAAGTTTTATCAACAACAAGATTACCCGAGAGTTTGCATCAAAGATGATCAATTCAAGAGCATACCAACTACATCTTACTTGTACAAAATAAATGTGACGTCATTAGAGTTTATTAGTCTAATAGTTTAAATTATTTAGACGGTTTTATAGGATAAGGTTTATCATATTTCTATCTTACTTCTATCATGGTATCAGAGGTATAATCGATCCTTGGTCAAATCCTACGCATATTTCGCTTTGCCCACTCGTCGATAATTCGTGATTCTAACGGGTGGGCGAGACAATTCAAATCTCAATCTCTAGCATCTCGCTTCCGCAAACAAATCTCTACGCATATTTCGCTATGCCCACTCGTCGATGATTCGTGATTCTGACAGGTGGGCGAGGCAATTCAAATCTCAATCTCTAGCCTCTCGCTTCCGCAACCAAATCAATTCAACAATACTCCTTATTCCCATCAGCCATCATGCATCAGGCATCATTGGGCATCATGCATCAGACATCATCTATATGTCATCAGCCGTTGTCATCTCGCCATCAGCCAACATGCATCAAGCGTCATCGGGCATCAAGCATCATCTATATGCCATCAGTCGTTGTCATCTCGCCATCAGCCAACAGGTATCATCAAGCATCAGACATCAAATATCGGCGCGCATCCTCCATCCTCAATTCTTTTCGTATCATCTTGACAGCCGCAACCCTCGCCACAACTCAATACTATCAAGCTTCAAACTCAATTCTTGTTTTACCGCATTGAGTTTGAGGGGGGCTGTTAGATTATGTTAGGTTTCCTATATTTATGTTTCCTTTCTCACATATATTAGGGTTTCCTATTCTATTCCTATTGTAACTATAAATAGATGTCTCTTGTAATTTACAACATACACATCAATAATATATTCATCTTTATTTCTATCAAATGAAATCATTTTCTTGTATATAAAAACTTATTTGTTAGCTTGTTTTAGGCCATCTTGACTTGTACATTGCACTAGATTTGGAAGATTTATGGTTTATGCACATTGATTCTTATTGCAAGCTATTAACTCAGTCAATATATAGACACGACTTTACATGATTCATCGATAATTATCTCAATCCTTGTTGCATAAACAATGCCTACAATTACAAACAAAAACTTGTACATATCAACTATCGCTCTTCTACATTTTCCAATGTTGTAAAAATCTCCGACTTGTCCGACTAGTCCTCGATTAATTGTTGGAAAATATAATTAAATAATTATATTTATCCTAATTGAATGAAATTGAAATGAATTTTATTTATTCATGAGATAAAATGTTCATTATAGGCATTTGATTCTCTTGATTGTTTATGTTACAAACCTTTCAATTTTTTCATTAATTTGCATTGATTCAATATGTCTTTTGGTTGAAGAGTTGAAGACTATCAAAATAGATAGTCACGTCTCTTCTCTTTTCACTCATCTCAACACCAAGAACATGAGTTCTTGGTTCTTCATCTCTTTCTTTGGTCTCAAATATTCTTCGTAAGTATAGTGATGGATATATTATTGATGTGTAAGCAAGATAAATAGATATTAAATAGATATTATTCAATCAACATGTCTCTGATACCAAGATAGAAATAATATGGATATATTATTGATGTGTGTATTATGGTGGACAAGAGACCTCTATTTATAGAGAAATAGAGAAACCCTAATACATGTGAGAAAAAAAACATAAATATAAGAAACTAAATATAAAAACCTAATATAATCTAACAATATCATATTGGTAGAAAATCCAGATCCACATAATCATCCAAAACGAAGTTGTGTCCTTCTTCTTCTACCTCCTATATGTATAAGCATCCGCCTTGTTTTCACTTTTGAGGCACACAAATTTGGCTACGAAACTCAATTTTTAACGATTTAAAAGCAAAAATGTCTAAAATTTAATTTCACTTATTTATATTAAGTTCATGACCAAATATCAAGCTAATGAGAAAAAACACAAAATCTAATATACCACAAGTGCCTCAAGTCATTCCATATGTAAAATCAAAATTAATCAAAGTTCTATGTCTCAGGTCATTCCAGATATGAATCTTCGGCAAGGATGCTCGCCGAAGAAACGTGAGGGAGATGTGAACCGATTGAACTCATCCAATTGCTCAGACCAATTTTCAATTCTGTTTTATTACCGATCTGATCCAGATTATGCTGAACTAATTTCAAATCAATTCAGAAGTATTTTTGTCTTGTTAAAAGAAAACATTTTATGTCCGAATTATAAAGATGTTAGAGAAAAATGTAAAAAAACGCAATTAATTGACATGAGTTTAAGCTTTTTACAATAGTTGTAATAAAATGTAAAACCGATCTCTATGATATAAGTAAACTGTAATTAACCATAAAAAATAGAGCAAAGATCATGAGTACAAGAGATAAAGCAGCAAGAATCGTCTCTTTTGTAAATCAGGGCAAAGAACCCGTAAATTGTCTTTAATCACATGTTGGAGCTCGGAAGTGAAGTCTTCTAATACATATTATCGGCTTCTTAATGGTGAGGATGCACTAAACTAGGTATTGTTTGGTACCCTTTTTGGTGGATAATGGGAGGTCTAGTTTGATAAGAGAGTTGATAACCAAATGAAATAAGACATTTAGATAAAGAAAGTAAAACAAGAAAGCATTATCACCATTTTTTCTACAAAACAAAAACACTGGTGATGAGAAATGATGTTAATTAGTGGTGCTAATGTGCTTGTTTTAAAATAAAGAAGCCCAACTTGGATTGTTTCAATCAATCACTCTTATCTTGTGGAGTTGCTTTTCTTTTCTTATTGATAGCATATAGCCTTTACTTTATATAGCATCTCTACCCTAGAGAGGGAACTATGGTGGATATAGAGGTTATGGATAGATAACACATTTAAATAAATATGATTTTTTGGCAGTCTATATCATAAAAACCATTATTGAAATATAAATTAAATAAATTGAGAATTATCTTTTAAAAATAACGTGATACCTTACTTATTCATAAAATTCTCCCCACCCCCGTAATCGAACATTCTACATCATCATATGTATGATAGAATGTGTATATAAATCATACTAAAATTTTGCATATAAATTAAAGATTATATGAAAACATTATCGCTTCTCTCTGTCGGAGCTTCGTCGAAGATGGTGTGGTGGCTTGCAGGTTCCGACGTTAAAAAAGCAGTTTCCTGTGGCTGTGGGCTCTCTTTCATTGCTACTGTTCGCGACCCCTCTCTCTGTTTCGGGTCGTTCGTTTTTCCCTTCGACGGCGTTTCAAATTCTGGCGGCGTCTTTTCACCTTTCTAGGTCGGGGTCAGTGGTGCCTTGGAGTTGTCGTTTTGGGGCTTGCGGCCTCTACATTTTTTGAGGCAATCATTTCACTTCACTAAGATCGCGCGCTTTGTTTCCATCTTTCTTATGTGGCACTCTGCTTAAGTCCTCTTGGGCCTCGTTACGGGCCTTCATCACTCTCAAGCCCAAGACCTTAATTGCTCACAAGAATGTCAAGTCATCCTCTCTTGTTTTTTTGTTACTCAATTTCGTTTTCTCAATTTATTGTGTTTGTAAGTGTGGGTTTGCCTTCTCTCTCCCTCCTTGGGAGCGATGAGCTATGCCTTGTTCTAATAAAATACCCGTTCAGACATTCATGTATAAGCTTATAAATTTACATAAACAAAACTTTTCATTTTTTCACACTTTCCGCAAAAAGTGCTTGCAATTGGTTTATCCTTTAATAGGCCCGAACAAAATATACGAATTCCCAAAACTCTTTTTTTTTTCATCACTATTGGAATATTATGCTCGAAATGAGTATAAGTTTTTTGCGAAATAATCTTTTAAGTCTCCGAGCCTTTCTATCTGGTTGAATCAATACGAACTAACACCAGCTTAATTTTGTATTATTGTATAATTTGTACTTTTTTAAATTTTGAATTTTCAATATTTTATGTAGTAGGTTATATGTCAATTATCTTTACTAAACAATTCACAACAAATAAAGAGATTGTGGGTTTGAACTTCTTTGAAAAGAGGAAAGTTAACATATATGTAGACATCCATCACTTCTTGAAATGAAAACATTACATGTTATATATTAGGTGGATTTGAATTTGAGTCAACATATGTATATCATAAAAGTTGGCACTGTTAAGTTAATCAAGGCACATGCATTGCATCACTCCTTATTGCAAGCCTATTAATTTTATTTTTCCCTCAAGCCTAAACCTTTTTTTGTAAGAGTAACATTAAACTAAATAATAATTAAGCTGCTTTTGCGGATAAATAATTATATTTCCCTCAAAATGATCACATATCCCACAACCATGCCACTGGTCTGCCACTCTTCTAGGCATGGCCCAAAATGTTGCTTCCACCTAAATTATATGGGGCCTATTTGCAATTATTCATAATAAAATACACCCCAAATTTTTGCTAAATGTCAACATTGCATGTTCTATAGCTAATAATACATCAAAAGCAACCAAAATTTAAGAAAATCAAAACACTATCGTGAAAGTTTAATTTATCATTTTATTGCACTCTCTCACAAAAGATGTAAGGTGAAGATTTATGTTAGATTAGGAGTTATAGGTCAAAACATTGTACCCAAAATTTAAATTGAAAATTTTTAATAAAATGTTGTATCAGTTTCTCTTTGTTTACAGTTACATGACATTTTCAGGCAAAACGCGGAATTGAAGATAAGAGTAAAAAATATTGTTATATTTTAAGAATTCGACACGGACAAATATTGCGTGTTATCTAACGGTAGATGCGACCGAGTGAGCCCAGAGCTTGAGATGGTCTTTCATGTCAATCTCACTGCCTAAATTAGCAGGCACTCTCCAATTGATCATCTTTGCCTTGTCTCTCCTCGACCTCTGCTCCAAACCATCCCAAGCTTCGGACAAGTAAGGCCTCGAGACGACGACAACATGGCTCTCGTCGAGAACCTTATTATTGTCATCTTCTCTAGATCCAAACCTCTGCAACCCCGGAATGATGGAGACCAAACTCGAATCCTTGTCCTCCTCGGAGAACACGAACCCGAGATCCATGAAGCCTTTGACCTCGTCGAACTCGAGCTCCGACATGCTCTTGGAAAGCTTATTCTTCTTCCTCCTCGTTGACTTTCTTGACCCTCGGCTTGGTGGGTCAACCTTGTTTTTAATAATAACCTCCATGTTTGGGTTATTATATACATGTTCATCATCTTCCATGACCTTACCGGAGAGGATTGGTTGGAGCTTCGGCGTCGAGGCCGCGAAGAGGACGGAGTTGGGAGAGAAAGAGAGCTGGTCGGAGCTGGTTTTGGAGGAGAAGAGTGATTGGTCACTCATAGACCTAACATGGAGGGTTGGGAGCTCAGGGTTTGTTAGGTCTTGTGCGTTGACTTTGAGGGCATGTTCTTGATGACTTTCAAGAAATGGGTTTTGCTCTTGAAGCTGTGGAGATGGTGATTTTGTGGAGGTTTCATGGCCGAACCAGAGAGACTCAAAGAGCTTGATGAGTACTTCTTCAGCTGCCATTTTAATGGTGGGAGAGAGAGAGAGTTTAGTGGGTTTTGGAGATAAGGAACTACTGAGCACTACATGCTTGGTATTACATATGGATATATATCGATTATATTACATTTTTGCCCCTGGTTTTGACCTAATTTTTCGGAATTATTTGTTTGCTAGTTACATGTTTGTCATGTTGTATATATTTGGAGTTTTTAGTATAAAATGCCAACATGTTACAATTATTGTCTTGCTCTTGTTCAATGCGTAATATATAAGTTAGTCAATGGCCTTGCTAAATCGGTAGAAATTGTCAATAATTCTTTAAGTGGATCAACTATTAAAAGTGTATAAAATACCAGCCTGGACTAATAGTTGGAACTGCTCACACTCTAGTTTCAGACCAGATTCAAAACTCGGCACGATATCTTTGTAGGAAAATCATTGTAATATTCAAAAAATAATTATAAAATGTCAACATGTGTTACTACCATTTTGCAAATTCTTTTCCACATGAGGGTATTATGGTCATTTGAAAAGCATCTGGAATCTTCAGATGCGCATGATTGGAGTGGGCCTAGCAAAAGGCATTTATTTTAAAAAAATTCACAGCCCACGAATGCGATAAGACTTACACACTATACCAAAACTACCCTACTTCTTTTGGAGTATCAACCGCAGAGGCATTGTTTATTTAATTTAATTAAGAAGTAAGCAAGGGCTTTTAGGTTATCAAACACAATCCATTCAAGATCTCTTTCCGGTAGATGCACTGTTCTTTTCGTCAGCTCACTTCTACCGTTTTATTTATTTTTAAAATCTATTTTAATAGTTTATTTGTTGGTACGTCGTGAACAATAATAAAATAGTGGATGCAATGGATATAAGTGATTCGCTAAAGGGATTTTGTTGATTAGGGATTTGAATCATTGATTGGGAGATCAAAATTTAAGTTTTGATATATTAAACTAGAAAGATAGTGAAATCAAGCAAGCAAGTAATAAAAAGAAGATCTGATTAAAAAATAACGAATCTTTGCAAAATGTACAGACCAATTTGAAAATTACACTGGCTCTTGATTTTAGGTCCTTCTACCCTACTTACATTTTCTTCCATACCGCCCTCCTTTTCATCTCCATTTCGCTTGATTGCCTTACTATAAAGCGTGGAGCACAGACCTTAACTTAGATCGATCACATTCCTTTGATCCCACTAAACCCTCGCCTAGAAATTCGAAAGTTGACAGTTGTGGCGTTTGCATTCACGGAAGTTAATAAGATCCTTACATTTAACTTAACAGCATTTTAGTTCTAATTTAGCGTCTACGTGTAGAAAAGCAAGCATAATCCTGCTTTATGGGAACAACTCACAAAGTTAATAGGATCCAGCTTGAAACAGTGCATATTGACAATTATGATGTATCTGACTCACTTCAATTTGCTACGCCGACTATCTTTTTCTTACTCTTGACTACTTACTAGTCTCATCTCGATGTTAACCAATCTAAGCCCTTCCTTGTTCTTAACTTCCCTATATATACACAACAAAATATAGATGATTAATCAACAATGTTTTGATTACGTCACATATTAAAGAGAAAATGTATAATAAAAAGTTCGACTACATTATAATAAGTATTTTAAAAACAACACTCATGCCATGATTTAAAAATGTAACAAAAGCATAATATGACAGTAAGTTTAATGTAAGACTTAGAAGTCCAAATATAGTTTTGACTTATCTACCATATTTCAAGTGAATCTAGACAGTGAGATCACCGTACTGATTAATCATAGTGGATACAAAATCGACCGAAAACATATTCAACGCGATTGTGCTATATTTTAATTTCTACAATTACTTAACGTGAATTTATTCAACACCATAGCGTAAATTTATTATTTTAATAAGACATTATAGTTTGCACATGTCAATGGCCTATTTGTTATCTCGCGCATAGAATTCCATGTAATGATAATTATCTCAATTTGATATGTATGCAAAAGAAGTCGTATATTCTATGCTAAATTGATAATAAGAGTTATTACAATTCACACCGTAAACTAAAACTCATTTATAATTTACATTAATGAAATTTATGTGTAATAACCACTTAATTTGAACATAAAAGGTTGACTTTCTGGTCACGTGCGAGCCACGTGACATCTTATCTTATAAAAATGAACAAAATGTTCATAAAATTTTGGAATTTATGCATAAAAAGAAAACTAATAGAACTAATCAATCCAAACTAATTAGAATTAGAAAACCTAACTTAATAGAAAAACCTAAAACTACATAAAATCTAATATAAATAAAAAACATAATTAGGATTTTCCTACATCAATTCTCCGACGCTTGAAAAAAACTCGTCCCGAATTTTCTGGATTTAAAGAGAACTTATCTAGAGGATGGTACTTGAATGTGTCTTCAATGTTGAGCATGTTGTGGACATTCATTTGAGCGAGAATGTCTTTCTTGGGATGGAAATTCCATACTCGACATGTATTAAATTTTGACACAAAATCTCGGTTTTTCAGTCCATAAAAGGTCTTGTGCGGAGGACCATAACATATTCCTTGAGCATGCAGCTCATCAACTTCTTTTGCATGCATGTTTCCAATCATAGGTAGTTTGTCCCATCAAAAACATTCTTCTCCTTTAAGACACGAGGTCTTTACATGATGGGCGACATATATGACATTCTTATCCTTGATGTTTAGACCATGAACCAACTCATCGCCCCCATACTCATGGCAACTATCCACTCTAACCAACTTTGGGTTGAGGCCAATCCTTTCGAACGGTTTATTCCAGTCATATTCATCAAATAAATCATGCATAAGTTGGAGTTGAAGTTGTAGAGGTGACATAGTGATCGGTGGCGCACACAATACTTCTTTCATATAAGGTGTTGTATTATTGGTTGAAGTTTCATCATGTCTTTGAGTTGTCGCTTGCAGTTCCTCTTTTACCTCTCCATGAGGAGCATCAATTGAATCCAATGATATATTTTCATCTCATTGGTCATAACTATTAGATTCTTCATGATTTATAGTCTGGGGACTCTTATTCTTGTCGGGTGGCTTCTTGTCCACTCTCATAAATCCATGAACTTCTATATCGTGACTATCTTCCCAACCTATATCGTGACTATACTTGTTAGGGAAAATTTAAGTTCACTACTGTTAATTATATTTTTTTTCAATTCACTACGGTCTACAAAAAAGAATGTAAATTCACAACGGAAATTTATTTTAGGTACCAATTTACCCTAATGATGTTAAAATAAAAAAAAAATACTTTTCAGGTCATTTATTTTAACAAATATCATTGTATTAAAAATTGAAAAAAAAACAACACAACGAATTCTCGTTGATGTTGCCATGGTCGACATTAATCTTTTACTCCAAGCAGCTTTCCCACCTCCATGCAAAGATCATCCCAAAGAAGTCTCACCAGTCATCGGAGCTATGTAACATTGTCGATCTCATCACCGCCCTCTCCATCTCCGCCGATTTCATTGCCGCCCTCTTGATCTTGTTGTTTCCCTCTCGATCGGCATTCATCTCGCGTAGAGCTCCAAATATCTCCTATTTATTGATTCAAGGGAAAAGGACACTTTTGTGCACCTAACTATACACTTTTGACACTTAGGTACCCTACCTTTTTTTTTTTCTCTTTTTCTCATACCTGAATTATTTTTTGGGACATGGAGTTAACTGAGTTAACAGAGAGTCTGAAATGACATATTTACCCCTCTAATTAAACCCAGCTCAGTTAAGTGAGTCAACTCCTAATACTAATTATCATTCTGACTTTATTTTCAAACATTCAACTCAACAGAGAGAGAAGTAGGGCAGTGGAGAGTCAGTGGAGAGGAAGAGACGAGCGCGCCTGTGGGTGGAGACGAAGAGACTTGCGAGTGTCCGGCGACGAGGACTCGTCGGAGATGGGGAAGAAGAGGTCGGCGTCAGCGTCAAGGAAGAACAGTTCAGGAAGAATGCAAAAGGTATATTTGTTTGGCCATAAACTCCGATGCATGTTCAATCTTCTATCCTCCATGTTCTTGTTGGTTTACAATTTGTTTAGTCTTCAATTTTCAGTCCTCAATTTTTATTCAGTACAATTTTTCATTAGTTTAGGGTGTTTGTATCGAGCACTCGTTTTTGGCAATTTTAGCTATGGGATTTATTGGGTATGATTTTGTTGATAGGGTAAGAGGAAATCTGTTGAAGCGGAGACTTCAAATGTACATGTCATAACTCGTCAAATGGCAAAATATATAATGCAAGCTCAGTATGATTTATCTGAAGTTTCCTACAAGGGAAAGAAAGTTGCAGTGGCAGAGGATACTAGTGGAGAAGAAAGTTGCAGTAGTGGGGAATCAGGGGGCTGTAAGGATGATGGAGAAGAATCTAGTGGAGAGGAAACTGAACCTGAGAATGAGGATAGTGAAGATGATTGGCGTGACTCGAATTGGTTTGAGGATATACAATTTGACTCCAACGGGGAGAGATTGGTGGATGGGAAACGTGGTCGGAAAACTGGAAAAGAAGGAACTGAGGGTGATATGCCCGAAAATTTGGTGGATTCTGATGATGAGATCGATGAAGGAGGATATGATACAAGTGATGATAACAGGGAATACAATATTAGAACAAGAGGAAGGATTTGGGAGATAGACTCATGTATGAAGAACATAAAATTGGGTTTGTATTCGACATTCCGAAACCCTAAAGTATTGCGAAAGGTGTTCAAGTTCTATGCGCTGAAAAAGGGTTTCGATTACGACTATAGGTGCAATCAGAAGAATAAGATTTCAGTGAAATGCCTTGGAGAGAATTGCCGGTTTTGGTGTTGGGCCAGCGGTGTTGGTCAGAATGACATGGTACAAATTCGGGTTTGGAGGGATGAGCACTCGTGTGGTCGGCCTACGAATTTCAACAAGATGACTTCAACGTTCATCGCAACTAGGTATGTGTTTCAGTCACTAGCCATTGCTTGAATAGAATTCCAAAATGAGAGGATACATTTTTATTTTTAACTCTCCAATATGTTTTTGTGAATGCAGGTTCCTAGAGAAGATACGTGTATGTCCTGAAATGAAAGTTAAAACGTTGGCTGCACTAGTTAAAAAAAATATTTGGTGGATGTTCATAGGAAAAAATTGTATCGCGCTTTGGGTAAGGCAAGGGAATTGCTAGCTGGGGATGTATATAAACAATACGAGACATTGCTCATGTATTGTGACGAGATCAGAAACTCAAACAAAGGGAGCACCGCCAAAATAGACTTTGAAAGCTATCAAGTGGGGGAGGAGACATATACCACAAGAATATTTCGGCGTATATATATACGTTATGAAGCACAAAGGAAAGGGTTTCTAGAAGCTGGTAGGCCATTTATTGGAATTGATTGCTGTCATTTGAAAGGGCGATATGGAGGACACTTGTTGGCTGCAGTGGGATGGGATGCGAACGATGGTATGTTCCCATTGGCCTTCGCTGTGGTAGAGCAAGAAACTAAGTCGTCTTGGAAATGGTTTTTAGATTCATTCTTCGCTGACTATTGTCCTGGTGTGGTTCGTAAATAGGTGTTTATGTCAGATAAACAAAAGGTTAGTTATTACTTACTAAATTGCATTAGTTTGCTATTATTTACTTGATTATTTACATGTTTAATCATTTATTTAAATTCTGAATTTTACTTATTTGTGTATGCTTAAGTACTTAGTTGTTTATACTTAATTACTTACTTGTTTAATCATTGAAATTCATTATTTACTTCTTTGAATATTTACTTCATTATAATTATATGTGATCACTTTAGGGATTGGTTGAACTATTCAACAACGAATATGATGGTATTGAGCATCGTTATTGTGTTCGACACATGTATGAGAATATGTACATCAAGCACAAGAATCCAGAACTCAAACGAATGGTGTGGTCTTGTGCTCAAGCCATTTCAGAGCAGAAATTTGAAGAAGAAATGGAGAAGGTCAGGATGGTTGATGAGGGGGTCTTTTATTGGTTAAGACTACGACGTAAGGAAGAGTGGGTAAAGGCCTTCTATTCACCTGTAGCTAGAACAAGCATTCAAGTTAATTCTTTGAATGAGTGCTTCAACAATTGGATCAAAGACGGGAGAGACTTGCCGATATATGACTTGTGCAAGTTCATAAGAATAAAGATTATGGAGATGTTGGCCGAGAGGCATGGAAAAGCTATGAACGAAAGAGGGCAGATATGTAAGAAGATACAGAAGATCGTGGAAGAAAACAGAAAAGAAAGTAGCACGAGCATAGTTATTTTTGCTGGAGATGGAGTGTATGAAGTGCGCGAGGGAAGAAGTGCCAATGTGGTTAGGATGAATGCAAAGGAGTGTCAATGCTTGGAGTGGAAACTCACAGGCATCCCGTGCAAGCATGCAGTTGCTGTGATTGTGTTCCTCAGGGAGAACCCTCTAGATTATGTCCACAATTTTTATTCGGCAGAGAGTCAGAGGAAAATGTACTCTTATTTCATTGAACCTGTCCCCAGCCAGGATAAGTGGGCGTCCTATGTGAAACGTCCTAAGGTTGAGGTCCCAATAGTACAGAAGCCACCAGGAAGGCCTCGAACAAGAAGAACGAAGAATGCTGCGGAAAAACTCGAGAAGTCTTTTGGAAGTCAGTACAAAGCTCCGAGGACGAGTATAGTCATGAAGTGTAGTAATTGTAAGCAACCAGGTCATAATAAGAAGATGTGCTCGACTAAAGACCATGGTGAGACTACATCCGAGAGAGCTGCAAGGAAAAAAAGTTTGGAGAAGGGGAAGAAATCTGGATTTTACATAAATGAGGAAGAATATGATGAGCTAATGGCTAACAGGACTAAGAGGAGGAAGAATGCTAAAATACAAAAGGAGCCTTCACAAGAGGAAACTTCACAGAAGCATCCTACACAAGGGGAAACTTCACGGGCAGCAACCTCGGCAATGCACGGATGCAGAAATTGTAGAAAAGCTGCAGGCAGCTCTAGAAAGGCGTCAACAGTGGGGAAATTCACAGAAATTCACAACTGATGAAGAATTTGATGCTTTAATGGATTACAATAGTCAGAGGAGCAACAATGGTGAAATTGCAAAGAAGAAACCTGAGTGCACAGATGCGGAAATTGCAGAAAAGCTCCAGACAGCTTTAGAGAGGCGTGCTCAGCGAGAAACTCCACAGGAGCAACCTTCACAATCGCAACCTCAAAGGATATCGAAACTCCAAGTGATAAGGCGCGCATCTGTTGGGTCATCAGTTTCTCAATCTGCTGGATCATCACTTCCTCCAACTGTTCCAACATCAGCTTCTAATCATGGTCTTGCTCAAACTGAAGTAATTTTACAGGTTGTGCTTGTATTACAGTGATGGATTTCTTGTGGTTTGCAGGTGCTGGTTTACAAACCAAAACAGCTAACTCATGGCCAATTTTTTTTTAGCTTCTTTTTAACTTAAATGAACAAACATTATCTACTCACACACAAATTCACTACAATAAACCCCAATCAAGTACATTTAACTGACATGAACTTAAATCAAGTAAATTGAACTCAAATGGAAGACATTGAACTCAAATGAACTTAAATGAAGTAAATTCAACTCAAATGCAAAGTCATTGAACTCAAATGAACTTCAATTATCTCATTACAGTACACTTACATCAAGACATGTCAAACCAATATACAATTACACAAATTAGAACCATAATAAACATCTTCTCCATCATCTTGGTCTTCTTCTTCACTCCATTTAATTCTGCAATCAACTCAGCAATGACTTCATCTTTTTCCTCCAATTCCATCTTACACTATCCAAGCTTCGAATTCAACCATACAACCTCTTCATCACTGTTTTTTTGCTTACTTTCTCCTGACCTTATCCTTTCATATAGACCCGGTAACAATCTCTTCCCAAATTCACATGTCTCCGGATCAATCCAGTGAAAAAACTTGCATTTTGAAGAATGCTGTAAAATTTGATTTTGTTAACATCTTCCCTACTTCATTAACTTACCAATTTGTTAACCATATTATTTCAATTTCCCCAATTTTCACAAAATCTTAACCTAATTCCCCCAAAATCTTTACCTAATTTCCCCAATTTCATCATCTAAATTTCCTAAATTACCTAATTTCATCAATTTCTGAACCTATGTAGCCTAACTTTTTCGTAATCTAATCACCCTAATTCTCCATATACCCTAATTTATCAATAAATCCCAATTCTGTAACCTAATCAACCTAATTTCTCAAATACCCCAAAATCCTAACCCAATATCCCTAATACATGCTTCAAATTCATACAACACCTTCAATATACCACCTTACCAAAGAAATTGATGAAGAAATTGAGTTTTATACAACAACTTACCGAATCCTTCCCGCAACCCATGAATCTTCGACCTGGATTTCGGCTTGTCCTCGATGTCTTCACAGGAGAATATATTCCACACTCACACACCATACCATGCGCGGCGATGACATCTTCTCTCACTCTTCCTTTCCAGATTATCGCTCTTCCTCTCCAATTTTGTTCTTCGACAATCAACTACTCAAACATACATACTTGTTCAGCTATTAAGACCAGATGGTATTTTCAGCAATATTAGAAATAGTGCACTCACGTGAGATCATGTGACAGTCTTTTCTCCGTTAATATTAACAGAACACTAACGTTTGTCCCAAAAAATAATTCAGGTATGGGAAAAACAGAAAAAAAAAAAAAAAAAAAAAAAAAGGTAGGGTACCTAAGTGTCAAAAGTGTATAGTTAGGTGCACAAAAGTGTCATTTTCCCTTGATTCAATATAGAAATTCGTGATTTAGATGTTTTAGAGAACATGGTTTCATTCGATTTGTCGAGATCTTGTAGAGAACTGGTTTCGTTTTGAACTCCAGACGGCGAGGCAGAACACGTGGCAAACTCTTTGATGTCGGCTCCACGATTCTTACTCCGCCTATGATTCTGACTTTTGATTCTAAAATTGACCTCGCCGACAACTTTTCATTTTGATGATTAGGGTACGAGAACAAGGTTAAAAGGGGACAAATCGGGGAGCTGGTTCGGGAGGACTCCAAATTTCTCTTTGATGCCCAAAGTTGTCGGGGACGGTGAAGGTAGCTCGCTGACTAAAGAAACGTTCTCGGACGGAATGCTTCATCGAGTAATACGGTGATTTCATTAAACCGGAACTGAGCCGATCAGACCATACATTTTGAATCAATTTCGGTTAGTCTAAGGTCCACTGCAAACCAGTCATAATTAATTAAGGGATAATTCCAGATAACTGTCACTGAGTTTTTCAAAGTCTCATTTACATCCCCCGAATTATAAATGCTAATTGTGAGACCCCTTCGGTTCACATAAATCCAACTTTGTTAATTTTTTTGAAAATTATGTTAACTTTTTTTGGAAATGACGAAAATGCCTATACATTTAAAAATTTTAAAAATAGTTTTTAAATTTGTTTTATAAAATAACTAATAAAAAACTGATTTTAGTATATAAAATAAAATTGTATAAATAAAAAACGATGTTTAAAACCGTTTTTCAATTTAATATTTTTTCAAAATTTTTAAAAAATAATATTAAAATCATTTTCTATTGTTTTATTTCATAAAATGTATTTTCAAAAAAAGAGTTTGAAAAATATTTTTAATTTTTTAAATGCAGGGGCATTTTGTCATTTATAAAAAGTTAACAGAATCGAAAAAATTACCGAAGTAGGGTTAAGTGATACTTTTGTGAACATAAGGGTCTAACAGTTAGTATTTATATTTTGGGAGATGTAAGTTAGACTTTGAGAAACCTAGGGGTATTTATATGAAATTATTTCATTAATTAATTAACTAAGAAGTGTTGAAAAAAATAAGGGGTAATTACAGATCAATACACCCGTCGAAACCTCATTCCACGATCAGTCCCCAAGTTTGAAATTGTTTTCTTGGTACCCCAAGTTTCAAATGTTAACCACTTGAGTCAAAATTCTGTTAAATCTAACACCAATATTTTTGTAATGACCGAAGTGGCCTCCCTACATGATTCTTAAAATATATAATTATTTGATGAAATGTTGAATGACCATTTTACCCTTTATTAAATAAAAAAGTAAACCCTTACTTCAAGGGTACACTTGTCTTTTCAATAAAACAAATAAAATTGATAAATTAATATATATAAAATTACATTTCCACCCCTAGCCCTTATCCTTTTCTAACCTCTTCTCCGCCCCATCTTCTTCAACCCTCTCTTTTTCTGCCCCATCTTCTTCTCTGCCCTATCTTCTTCACTGCCTAACCCTAATGTTCAGGAAATTGGTTGTTGTCGGATCTGGGCGGTGGAGATAGGAGGCGCCCATTTTCTCTCCACTTTCTCTGTGCACTTCGATGTCGTGCCTCCTTTCTCCACTGCCAAACCCTAATGTTCAGGCGCCTCCCATGGACTCGCCGAAGAGGAAGAGAGGGAGGGATCAGAAATAGAGGCGGACGAGGTTGAAGAAATGGAGGCAGTTGTGGACAAGGAGGCGGACGTCGGGGACGAAGACGCGGAGGCCGTGGGAGAAGGCGCCTCCTATCTCCACCTCCCAGATCCGACAACGGCGAGACCATACTAGATCTTTGGCGTCACCTGGAGCGAGCTCGGGACAGTGGCGCCTCTCGTCGCCGTCGTCCTTCTCCACTCTTTGAATCAATCGAGAACGAAGACAGTTTTAGGGTTTAAACTCACCCAAAACAATTTTTGTTTTGTTTCTATGAGGGATTTTAGGGTTTGGGGTCGGAGACCGTAAAGGAACCGATTTTGTGGAGGGAGGATCGCCGGCGCGAGCTAGGGCGGAGAGAGGATCGTCGGAGCCGATCTGGGGAGATCGTCGACGAGGAAGAATGACCATGAGCAAATTTTTTTTGTAATTTGTAGTATTTTATTTTGTCACAACAATATGCAAAATTTGATTCCTTCAAATTGAATCCTTTGAATGAATTATCTGTTGATTGAATCATGTGAAGAGGAACAACCAATTGGGTTGGGTTTTGTCAATCTTCAGATTGAATTATTGTATTCATTGATTGAAATTGATGTGTTTGATAAAATTTGTTTTATTTTTTATCATTTGATTGAAATGGTTGATCATTATAGTAATTTCACTTACATTTATTTTTATTTTGTTCTTCAAAGTTACTAATTTACCCTTGAACCAAAGGTAATTTTGTTATGCAAATGAGGGGTGCAATGGTAATTTTACATTTATAAATAATTATGCTCCATATAAATTATAATAGGGGCATTTAGGGTATTAAAAAATATGTGAATAGTATTGGTGTTAGATTTAACTGAATTTGAACTAAGGTGTTAACGTTTTAAATTTGGGGGACCGAGAAAAAAAATTTCAACCTTGGGGTACCAATCCTGAAATGAGGTTTCGACGGGTGTACTGATATATAATTAGCCCAAAAAATAATAATGACATTTTACCTCAAACTTAACTATGTTAAAATAATGATTCTTAATGAAACACCCGTAGTAAATTAACACTCTTTTTTAAGGAAAAATCGAATTTTATTAATTAAATTGCAACTAACCTGGCATCAAGCCGGACAGCTGAAGGTACAGATGGTGGGACAGACCACTCACAATAATTCCAGCTACTGTTAGTTAAAACAAATATGAAAAATTCGTGAGCCATTTGATTACGAGCAAAACAAGGCACAAAAGTTCCGATAATGGATAGTACGCAATATTGTTAGCTAATGATTCTTCCAAAGTTGTTCAGCTCGACCCGTTAGCATCATGTAGAGCCACGGCCTCTAACTCATACGAATGGAGAAACTCCGTGATCTTGCTGCATGATGCTTTACACAGGCATCTCTGATAGCCCCAGAGACCAATCGACTCGAACCAGTTAGCATAATGCTGAGCCACGGCCTCCAACGCATACGGATGGAGAAACCACGTGATCTTGCTGCAGACCGACTTAAACCAGCCTCATCGATTAACCATGCGATCAATATGACCATCGCGAAATTTAAATCCTCCCATCCTGGATCAACCCATTGACACCAGGAACTCCCCGTTTCCTTCCAATATCGATCCCAATAAGACACGTATTGAATCTTGAGCAAGCCGACCCCCCTAGTTCGGTATGCTTGCATGAGTCTGCCCACCGACGCTAGATGACTCTGGTTCCCTCCCAGTACCGGCCTACCAACCAACCAAAAGCAAAACCCCCCAACCCTCCATGCTCCGCCGTCGCAACCCAAGCGCGACCCATCTGCAACTCCAGTCTCACCCATCTCAGTCCATCCCCAAACCATCCGACCTCGCCTCCATCAAAACCCGATCTACCACCCGACCACACATCCATCAAACCCAGATCTACCTTCACAAGAGCTCTGCGCCTACCGCCGCACCACGCTGACGTTGCCGCCAGTACCACGCAAATGTCAACACCCATAAAAAATCGACGCCGCGAGACTTTGCCCAATTATGACGAAACAAACCCTAAGAAAAAGATATAAGCCACCACACCCAATTAAATTAACACTCTTTTTAGCTGACAACAATGAATTTAGAAAAAAATAATATAATTAATCCTAGTGAACTGAAATTTCTTCGGCTTGTAAATTCGACCCGTATGCATAACCTTAAATTACCAATGTTACTAAAAGATACTAATCATATCCTTCACCAATGTAACCCATATATATTACTCAAAGTCAAAGATATTGTTCCTATTATATGCGGATGAGCATGTTGCCTCATATATATCGAGCAAATACATAAATGATCAACTTGCATGTCGTGGTTGTAGGTGGGGATGTGACACTAGCTACGTACCTACTACGTGCACGTGAATCATAACATAACTTGCTTCTCTCTCCATACTAATTTTGAACTATATTTTATATATGTCTAGCTACGTTATCAACATGTGCTTATAACTATTTTTATTTTTTATTTTAAGCCGAATCTAATTTATATATTAATCTCCGAGGGGTTGTTCTAGTGGGAACATTTATTTAATGTGAAAATAAAGGACATCTTTGGATTATAATTGTATTCACTATCGCTTAGATTAAAAAGACAAGTGGTAATTTTGGAAATAGTAAGTGAAAACGCAATTTACAAGCAACAAAACACATAGATATATATTTTTCCCCAACTTGTCTACACTCACAATTCACATTTATATTGACCAGCGTATCCTCCGAATAAATACCAAAGATTATTAAGGAGTCATGATGTTTTCAAGTGCACAAAAACAAAATGTTTATATATATATAAAAGATCATGATCTGGTTCGAACCAAAATATTTTGTGCGAATATTTACGAACTATATTTCTATTACTATATCATGTATTTATATTATTAAGTCATATATTTTCATTATTAAGTCATGTATTTTTATTATTATGCTATGTATTTATACCCGTATTTTCATTATTATGACATGTATTACCATAACATTATTATAGCAGACAAAAAAAAATTAACAAAAATTTCTTCTAATCCATCGTAACGCCCCTCCCATCGACGGGTAACACTTTTCCATCTAAATTATAGAAAAATACACGCCCTCCTCGTTATATCTGGGTGGTTCTCACAGGTTCTCATGCGATCTTGGTTTTCACTTTAACGTGTCCCTATATATATATATATATATATATATATATATATATATATCATTAATATTTTTTTTGTATATTCTATTTTTGAACTTTAAAGTTTTGTTAGTGACCTTAATATATATATATATATATATATATATATATATATATATATATATATATGTGTGTGCGCCCGCGCGCGCGCGCGAGCGTAGCAGTACAGGTCTCCGATCTGAAATCCATGGCATGAACAAAATACTCAGCCCACGTGCTTCTAGATGAGAACACGTGCTTGATGCAATTATAAATTTAAAATTATGTGTTTCACGTGGAAGATTCTAGAAGTAAATAATTTCAGAAAGGCACACATAAAATTATGTGTTTCTCATATAAATCATTTATTTATTTTTTAACTTCGTAAGTCAGTCAAATTTTTTTTACTCTCTCGTTATTTTTTTTTAAAGAAAAAGTGAATTTTATTAATTAAATAGCAATTAACCCGACATCAAGCCGGACAGCTGAAACTACATATGGTGGGATAAACCTCTCACCTTAATCCCAACTATTGTTAGTTAAAACAAACATGACCAATTCGTGAGCCATTTGATTACGAGCAAAACAAATAACAGAAGTTCTGAAAATGGATGGTACGCACTACCGTTCGCTAATGATTCCTCCAAAGTTGTTCAGCTCGACCCGTTTAGCATAATGTAGAGTCACGGCCTCCAACTCAAACGGATGGAGAACCTTCATGATCTTGTTGCGGAATGCTTTACACGGGCATCTCTGATATCTTCGGAGACCAATCGACTCAAACTAGTTATCATCACGCAAAGCCACGACCTCCAACTCATACGGATGGAGAAGCCCCGTGATCTTGCTGCAGACCGACTTAAACCAGCTTCCTCGATCAACATTGCGATCAAAATGGGCATCACGAAAGTCAAATCCTCTCAGCTCATTGGGATTAATCGGATCAACCCATCAACACCAGAGACCCCCCGTTTCCTTCCAGTACCGATCTCAATAAGACACATATTAAATTTTGAGCAAGCCGAGGCCCCCTAGTTCGGTATGCTTGCATGAGTTTGCCCATCGACGCCAGGTAACTCCGGCTCCCTCCCAGTACCGGCCTACCAACCAACCAAAAGCAAAATCCCCCATCCCTCCATGCTCTGTCGTCGCAACGCAGGCGCGACCCATCTTCAACTCCAGCCTCACCCGTCTCAGCCCATCCCCAAACCACCCGACTTCGCCTCCATCAAAACCCGATCTACCACCCAATCATGCCTCCATCAGACCCATATCTACCTCCACATGAGCTCTTCTCCTAACGCCGCACCACGCTGACATCGCCGCCAGTACCACGCAAACGTCGACACCCGTAGGAGTTCGGCGCCGCGAGACTTTGCCCAATTATGGAAAAAACCCTAAAAATAGGGTACATGCCGCCGCTTCCAAGAGTGTGTCGACGTCAAATACAATCTCGTTTCTCTCTCCCGTTACTAATACAATTAGTTTTTCTATATTTTAATTTTAAAAAATTTAAAATATCTTTCTATTTATCATTAAACGTTATTTCATGTTAAAGTTAGCATCATATCTTTGTTTTGACTTCAATTTCTTATTAATTGTTGTCATGTATATTTTTAAGTTTTCTACATCATTATCATTACTTCTTCCACCTCTCCCTCTTCGTCTTCTTCCACGACGGCTTCTTCTCGAGAGTAGAAGTTCGGAGCAGACGAATTGGAGACCTTGAAGCTGTCTTCCATGGTATATAGAATCATTCAGGAATTGCCAAAGAATTAGGAAATAAGTTGTTTACAGTAGATTGACAATTTCAGTACTGTTCTGATTTAGTAAATTTTAATATATTTAAAACTTGCTGCATTTTGTCTAATATTTGATCAACAATCATTATATCTGGGGAATTGAAATTATCAACTAACATAAACCTAAAAGTCAACAGATTGGAATCTTGTAATGACAAGGAAGACATTATTTTTTGGGAAAATTGTAAAAAGTTACGGTAAATTTTACACATTTTGCATAAAACTACGGTTAACTATTTTTTTTGCATTATGTCACGGTTAACTTTGTTTTTTATTGCATCGGTGTTAAAAAAACGGAATTGTGTAAAATAATATCACGCGCTCCTCACATGGTCGTTATAAAATAATTAGTATAGCCTAAATTACCCTTATATAAAATTTAAATAATTTTCTCTAAAATGTGATCTTTTTTGTTCGTGATTTTGTTTTGTAGAGACCAAAGGGTAAGTGAGATTCGGAGGGCGAAAATTGTTGTTGTTTGTTTATTGTGTTGTTGACGAGTTGATTATTGGGTTGTGGATAGTAGGTTTTGTTAAGAATAAATATTAGAGTTGTCTACTCAATCTGATGAATGTATTTTTTAAAATCCAATTGTAAAGTTGTTTTTTAATATATTTTTAATTTAAATGTTTTTTTGCGGGTAGTATGGATGCTAGAAAGAACCAACTTTGTTTTGAGTAAATATAAATTCTTCAATAAATGGTATAAAATTAAATAATCAGTGAATTGCAATTTCAACTGATAAAAAAGTTGTGGATTCTTGTAAATAAATATGTAGAATTATAAATGTGTTTTGTTCACTTGTAGAATTAAAAGGGTTAGTTTGGTAATTAAACAATTAATTTGAGGTTATTTTGGTTTTTTAACAATTACATTAACGGTTGTGCAACTGGTGCTATAAAATGCAAAGTTAACCGTGGCATGATGCAAAAAAAATAGTTAATCGTAGTTTTATGCAAAAAATGTAAAGTTTACCGTGACTTTTTGCAATTTCCCCTTATTTTTTCTTTCTTTCTAAAATTACATCAACTCTATTTATTTATAAAATTCTCTCACCCTCTTAACGAGATTAAACTTTCGGCATTATCACAAGCACTTTTAAACTCCTTTAAGAACTTTTAAACACTTAAATTTCATTACAAGTATCCATTGTACTAATCTCTTGAACTATACAAAAGTGCCTATTTTCTTGATATCAGTAATAACAATCAATTATGTTATTCATATAAAATTCATCAAAAATCTTGTTGCTTGGAGTACAAAACCATCAAAACAATTATAAATTTATGTTTTAGGGTTTTGATGTAGAAGATTTTTGAATGGTATATACTTCTCGAATGACGTATATATTTAAGCTTTTGAAGATTATAAAGGATAAACTGACAGTTTAAGGATTAATTAAATAAAAAAACAATAGTTGTATGAGTCTATGAGATGCAAAATTATTTTAGCCATGTAAGCAAATTTGTAATTTAACTTGAGAGATTGAGTCGACACATGTATTTTGGTAGACTTGGTAATGGGCTAAAGAGTGTTAAATGGGCCCAGTTCCCAAGACCAACTAGGCTTTTGTATGATCACTTCACCTGATATAGATTTGGATAATTTTCAGTTGGACCACATTTTTTTCACATGTAGTGTATAATATCTTCGCTCTCATTGACATTGAGAACTTAAAATGTGAATATTATAGGGGTAATGACAATTGACTACACTCAACTATGTCACGTTTCAAATTTAATACCCCAACTTCCAGTTTTTCGAATCACATACCTCAAGTTTAAATAAGCGACACATAACCCAACGTCTGTTAAATATAACTGATTTGGTCTGTCAAAAAGTCTAAAATGCCCTCAATCATTTTGGTCTGTTAAACTGGTCTGGTTGGTTCAATTGATATGATTATGAAATGACTATTTTACCTTTACTTGAATACCAATTTAACTAATAAATTGAGGGTAAATCTGACTTTTCACTTACACAAATAATAATTATAATTATTTAATAATTAAATATATATATTATTATTATTATTATAAATCATATTAATATTAATAATAATCATTAATTAACTATAATTAAACCCTAATTAACACTAATTAAACCCCACCCCACTCCCGTCTCCGACCACCCACCCACCTCCATCGGCCCACCCACCTCCGTCGAGCCACCCACGACCTCCCCACGGCATCAGCTCCGGCGCCTGAGAATCGGCATCAGACTCGCATCAGCTCCGTCGAGCCACCCACTCCCGTCTCGGCGCTGTCTCGGCGAGTCTTGCCGATCCAGATCTGGTCGTGGGTAGCACACGACCTGATCTCCTGATTAACAATCCAAATTGAGACCAAATGAGAGCTCGAGGAGGCCGCCGTCGCGAGGAGGAGGCTCTCGGCGAGGAGGAGACCGTCGCGAGGAGGACGCCGTCGCGAGAAGGAGGCCGTCGTGAGAAGGAGGTCGTCGCGAGGAGAGGCCAGATCTGCAGATTTGGCTCCTGGCTCTTGGTGCTCCTCGCCGTCACGAGGGTTTCATCGAGCTAGCGTGCGCGAGGTGAAGAAGTAGCGGCCAGAGGTAGGACGGGGAGCTGATGGTAGATCGGAGACTGAGACGGAGATCTAGAACACGATGGAGGATCGATCTGGAACGTGAGGTGGTGCTCCTCGCCGGTCAGAGTCGCGGCTGGAGACGGTGGTGATTGCCGCGGAGGTGTGGCGGTGATGGTGGTGAAAACATTGAAGAAGATGAACAGTAATCGTGATATAATAATAAGATTTATTATTATATTATATGATTTAATAATTAATATTATTAATAATGATTTAATAATAAATTTTATTATTATATTAATATTACAGAATTATTTTTAGGTTTTTAATTATTTTATTTATGTAATTGAAAAGTCAAATTTGTCCTCAAATCTTTAGTTAAATCAGTTGTTCAATTAGGAGTAAAATAGTCATTTCAAAATCATATTAATTGAACCAATCAGACCAGTTTAATAGACAAAAACCATTGAGGGCATTTTAGACTTTTTGACAGACCAAATTAGTTAGATTTAACAGACGTTGGGCTAACTGTCGCTTATTTAATCTTTGGGTATCCCAAATGAAAATTTGCAAGTTGGGGTATTAAATTTGAAACGTGACATAGTTAGGTGTAGCCAACTGTCATTACCCCAATATTATATACTCACATGTGGAAACTCGTCAATCCAAATTCTCTATATTCCACTTACCTCTCCTTAATGTATGCGAGTTTCACTTAAATTCTTTTACCTAAAAACACATTTTCTACGTCTCCGTAAATTTAAAAAAAATCACTTTACCTCTCTTCTATAGCTTTTTCTTACAGTTTTGTTAAACTTTTTATGCAAAATGACGAAAAGAAATTCGTTTAAAAATTATTTAATAAATAAATAAACAAATATTATTTTGAACTTTTATTTTTTTGTTAGTATTCAAAACAATCCTAAGAATAAAAAATGCTTCTTCAACATCGTTTTTATATCGTTATAATTTTTTATCAAAAAAATTAATAATTATTTGACGCAGCGAGTTCGCGTGAGTAAACGTGATTAAAAATCACCCACAAGTTTCAATCCAGAAATTTAGCACAAACTCAAAAATTTGAAAATGAAAAATAGTTATTATGATAAAAGTTCTCCTTACAATGATGCAAAAAAGCTTCTTATATAATACTAGCTCAACCTAAATCTAAATCAAAAGGGAAAAATCTAAATAACCCAAAACTTAATCCAAAAAGAAGATTAACACCAAAACTTAATTGACACCAAAACCAAATTAGAGTAGGATATACTCAAATATATTTAAAATTTGTAATTAATTAAACCATAGATTTCAAAGACTTGTTTGGGTCCTTAAAATTTGTTTTCACAGTCCCAAACTCATCATATTTGAAATATCTTCGTCTGGGCTTCTTACGGGCCTGATTCTGAGCACGTATGCAAAAGTTATGGCACTTTGTAGTTGATATGCTCATTTGGGCTTTTTTCAGTCGATTTCTCGAAGTCATTCTTCCCTTTATTCGTCTCGAACCGGTTCATAAAATCCTCAATACTCGCCCCTTATCATTCTCTTCCACCTGAAAAGAACTCGTCCTCGAGTTTTTCGGGTGCGATGGTTTGGGATTTAAACGATATTTGTAAAAAAAATGTCTTTAGATGCTTCGCTGGGATCGTTCAACTTGCACAAAAAACTTGACCCCGCACTACAAAAACCCGATTTCTATGATATTTATCTGCACCTTCTTTATATTTTGTTCTCCAGTCATCCCCAATTTTTTTACATGAATCAAAGGGTACAAATTGATATAATGTTGGTTCATTATGACCTTTAAAATCTTCTAACATGATCTCACGATGAGTTTCCATATGTATATCTTCACACACATATGTATTCTCTTCCTTAACATCAATACCCTCGCCTATATGCTTAGAATTGACCAAGTCCATAATTTTGGAAGCACATACATGGATTTGAGCATTTTCATCTTTTTCTTCATTACCACTTATCTATGTTGGTGTCATGATTTTTTCCGCATACTCGTGAATGTTTTCTTTGGCGCGCTGACAACGTTGATGCTGTTGTGACAAAATTTCCTCGTAACTTGGTGGAAGAAATTCATCTTTTAACATTTTTTTTCATATGCTCCCAAGTTTGGGTAAGAGATTTTCCTTCTTGATACCCTTTGTGATGCAAATCATCCCACCAATCAAATGCTCCTCTATTCAATTTGCTTTCTACTAGTTTCACTCTCTCATCTTGTGGAGTATCCATGTACTTGAAGAAATTTTTGACCTTTGAAATCCACGAAATAATTTCATCACTGATATTTACATTAAGGTACGGGATAATCATACCTTTATTCTTATAATAACTATCTGATTTTTCATGTTTGTTTTCTTTCAGCACCATATCATTCTCATATATATCATAATCATAGAGTGGTTGTTTGTAATTATTTTGTATATTAATAGGTGTGTCAACAAGTTCGCCTCGAGCACTTTCTACTCTTGATCGTACTCTATCATCACCCCTATTTTTGTTGGCATCTACTCCCAGAGAAGTAATTTGATTAACATTGTCATCAAGACGCCAATTTGAACGCCGGAGCTTGTAATCAAAATTCTGTCTTAGAGGTCTGAATGTCGCCCATCGAGCCGGTAAATCGGTTCTCAAGACTTCCATACTTTGATCTTCGTCAATAGCATGACTGCTTCCTAAACTGTTGTTAGCCACTACCAGATCATGAACAAAACATTCCTCTGATACCACCTGAAGCAGCAAGTCCGCGTGAGTAAAAGTGATTAAGAAATACCACACAAGTTTCAATCCAGAAACTTAACACAAACTCAAAAGTTTGAAAGAAAAGTAGTTATTATGATAAAAGTTCTTATAATGATGCAAAAGGCTTCTTATTTAATACTAGCTCAACCTACATCTAAATGAAAAAGGAAAAATCTAAATAACCCAAAACCTAATCCAAAAAGAAGATTAACACCAAAGTCTAACTAACACCAAAACTTAATTAGAGTAGGATATACTCAAATATATGTAAAGTTCGTAGTTAATTAAACCCCAAAATTTCAAAAACTTGTTTGGGGTCTTAAAAATTGTTTTCACGGTTCCAAACTCATCATATTTGAAATAGTTTCGTCTGGGCCTCTTACGAGCCTGATTATGAACCCGTATGCAAAATTTATGGCAATTTGTATTTGAGATGCTCATTTGGGCTTTTTTAGTCGATTTTCCGGAGTCATTCTTTGCTTTATTCGTCTCTGACTGGCCCATAAAATACTCGAATACTCGTCACTCATCATTATTGAGTCAATTTTAGATTTTTTTATTATATTAAAAAAAATTATTTAAGAGTTTGACATTAGAGAAATTTATAACAAAATTAAAATTCCAGGGAGTGAATATAATTTTTGAAATTAAAAACATTTAAGTGCGGAACATATCAAATTAGTTGCACTTATCTTATATCTGTAAACATTTATGAAAGGTATAAATATATTGGATGAATCAATCCACTTCCCATATAAATATTGTTTCATTCATCAGAAAATTAATGCTCCTGGTTAAATTATATACAAAGAGGCCTTATTGTCATAAATTTATATTCATCTTCGAACTTGAAAATAAAAGTCAAATTTGTTAAAGAATCTCCCTCATACAAAATATGGCATAATTATAAATTATTTGAACCTAAATTAAATCATCAAAAAAGAAAAAAAATTCCATGTGATTTTAGGACATCGTCATGTGAGCGATATTATTTGAAAGTTCCTTGCCGCCGGCCGGCTGGTCAGAGGAGCTCATGGGCCCCACCGGACCTTAAAAAAGAGTTCAATCATTGAGAGCAGTTTCAGAGGCAGTAGAATAGGCCGAGGCACAGAGGAGCAGAACCCAATAAAATAAGAATATAATTGCGTATGTGCTTGCACGTCCCCAATAAACTAACACAACAGGCCACTCTGTCAAAATGACGGCCAGATTAGCCAAACCTCATTATAACCCAAACACCCCCTCCCCCCGAAACGACGCCGCACAGCCCAGTCATGAACCGCCGCGGGTCATACACCAACCCCTTCGTCACCGACCAATACGACGCCGTTGAGCCCGGAGATGCCGCGCCGCCCGGCTCGCCCGTCTCCGGCGACGAGTCCAAATCCCTCACCGCTCCGTCACCCAAGAAGAGGTTCGTTTTTCGATTTTCTGTTTTTAATTTTGATCAAGAAATGAAAGTTTTAAAGTTGTTGTGTTATTGGACCGTTTCATGAGCAGTAAAAGAGGGGTAAAGAAAAGGGTCGTAACGATTCCGATCGGTGACGTGGAGAGATCCAAGAGCAAGGGCGAGGCCTATCCACCGTCCGATTCATGGGCCTGGCGGAAGTACGGTCAGAAACCTATCAAAGGCTCTCCTTATCCAAGGTATGTATGTATAATATCAATATCACTCAACAAATAAATCAAGTATAGTTCGTTCAATTTTTCTTTTTTTTCTTCTTCAAAGTAGATCGAAATTAGGAGTTAGTTTAATTTTGGGAATTTAATTTGTGAAAAAAGTGATAAAATTTTCTTGTAATCGCCGCCTGGTGTGATCTGTTAGGGAGCGGCGTATTTTAGCGTGTAGGCGGCTGTGCTAAGATGCGCGTGGTAGTTGGGAACGTTCTGTGTGTGTTGTGAATTGATTTGGATCCGCGAATCACGCACCATCCATAATTGGAGCGTGTATGTCACGCTCCGAGTTCTCAAGACTAGACCGGTATATTTTTTATGTCCGTTTTGTCTGTTTCGGACAGTATCCAACGAAACGGGAAAAAGGATAATTTTTTGTCTTTATTTCCATTTTTCCCCGAAAGAGCCTCCGATGTATCCGGTAAAATTGCACGTGTCACCTACGTCATGCACCATTTCAAGATAATGTAAAAAAACTACTGCACATAGAAAAATAATTACAAAAATGTGCCGTATTTATGGTATTATATTTTCAGGCATGTTTGTCAATTCTAAAAATGCTTCATATTGAATCGTGTAATTTATAAAATTGACTAAATTATCTCCAAACATAAAATAAAAATTATTTATTTTTTGTATTTTTATCTTCTAACTACTCAAATTTTGTAATGTATTTTATTAGTTAAATTATTTAAGAAAATCTTAATTTTAGGAGCAGTGTTCTCATTTTTATAAGTTAACACATTTGGTAAAAAAACATAAACAACACAACATTTTTCTTGCAATTATCAAATAACATGGTATATTTTTCAAAAAAGTTTAGCAATTTCTTCAAATAATTAAATAAATTTTTATTATTTATATCATAATTTGGTGATTAATTTTAGCAGTTATTATTTTGTTTTTTTATAGGGGATATTATCGATGCAGTAGTTCAAAAGGGTGTCCAGCGCGGAAACAAGTGGAGCGGAGCCGCGTGGACCCCACCACGGTGGTGATCACCTACGCCGGCGACCACAACCACGCCGTCCCGGCGACCAAACACCACCACCACCACCAGCCCGCCGCCGCGTCACCCCCGTCTCCGGCGACCCCCTCCTCCCCTTCCGCCGCCAAGTTCTCCCCGGAGGACATCGCCGCCTTCTCCGGCGCCGACGGGTTCACCCAGCTAACCCACGAGTTCGGGTGGCTCGCCGACGTCACGTCCACGTCGCTCCTCCACAGCCCCATCTGCGCCGATGACGACGACGTGTCGATGGTGGTGCTCTCCGCCGGGGACGGCGGCGAGGAGGAGTCGTTCTTCGCCGATCTCGGGGAGCTTCCGGAGTGCTCGATGGTTTTCCGGCGGAGCGGCGGCGTTGGGGCCGACGCGCGGGAGGGGCGGTGTGGTTTAAGCGCGATCACGTGCCTGGGCGGCACAGGATAATATAATGGTGCCTCTGCCGAGGACATTAACTTTTTTTTTTTTTTCCTTCTCTTTTTTATGTGTCCGCATATTGTAACGGAACAAAAACTTTATCGTAATCATCAAAGCGGCAACGTACCATGAAACACAAGATATTTACAGAATTGTAGTTATTGTAGTGTTTTTTTTTTTGGAGTGTTCTGTTTTGTCTTTAATGCCTGTGTATAAAAATAACGATTCATTTTGAACGAAGAAAAAGAAATGCCAACCACAGCCATTGTTGGATAAGGATTAGCAAACAATAATTGATCAATCCAATAGTTGCGCATCAAAATTATGTACCAATAAATAAATCATTGATTATTTTAATCCTTATTAAATTTTATCATTATATGCCTAAGGTTTTTGTGGGTGAATTTTATCTCCAGAGTAATTTATTTAATCAGTTGAATGATTCAAGTCACTGAAAAAACAATTCAAGTTTGAAGAGGACCTTTGAGAAGGATGTCATAATAATTTAAGGCTGAAATTTTGAAATTTGATGATATATAGAACTATAAGAAATCATATAATATTATCTTACTTGTTAATTTGGTCTTTCAATGGTCCTCTTTTGCTACTAACAAACTGTATTTTCATAAGTTATTGTGGTTGGTTTTTGTTTATCTTTTAAATAATAATCTTGCTTTGGAAGCATAGCTGATAACTTCTATTTTTTCTTTTGATACAATCAAAGGGATTATTCACGTATGAGATATGTAAGTCCATCGGAGGTAACAAGTAGAGTGATTGCACCCCTTCAAAAAGATTATAAATTTAAGGATAATTTTTATTTAGGAAAAATGACACTTTTGTACATATAAATATACATTTTTGATGCTTTCATATCATACCATTTTTCTTTTTGTTTCAGTATCCTTAATTTTATTTTAAGACTATTGGTCATTTATTTACCAAAAATACTTAAACTACCCATGAAATTGAACCAAAATTAAATATGGTCTAATTGGTCTAATTTCAATTTTTGAAAATAGCAAAATGCCCTTAAATCAACTTCAAATTTTCAAAACATATATACCCCTCCTCCTCCTCCCCCTCCTCCTCATTGGAGACTCCGGCGACGCCAACGGAAGTAGTCGAGTTGGAGGCGGGCGTGGAGGACCCCGCACCCGACGGAGACGACGACGTAGTACTGGTGGAGGTAGCTGGAGTGGTGGTGGAGGTCACCGGAGCGGTGGCAGTGGTTGTGGTTGGCGCTGGAAAGTGTGCCGGAAATAATTCAAAATTTTCAGTCGCCGAAAAGTGTGCCAGAAAATATGTTCTGACACACTTTCCGACGAGTGAAAATTTTGAAAACTTGAACTCATTTCTTATCCTCTCTCTCCTTGTTATGATTATGCAAAACCGAGCCTTAACGAGATCGGACGATTGGTAACCTCCAATCCAGAGGAAGCAACGCTCGACCGGAGAGCTCCAAGCGCCAGAGACGACATGGAACACGTCGGATTTGGCCGCCGAGCTCTTAAGGTTAAAGAGACGGTCGTAGTGAGCCATGCACTTGCCCACGAACAACCTCACCTCATCATCTCCCACGTGCTCTTCAATTGCTTGATGGAGCTCGCACGTGATCCTTTGGTGCTCGACCGGAGAGGGACGGACGACCGCCATTTGGAGCACATGCCTTGGAGACGGAGAAGGTCGAGTTGTGACAATAAGTCTTGGGGGCAGAGGGACGGCCACCAGAGAAGGAGAGGACGGAGAAATGGAGAAAGGAGAGAAAATAAAAAAAATTAGAAAGGGTGGCATTCACTTGAAAATTTGATGAATAGGTGAGGGTAATTTCGTCTTTTTACACTCTTTAAAAATTGGGCTGGTTCTCTACGTTAGACCAGATTTAATTTTGGTTCAATTCAGGAATATTTTGAAATTATTGTACCCAAATTAAATTCAGGGTATTGAAAAAAAGAAAGAAAAAAAGAAGATATGAAAGTGTCAAAAGTGTATATTTCGGTGCACAAAAGTGTTATTTTCCCTTTTGTTTATAACAAAGTTAACACCGTACTTTCATGAATATTTATTATCTATGAGTACTCTTCAAACCGTACTTTTATTATTTTACATGTTGATGATGATATTTATTTTTATAAATGTTTTCTTTTAGTAATAAGAGTGGCAACCCAATTAGATTGAGATTCAAGGATGATTAGCAATGGTCAAACCTGATTAAAAGCTCGAGTTTTTTTTAAGGTAAAAACGAATTTTATTAATTAAATAGCAACTAACCCGACATCAAGCCGAACAACTGAAGCTATAGTTGGTGGGACAGACCCCTAACTAGGGGTGTTCAAATAACCGGGAACCGTGAAAACCGATCCGAACCGAACCGAAACCGAGGGAATCGGTAACCGAACCGATCATACGATCATATCACGCATGCTCTTGACAACACAAACGTCTCATGCTCTTGACGGCGATGGAAACAAAAACTATGTCATGTGATCTCGATGATGCGAACGTCACATGCTCTTGACGGTACAAATAGAAACTACGAAACTATTAGGAAAAGTACAACGTGACATGGTCCTTCATGAGCGTGTACTAATAAGTATTAAGTAGGGCTCTTGTTATCAAGGACAAAGCATGCCGTTTGTATGCCAAAGCAATTGAATCGCCCTACCCACTCGGCAAAGGGTAAAACCCTTTATACATGGACTAGACATAATTCAAATAGGAAAGCACAATATCAAACTTAACCAACATGCTCTATACTAGAATTGCACAGAATTAGCTTTCTATAGGTACTCAAGGTACAATATGCACAGTAACAATTTTCTCAAGATACTTAAAATCAATAAGACAAGCTTAATTGATACATCAGATTTGAGAAATAAGAAGTGGGCGAACAACAGAGAAAAAGGAGACTCGTGCGGATTGATGGTGATGTTGAGCGTGCTCGTAGAAGTGGGTCATTGTTTCTTAGCTCGAAATTTTCCCTAACTAAATTAGGGTTAATTACAGTTTGCCCATGCTATACTGGCGCGTTTTACATTTTGCCCTAGCTATGATCAATTTGATAATTTGGTTCGTTGTCATCATTTTTTTGGCCGAACTAAGGAATTTGTAAGATGCAAATGGAATTTTCTCTTTCATATTTTGAAAAGAAGTTCACTCTCTTTGATTTGTTAAAGTATAATAACAAGTTTTTAGTCCGTAAAAAATATGGGGTAATTCCACTTAGGTCACCACAAAAGTTTGTAGTCTCACTTAGCTCACTATAATTTTAATTTAATTTTTAAGGTCACCACAAAAGTTTATAGTCTCACTTAGGTCACACAATTCTAATTTGATTTCTGAGGTCACCACAATGAATTTTTGTCTCACTGTTGGTCTATTTTTATTTTGAAAAGACCAAAATACCCCTCATTTGTTTTCAAAATTTCAAAATATGTCATTTCTCTTCAAAAATTTCATTTCTCTCCAATCCACCGCCGACCACCACCTACGACATCGTTCCCTTCACCCAAATCCTCCACCTAGCTGCCCTATCTTTTTCTCGCTTCGGCGTGGTGGGCATGTCCATCTTTAGCCGAGGCAATTTCTGGAAACTCAACCCACATCACCGGCGAGAATGAGGAGGAATATGGAGGGGAAAGTGCCATTGGGTGGTTATTTTCGATTCGATCCGAAGACAGAGCGGTCGTCGTCGTCGCCGCCAGAGAAGAAATCGTCGTCTAAGGTGCCGAAGCGGGTGAGGTGGAGGAAGGGACGGCAGCGCCACCGGAGGGAGGCGGTGGAGAGGTGGTCGACACCGGTGAGGTCAAGGTGGGAGAGGAGGTGGTGGAAGGAGGGTCGTGGTCGATGAAGAAGGTGAGGGAGGGGTTGTGAAGAAGAAAAATAAAAAAAATGAGACAAAAGTTCATTGTGGTGTCTTCAGAAATTAAATTAGAATTATGGTGATCTAAGTGAGACTAAAATTTTTTGTGGTGAACCCAAAAATTAAACTAGAATTATGGTGACTTAAGTGAGACTACAAACTTTGGTGGCGACCTAAGTGAAATAATCCAAAAAACAATAACATTAAAGTTGTTATTACATTATTCACCCCAGGCTTCGAATCATTAAACCTTTTCAAACTAGAATGGATATGCGTTTAGTTATCAGAATAATTACTATACAAAATTACATACATACTTGCAATTTCTTAGTTTTACATGTATTCTTTCAGAACCTCATTCTATTGCAATTCACAATAATAGATTTAATTCTTTAGATGCATCGTTATCTGCATTACAAATTAATTTAAAAATTATTCAAAATATCTTCCAGGGGAAAGGACATATTGACACACTCAAAATATATTGTTTCTAACTTTGATATTGTTGGGATTTGTGCCCTAGCAGAATGTATTTTCAATCTAATCTTGTAATAAAGATTATTCGTTGAATAAAAATTGGCATTCATATTACTAAGTGTTGTAGTAATATCTTAAGTATGATTTGATTTGTATCATTGATGTGTCAACACATAATAGTAGATCTACAGATCAGATAAAATCTTACTTAAGCAGTCCCCGATCAGAATAGCTTCATAAGAAGCGATCGGTATGAGGCTAACTCCAAATGATCACGCTCTACTGATCATGGCCAGAAGGGGGCCAGAGTTAGGTCATAGTATCACCAGTCAGGGGTGATATAGGACGACCCGAATCATGAGTATGTTACATAGACACAGTCATGAACATACTCATATGTCGGATCATGAAATCACATCCTCAGACCGAAGGACCATTGAGGTCAATATGTAATGAGTGACGAGTTTGACTCAGTCTAACGTCTCTTGTAAAAAGGTTACAATAACGGCTGTGATTGGCTCGATCACAAGTTACATAAGTTGACTAGATGGATCGCTGAAGGATTTATCCCTCATACGGACGTGTGAGCAGATATCAGTTTAGGCCACTTGATGAGTACAACTGAAACACAATAGCATGGCCATGCAGACGATACGTAGTATCAGTTATAATTCAGTTAACTCAGAATCAAGAAACAGGACAATAGAACGAGGATGACTTGTCTATGCCTCGTGGTTGTCAAAGATATCAAGAGGATAAAAGGATAGATTCATGAACGACAAGGTTAAGTCGAAATCCCGATAATCACAAGCGTTGGGTAATCATGATGTCTTGCTAGAGGCCACTCATGATGGAAAGGGTAAAATGGTAATTTTACCAGTCCGCCGACGTGTCGTGAGCCTAGAGGGTCACACACTTTAGGTTGAGTAAAACAGATGGATTCATATGTAGGAATCATGAGAGAGCAAAATCCGGTTTTGGATTAAACCGGTTTAGACCGATTTCGGTTTAGGATTAAACCGGAATCAAGAACGGTTTAGCAGGACTGATTAATTATAATCTAATTAAATAGATTTAATTAAATTAGCTAAACTGGGCCTAGCCAGAATGGGCTTCTCTACACAATTAATTAAGAGCTTTGGGCTTTAAGCCCATTAAGGCCTTTAATTAATTAAAAGCCCGATTAAGGTCTATAAAAGGGAAATTTTCAGATCTGAAAATTACACAATTATTTTTGAAAACCCTAGCCGTCTTCTCTCTCTCTCTCTAGCCAGATTCGGCCGGCCCCCTCCCCTCCCCGTGCTCCGTCCGTTTTGCTTGCTTCGATCTTCTAGCAAGGTTCGTTGCAAGTATCCGTTGGATTGCTCTTCCTGTGTGGACGATCTTTAGAGGTTACTAAATCCAATTTAGTAACAAGGAGATTTTTGATTCAAGGTAAACTTAAATTTTAATATAGTCTAGATCTCATGATCAATTCATGATCATGCAAGATCCGTATAAATCATGGAACTTTGAGGTTAAATTTCTTGTATGGGCATGAATTTAATTGTCTGGAACCCTCAAATAATTCCTTCAAATATACCTAAGTTTAAACTTGTCATTTCCGCTCACCGGATTTGCCATTTTTTGTCCCATCACTAACGATGTTAGATTTTGAATGGAAAAATTTTATTTTGTGAAAAGTCAAAATTGCCCACAATTATTCATCAAAATTTCAAATTGGATGTCATTATTCATAATTCATCAAATTATAATCCTTATTTAATATTAAATAATTTCTAGTAATAATATTTATTAACAAAAAAATAATTTTTATGATTATTTAATAATAATTATTGTTATTAATAAAAATTAAAAGTAAATCAATTTAGTTATTGATTATTTATAATAAAAATAAAAATAAAAATTATTATTAATAATTAAAATAATACTAATTATCAATAATAATATTAATTATTAATAAAATTTTAAGACTTTCAAATAACATAACTCTCTTATACGAGTTTCGTTTTGGGCTCATACTATATCAAATTGAAGAGAATCGAAAGTCGACAATTTTGAAGAAATATATTATTAATAATTAATATTATTTTAATTATTCGAATGAATATTTGTTAATAAAAATTATTTAATATTAAATAAGGAATGTATAATCCAATGCTTTTGTTGCCAACTAATGGAAATAAACCACACTTTACACAACTTTTTATATAGGACACCCAAAATGAAGTTGCAACTAAAGGTGTTTTGCAAATACAAATGTTCTTTCTAGGATTGATTGGGAAGTGGTTGAAAATTTGTGTGCCATATTAGACGAGACCAATACAGTAGCGAGATCCTTTTGCATGACTTGGAATAGATACCATGTTGACTTTAACGATGTTGAAATAGAGGCTTATGCGTACACGAGCGTGAAACGAAAATAAGCCACACACGTACATAAAGCATGAGGGGGAGAATTTAACTTAATCCTACGTGAAAAAGAAGTGAAATAAAATGGGTGTGTATAATGGGTAGGGTCAAACCCAACTAATAACTTGAGGTTTGAGTTTTGGATCCCGACCCAATATGTACAATCCAATTTTACAAATGATGCATTCAAAATGCGCCTTCTAACCGACCAACAATAAGTTTTTTTTATCCACCAGAAATATTATAAAAGATGGGAAAAATACATGCAATCCCAAAGGACTGAAATGAAATATATCGAGAAAGGAAAAAGTAAACACCCGGATTAGAAAGGCACGATCCCTCAAAAGAGCTCAGTCTAAATTAATTTGGTTTGGCCAGCTTTAACCAGAATTAAATTGGGCCAATCCGGTTCAAATCGATTTGAACTAGTAAACCAACTCAAACCAGTTTGGACCGAAACTCAAAAAAACCCTAGCATCGCCGGTCAATTGGGTTTAGATGTTCCCGGCCAGCTTGGGCTTCCGACAAGAAGACGAAGCCCGAAAATTCCCGTCTCCCCTCTCCGACCGGTCCTGGCAGCTCTGACGACCTGGATCGTTGCTGAGCAACATCGGATTCGTATTTGGCATCGATGTTGCCGGCCAGCACCGACTTGGATCTCCGGCGTGTACAGCACATCGCCCCAGAAATCCCGTCTTCATCATCTCCGTGTCTCCGGTCAGCTCCGATGAGTCCCTTACCACCACTGAAACCCGACACGGTCTGAGCTCCGTGGCCTCCGTCTCGCCGGCGAGCTCGAGCACACCAACAAATTTGATCTCCCTCGTCACGAGCCCCTTGTTCCGAAACTTCAACTTTCATGCTCCACCTTTCGTGCCTAGGCCTCACCATCGGCGCAGAACTTCATGAAAGCCCATTTGTACACAAAACCGAGACTGGAGTAGCCCCAAAAGAAGCCCTTCGGCCGTCCCCGCGCTCGCACAAATCCGACTACCACCACCACCAGCGATATCTAGTTTTCGTTCTGCCTGAAATCGAGGTTTTCACCACAAAAACTCGATGGAATCATCCCAACAGCAAAGGGCAGCCCGTAGCTAACTAATGATGGTCGCCAGAGAGTTTCGCCGAAAAAAGAAGCTCCTCCAAAGACCGAGTGGGGAAGATGAAGGGTTGTGGTTTTGAGAGAGAGTTTATCGATAGTCACTGGTTGTGGCCTGTAACTAATGTTTTAAATTTTAACCGATAATGAGTTAATGGTCAATACAATGTGCCAACACACGACGAATTGATAGCTTAATAATAATAAGAGATCTTGATGATGGAATAAATCAAATTTAGAGTCTAATCGACACAATACATCATTCACCTTTAAAAGGATATATTTTTGAGGGACGTACTCATACCACAGATTAAAACTTTTTATCCAATTGAATTGTTAAATAATCTAAAATTTAATGGTGTGTCAAACTATGAAATATGTTTAAATATTGATGTTTTCGGTTATAATCTTGAGGAATCTAAATCGAAATAAAAATTTGTCATGAGACTAGATTGGTAATAACAATAATTGAGACATTGTCCATTCGTAAGTCTTACAAACGCAAACGGTGCAATCCCAAAGGTAGAGACGTAATAATTTGTCTGCAATAGCAACTCGCCCGGTTGATAAATAAAATGAGCACTGTATGTGAGTATATCATAATCAAATTAAAATAAAGTCACCTAGAACCTGAATTAAAAACTTCAAGATTGAAGCAAAATAATAATTTACACTAAATTAAAAACCTATAATATTCTTCGATCTTATCCGATATCTTAAAAAAGCAGCAGTAACGTCGCCGTCACAGTTCCAATTACGGTCACTACCATAATCACCTCATTGCCTATTTAATTTTCATCACGTGCCAATATATAACGGACGATCTTCGATATCAACACTAAATGAACCTCCACTCGATCTGGACCGTTCATCACAATCAAGACCGTTAACTACGTACGATCATGGCAGATCAAACGGTGGGTAAATGCTACTTTCCTGGAATATTACGGTTGATTAAGCCAATTAATATCACAATAATATACGAATATTCATAAATTATCGGACTTTCCTGTTTCACAATCGAGAGGACGATGATGATGAATATATTAATAATCGTTACTGTATTTAATTCTCCGCAGCAGAAACCTTTGGAAATTGTTCCGCAATTTGGCTGTGAATAAAAAGTTTACTCCTCATTGTTCCGATTCTTCAGTTACACAGGTTAGCTTCGCTTTCAATTCTCAACGTTTCAATCAATTTTTGTTGATTGTTTCAGTTCCTATTATTTGGGTATTTCTTGTGATTTGAATATCGAATGCTACATTGTTCAATTGCAATTTTTATGATCTGGGTATGATATAGATTCTGGTTTTGGTAATTGGGTCGTTTGAATTTACACAATGCTGATTTTAATGATTTTGATTATAGTGCTAGGGTTTCAGTTTCTCTTAGATCCTTCAGCAGATTGTGTGATTTAAATCTCAATTGCATTAGAATTTGGAAATTATTGTGGTACCAATTTCTTGTGATTTTGTTTTTCAATTTTGGAAATATCAGTTTATTCTTTGAGTTTTTTTAATCATCAATGCATGCAATTTTAGATTTCAATGATGAGTTATGAATGAACTGTTTAAGAATTAATCTGAATGTAATGTATGTATAAAATATTGTAACAATAAATCTTGCTCAATTACAGTTACAGAGTGAAGGAGTTTTGTGAACCAATTTGAGGGATTCAAGATGATGTCAAGATCGTACACGAATCTCTTAGATTTGGCATCGGGGAATTTCCCCGCGATGGAGAAAGAAGGGAGGCCTAAGAGGCTCCCGAAGGTAATGACAGACGACAAGGCACACAATCCATCATCACCCGAGAACCAATCTCCGGTCACCTCGAGGCGAATGATTATAGTAGCAAGCCAGCTTCCACTAAACGCAAAGCGAAACCCCGATAACAAAGGATGGAACTTAAGCTGGAACGAGGATTCGTTGCTTCTGAGGCTGAAAGACGGGTTTCCGCAGGACATGGAGGTTCTCTACATCGGGTCGTTGAAGGCCGATGTCCCTCCTCAGGATCAAGAGGATGTTTCACAGACCCTTTTGGATAAGTTCAACTGCGTTGCCACGTTTCTTCCTCCGGATATCTATGATAGGTTTTATGACGGGTTTTGCAAGAGGCAGCTGTGGCCTCTCTTCCATTACATGTTACCGTTCTCCGCTGACCTCGGAGGGAGATTCGATAGGTCGCTGTGGGAAGCTTATGTTTTAGCGAATAAGTACTTTTTCCAACGAGTCATGGAGGTGATCAACCCGGAGGAGGATTATATTTGGATCCACGACTATCACTTAATGGTTTTGCCAACCTTCTTGAGAAGGCGGTTCAATCAGGTGAGGATGGGGTTTTTCCTCCACAGCCCGTTCCCGTCTTCAGAGATTTACAGGACACTTCCCGTCAGGGAGGAAATTCTCCGTGCCCTGCTGAATTGTGATCTCATCGGGTTTCACACGTTCGATTACGCCCGACACTTCCTTTCCTGCTGCAGCAGGATGTTGGGATTGGAATACGAGTCGAAGAGAGGCTACATTGGGCTTGAATATTACGGGAGGACCATCGGGGTGAAGATCATGCCGGTCGGGATCCACATGGGCCAGATTGAATCTGTAATGAAGGTCGCGGCGGGAGAGAGCAGGATCGCCCAGCTGAAGAAACAATTCGAAGGGAAGATCGTTATGCTCGGGGTCGACGACATGGATATTTTCAAAGGCATTACTTTGAAGCTCCTGGCGATGGAGCAAATGCTGAAGCAGCATCGGGCTTGGGAGGGGACCGCGGTGCTGGTTCAGATCGTGAACCCCGCGAGGAGCAAAGGCGCGGATTTGGAGGAGAGGCAGGCGGAGATACACGAGATTTGTGATAGGATAAACGAGGAGTTTGGGAAACCGGGGTATCAGCCTATAATCTTCATTGACAAGCCAATCTCGTTCAGCGAGAAGGTCGCTTATTACACTATTGCTGAATGCGTGGTTGTGACGGCTGTTCGTGACGGGATGAACCTCACCCCGTACGAGTACATCGTGTGCAGGCAAGGGATGTTCGGTTCCGACACGAGCAGGCCTAAGGAGAGCATGATCGTCGTCTCAGAGTTCATCGGCTGCTCCCCTTCCCTCAGCGGGGCGATCAGGGTCAACCCGTGGAACGTCGAGGCGACAGCGACGGCCATGAACGAGGCGATATCAATGTACTCGACGGAGAAGCAGTTGAGGCACGAGAAGCATTACCGGTACATAAGCACACATGATGTGGCGTACTGGTCGCGGAGCTTCTTGCAGGACATGGAGAGGACCTGCGCGGATCACTTCAAGAGGCGGTGCTGGGCCATAGGATTCAGTTTCGGGTTCAGGGTGGTGGCGCTGGATCCGAACTTCAAGAAGCTGTCCATAGATGCGATTGAGGCGGATTATAAGAAGGCAAAGAGTCGGGCGATATTGCTGGATTATGATGGGACGGTGACGCTGCAGAACTCCATGTACAAGACACCGACGCAGGAGGTAATATCGATTCTGAATAAGCTGTGTGATGACGGGAGGAACACGGTGTTCATAGTGAGCGGGAGAGGGAGGAGCAGCTTGAGCAAGTGGTTTGTGCCTTGCATCAGGCTTGGTCTTGCAGCAGAGCATGGCTACTTCCTAAGGTACTCTCTTCTCTACTTTGTTTTTCAGTTTTTGGGTACTACTTTTAGCTATGCTTGTTATGTAGTAGTAGTAGGTGGTACTGTTAAATATTAGAAGTCCCATATTGTTCAGATCTTGAAGAGGACAGATTTTAATGGTACATATTAGGACAAAACTGTCGGCTGCATGAAAAACATATAAAACGAATACACTTCATTGGAGTCGATGGGTCTTCTGCATAAATTTTAAGAGAGTTTCATGGAAGACTGACTTCAACGTAATGTACATTTTTTGTTATTTAATTTTTTTAATGCCCAAATGCAACGGGCAATTTGATCGTTTTTAACACAATGGGTAGTTTCTCATTCTATGAGATTTTTCATAGCTAGTTTTGGCGAGAGTTTCTTGATCCTGACTATACTCAGATTGAATTAGAGATATATGATCCATCGGATTCTATGCATTTTGTCATCCCAATTTTAACAGTAGGTAGTTTTGTTGTGCATTAGAAGTCCCACATTGTTCAAACCTCAAACATTAAGGTAAAGATCAATCTCTTCTGATAAAATCGACATTTTATTGTGAAAATCTCGGACCTTAACATATTGTAAAAAACTAGAACTCTGTAATTTCTTCTCATATGGTCACCAGGACGCATCCCTAGTGTATAGTCCACATATATGGTCATGCAGGAGAAAATCCCTATGCACGGGCTCAGTTTTGTGATAGTAAGGCTGGGTCAGTTCTGACCCGTGACAGGTATGGGTTGAGAGTTCGAGTGCAGGTTGAATCCATATTGTGGGTTGTTTCGGGTTTGCTAGGGTCAAGTTAGATTTGCTAATTTTAAGCGAAAAATCATATTCTTTTGTTCAGTTGTGTTAATAATATATTTCTCATTCAAGTTGTATAGACTTCTGAGTTAGTTCAAAAAAATAGTGTAAATGAATTTTTAATTGCTTTTGTGGGTCATCTTGACCCGACCCTAAAGGCGAGTCTATACGAGTTAACCCGAATCTGCAAAAGAAGCGGGTCAAAATAACCTGTGAACTGTTTTACAATAGAATACAAAATTACTTTGTTATTATGTTTCAGCTGTATGATATTTGTGATTATGCTATGAAAACATTACAGATGGTCACAAAACGAGGAATGGGAAACCTGCGGAAAGAGCTCTGAATTCGGGTGGATGCAGATCGCCGAGCCCGTAATGAGACTCTACACAGAAGCCACCGACGGATCATCTATTGAAACCAAGGAGAGCGCCCTGGTCTGGCAATATGGTGAGTCGGATCCAACCTTCGGATCCGCTCAGGCCAAGGAGATGCTAGACCATCTCGAGAGCGTACTTGCCAACGAGCCAGTTGCAGTGAAGAGCGGCCACCACATTGTCGAGATCAAGCCTCAGGTACATTAAAAAACACGAATTTCAACTTTTAAGTCGTTCAGACCATGAGTTTGAACTTGTAAGTGAATTAGAAGAGGAATATGAACATTTCGAGTTTTGCAGGGAGTGAGCAAAGGATTCATTGCAGAGAAGATTTTTACGGCGATGGCGGAGAAAGGGAGTCAGGCGGATTTCGTGCTGTGCGTGGGCGATGACCGATCAGACGAGGACATGTTTGAGACGATCGGTAATGCCATATCGAGAAATATTCTTTCGGCCAACACGTCGGTTTTTGCTTGCACGGTAGGGCAAAAGCCGAGCAAGGCCAAGTATTATTTGGACGAACCGGCTGAAGTTATAAGCATGCTCGAGTCTCTAGCTGAAGCCTCGGAAACATGACCGATCTTTGTTAACATTTGATAAATGTATTCAACGTTGCAATAATTTTTGTTTATGGACGTGAATTAGTATAAACGGTTACTTTCATGCGATCAAAACATTATAGATTGGTGATTATCTTACATTTATTTTGCAGTGAACAAAGACACCATGGATAAGATTTGGACACATGTACAAATTTATATAACACGACATAGGGTTGAGCTCGTTCATTTTTTTCGATTGCTTATTCATTTATAGCAAACATTCATCTAAAATGTCAAATTAATAAGCGGAACACAAATTTATATGCATGACAGATACTTCCGTGTCTTTTTCACGTGGTACACATAAATTCTGAATCAATTTAAATGATACCAATTTCACTCCTATCCTTTACTATTTGTTCATCCAATGCCATTCGTGTGGATCGTTATCATCGTTTTTCAATTTCCCAAATTAACCAATTTATTATTATAATAATAGCGTTTTATTTGAGTGGAAAGTGTTACGTTTCGCGACCAATGAGAGAGACACACGTCAGCGGGTGCAGGAGACAGCAAGCGCACAGGAACATTCAGTAGCATATACTTGCCATTGTGACAGTGGCTTCGATCTGAGTAGCATCAGCAAGCAACTCGCCTTCCTCGTCTTCGTGTTCGTCGCCGGCGCCGTCGAGGTCCCTTCTCCTCCGATCCGTCGCAAACCCTCTTATTCTCTGCTTCTTCGTAAACCCTCTTTCTAGTCAGCCAGATCTGAAACCGATCAACGAACCCGATCCTCTCCGATTCCTGGTGAATTTCTTATTTTCTTGTTTGTGTTTGATTGTTTTCATTTCTGGATTTTTGGTTGTTAATTTGGATCATCGCTGTGTTGTTGAATTGATCCAGCAATGGCAGCTCCTGTGCCTCCAGGGGCGCCCAGGCCGGGTGGGCCTAACCAGCAGCCTCCCAATTACAACCCTAATTTCCAGCCGAATCCACACTCTTTATCCGATAATATGCAGAATTTGAATCTCAATCGCCCCAATTCCGCCCCCAGAGGCCCTCCTTTTGGCCAATCACCGCCGTTTCCTTCATCGGCACCGTCTCCTGGTCCTCCCGGGGCGTTTTCTCGTCCAGGGGCGCCTCCGGGCGCTCTCGCCAGACCCTCTGGCCCGCCACAAGCTGCATTTCCCCCAAATGCTGCACCTGGGAGACCCATGGGGCCGCCTCAGGTGAGCCAGCCCATGCCTTTTGGTAACAGACCAGTAGGAGGACCACCTGGTGGTTCGGCTGCTCAGCAGCCGAGTGCTCGCCCGAGCCCTTTCACTGCTCCACCTCCTGCTGCTGGAATAATGAGTAATGGGCCACCTGGTGCTTTTGGTGCGCGTCCTTCGCCGCCTGTAAGTGTTGCAGCACAACCACCTACTGGACCTCCGCCGAGTATGGGGCCTGGTCGAGCTCCTCTCCAGGCTCCAAACATGCGCCCTGCAATGGGAAGCTCTGGAATGAGCCCCCAAATGGGACCTCCCAGGCAGTCCGCTCCATCATTTTCTCCTCCTCAAGGAATGGCACCGTCATTTTCAGGATCTCAAGGAATGGCACCATCATTTTCAGGGTCTCAAGGAATGGCACCACAGTTTCCTCCATCCCAAGGAGGTGCAACACAGTTTCCACCATCTTCTCATGGTGGGGCACCGCCATTTTCATCCCCGCCTCAAGGGGCACCGCCATTTTCATCCCCGCCTCAAGGGGCACCACCATTTTCATCCCCGCCTCAAGGGGCACAGCCACCTACAGGTTCACCTTACGGGCAACAACCACCTACAGGTTCACCTTACGGGCAACAGCCACCTACAGGTTCATCTTATGGGCAACAGCCACCTACAGGTTCATCTTATGGGCAACAGCCACCTGCAGGTTCACCTTATGGGCAACAGTCATGGTCCATGCCACCAGGCCAGGTATGCTTGAACTTTCTCAGTTTGCCTGTTTGGTGATTTGCTGCTGTACCTTTGTCATGCATGATCCATCTCATGTAGTTTGAGTTGCAAATACATTTTTTTCATTAATGATCTTATTCTGTGTTAAGTTAGGATTCTAGTTTGATCGTGTAAAGAAAATTTTCCTGTTGAAGACTTGCATTGTTTGGTGCTTGATCGACTTTACTTTCTTTCCTTCCATATATCTGTTTGATGAAATCTGAAGTTTGAAAAACAGAGGTTTTTGGCCATTGCATGAGGTAGAATTTAGTTGGGAGCGAAATTCTGTTGGTGTCTAGAAAAATAACACCTATAGCCACTTAGATTCTTTATAAATATTAATGCATTAAAACAGCATTTTAAAGCAAAAAATGAGGATGTATGAGACAATACTAAACCTTGTTAGTTTATTTCGAGATGTGGTAATAAGTAGTCATGTCATGTATTAGCTGACCATCCTTTTCCTAAACCACAAGTTAAACTTAGATATGATGATTATCAAACACTATTAGCCTTGCTTAATTTATTAGTGCTGTGTCCTTTTTTAAAATCTGGTATTAGTTATGCATATCTTCTCACCCTGCCAAACGATGTGGCTCTTCTTTTTTGGTTTATTTTAGATGGGGCCGCCTCCGATTCCTGGTTCTGCACAACCACCTAGAATGTATGGGATGCCACCTCCACCACTACCTAATCAATCAATGACATCTATATCACCTGCTATGGGTCAATCTGGAGCCCCTGTTGCCGGGCCATCTAAGATAGATCCTAATCAAATTCCGCGGCCTATCCCAAGTGCTTCAGTGACTCTGCATGAGACGCGTCAAAACAATCAGGCCAACCCTCCCCCGGTATTTTACACGTTTTATTAGCTTCTTCATTTTCTTCCTGTAATTCTAAATGCATATATTATTGTTTATATTTTCTCCACTAATTACTTAAATTGCTTTTAAAGCCTGCTACAAGCGACTACATTGTCAGAGACACAGGGAATTGCAGTCCACGTTACATGAGGTGCACCATCAATCAGGTCACGGCCAAGTAATTAACATGCTTAATTTGACAGTTGTTTTGGTCATATGTTGTTTTTTTCCTTCTTCTGAACTATTACACTTCTTTATCTGATGGGTAGTCAGAATCTAATATTATTTTTTGTTCATAATAACAGATTCCATGCACCGTTGACCTTTTGACAACGTCAGGGATGCAATTGGCTTTGCTGGTGCAACCACTGGCTCTTCCTCATCCATCCGAGGAGCCCATTCAAGTAATGCATGATTTGTTCTTAGATTGTTCTACATGCATACCTAAATGCATGTAAATATATAAACATACACCAATCCTGCACACACACATATCACTGGATTACTTACATGTATACATTTTCTGAGCATGTTTTATCAAATTAGACTAGATTATTTTTGTAATCGTGATTTTCCATGGTAAGTTAGGAGGTCTCTCTCTCTTCCATCTAACCCTCCATCACTGTCACCAAGTTCAAGTGTGGTGGTCTACAAGCTCCTCGTCCTCATCACCTTTGTTCTAGTGTGTGTTGATTAAAAAAGGAGAACCAAGTGTGACTCTCTGTAGCCAATAATAAGAAAACAACTTTATTTTGAATGCTAAAATAAAATAAAGGGTAAAACCTTTCATTCTATGTTGAAAAAAAGTATACTTATATGCCTTATGATACTCCATAGTTGTGTATATGGCTACCCCTTCTTAGGCTTACAATCCCAAATTGTTTGTTTAAGACACGCTGGACCTCTGTTTCTAATGTACAAGTTCAGAATTAATCTCAAATATCAGTGGCATAGTAAATTCTTGTAGGTTTGTAGCTGATGATAGTATGCAATGAATTATTTTATCTCATATTAAAAATAACTGTTAATGTGATAGGTTGTGGATTTTGGTGAAAGTGGACCTGTTCGTTGCTCTCGCTGCAAAGGCTACATAAATCCTTTTATGAAGTTTATTGATCAGGGAAGGCGGTTCATCTGCAACTTGTGTGGTTAGTCTAAGTCATTTGTTACAATCTGTGCTATCATATTATTAACTCCATACACGACAAGTTTGCAGATGATAATCAAAATTTTATGTTCTATTAAAAATTGTCATTTTGTTATTTTCATACAGATGGGCTTATGTTAGTCTAATAAATTTCTGGCTCCGACGTTAAGTTGATTTAGCTTTGTTCTGTACCCTGAATAGTTATTGAATAATAAGCAAGATAAAGGTAGCTAAACTACAATGTTTAATTTCATCTACAGGATTTACTGATGAAACTCCCCGTGACTACCACTGCAATCTTGGTCCAGATGGTAGGCGTAGGGATGCTGATGAGAGACCTGAGCTATGTAGAGGGACAGTTGAATTTGTTGCTACAAAGGAATACATGGTCAGTTTATATTGGTTGATGGTCGTGTAGTACCATTAGCAAAATTTATGCATTTTAGTCCTACTCAATATTTTGTATGGATTTTATGTATTTGATTTTTTTCATCTATTTTATTCTAGGTGCGTGATCCCATGCCAGCAGTGTTTTTCTTTCTCATTGATGTATCTATGAATGCGATACAAACTGGTGCCACTGCGGCAGCTTGCAGCGCAATCAGTCAAGTTATTGCTGATCTTCCCGTGAGTTCTCTTCTTAATAATACAATCATCGTCTGTGGATTTATACATCTGAGTAATTTTCCTAGGATTTACTATTTGTAACACTAAATTTTGCTACCTACAATACTAGCAGGAGCAGGCTTCCTAGTTTGTTATGCAAATTAATTCCTTAAATTTTGGCAGGGGAATTCTTCTTAGTCAATGACATGTGGTAAATTTATGTGTGGTCTTTCAGTTTAGGAAACTCTACTACATAGCAATAGAGAAATGCTTTGAATTTGAGCAGTGTGTTTGAGACTCTAACACAAAGGTCTCCTGGAATTTGTGTTTCCATCAAATTTATTCCAGAATTTTACTTTCTGCCAGTGATTAAGCACTATCTTCCTTTTTAATTTATGAGCTGATAGATAGAGTAGAATAGGAAATAATCATTTTTTAATATATGTTGTGATTCCTTATTAGCTTGTTTTATTGATTGGGACTGCACTTTTCATTTGCATATGGTTGCATTTGAGGCTTCATGTATTTATGGTTTCGTTTGTTACAGGAGGGTCCCCGGACATTTGTTGGAATCGCAACATTTGACTCAACAATCCATTTTTACAATTTGAAACGTGCACTGCAGCAGGTAGATATGCCCATATATATGTGTCCGCGCGTGTGTGTATGCGTGTGTGCATTGCAGCATACATATGATTACATGCTTTCCTCGTCTATCAAACTTTAGCTTAAGGCGATGTATTATGAAAGAAAGAGAGAAATGGAAGTGCCCTTAAATTTTTTGTAGTTATACTTAACTTGATTGTCATAATTTACCATCTATATATGCACATTCTTTTTAGTGTGAGCTTAATGATACATATTATTTTAGTATAACATGGCTGACTGAATGTATATATATGCTTTGCTACGTGCATATTTATAAGCATTGAAATCATGGCATGCTTCAAAGTTAATGCAAGATTTTGTAATTGCTATGAAATGCACAGTTCAGCTTATATCAGTCCTCTAGGTCGTAGTGTTTGTATTCAGTCATGGATTTAGTTGATAGTACTAAATCTATTGAAGGTTGGCTTTAGTTCTATGAGGATGAAATTGGAGAAATTTAGGATGCTGCGGAGAACCATTCAGTTTATTGCTGGATTTAGAACTGAATTACTAATTAGTCAGGGGTGTTACTTGATTGCTGTGAAAATAACATCTGATACTGTTCGTTGTTCCTTTGGGGGGGGGGGGGGTGATTTTTTCATATTATTTTTTCTCTGTAGTAGATGTGATATAGCTACACATCAAACTGAAAGATGGTAATATGCCACACATTAATGCTGCTTGTTAGTTTTCCTTTTCGTACTAAGTTAGGGTTGTACTCGTGATTTCTTATTCCAAGTCTCCCTAAGATTATTAACAATGATAGAGGAGTTCACTGAGGTGGTAATATATTAGTGTGTTGAGATTCATACTAACGAGAGCTTGGCGAACTCCATTAATTGATGTCTTTGATTTTCGTTGTCGGTGTGCATGCATGTGTGGTTATAAGTTCCTCCTTTTAAAAGAAATGCTCACAAGACTTGTAAGTGTTAAGTTACTTTTGGTCAGAGAGAAATATCTGCAGCTTGGTCCATGCTAGCTAAAGTTTTAAAACTGTGCATTTTTTAGAGCTTATCAAACAATCTTTCTTAAAATTATACCTGGTCAAATTCTTGAGCAATTGATTAGCTGTGACAAAAAGTTGATGTTTCATATGCCTACATTTAATGCGAGTACCTCCTTTTATCAATTTAATGATTTAGTCGCTGTTGAGGACCAACATGACTAAAGACCTTAACTAAAAACTTAAGTTCATAGTTGCGAGCCCACTTATTATTTTATATTGTGGCATGCCCTCTCATTGCAAGCCTACTATCTTTGCATGTTGGCCCCATACACACAATGTGGTAGCTAGGATCCAAACTTGCAAACAAGGCTACAAGCCATTGTTGTATATTCTAATACTTATACTTGAATAATTCTGAATAGTAATTGATCCTTCACTCAAGTTTAGTCAATAATTATTTGATTTGATATTGACGCTTGATTTTGTTTGCAGCCATTGATGCTCATTGTTCCTGACGTAGAAGATGTTTACACTCCTCTGCAAACTGATGTTATCGTTCAGCTTTCTGAGGTTAGTTCTATGTTGTTAAAGTTGTGAGAGATGTGAACAAAGAATGATACATGATTGTGTAGAATAAAGTTCCTGTTATCTTATTTTCCTCTAAAAACGTTCTGCTTCTGGTTGTGACATAGTGCCGTCAACATCTAGAACTTTTGCTTGAAAGCATTCCCACCATGTTCCAGAATACCAAAACTGCAGAATCGGCATTTGGTGCTGCAATCAAGGTATGTCTTTTATGTATATATCTATCATGTATGTGATGTCTAATTCTGATACATGCTATTCTAGTTTTAAGGATGAGTTCATTATGTTATGATCTATAACTATTTTGTTGAGCTATTAAGTTTTAGTGCCATTCAATCGATTGTGATGTTAATTTTTTAGTCCAAGGAGTTTAAGATAATGTTAAACCTTTGAATTCGCTGGTTATGTCACCTTATGTTGAGAAAGTGATAGTGATACGGTGAACAAGAAAAATGATAATATTACGTGTACATACATATACATGCACATACTTACGTGTTAATATCACTTTTGATTTCAGGCTGCTTTCTTGGCAATGAAGAATACTGGAGGGAAGCTTATGGTATTTCAGTCAGGTAAGTACATTAAATCAATGTGGATTTTGGGGTATTTGTCAGTTAAAATGTGATCATTTTAATTCTTGTTTGCATGTGAACTCCATAAATTGTGTTGTTGAATACTTGGTATTGCCTTTTCATAGTAATTAATTTCTATGATATTTCTTCTACTATGTTTGTATAGTTTTGCCGTCGGTTGGCATTGGAGCTCTTTCTGCAAGAGAAGCTGAAGGAAGGACTAATATATCCGCGGGTGAGAAGGTATCGATACTGTATCTATTTGCTCTTCTTTCATGCCTTGGGATTATATGTCATTTCTCTTGTTTTCCTTGCATGAATTCTCATTTCTGTTTATCGAAGATTAGTCACACATTGCTCGAAGAGAGGAAAACAAATATGCCTATTAAGGCAAAAGTCAAACCCAATCTATAATATATTGATATTTTGAAATGGGAGCCCAAGCCCGCGTAAGCAACCTAATGCTAAATAAAAATGTAACACTGGACAATGATATGAAACTAGTCGATGTCTTAAAACCCAGGTGGGATGGGGTCTGCTATGTTGCTCATACTGTTGGAAACTTGCATGCCAGAACCTAAGTGGTATAATTATTTGCCCTGTTAACCAATTGGGAATTCTTCACATATGGCTAATGTAGAAATTGACTGTGACCCAGCCTTCCATAGCCTTTTTGATTGACAATAATTCGGGAAATCCTCATCAACTTGTCTGTACCAAGATTCAAACTCAAGACCTCAAATATATTAAGTGAGTTCTTTACCACTTGGGCCAACTTGTGTTGGTAAGCCTACCTTCCATAACTTGCAAGATTAAGAAATGTCCCATCTTTGTTTCAGTGCCAACTGCTTTGCAATCTGAATTTGAGGGATTGAATTTCATTTTATGAATATTTTTTTAAATACATGTTGTAGTTTTACTCAAGGGCTTCTGGACTGTCCTAAAGGTCAGTCACAGTACTCATTCATCAACCTTTACTGGTTTAATATGTCAAAATTTAACAATTATATCACTTAACCATATCCTACCTTGATATCATACTATTTTCATTCAACATGATGTGTATCATGTATTTTGCAATGGACTTGTAAGTTGTAACTAGTTACATGGTGGAATTTTCTTATGATATTGTTGCTCCATTTTCCTCGCTTTTGTTTATTTTGTGTTGTTGATTAACAATTGGTTGAATATTCGGTTATACTTTTCCATTTTTATAAATTCCTTTTGTCTTTTAATGGAAATCAGGAGCCACATAAATTACTCCAACCAGCTGACAAGACTTTAAAGACAATGGCAATTGAATTTGCAGAGTATCAGGTGAATCAAGCAGCTACTATTATTTTTCTTTTAATTAGACATGATTCTCAGTTGTCTGTGGATGCTATCTGGGATTGTTTTGGCCAATTATAGGCCACTGATTAGTGAATATGTATATTCATGGCTATAACCATTTCATTTGTGGATTTCCAGGTCTGTGTGGATGTGTTCATAACTACCCAGACTTATCTAGACATTGCTTCCATCTCTGTCGTTCCAAGAACTACTGGAGGCCAGGTATAATTGAGTGTGCTCTTCTGTTGGTCCTTTCGCATTTTAACTTCACTTGAGTTGGTAATGTTGCACATCCAAATTGGTCATGTTAAATTTTTTCCATGTGTACTGAATGTTGTTATTGGATTTCGTTATCTAGACCCCAAAATTGTCTGGGTGTGTTAGGTTCTGTATTTTGTTCTCTTCCAGAAATTCTCCTTTAATTTGAGTTGTCCAGTATGCGAGAGAGATTAGATTGGTTTCCATGATATCTTAACCTAATGGTCATATAAAGTAGATTATTTTTTTGTTAGTATCATTACAACATATATGGTGCTAGAAAGATAACTATGAGGCCGGCCCTTCTGATTTGTTTTGCTGTACTCACGGAAATCACAGTGTCTAAATGATTTGCACTTTCTTTCTTGTGTAATTTGCCTAGTCTAGTTAGAAGTAGAACTTTAAATGATTTGCACTTCCTTTTCAGGTTTACTATTACTATCCCTTTTCAGCTCTTTCCGACAGTGCGAAGCTTTACAATGATCTTAGATGGAATATAACAAGGCCTCAAGGCTGTGAGGCAGTGATGCGTGTGAGATGCAGCCAGGTAAGATTGTGAGGCATTGATGCGTTGAGAAGTGATACAGCTTTTTTTTATTGTATTTTCTTACAGATTTCTCTGAAGTACTTCTGTAATTGTGTTTTCATTGTTAATAGGGCATTCAAGTTCAAGAATATTACGGGAACTTTTGCAAACGCATTCCGACAGATGTTGACCTACCCGGGGTGTGTATATCTTCCAAATATTCTTAACTGTCAGTGTATTATCAGCTTATTTGTATATACGTTTTTTCTTCTAAGGGACTCAAGGACCACCGAGCCATGGGTTTTCTTGACCCTTGGTATTATGGGCCAGCCTAAACCTCTCTGCAAGGGCTGAGGGAGGGAGGGGTTTATGAGAGTTTAGTGAGTGATACTGATACATGTCAATAGGATAGCTGTCTGTTCCGGTTAATGGTGTTAGGCTCAAAGTACAGTGGACAGAGATTGAAGAGAAGCAAATTCAAATAGAAAGAAATAGAAAGAGGCAGATATTAGATACATAGCATCTGTGTCCAAATCAAGTGTCCACTTTTACTTTTGGCAAGAGAATTTTGCGTAGGTTAACAATATTCTATAACATAGATGCATGGTAGAAATTCAAACACTAGCAATATCATCCTTAATATTTGCAAAAAAATCAAATAAGACCCTCATTTTTTTGGACAGAGGGAGTAATGTAGATACTGCATAACTACAAGGATAAAACTGAAGAGCAAGATGAGTAGTTGGGATGGGGAGAGTGATCTTTTTTGGTATCTAGTTTCTTCATTCTCGGTTATCTTTCCACAGCTGACTGGCTTCACTTCTGCAGATTGACTGTGACAAAACTATTATGGTTTCCTTGAAACATGATGATAAGTTGCAGGATGGCTCAGAATGTGCCTTTCAGGTAGCAACTTATTTCTCACATTCACGTGTGGGATTCTATATTGAACCTGCTCATTTAGTAATTAATGTCTTGTTATTTTGAGTATGACTATTCTTACCCCTTTAGTTATGTTTTATTGTTGTTTATGTTTCCAGTGTGCTCTTCTTTATACCACTGCATATGGCCAAAGAAGGATTCGAGTTCTTACTCTCTCTTTGCCATGCACCAATTTGCTAAGTAATCTGTTCCGCTCAGCTGACTTGGATACTCAATTTGCATGTTTCTTGAAGCAAGGTAAGTACTGTATTGCGTTTCTCGACTCCCTTTTTTCTGCATGCTGACACATTATTTCTGTTTCGTATGAATTTCCTGTCTGAACGAGAGACCCTAAACACTGTTTACAATTTTCTGTACAGCGGCAAATGAAATTCCTTCCAGCCCCCTCTTACAGGTTCGGGAACAAGTAACAAGTCTGTGCATCAGCGTTCTACTTTCATATCGTAAATTTTGTGCTACAGTATCGTCGTCTGGGCAGCTCATTCTTCCAGAAGCACTTAAGCTTCTGCCTCTATATACCCTTGGTATGATCATCTATGCTTGTAAATGTATCATGTGGAAACTCAGAAAGCTCCATCTTCACCAAATGCATCAGCAAGACCAATCCATTTTTGAAGTGTGAAGCTCATAAGTTTATTTTATTTCATTTCCTTGAATGAATATGATACTGAACTTCTAATCAGAACAAAATCATAGTTTTATGTCGGTAGTTGAGAGGAAGTGGTTCGATAAAATGGCCTAGGTTAATCAAATCTTTGTATTATAACCTTTATCTTTTCTCGGTGTTCAAGTCTTGGTACATGCGGGTTTTCTCTTCGGATGCTGACAAAGGGGTTAAAAGACCGATAACACGGTTCCCCGAAAGTTGGTCCAGAACAGGGTTTTTCCTGATTCGTTGATAAAAAAAATAGTATGCTAAATGCCGGAGCATCTCATGAATCTAGGTAATGTCAGATTCTAAAGTGGAAACTAGTCCCATTGCTGATAAAAAAAAGAAGTCCCCCCATTGTAGGTAAGAGGGCTTCACATGACATAGGTTAAATAATGTAGCATGGATTACTTTTGTCTTGCTTACTTCTTTTCTTGGTTGAAACATCAGAGTTAAAGAGAGACTATCCATATATAATTGTTTAGTATATAAATATAATTTTAGAGGTGAGTAATGATATTTTCTTTGTTATTGATGTCTTCATTGTCAAACTGAATATATACAACATACCTTACACATCTTTTTTTCCAGCATTAATTAAAAGTACAGGATTGCGAACTGAGGGTAGAATAGATGATAGATCGTTCTGGATCAATAACGTTTCGGCTCTCTCTACTCCTTTGGCAATTCCTCTAGTATATCCAAGAATGGTGGCCATTCACGACCTTGATTCAAAGGTTACCAAAATGAATCTTTTTGATTTTTGATTTTGTGCTTTCATATAATATGCTCATGTAGTACCGGCTCCTTTTTTTTAAACTTGCAGGAGTCGGATGGATCTCTTCTTTCTCCTGCAATTCCTCTTTCTAGTGAACACGTAAACGATGGAGGAGTGTATCTTCTTGAAAATGGTGAGGATGCTTTGATATACATTGGCAACTCGGTTGAGCCAGAGATCTTGCAACAATTGTTTGGCAGTTCCTCGGTGGATGAAATTCCTACTCCGGTAATTTGCTCTATCTCTTACGAAGTTCAAAAATACCCACATAGCTGGTGCACTGTGCAGCCCGTGATTGGCGTCTGATAAATTTTTGTGCTCAGTTTGTGCTGCAGCAATTCGACAATCCATTATCAAAGAAGCTGAATGATGTGGTCAATGAGATACGTCGCCAAAGATGTTCCTACCTACGGTATGATTGCCGTTGACTTCTTCTCTTTCTTAATATTAAAGCATCTCTTAATTGTAAAAATGGTATATTAACACTGACTCCTATTATGAATTTTATGTTTGTGCAGACTGCAGCTGTGCAAAAAAGGTGACCAATCAGGTTAGTAAACCTTTAGATATACATCATAGTTAATCCTACGAAAATATTTGGAAAATAGACCTAAACTTTAGTTTGTTTCCATGTAGTACTAAAATTTGGCCTCTTGTTTCAATTAGTCGTAAAGTTTGAACAAACTTTTCCAATTAAGCCCCCACTGTCTAAATTGGGGACTTAATTGGATCAATTTGTCCAGACTTTGGGACTAAAATGGAACAAAATCCCGCCGAAAAACTTTAGGAATGATTTGGAATGAAGCAAATACATTTAGGACTAAATTGAAACAAAACTCAGTTTTACAAACTGATGAATTCGATACTGTACTGTATTATTAAGTTCTTGTTATTTGGTGTGCAGGAATGTTGTTCTTCTCGTACATGATTGAAGACCGGAGCCCGGGCGGCCCCTCCTATGTAGAGTTTCTGGTGCATATCCATCGTCAAATCCAAATTAAAATGTCTTGATCTCCTTATTTATGCTTCTTCTTCACTTTGTTTTGGTTTGAGTTTGAAGAAACGTGGGTATGACTATTAAAATTCATGATCCCGCCCATTATTTGGAATTGGTAGAAGCTTAGCTGAATTTTGACGTTAGAGGTTTGTTACTTGCTCTAGTTTATAATTTTTATCATATTTTCCCCAAATATTAATAAACATAAACGTTACATCTATATAGATTATTGCCCCTCTTTGAGTGTTTTCTCATATTTTCATTTCTTTAATAACTTTCGACCAAATTATTCACATTTACATGGCGAACCTCCAGAGGCTCCACGAAGCCTTTCTTTATGAGTTAGGCTTCCATTTTGTTGGCAAAGTTGATTGTACAAGAAACAATAATTTATTGCCAAAAATTCTTTTATTACACCTAAGTGTTACATGTTTACGTAGATTTCAGATGTGCTTAAGTGAAAAAGCATAAATAAGATTTTTAGGTGATCTGTTATGCCAAAAAAATTTGAACGCGAAAAAGTTAGAAATTGAAAATCAAACATTTTGATCCAATGTAAAGAAAGCAAAACCTGCGACAATAGCTGACCCATCAAATTCTAGTTGCAGCAGTTTTTGTCCCATTATTGATCCATATCCCTTCATCGTCACAAGGAAACAGATTGAGATTTGGGCACCTTACTTTCTCCAAGTAACACAGTTTGGGGAATGAAGCCTGCACTTCCTTCCACTCTATCCTCAGATTCCTCGAAAACTTGAGACACATGATCTCAACCTTTTCCCACTTGTCCTCTATGCGACTCGGACTCAGCTTCTGGAGCTCTCCTCCTTTTATGTATAGCTTCTCAAGGTTCTTCACATGGAATGGCATCAGCCAATTCGGGGTTTGCTTCTCCGGATAGCATTGGAGATCCAGTTTCTTCAGATTCTCAAGAAACCCCTTATTATCATTAATACTACTAGTACCGAGCGGGGGCGAATGCGAAACTTCAGCCTTGTCATTCTCGGTGCACGAGACTCTGATATATGGGGGAGACTCAGACTCGGATGCAGCGCGCGAGGTTTCCTTCATTTTATGCTTGAAATCATATCCCCAAATAATCCTCAAATTTGTGAGTTGTTGCATATTTTGGAGAGCAATGAGATGAACTTTATCTGGGAAGGTTTTGTTGTTGGTGGTGACGCTCAGCTTCTGTAACTTCGCCAATGCTACAAGCTGCTCGAGGGTACAAGACTTGTCGTTGGGAACGCAAGCGACCACAAACCCTTTCAGGACCTGAAGCTCGGAGAGTGTAGCTATCTCCTTGGGGACTCGATCGAGCATGTAGCATTCGGAGATGTCCAGATGGGTGAGCTTCCTGAGCATGCCTATCTCCTTGGGAAGCACTTCGAGGTTGTGGCAAGCCCGCAGGTCCAAGATCATCAAGCTTGTGAGCCTGCTCAGCATCTTGGGGAGGTCGAAGATTCTCGAGATGCCTTGCAAGCTAAGAAATCTCAGACTCTTCATCTTCTTGAACCCTTTCAAGAACTCGGTGCTCTCTACCTCTACGTGGTGCTTTGGCGAGGTTTGCCACCTTCCCAGGTAGAGAACCTTCAGGTTCTTGAGCTTCTTGAACCACTCGAAGCTGAAATCGAGTATCATCTTGCTGATGTTGAACAGTGTCGTGATCTTTTCCAGCTCTAGACCCTGTACCTTGTACAGAGCTAGTAGGAGGTCCTTCTCGTCCTCAGCATCGTAGCTCTCTTCGGGCTGTACAAGGCATGCTCTTTCGACTTGAGGGTTTATGTTTGGTTTCCACTTCGAATCGTACTTGAAGAACTTGAGCGTCTCTGCAAGGATCTTGACGGCCGAGTGAGTGACTGGGTGCATCTTGAAGCTATGCACCTCCTGTCTTCGTTTCTTGTAGACGGGCTCGATGAATCTCTTCTCCACCAGTTTCTCGAGAATCTTCTCAGCTCGATCCTCGAACTGGTTCTGAATCTTTTGATCTTGATCTTGAATAGGAGGGTTGTTTTGTTCAAGAAAGCCCTCTCCGACCCAGAAGTAGATGATGAGCCTTTTCTTGATGACTTCATTTTTGGGGAAGACGGCGAAGCAGAGCAAGCACTGCCTCTCATAGTCGTTGAGCTGGTTGTCGAAGAGATTCTTGTATTCTTGAAACTCAGAGCTTTGAAGGAAGGTCTCGTCGGAGAGCAGATCGGGGAGGGTGGCGTCTTCTTGATCTTCTTCGTCTTGGTATCTCTTGGTGAGGGCTTGTTGAGCGGAGGATTTGGATTTGGCGAAAGAAAGCTTGTGAGGGGAAGGGATGGTGGCCTGGAGCATCTTGAGGTCCCTCTTGGCCCGTTCGACTTCTTTCCGGGTCTTGACTGATTTGACCCTCTTGGACAAGGCGTCGACCCGGGACTGGATGCCTTGGGTTGATTCGTGGAGGTTCTGTTCGAATTGGTTGAGTTTGGTGAGGTCTTGATTCATGTGGTGCACCATTTTTTCCAACTTGAGGCGCTCGGATTCGATGGCTGCTTCGGATATGGAGCGACCGGAACTGCTGCCGCCTTTGTTGGTGGTATCATCCACGGCGATCTTGTTCTTTTTCTTCTTCTTCTTGAGAAAGACAAGCATGTTACAGGTGGTGTCGTCCATGGTGTCTGGTTGCTCGTGGACGGGTTGGTCTGTTGGGTCAGCACTGGTGATCTCATTAGTGGTGGAGATTACTGGCGGAGGAATGGCTGGTGGTGGTGGTGGAGCATTGGATGGTCCCGGAAGAGGAGGTGGTGATGGTGGTTGGGTCACTTGTGGTTTTGACGGAGGAGAAGCTTCAGAGGAATCTGGTGAAGAAATGGTTGGAGGAGGAGGTGTTACCACATTGGGTTTAGAAGAGCTTTGTGTTGGTGAAGTTGATTTCTCGGGCAGTCCTTGCTCTGGCTCTGGTCGTGGTGGTGGTGAAACTGATTCGACATGTGGTTCAGGTTCGGGTGGTGGAGGATCCACATTGGGCTTAGTGGGTGTTTGAATCGGTGAAGTTGATTCCTCAGGCGGTTTGTGTTCTGGCTCAGGTAATGGTGGTGGTTTGGAATCTGCATTGTGCTGCTGAGTAATAGGTTGAGAGGGTGTATCAGTGGAAGAAGGCGGTGCTGGAGAGGCGGCAGGATCAGGATGAGGATCAGTAGGAGAAATTTCAGAAGCAGCCATAGTATTAGTATTGTAGCACTCACTGACCAACTATATGTGAATGTTGCTATATATATATATATATAATACTTATTCAATCACTTGACTTTCATTTCAGCCATGTCATGAAACATAGTGATTCATATTCCAAACTTCAACATACAGTTTCATTTTTATTCTCTAACTTGGTGTATCCATGAAAAAAGAAGACAAAGCACGTGTAGCATGCTTGACTTTTGGTCCAGAGAGGAAATCAAATTTGGGAATAAAGGGAACATGTTTCAATAGTAATAGTCCTTCCAGGAGATAAAGAAGAAGCTCCTAATTCAATTTCGAACAAAACAAAGCTTCAGTTCGATAGAAAAGAATCTACCATCAAGTGCTTTTCTTGCATCACTAAGCTAAGGAAAAAAATGGCAAACAGTGTCTGCCAGCGAAGAAACCAATCACAGCGGGACAAATCACCTATTGCTTCTGTTTCTTACCCTATTTTTCTTCTTTTTTGTTTCAACGGCATCAAGTGTCGGGTTCTGTAGTCTAAAAACCTTATTCTATATGTTCTCGATAATAATTGGGTGAAAGTTCTAAGAATAAATTAGTCTTACAGGTAGTTCCTTTAATGCCAGGAGGTCCTGAGCTTGTTGGGATGGGTGAGGCTATGTAATTCGGTAATTCCTCTATTTTGCTTCTGCTAAGAAAACTTAATGTACAAAAAAAATAGCTCATACATATATAGATGAAATGAGGAAGAAATCAATAACCATTATGCAATCCACAGTGAACCACTTTTTCGTGATGCTGCACAAAAACAGGTCAAGGCTGTTCACAATTCTGGGAGGAACTATTTTTCTTACTATCGACTTCATATTCTCATCTATTTTCTACTTTCCATTTTCCCCTCGTTCTGGCACATTCTCCCCCAAGTACAAAAAGATCTAATATTTTACAAGATGCAGAGCTGAAAGACCACAAGCAATGATATGAAAGTAACTATATCGGATCGGATCTATATCAAAATAGTATTTTAGGTACAACATTCAGTCTCGAGAAGCCAAATCAGTCACGTCATGAACACACAAGCAATACATCCACTAGTTCAAATCACTATGAATTCATATAGACTGAAATTTTGAAACAAAGACTTGTATAGTTCTCCCACTTACCTCTTCGGGGATTCCATATGCTTCAAAAAAATTAACCTGAATATAGAGTGTGTAAAGATAGATATAAGAAACTGCGGTGCATATAAAGCTTAGAGACATAGCATAATTGTTAGGCATGGAAAGATACCTCTGTCAAAGTTGTGAATGCCAACATCAAACCAGTGATAAAACTCTTGCACTGATGACTTTACTTGCTCATAGTTGTTGACAAACAGAAGTTCCAGAATATAGAGCCAAGACACATAAAAGCAACACGGGCTTGAAGAGGCACGATCCTATGAACATAGACAAAAGACTAATAAATACACTAGAGGGTTCAATAGCAAAACAAAATTTTAATAATACGTAAGGGAAGTCCAGTTTATGCCAAAGCACTATCTCCTAAGATAAAAGTCGAACAGATCTCACATGGCAACTGCATTATGAAGAGAAAAATCAAAATTGAAGATGTAGTATCATATTATTTCTTCATATACACTATCCACATTAGAAGCATCCATATTGATTTCAGATCAACTTAGCAAAGCTACCACATTCTCACTCCGTGCAAGCGATTAAGTCCTAGTTGGATAACGTATGTACCTCAGGCACCACCAGATATATTACACAAGGATAAAAAGGAATAGTAGGTCAAATTTATTAGTTTCCGAGAGATTTGACATGAATAAAAGATAAATACATTAACATTATAAATTCATAAAATGTATAGCTTTTTCTATGGCTTATCCCGGTAACCTTATTTTGTAGCTAAATTAGCAAGGCTATTCAGATCATGCACTTGGAAATAGGAAGAAATACTGAAGATTCTCATAAAATCTAGATTAGCCCTTTAAATCTTGGACACAAAAAGAATTAATTTATAGATCTTATTTCATACTATCCAGGTCCTTAAACTTAATACTAAATTCAGATCCAAATAATCTAAGTGAAGTAGAGAAAATCCTAGGGCATTCCTCTAGTGTTATTTTAAGCAGTTTAGAACCCTGATTTACTACTGTTTCAAACTTGGATACAGCAAAGCCACAAGTTAGCGAGTGAAGCCCAAATGATTGACAATTGCATAGCAAACCTGGACATAATCATGTGAGTGGTTAGTCCTCCTTTCACCCAATAAACCTTTCTAGACATCACAAAGAAAAATATACAGTTTGAACACTTAAGAAGCATTGTCAAAATTTTCGATCCTACATTCCTACGGGAGGGATCAAATTTCTGTATATGTGTGTATCTATAAGCATGCCATAAGAGATAAAAAGGATGCACCAAGTATTCAAACATATGTATTCCCATATCTTCAGATGAAAGATGACATACCAAAAGTTCAATATGCTGACAGGAATCCAAAATTTAAAACCTGCATAAAAATCAATACAGATGCATGAAATTATATAGAACTAAGATTACATAATCACACCAATAAAAAAAATGCTACTATGGACTTTTACCACTGAGTAGTGTAGGAAGAGCGTCTTCCCGATACTTGTTTGGAAGCTGTGAGAGTTTCCCTAGCCATAAATTGTTCCAAGCAAAAACAACAGCAATTACACATGGGCCAAGTATTATTTGGTTTAAAAGGACCTGCAAGAAAATGGTGCTTAAGGAGCTGATCATGGACTTCCCAAGTTTTTTTTACAGTAGTAAGAAAACCATGTGAAACACCAGGTAAGTCGTACCTTCAGCATTATGTTTTGCACTGTTTGTTTAGGCAAAATACGATCGAGAAACAGGTACCATGCATAAGAACCAGGGCCATACAAAAGAAACCCGTAGGAAGTCATCCGCAGGGCACGAAGCCAGTCATGATTTGATATTGGGGTCGATGAGACATCCTATGAAGAATTTTCTGTTAAAACTAAATGAGATTAAGAGTTCAAAACTTCATTACAAGCAAATTAACATTGAAAAGTCATGAATAATTTGAGGTTATACTCACATATTTGAAATTAAACAACCACACTTTATTTTGATCCTCCGCGTGCATTATATTACTGCATGTGCGTAATTTACACATCAATCTAAAAAAGCTAAAAATACACCATAGCAAAATTTGGTCTAATTGCATAAGTTCAAAGGCAGTCCATGTTCAAGCAGGTTTTTTTGTTGAATGTAAAGGCCACAACGGCCTTGAAAAAACTGAGCTGATTGTAGTCACGGTTTTGTACATGAGTAGGATAGCACGTACTTATCAAGATAAAGTCTTGGAAATAAATTATATATGTTCGACATGGAAAGCTCAAATTTAGAAATAATACACTATGCTGAATATATTAAAAAAATCCATTTTTAGGCTTTATCAACTGTTGCCCTTTGACTTACAGGCGGAGAAAAATCTTTTAAATCCTGTTTAAATAAGCATACAAGAAGCTATCATTTTTACTTCTCAACAACCATGTTATAAATCTCTTTTTGTTGCCATTTTCCTAGAGCCCAAACAGACAATAGGAGAAGAATCTTGGATAATAATAATTCCTAAACCACAAAACGAGCTATTCATTTCCTACATACGTATTTTCTCATAACAAACAAAATTGAGTGACTAGACACTTTCTCAGAAACCAAACAAACCCCAATTTTCTTCTCGGAAAGCAAAGTGACCACAGAAACACAAAGTAAAGGCAAAAGGAGATAATTACCGAAGTGACCTTATCGAGCTCATCGGAATCGGAACCGGAGCGAGAGTGTTGCTTGGGCTGCTTCCAACGCGCAGTGAGCTGAGCAATGGTGTCTCCGGCGAGAGCGAGCGAGCCCGCCGTCACAGCTTGCTTCAGAGGGAAAGTGAAACCGGCGGTGGCTCGCGCAGCACCGGAGAGCTTGCGGGAGCGAGGACGAATCGAAGCTCTCCTCGCCGGATTGTTCCATCGCACGAGGCCGCCATAGCCGATCCCCAGAGACTCCATTTTCGAACGGCGCGTGTTTCGTTTTGAGTTCAGGTCTCTGGAGTGTGGACCTCCCGGTTTTTCAGGGACCAGACGGCGCGTTTTGTGTTGGGCCTGGTGATTCGTAGATCTAGCCCAATAGTGACTGGGCCTGTAACCCATTATTATCAGGCTAAACCAGCCACTGAGTAGGAGCTAGAACCTAACCAAAACCCGGATGAGATACGGACTTGGCGCTTTCATATTCATCGCCTTTGTTTCTTATATATTTAAAATCAGACACTTCAAATTGGTTCCAAAAAAAAACGAATGACCCCGATCCATTCTCACTCCGACTTAAATTATTAAAAAAATAAAGATGTGAATTTCAGTTTTTAAATCTACTTTATAAGTGAGTACTGGACATGCACTCCAGTAAACCGGTAGTACGCACGCACGTTGTTCCAGTGCATGATATGATGTGACAACTGTTAGATTATATTAAGGTTAAACCCATTAGGATTAGCCCATCTATATTTAGATTTCATTTTCTTATATATATTATTTTATTTCTATTCATTCTATAAATAGAGGTCTCTTGTAATTCACAACACACATCAATAATATATTCCTCATTATTTCTATTAACAACAAAGTTCTACCGCAGTCAATTTCAATATTCTACCATATTCATAGCATTTTATCATTTCACACTAACATTATACTATTTCACAGTTACTACCATTCTATATGTTTGGACGGTTTGTATTTATACCCTGATTTTGTATTCGATTTCACCTCGTGAGTATTGCTCAAGCATAGTAACAACATGCGCGGATGAAATAACTAGATGAGGATTCTTATGTTACCAAAAGTTATAAAATTAATAAAAATATTATGGTATGAATGTTTTTCTTTTATTCAAAACTTACATTTTTTTTCTTGTACCATTCAAAAATTTCAAATCAAACTTACTACCAATTATTAAAAGTGTGGGCTTGAAATAATTGGGATGTCCCTTATAAACTATGACATGAATGTTAATATTTCATTGATTATAATTTCTATTTAATATTATTATATATGAATTTAAAAATAAATTAAATCTCTAATTTATTATTTTTGAAATTAAACTATGCTACTTATAAAAAGAAATATCTAAAATCTCTTAACTTCACCAATCATGTTATTTTTCACCTTTTCTGTAAGCAATGTTTCTATAACGTCATTCAACCTTGGGCATTTTGCAAGCGTATGGGCTTTACAACCCATGTGACTGGTTCTGAAATTATAAAGTCTTTTCAAACTATTGAGATAGAATACCTGAATAAGTTCAATGCTAAATGTTGACAGCTTGGGGTTTCTTCTGTTTTTTCCTTCTTTCTATTAAATTTATTTTTAAAAAGTAAATTATTATAAATTAAATAAAAATTACAAAAAAATAATAAATAAATATCAATAATATTCCAATAACAACATAACGAACAATTCAAATAAATCACTAAACGAGGCTTGCGGATTACAAAATATCGACAAATAAAAAATTAGTAGATGATAAATGCTTAATAGTTGGGGTGTCCATTTGGGATGGTCAACGGGTTGATATGACGTGAGCACACTGTTTGTCATAGAATGAGATGTTACAAGAAAGTGGTGGTCTTAAATTGGTTGGTAGAGTAACACCATATAGTGTAATCATTCCTTTCGCTATGGTTCACACTTGAAAACATAAAGAAGTGGAAATACATAGAAAGATAGGTTGCGACAAGAATTTGATTCTTTCCTTGAACTCATCTGATCTAATGGCAGCCACCACCACCAGATGGGATGTGACGAGAGCATCTCTAAAGTGGAGAAAGAAAAGAATCATTCATGCTTTCGAATCTTAACTAAGGAGCCGATAAAAAATAGAGGACATATGCACTCTGTGAATGACCCTCCAACAAGGCAAAGAATACAAACATAACAGTTCTACAAATAACCTGCAAGTGCAAGATCACTCTATTCTGGGTTCACAGAGCAAAATGAGCTACAATAACAACAACAGAAGCAGTAACAATCTCACAGGTAGTTGGCGAACCGCGCATGATCAGGATTACGAAACTAGCCGGAGGACACTTCCCATGTTTCCCAACTCCCCTCCAACGACTCACCTATGGGGGCCTTTAGGCTATTCTCTTCCCGGGTATTTACTGTTTACATCTACTTTTCATACCCAAAACATTTTTCTGAACATAACATATATATAAATTATAAAATACGAATGTAACAGCAATGTTTCTTTCATGACAGTTTTCCTACACAATCACTTCACTCTCCTATGAGGGTCCTAGTACTCAACACTCCCATGGCAAGGGAGGCGAACCCCGGGCAGAGACCGGTGATCCGGGGGTCTCCTCCGGGGTACTTTGGCCAATCGACCTTCTCTATCCCTGCTTACGAAGAAGAAACTATGTCAAGACCGTCATCACAAGGCGGACAAAACAATGCCTTGAGGATGCTTAAGAGAGAAATCTACAATTCTCCTCCAAAGAGCATAACAAAAAGACTGAGCTCATTCTACAGGGAGAGGGATCTGGGGAAAAGCCTGAGCGAGAGGACAATTGAACAGGACGACGATGAAAATGGCAAGAGGTGTGCAGTTTGCTTGGACGACTTTGAGCCGAAGCAGGAGGTGATGGTCACTCCGTGCAAGCATATGTTTCACGAGGACTGCATCGTGCCATGGATGAAGAGCAACGATCAGTGCCCAGTATGTAGGTTCACAATGAGTGAGCCCGGGCGACCGAGACAGAGGGCGATGCCTATGAACAATAATAACATTTCACAAGATATGGTGGCCAATGGTTTGTTCTCAGGGGAGCTTATTTCCGTAATAAGGGCCATGGAGGAAGCTTTTCAATGGGGCAGTGTAGTACCCTAAGTGATGAGATTGATTGTTCTATAGCCTATGTATAATTTCAATATGATAATGCAGACTACAACTTCAGGATATCGGTAAAACAAGCTAACTTCAAGATTCAAAAATGGCGAGAAAACAAGCTATTTTACGAGTTAATGTACAATACCATGACAATTACCTGCAATTATTTATGAACCTTAAATGCTTTGTATATACAAATGTAAAATGAGTAGAGTCGCACCGCATCTGCCTTTCGATGAATATGGTAGAACAAAGAGCCTTACAAGGGTCTCAGAAGGGAGTAGTCTTCGAGCAGTTCCCTCTCAGTCAGGGTATCGTTTTCATTCTGAGGGGTCCACAATACCTCGACTGCCTGCATGAGTATCAAACAGAAATCAAATACAGAACTAGCAGAACTTACACGGGATAATTTAGGTATTTTCTATGTTAGTACCATTATTTTGCTGGAGGGTATGGATGCAAGCTTTTGCAATGATTCCTTCAAGTCCTTACTGCCATTTATGGAGGGCAGCTTGTGCACTCCTTCAGCAGCTACCAAGATTGTTATCTGAATTCACGATAAATTCTAAGATGTCAAAGAAGGAAAAACAAGAAAGAAGCAAGTATAAATTCAGATAAATTCTAAGATGTCAAAGAAGGAAAAACAAGAAGGAAGCAAGTATAAATTCAGATAAATTCTAAGATGTCAAAGAAAGAAAAACAAGAAGGAAGCAAGTATAAAGCCATATTGCTACTCAGCGTGCTATACAAATTCAAGAGCTAAACAACACACAGCCAACTTGTGGAAGGTGTAGATTTATATGCACGTGAAAATCAAGAGAAAGATTGCAACCATATCAAGATGCTAGGTTAAATTTTCAAATAGAAGCATCCAAATAATGATATGAAGACCAGAATATGCTTTAAAGAGTCACTGCAGTGCATAACCAAAAGAATTTCAGTTATCCGTCACCGTGATATGAAAAGGTTAGAAGAACACACCACGATATACCTTCTTTGGTTTTGCAACTGTCTCACCCTATGCATATTTATTTTTATTTTTGGTCAATATTCAAGCTCTCTAAGGCTGGAGCAAACAAATGTTGGATTTAAATTCAAATCTTAAGGGTTTATTGATGCTCATTGGCTTCAAAGGAAAACAAATGACGGCAGCAGATTGGTTTTCACTGGAAAGTTAGTATACCCCTCACTTATCATTCTCCACATGAGAAAACCAAATCAACCTGCTAGGCACAAAGTTTTGTTTGTGGCCAACCATAGAAATGTATCACACCAATCAAACGTATAACCTATGTGTGTGCACGTGAGAGGGAGAGGAGGATACTAGAGGCAGTGTATAGAATAGGCCAGCTTGTAGAAAGCAAATCAATACAAAACACAAGCATAGAGCACAGAGCAACTTAATACTCCAATGTGATACTAAAATGAAATAAGTCAAGCTGTGAAGCTATCTTCAACTTAACCTTACCACTATGTACTCATTGCTGAATCCATTAGCTCTCCGGGTTGTTGTGCTTTGCCTCTTTATGTTGTTTACATTTACAAGTGTCTCTTCATCAAAATTCCCACGTTCTTCAATAGAAAGTTGGTTGAAGCGTTTCTCCCCATCTTCTACGCTACGCTTCACATCAACCTACAAACAATACAACACATATACATGCAATACTTCAATACTCATAAATCTAATGAAATGGGTACAAAAGGGTAAACAAGAAAAGAATGATATACCAAGGGTTGTAACTATTCGAGACTGCTTATAAATGTATTAAAACAAGATGCAAAATTTTATTGATTTATTGGCAAGTTAGTTTCTAAAGTTAACCTTTTTCTTCTCTTCTTTTTATCCTCCTCAGCGGTATCTCTCTTACATCCTTAGACTTTTATCCTTCTTAATGAATATATACTTTGCATGAAAAATGAAATAATAACTGAATAGTATTTAGCTTACAGAAGAATAGGCAGAGATACAATAATCAGGTTTCCGAAGTAAAGCTAGCGTAGTTTCTGCAAACAAAAGCAAATAATAAAAAGGTATGTAAATTAGTATGAGATAGCATGTGAGAAGACAAAATTTATAATGTCTAATTAGACTGGGGTTGGATGGCTTAAGCTCCTACAGATAATTAAAAGGGATGCTCAAACAACTTACCTTCCAATTACTAGATTGTAAAGTAAGAAACCACCCAAATATGGCTTTTAAAAAAGAGCAAGTAACATAACTTAGTAATTTGTAAAGGAAACTAGAAGTTAAGGATCTGGTAACATTCCAATCTAGTCATTTACAATCAGGAATGATGTGCATCATGTCCAATACTTAAGATATGGAAATAAAATAAAATCCTAGGCAAAAAAATCCCATTCAAATGAAGTAGAAGCTTTACCTTGCAAGACATAGCTTAAACCCTCTGGGGTAGATGTATCTGCATTTTCAGCTATTCGATTAAGATCTCTTTGAACCGAGCGCCCCATACCCAACAAACCAACCTACAAAAGCCACTCATGAGAAAAATATAACTTCAGGCTTTCTGGAAAGTTTGCAAACATATTCTGGCAGGGCACAACAACTCGTCGTATTCATATAGGAGTACTTCTACAAGTAACATAGATCATTAACAAGTAGCAACTATTCGAATGCGTCATATAATGAGAAAAGGGAAGGTAGTAGTTTATAACGGCAAAAACATGACATTTCAAGGGGAGATCCAGCCACTCCTGGGAGTGCTTGGACAAATTTCTTGAGCTTCTGACATTTTCACCAAAATCATTGTAGCCAAGCCGCTCTTTAGGCTTCTGTTTTTATTTTCAGTTACGTCGTTCACTTTCTTTGTAATGCTTCTAGAGTTTCCTTTTCCCAACTTGGGAATTGACTACAATGATTTTGTGTATTGGATGAGTATTGGATGCCATGTCTAGAAGCATTACAAAGAAAGTGAACGACGTAACTGAAAATAAAAACAGAAGCCTAAAGAGCGGCTTGGGGAGATGAGACCTAATTTTCCGCCTCGAACTGTTGGAATGTTCGAATCATGTCCTCGTAGCTGGCCTCAGATGTGAAACCCATGGATTTACAATGTTAGAATCATGTCCAACTCTGTTATCTATACAGGTTTTATGGTTATATGCTCACTCAACAATTAAACAAGGAGCCAAAATATGATCAAATTTTCTAGTTAGCTGCAGGTGAGGTGATCAATAATGCATTTCTCAGAGTAGACCAATCAACCCTTTAAAGAAGTAGCCACAACACAACCAAACTCACTAAAAATTTGAATTTCTTACTAGTTGGCATGTAAAGGGCCTAATGAAGATAGATAGAATATACCCAAATACAATACCTGAAGCTTAAGAACACTTGTTTTCTCAGTAGCAGTGAGGACACTCCCCTCGGACCGGTCCGAGAGGAACCCAGAAACCAGAATAAACGCAGCAAAACCCGCCATCACAAACAAGAAGCTCGACCCAGCACCCACACCAATCCCAAAAGCCGGTCCCGCATAGAACCCACTGTTATAGCCGTACGGCGCCGAATACGAAAACCCAGACCTCCCCGATCGAGTCCTGTAACTCTGCGACGACGACGGCGCCGACGAACGCGAAGAAGAAAACGATTTCCCACCCATTCGGCCTCCGGAAGCCGCCAATGCCGAGCTGGGATCGTAGGTCAACAGCAAACCCAACAGAACCACCGCAATCGCAGGCTTCTTCAGAGCTTCCAGGACCGAAACGGCGGCGATTTCAAGTGGGTTCTTCTTCTTCTTCTTATTGAAGCTTTCGCTTTCTTCTGTTTTGACCACCACATCCGAATAAGAGTTCTGGGGTACGCATTTGGCGACGATTTTGACGAACCCTCTTGGTTTCTGAGCTGCTCCGTGCCATCTGATGAAGAAATTGCTGTTGTTGTTGGGTGGAGCTAGGAGGCGACGAGGGGGCGATTGGATATGGTAGCAGAGCTTCCATTTCAATGGGATCTCGAGCAATGAAGCAGCCGCCATGGAATTTTCTGGGTATGTGATGATGATTGTGACGAATTGAATTGAATTGAGTGCGAATCAATCAGGAGATGAATGTGTGGAAAATCTGGGTGAATTGGATATGGGCGAGTTGTGGCCAGGAACTTGGTTTTGATTTTGGACCTCATCTTTTTTACGTCTCACGCTCGGTTCATCATATTTTCTGTCTCACGTGACGTCCATTTAAGTACACGTGACGGTATAAAACATATTTACATACTTTATTTTTTTTAAAAAGGTAAAGTACCTTAGCCACACCCGAGTTTGGTCAAAATACACATATCCACTCTATCTTTGAGAATAGACATCTAGCCCCCCGAAGTATCAAAAACAGACAGATAACAACAAATGTTAAAAATCTGTTAGTTTTTGAAGTTATAAGATGAAAATGCGCTTGATTTGATTTTAAATTTTCAAAATCATACTCTTGATCTCTCTCTCTTCTTTGTCTCTGCAAAACCGAGCAATTCAAACCAAAAGGTAGATTTTGTTACATCTTTCCACATTATCATATCAGTCACTACCTCCCCGATTCGGTCCATGTAGCCTTCACCACAATCGCCCATTTCCGAAAATTCAAAACAAGTACAAACCCAATATCAATAGGCGTTGGAGAATAAAACAAAATGAATTGAAACATGAAATTGTATCAATTACATACTTGGAGTTGGAGGTGAAGTTGAAGAAGGAGCCACAAGGACCAAGCTGAGCTTCTTATTCTTTAATCGGCCACTACTCCTTCTCTTCCTCACTTTGACGACCTATTCGGCATGCCTAGATCCTTCTCCTCTCAGATCTCCAGCTCCGGCCGCCTCCGCGGCCTCTGATTGCTCCTCGGCGAAGCGCAACCTAGGAAACCCATATGGGCTCCTCTGTTCTTGCACAGCCGGCGCGACCCAGTTGGCTCCGCGACCTCCTCAGCTTCTCCGCCCAGATGAGTCCTTGATCTCCGGCTATGGGTAGGAAAGAGAAGCATCAATTCTCAGAGACGCGTGTTCTTTGTCGATGACGGGATCAGATCAAGAGACAGATCATGCGTCTCTTCGTCTTCAATCCAAGAGGTCGATTTAGACTAAGATCAATGAGAATCTGGTGTCAAATCCATGGATGGGTTGATTTTAATTGAATGAGGGGCGACTTTTCTTCGATGTCGAATTACATGTTTTCGGCGAGCTCCGCGCGAGCATCAGGCAACGGCGAGAAGGGAGAGGTCGGCCGGCGAAGTCGGTTGGGGGCTAGTGCTGGATTGCTCGGTGTTGCAGAGACAAAGAAGAGAGAGAGAGAGAGAGAGAGAGAGAGAGAGAGAGAGAGAGAGAGAGAGAGCATGATTTTGAAAATTTGAAACCAAACCAAGGGCATTTTCGTTTTTTAACTTTAAAAACTAACATAATTTTTAACGTTTGTTGCTATCTGTCCGATTTTAATACTTTGAGGGGCTAAATGTCCACTTTTAAAGATGGGGTGGCTAAATATCTTTTGACCAAACTTGAATGTAGCTAGGTGTACTTTCCCTAAAAAAATATCAAATCAGCCAACTCCTTTTTCATTTTTTAAAATTAAATTAAATACGTTTGTAGTTTTGAGCGGAACAAACCCCACACATAATGAGACACAATAAATTAAATTCAAGTGAAAGATTATGAACAAATTATATATTATAATGAGAAAATTCGCATTAGAAAAATTAAATTTTTAATCATAAGATCGCTCAACATAAATAACATAATATTATAAAATTTTGCAATATATGCTAATAAAATTGATAGAAATTCAATCTCCCACTCAAGCTCTAATTGAATTAATCAACAAGACAGTACAAACTCCCAGTCAATTACTCAAGACTTGTAAGATTATAAGTTGATTAGTTTAAATGTAATTAATTATATGTTTTTATTTAACACAATCAGTCAATGACTTCAAAAATAAACACAATCAGTCAATAATTAATAAATATTTCAGTGAAAGATAAAGAAATGAGGTGACTCAATTTAAGTTTCACTATCATAATTTTGTATAAAATAAAGCATTGGTTTCTTGTCCGTCAAACCAAGTGTAATGACTAAAATGCCCACAGAGCCTTTCCCTTAAACCCTACTGTCGAAGTTACTCCAAATCTCCCTCAGAATCAGAAACCCATTTCCAGTTCTGCAAGCAAAAATGTTGAGCACTATCCTGAGAAACTCTTGTTCTCGCTCCTCCTCTCTATTGTCTAAACGGAGCTCTGTGGCACTCTTCAACGCCGTCGACACTCTCCTCCACCATCCACCTCCGCTCCCCAGAAACGGCGCTTCAATCTGTGACGTCAGATCCTTCCACGCGAAACCCGGGCCGTTGGATTTCCGGGCCTCCTCTGTGTCTCGCGGCGGATTCGCCGCCGTAGCCGTCGATCCCTGTGTAGAAGACGATGATGGGCTCGATGTTGCTCGTCTCGGGATCGACGAGAGTATGGTTTCTGCTCTGGCCAGTAGGGACATACACAAGCTCTTTCCAATTCAGGTGATTTTATTTTATCATTTTCTGTTTGTTTCCCGAGAAAATGAGTTGAATTAACAAATTGTGGTGTGCTCGCACTAGTTTTGACGATACATTGTTTATGAATGTGATGGTGGGTAATTCAAGATCATTATTAGCCATGATTTTAATTTGATTTGTTACTGAATTGACAGAGAGCTGTGTTGGAGCCTGCCATGGAAGGGCGCGACATGATTGCTCGGGCGAGAACCGGAACAGGAAAGACCCTTGCTTTTGGGATTCCAATCTTGGATAAAATCATTCGGTTCAACACTAAACACGGGTTTGTCACCCTCACCTCTCTTAAATATTATGGATCGTTAATTTAGTTTGTTACTAGGGAGTGAAATTTTGTAACTTTGTCTTGAGATAGGCGCGGGAAAAACCCGTTGGCTTTGGTGATGGCGCCGACTAGAGAGCTTGCAAATCAGGTTGACAAGGAGTTTAGGCTCACTGCACCTAGCTTGGAAACGATTTGTTGTTATGGGGGCACGCCCATCCACAGCCAAATAAGGACTCTTAATTATGGTGTTGATGTGGTTGTTGGCACCCCGGGTCGGGTTATTGATTTGCTCAAGAGAGGTACCTTGAATCTATCTGAAGTTCAATTTGTGGTTCTTGATGAAGCTGACCAGATGCTAGCTGTTGGCTTTGAGGAAGCTGTGGAGACGATCTTGCAGAAGCTGCCACAGAAGCGTCAGAGCTTGATGTTCTCGGCAACTATGCCACCTCCCATTAGAAAATTGACCAGGAAGTACCTAAAAGACCCATTGACCATTGATCTTGTGAGTATGCATTTCACATGTCTTCATTTTGTCATATTTTACCCAAAGTGTTAGTTCAATATGCAGCCTTGTAATTAATCGTAAGAGTCTATTCAAAGTCATTAGTTTTCTAGATTTTGCTGATGAAAAGATGAATGACCAAAGGCACAGCATATCCATTGCACTAATAATGGACTTATGGTTTCAATGTTGTCTTAATAGTTAAATATTTCCCCAAATAACCTGATTGGCCCTGAATTTGGAATCCCATTATGCATAGCAAATTGCTATCTGACTGAATTTGATTTTTCTGGTTATTGAAATGTTGAAGGGTCGTTGGCTCTTGTAACTGGAAGTTTATTATAGTTTGAAGTTTTTGACAACTTTTGTGTACTGCAGGTGGGAGATGATGACCAGAAGTTGGCTGAAGGAATTTCCCTTTATTCAATTACATCAGACAGCTACCAGAAAGCATCCATTCTTGGACCCTTGATCACAGTAACAAACCAAACTCTTTTGATTTGCTTGCTTTGTTTCTATTGTTTTCATATATCTCTGATCTTGTGAATGTGAGAAGAATTCGACGGTTGTTACCGTCTGCCTATTGTCAACTTTACCTTTATTCTCAGTATCTTGTATATCCCGTTAGGAACATGGAAAAGGAGGGAAATGCATTGTTTTCACTCAAACAAAGCGTGACGCCGATCGCCTGGCATATGCTATGGCCAAGAAACATAAATGTGAGGCTTTGCATGGAGATATCTCGCAAAGTGAGAGGGAAAGGACACTTGCAGGGTTTCGAGCAGGGCATTTCAATATACTGATTGCTACTGACGTTGCTTCCCGCGGCCTTGACATCCCTAACGTTGATCTGGTTAGTTCATTCTCCATTCTTGTTCATATGCTCAAGTAATTGAGATCAGTTCAGCTAACATCTTTGAAAAAAGTATCCAAAACATACAAAACTTATTTTTCCAAAATTAACTAACGATAAAAAAAATCTTGCTCTTGCCTCAATCATACCTAAAGTAGAAAAATATATGAACATATTTAGGATCAGTTTTATCGATAAGATTTGTTTGTTAAGGTCGTCTAAAAAGAGTACATGGCTTCGATTCTGTTTATTTCTGTCTTTAAACTTTCAGCAGTAATCTATGGATATTCTTTATCTATTTTCTTATTCTGACTAGTGACTTTATCTTTTGGCTTTTATAGGTCATACACTACGAGCTTCCAAACAACTCAGAGACTTTTGTTCACCGATCAGGGCGAACGGGTCGCGCTGGGAAGAAAGGATCTGCAATTGTTATTTACTCGGACAAGCAGTCTAGGGACGTAAAGCTTATTGAGCGGGAAATAGGAGGCAAATTCACACAGGTTACATACAACTAATCATTTTATTTTCTAATTCGGTTTTAAACAAGATATGCAGCTGCCTGATATGTTGTTCTCTTGCAGCTTCCTAGGATGGAGGTCCGGAGCGAAGACATGGTTGACATGGATGGTGGTGGTAGATTCAGCTCATTTGGTGGTTCAAGGGATCGTCGGTCTGGAGATGGATTTGGTTCTAGATTTGGATCTGGACGATCAAGTGGCCGCTCAACTGGCTATGGTTCAGGCCAGTCCGGGGGAAAATATGGCGGGTTTGGGAACTTTGGGTCAAAGAGTTCAAGTGGTGGTGGGTTTGCAGAGTTTGGATTGAAAAGTCCAGTTGGGTCAAAGAGGTCATATTGAGGTCAGGTCACTGAGTCTTGAAATTGGTTTCTCAGCGGCTCCTTGTATTTTAGTCAATCAAAATGCTTTCAATTGATGGTTTAGAGTCGATTATAAACTGTTGAAACAAGTTGATTCAAATTATATAATGAATGCTAACAAATTCTTCTGTCTTTTAAGATGACAGTCACTTTGCCCAGATCCGAATTCGAGTTCTGGGATAAGCGTTTGGCGCCGAGTTTGACGAACCCTCTTGGTTTCTGAGCAGCTCTGTGCGATCTGATTGTTGTTGGTGGTGGTGCTGCTGCTAGGAGGCGACGAGGGGGCAATTGGATTGGGTAGCAGAGCTTCCATTTCAATGGGATTTCGAGCAATGAAGCAACTGCCATGGATTTTAAAGAATAAGGATAATTCCAACTAGCTTTCTCCAGGAATACGAGATTCTCACTTGCATTGCCTAAACTTAATGCATTTTATAAAATCTCTTAGTTTTTTTAATAACAAAAATACCCCTTGGGTCAAAAAAGTTAACGGATAATGTTACATGACGTTTGGTAACCTAGAGAGTGCTTCACAAAACACATTTATGTTTCGGTGGCATAAGTGAGAATCAAAATACCTAGGAAGTATGTGGAATTATCTCTTGTTAATCACATATCTCTATTTAAAATACGGTTCATTAATCAAATAAAACAATTTATGTTTTTATCTATTCGGTCATTAGCAGCTGATGAATTTTTGATGTGTTTGACTATACAATCTAATTTGTATATTGATTTTCATAAGAGAAATGATGAAGGTTCATCTATATGACACTTTTAGAGTCACGATCCGTGACCGATGTCAGTTTTAATTATATCCTGCAACTACTTAATTAGAGAACGAGTTTTTAAATAATTTGTAAGTTCAAATGCTCTTATAAAATATAATACTCTCTTTATTTTTGTATAAATTGGTTTTATAATTTTGAAAAGCTCACATAACTCCCCCTAATTCTCACTTATCTCCCCTTAGATTTAAACGCTATTTCTGGAGTCCCATAAGTTTTAAAAAGTCTCACGTAACGTCTATTCGTTAGATTTAAAAAAAATTATATTCTTTTTGTGGAATGACTAAAATGCCTTTTTATTAAAAAAAATTAAACTTCTTTTTTTGTAAAATATAAAGAAGTAAAAATATGTTATTATTTGAAAATATTTTTTTAAATATATAAAATGTTTAAAAATCGTTTATTTATTTAATTTTTTTTTAAAAAACTGACATATTTTTTATTCTTTATTTTTTTATAAAAGTGAAAATAAGTTCAAAATTATTTTATTTATTTAATTTTTTTAATACAAATGTATTTTCGTAATTTTACAAAAATTAACAGAATTTCTTAAAAATTTTACAAAAAAAGGGTTAAGTGAGATTTTATGAAACTTAAGGGCCAGAAATAGTGTTTAAACCTAAGGAAATGAGAAGCAAAATTCCGTGTTAGTGCCTTCCTAAATTTGATACAAAATATTTTGGTATCAAATTGGTTTACCGTGGAAGAACGGTCACATTTGAGAGTTGAGCAACAAGTTTCCCCAAGTAAAATAAAGCAATGGTTTCTTGTCAGCCAAACAATCCAATTGTAACGGCCGAACTGGCACAGACAGAGCCTTGTGTCCTTAAAGTTAAGTTACTTCCTCACCAATCAATCACCATAAAACCCTACTCTCCAGTCCAGTTACACCTCAGTTGACCCAGCAAATATGTTGACCACTGTCCTGAGAAGGTCTTGCTCTCGCTCCTCCTCGCTGTTGTTGAAACGAAGCTCAGTGGCACTCTTCAACGCCGTCGACACTCTCCTCCACCCGGTCGCCCCCCCAAACGGCGCTTTCAGATCCTTCCACGCGAAACCTGGTCCGTTGGAAGAAGAAGACGATATTGCTGGTCTTGGGATCGACCAGAGCATGGTTTCTGCTTTGGCCAGTAGGGACATCCACAAGCTCTTTCCAATTCAGGCGATTCTATTTTATCATTTTGTAAGAAAATTAGTTAGAAATAACAAACGGATAATCTAAGTCGACACGATATTAGTTAACTACAACTAACTTCAAAACGTTTCGTATCGGTGAAAGTGATAATCGTGTCAACTTACCTGTACTAAAACGAGATTATCCAATAACAAATTGTGGTAATGTTATCACTTTCTGTTTGTTTCCTGAGAAAGTTAGTTGAAATAACAAATTGTAGTTACCTAGTTTTGACACTGCATGCACTCGTTATGAATGTGATGAGTTAAATGCAAGATCTGTGTAGCCATAATTTTAATTTGATATACTACTGAATGGGCAGAGAGCTGTGTTGGAGCCTGCCATGGAAGGGCGCGACATGATTGCTCGGGCGAGAACAGGAACTGGAAAGACTCTTGCTTTTGGGATTCCAATATTGGATAAAGTCATCCAGTCCAACGCCAAACACGGGTTTGTCACTCACACCTCTCTTCTCGATCGCCAGTTTTATTTGTTATGCTAGGAATTGAAATCTTGTAACTTTTTCTTGACACAGGCGCGGGGGAAACCCGTTGGCTTTGGTGATGGCACCAGCTAGAGAGATTGTGAATCAAATCGACAAGGAGTTTAGGCTCACCGCACCCAGCTTGGAAACGTTATGCTGTTACGGGGGAACGCCCGTCAACACCCAAATAAGGAGCCTTGATAATGGTGTTGATGTAGTTGTTGGCACCCCGGGTCGGGTTATAGATTTGGTCAAGAGAGGTGCCTTGAATCTTTCTCAAGTTCAATCTGTGGTTCTCGACGAAGCTGACCAGATGCTGACTGTTGGTTCTGAGGAAGCTGTGGAAACGATCTTGCAGAAGCTGCCACAGGAGCGTCAAAGCTTGATGTTCTCAGCAACAATGCCACCTCCCATTAGAAAACTGATCAGCAAGTACCTAAAAGATCCATTGACCATTGATCTTGTGAGTATGCATTTCATATTTTACCCAAAGTGTCATGTTAGTTCAATATCCATTTGATCCTGAATTTGGAATCCCATTATGCATAGGAAATTGCTAATCTGACTGAATTTGATTTTTCTGGTTATCGAATCGGATAGTATTTTATAAGTAATCACAGAGCCATTCAAGAGGAAATGAAGTTTTTTGACGACTGCAGGTGGGAGATGATGACCAGAAGTTGGCTGAAGGAATTACCCTTTATTCAATTACATCAGACAGCTACCAGAAAACATCCATTCTTGGACCCTTAATCACTGTAACAAACCAAACTCTTTTATTTTGCTTCTTCAGTTTCTATTATTTCCATATATATATATATACTTGATCTTGTGAATGTGAGAAGAATTCGGGCGTTGTTACCAACTTTACCTCTATTCTCAGTATCTTGTATGTTTTCTTAGGAACATGCAAAGGGAGGGAAATGCATTGTTTTCACTCAAACGAAGCGTGACGCCGACCACCTGGCATGTGCTATGGCCAAGAAACATAAATGTAAGGCTTTGCACGGAGATGTCTCGCAAAGTCAGAGAGAAAGGACACTTGAAGGGTTTCGAGCGGGACATTTCAATGTATTAATCGCTACTGACATTGCTTCTCGCGGCATTGACATCCCTAACGTTGATCTGGTAAGTTCAATATGCTCAATTCTTTAAACTTTCAGTAGTAATCTATGGATTTTTTTCTCCTGACACCATGTTTTGGGTTACAGGTGATACACTACGAGCTTCCAAACACGTCAGAGACTTTTGTTCAGAGATCAGGGCGAACAGGTCGTGCTGGGAGGAAAGGATCCGCGATCGTTATTTACTCGGACAAGCAGGCTAGGGACGTGAAGCTTATTGAGCAGAAAATAGGAGGCAAATTTATAGAGGTTACATACAACTGATCCATTTTTATCTTGTACTTTGGTTTCAAACAAGATATATATGCAGCTGCCTCATATGTTTTCTCTTGCAGCTTCCTCGGATGGAGATCCGGAGTGACGACATGGTTGACGTAGATGGTGGTGGATTTAACTCATTTGGTTCAAGAGATCGTCCGTCTGGAAATGGTTTTGGTGGCAAATATGAGAACTTTGGATTAAAAAGTATCATTTGGTCAAAGAGGTCATATTGAGGAGTCTTAAAATTGCTTCCTCGTCGGCTTCTTGTATTGTACTCAATCAAAATGATAAAACATTTTTTCTTGTCATTGAGAGGACATCCTAACTATTCAGTCTCACATTTCAGTAACAAAGATCGTGCATTTCACCTTTTGATTTGTACAACAGTGAACTATGAAATTCGTTTTAAGCCTTTGATTTAAACATATTAGCTCAATATAAATATATACATACTCGTTAACTGGAAAATCACATTCGTATAATGTATGATGATGAGCTATTTTACATCTATAACGTGTTTAAACAAACATGTTGTGTCATGAATAAAAGAGCAAATAAAATTATTTATGATAAAAATAAAATCATGAAAATATGTTTCAGGAAAAATGATACATATACAAACCACATTTAGCATGAGTGAATTACACATACATTCAATTCGTAATATGTTACAGTCGAACCAAATTTTGAATAAGTCGGAGAGTTGAACTGATGAAGAGTCGAACTATAGATTAGTTGGTGGCACAAATGTTGTTAAAGAAAAATTTACCCTTTTGCATGTGCCTAATGTTTGTTAACCAGCGGTGCAAAAACAATAAGATAAATTTAAGGCGATTGTGTGTAGAAAACAAAAAATCTCAGATTGATTCAAAATACTTCCGATTAATCTTTCAATTGATTTATTTTTTGAACAAAATGTCAATTAGCCAGAGTCATGCGAAAATTGTACAATTAATTGTGAGCTCGTGGAGTTAATCATTTGTAAACGTAAAATCCTAATAAGATTATTTATCATGGAGTGATATTTTCAGATTTTAATTCGATAAATAAAAAATATCCCTCTGAGGCGTATGGTGGACAAAGTTACATGTGAGTCACTGAGTGAGTCACTCACCGAGTCGCAACCAAGCGAAGGCCACAAACATCGCTACAAGTAGCAGAGCCTTATCTCTCTATCGTTTCACTCAGTCTCAGAGCCTTCTCTTCTTTTCTCTTCTCGGACTAGTGGTGGTGAACGGCGCGCCACTACTAATCCTCCTCCAAAATGGCCATTTCCTTCAAAGCCCTCGCCGCCAAGGAACCGCTCCTCCACCACTCCTTCGGCTTGGCTCCTTCCTCGCCGTGTCCCTTGGTTTCCTTCGGTAGAAGAACCGATTCTAACCTCTTCTCCACCGTCTTCAGGAAATGCTCTATCGTCTCCGTCCATGGCGGTTCCGGCAGTTTGGCAAGGCCTCTCCTCGCGAAATCGGAGCCCTTCGCCTGCCAGGTTGGGCTCGCGGTGGCGGATTCTCCGGTGGCTGTGGATGCGGACGAGCTTGATATCGCCAACCTTGGAATCGATGAGAACATGGTCGCTGCTCTCGCTAGGAGGGGCATACACAAGCTCTTCCCCATACAGGTAATATTTTCCTTGTTTGGTTCCTCAGAAAATTCATTTTACATCAATTTTACCTGATTTATGTGATTTGTTGGAACTGTAGTTACTGCTATGGTTGTTTAGAGTTTGAATGGGCAATTTAAAGGATTTTATGTTGCTTTATCTTAATCTTGCTCGTTATTTTCTCACCCTTATGTTTGGCTATTGAGAAAATTAAGTGAACATGAAATTTACTTAACTTCTTTGTGTAGTTTATCCCAACTATATTTGGTTGGGTGCCATTTGTTTCCTCCACTGGTATGTAGTTAGTTGATTTTAACTTTTTTTTACAATGGTTATGCAAAGTAATTTGTTTTCAATTACAGAAAGCTGTGTTGGAACCTGCAATGCAAGGCCGGGACATGATAGGTAGAGCCAAAACTGGAACAGGGAAGACGCTTGCTTTTGGGCTTCCTATCTTGGATAAGATTATCCAGTTCAACGCCCAGAATGGGTTTGTTGCCTCACCCTTCTTTTATGTGAAATTAGTTTGTTGAATTCCATTAATATGTCTTTGTTCTGGTTCAGTCGCGGGAGGAACCCTTTGGCTTTGGTGATGGCTCCAACAAGAGAGCTCGCTTGCCAAGTGGAGAAGGAGTTTAGGATGACTGCGCCCAGGCTGTCCACAATTTGTTGTTATGGGGGTACACCCATCATGAACCAAATGAGGATGCTAAGAAACGGTGTTGATGTTGTTGTTGGCACCCCTGGCCGCATAATGGATCTGCTTGAGAGAGGTGCTCTGAATTTTTCGCAAGTCCAGTTTGTTGTGCTTGATGAAGCTGATCAGATGCTGGCGGTGGGATTTGAGGAAGCAGTAGAAGAAATCTTGCAGCAGCTGCCAAAGCAACGTCAAACCATGATGTTCTCAGCAACAATGCCCCCTTTCATTAGAAGCCTTACGCGAAAGTATTTGAAAAATCCACTGACCATTGATCTCGTGAGTATGAATATCGGTTTCATCATATTCAGGCGTATGAAATCTGCATCATTTAGTATCACACCCACTTGGATATGTGTCAGGATTTGTTAATTCTTATGATTGAAAGGTGATTAACACCTTCTGTGCATTGCAGGTTGGAGATTCTGATCAGAAATTGGCCGAAGGAATTTCCTTGTTTTCAATTGCATCAAATCACATGGAGAAAGCGTCGATTCTTGGACCCCTGATAACAGTAATAACCCAAAGTTCTCTTTGTTTTTCCTTACACTCATTCCTGTCATTCATTTATTCATATCATTTTGCTTTCTCTCTGAACCATCCTTCCTTATATTCCCATTATCTTGTATGTCTTCAAGGAACATGCAAACGGAGGGAAATGTATTGTTTTCACTCGTACAAAGCGAGATGCCAATGATCTATCATATGCTATGTCAGCAAAGTATCGGTGTAAGGCTTTGCATGGGGATATCTCACAAAGTGTGAGGGAAAGAACACTTGCAGGATTCCGTGACGGGCGCTTTAATGTTTTAGTTGCCACTGATGTTGCCTCTCGCGGTCTTGATATTCCAAATGTTGATCTGGTTAGTTATTGTTTTCATTTCTACAATTAACATCTTCTGCTTATCTGGCATTAGATTAGCAAAACCAAGGTTGAATGAGTGTATAGCTTGTGTGAATTTCATGGGGTCAAAGTTTGGGGATTCAAACACAGTTCGATGAATTCGATTAGGATTTAAAAAGGCAACATTGGCAAGTTTAAATCCTTTTACTTGAGGATTGATAGCTCTGTTTGGCCATTAATATTTAACAATATTGGTTGGAATAAGATATCTTGAATAATTGTTTATTTTAACTTCAAGGCATGTACCAGCCATCTTGAACTTGTTTATGGTTCTCCTTGGAGCAATATAGCTACTATCTCGCTCACTGGTTTATCTCACTTGCTTTGAGTTCCCTCACATGCTCTTAGTTGAGATGCTGGACATGTAATTACCAACTTAACAGTGCTAGGCTCGAATAATGTCAGAAATTTGCTATTATAAGATTGCCTTTCTATAAACAATATGCTAGTTATACTAATTATTAAGTGATTTTTAAAGTTTATTTTGAAACTCGCAACACTAACTTTTGCGTGTATGTCTACATTTTCCTTTTATTATGGGTTTTGACTATGAAGGCTTTTCTTCCAAGGATAGTGATTAGGTTTTTAGCTCTCCTTTTGATTCTGAAACTTAACAATAATCTTGTAACTACTATCTACTCTTGCATATTAACATCTCTTTCTAAAACTATTCAGGTGGTACATTATGAGCTTCCAAACACATCGGAGATCTTTGTTCACCGATCTGGTCGAACAGGTCGTGCTGGGAAGAAAGGATCTGCAATTCTTATGTACACGGGTAGGCAGCTTAGGGATCTGAAAGTAATTGAGCGGGAAATTGGATCCAAGTTCGAAGAGGTACTATATTTTCTTTCTTCGTTCCCCATTTTACCATATGCAATTTCCCTTTTCAAAAGATATATTTGCGATTCTTACTAGTGTTCGATGAACAGCTTCCTAAAATCAAGGGTGACATTGATTTGCTTGATGCCATGAGTGGCGCTGGTCGTCGTATGAGTTCAAGTGGAGATTCTGGAGGGCGTTATGGTGATGAAGGAGGTTCTAGATTTGGCCGCTCCAGCTCGAGTGGTTATGGCAGATCCAGTGGTTCATCTTCTGGCATTATGGGTGGGTATGGTGAATCCAGAACTGGTCGAACGGGTGGGTATGGTCAATCCAGAACTGCCCCTTCTGGTGGTCAAGGAGGTTCTAGATTTGACCGTCCTAGCTCCAACCCTGGTGGTTATGGTAGAACTAGCCGTTTTGGTAGTCAAGGAGGTTCTAGATTTGACCGCCCTAGCTCCAGCCCTGGTGGTTATGGTGAATCCAGAACTAGCCGTTCTGGTAGTCAAGGAGGTTCCAGATTTGATCGTTCTAGCTCCAGTGGTTATGGCCGCTCTAATGGTTCGCCTTCGAGGGAAAGGGATGGGTATGGATCTGGAAGAGGTGGATACGGTGGTGAATACGGATCTGGCCGATCTGGTTCAGGTCCATCAAGAGGAGGCAGATTCAACAAGTTCAAAGACGAAGATTCAAAAATTTCCATCAGTGATTTTTGGGACTCCGATGATGAGTGAAAGGATTATGGCAACAATCCTGATGCCTTGGAAGGGGTTAATGGTTACTGGTGAGGCACCAAGAATCTCGTTTTATCAGCTTTTATGGGATAAACATGTCTGAAAATTCATGTTATTGAAAGTAAAGATGGTCGAAACTGAAGCAGATATACACAGTAGTAGTGGCTTTGTCGCAAGTCTATGCAATTGGAATTGTGCTGTGACACACGATACCTGTAGCACCAATTACTAGTTATGGTTCCTATTATGTAATATCAATTATAGATATGATCTGCATTGCGTAGGAGGTTTAGCTATCTGGGTGACCTGGAACTTGTAAAGATGGAAGACCTATCTATTTCAATATTTATTGGATCAGACACTCGATTTCTAGTTAATGTAGTGATATGATATTAGTTTTTGCAGATGCAAGATCAAAGTAGGTGAAGCTTTTGAATGCTTTGTCAATAAATTTCAAAACTTGTCATTTGCAGAGGTAAGATCAAATCAAAGTACCTCATTCACATTTTAAATGACTTGGCCAACTCGGCCAATGCGACGCGAGACGACCCGTCCTCGCCCAGTGCAGCCATTGCACTGTCTCGCAAGGCCTTGGCTCGGTCTCTCAGAACCCGACCTCTCTCCGAGTTCATCAACTCGGTCAAGCGCTGCTCCAACTCGTCTGCGCTTACGAACCCGCATTCTGATTCGGCCACCGTCAGGGCCGCCTTAGCTTCCTTCACCAGGAACGCCCTGTTCATCTTCTGCTCCGCGTAGAGCGGCCAAGCCAGCATAGGCACGCCCGCGGCCACCGCCTCGATGATCGAGTTCCACCCGCAGTGAGTCACGAACCCGCCCACCGAGTCGTGACTCAGCACCTCCACCTGCGGGGCCCACGACCTCACCACCAGCCCCTTCCCTCTCGTCCTCTCAGCGAACCCTTCCAATTCCAGATCTGGTGCTGCTATCGTGCGCACCACCCAGAGGAACCTGACGCCGCTACGCTCCAAAGCCATGGCGATCTCCTTGAGCTGTTCGTCGGAGAAGCTTCCCATGCTCCCGAAGCTGAGGAACACCACGCTCCGGCTCGGTTGCGAGTCGAGCCAGACGAGGCACTCGTGCCTCCTCTCCGCCACTCCGTCTCCGTTGGCCGTCACCAGAGGTCCGACGCAGTAGATCGGCGGAGTAGTCCCGCCGGGGACGCACTCTCTGGCGGAGATCGCTCTCACGGCCTTTTCTTCAAGCTCATGGAAGGTGTTGACGATGAGTCCATGTGAAGCAGCCATGCGAGCCGAGGTCTCGAGGTAGTAGCCGTAGATTCTCCTGGATCGATCGATCATCCCGTACGACATGTCCGCCGCCGGGATCGGCGGCAAGCCAGGGATGCGAACGACCTCGTCCCCGAGATCGACGAAGCTGGCGGCGAACGCGTTGTCCATGGTCGGCAGGTAGAGGAGGGAGGCGAGGAAACTGGCGCCGCAGGGGAAGTAGAGGTAGAAGGGGAGGCCGATGGCGGCGGCGACCTCCACGGCGGCGCTGCAGAAGAAGTCGGCGACGAGGGCGGAGGCGTTGGGAAGCGAGAGGAGGGCGCGGCGGAGGCTGGGGTTGTGGAGGCGGACGAGGTCGAAGGAGGGGAGGGAGGAGTTGGGGATGGAGGGGAGGGGGAGGAAGACGAGGGAAGGGTAGGCGGAGGAGAGGGAGGGAGGAGCGGCGGAGACGATGACGGTGACGGAGAAGGAGTCGGGGTGGTGGGTGAGCAGGTGGTTGCCGAATTCGAGCATGGAGACGAAGTGGCCTCTGCCTGGAGAAGGGTACAGGACTATGCTTTGCTTGCTCATGGTTCCTTTTTTTCTGATCAAAACAGGAACAGCGAGACTTGCAGATAGATTGAGACTACAATTCAATTGTGAGGTGTTTAAGAGAGTGGGGACCGAAATTCACACCAAACCCGTCTTCTTCGTCAAAGTAACACACTCCTCTGTGTAGCGATGTCACCATCACCATCGATCTCTTCCCAAACGAACTCATCTACCGAGCATAAATAGATCATTTTTAATTAAAAAAGGGTAAATTCTACATGACCCACCTTAACTATGCGTGTGTCTCACATAACTCCCTTAACTACAAAATCTGCCTTAATTATCCAAAAATCCCACTTTACCTTTTTCTGTTGACTTTTTTCAAAATTCTGTTAAGTTTTTGTGAAATGATGAAAATACCTTTCTATCTGAAAAATTAAAATAAATAAATAAAAATGATTTTGAACTTTTTTTTTCTAATTTTCTCGTTGTACAAAATTAAGAATAAAATTTTGTTCATAGTAAAAATAAAAAATTAATTTTAAACATCGTTTTTTATTTTTATTAATTTTTATAAATAAAAAAATAATACTAAAATATTATTTTTATTCTTTATTTTGTGCAACGAGAAAATAGAAAAAAAAAGTTCAAAATCATTTTTATTTATTTATTTTCATTTTTCAGATATAAGGGTATTTTCGTCATTTCACAAAAAACATAACAGAATTTTGAAAAAAGTCAACAAAAAAAGGTAAAGTGGGATTTTTGGATAGTTAAGGCACCTCACAGATTGATTTTGTAGTTAAGGGGAGTCTTGTGAGACACGCGTATAGTTAAGGGAGGTCAAGTGGAATTTACCCTTAAAAAAAATAAGGACTTCAATTCCATTGAGAATCAAAAACCAATTACAGTCAAGATAAAAAATATGTGAAATTAGCTTTACCATTATGCCTCTTATTTGTGATAATCTATTATATTAGCTTGCCATAGCTATGATGAGCCATGTTATATAAGCATTGATCGATTTCAGGAGATGGGTTTTGGCCTAGAATGGTTTAATCGAGGCTCGAAGGTTATGTTGGGAATTATAGGGTCCAAAATTATGGCAGCGGAAGTAAAATAGTGACTATAATTCCGTCCCAGAATCATTTGCAAATTACCAGATTAACCAATAGAAAGTATTACCTCGGATTCCCGGACATGAGCCCAAATATCGTTTGAGCGCCTACGTACCCCGTCCTGCGGGGATCAAAACCCACGTAGTTCGCACCGAGATAGGAGCAGGGTCTAAACCATGGAGTGGTTGATCTACTAGGATATGTGGCAATTTTGGCAGAGTAACGACTTGTTTTCGGTGAGTATTTCTCTGCTAATAAATTCCAGCGCTGAGAGTTATTTATAATCGACGATGGAGTATCGCCACGGAGCCTGCCACGAGACTGTCTCGACCAACGGGTCTTTCCCGTGGCGAAACTCACTCCGCTCGTTGTGATCGTGGAGCCGATCGTGGCGTTGACTAGTTCGCCACAGACCCATGGCCAAAACACCACGTTCCGTGGCCCCGTCGTCTCCACAAGCCCATGGCCCAAGCTCCATGCTTGGCCACTGTCCGTCCATTTTTACATTTTTATTCAACTGTCTAGATTCTAGATCTAGAAAATCTCGACATCCCGTTTTGTCAAAGAGTCTTGGGTTTTGGAGACCCGCGTTCTACCGAACTGAACTAAGGGCGCTTTTCTTTTTTATCAGAAAAAATAAGACAAGATTCTTCCTTGTTGTAACCCCAATACAATTTGGATATCTATCTTATCATATAGTATACCATAAAATGATAAATTCTGTATGTCCAATTGGAATCGACCTCAACCGCAACGGATCTCTCGTTACTGCTTAGGCGAGGCAGTATTTAGGGATGACAGGATTTGAACCCGTGACATTTGTGCCCAAACACTTGGTTTGACCACGGGCCGTGGCAATGTTATGACTCGGACCCGTGGCCCAAACCATAGGTTTGGCAACGGTCCATGGTAATGCCATGGCCACGGCCCGTGGCCGACTTGCCTTAGCCGTGTCTCCACTTGCCCTCCGTGCTCGTTCTTTGCGTGTGACCCTATAGGTTCATGTCCCATTGGCAGGCCGACATGAAATCATGTTTCACCGTATACATCATAATATGCCTCTCGTACGACATTATGATTACCCAATGTACATGATGATCGAAGATTCGACTTAACCTTATGATGTCCATATCATAATCGCTTTGTCACTAGATATCCATATTAGACATAAGGCATAGAGCCGCCATCCTTATTTATCTAATCACTGTTTCTTGATCTTGAGATGACTGAGAATGATACCCTGTATCATTAGCATGCGTTTCACAGTCATGCTCATCAAGGGGCCCAAACAGATATCATTCATATATTGCAGTATGAGAGAAAAATTCCTTAGCCGCCATCTGTGTCACTCATACATCCCGTTCCCAAGCCAATCATACCCGTTATGGCTACCCAGTTATAGGTAACGTTAGGTGTATGTCAAACTTAGCTATTGAATGTATATCAATCACAGATACTCTTTGGTCAAATGATCTAGTGATATGCTACACCAACTGAGTATGCTCATGACTGCATCTACGTGACATACTCAGGTCGAGTTGTCCAATACCATTTCCCAAATGATATCTATGATCCGATTTCGGGAATCCGTCCCAATGACAAATAGAACTATATCATAAAAAAATCTTCCTTGTATAACCAGGGACTCGTTAAGTGTGATCCGTTCAGATATGTGGTTCTACTACTTTGGTGGACATAGATCAGATCATACTTAACATATTATCACAACACAATGATAATATGATGTCGATTTAACTATTGCAATGATGATAAAACTAATATATATAAACTGAGATTAGCCTAGGGCACGTTTCCAACAAGTTAGTGGGTCTTTTGTGTTTGTGTTTGGTGGGGAAGAGTCGCATTGAGCTAGTGAAGACCAAATACACTTGTATTCTTTTGTTGGTCAGTCTTTTTATTTTAATTTTTTCCCAACAATTGTCTTCATCATTCTCATTTCTATCATCTGAGAGAGTGAGAGATGGCTAGGGTTGCATCTAATCTCCGTTTTGGTGATGATGAGACCAGAAGAAGTCGCAACGGGAACAACTCGGGTATGTGATTTCCCATTTCTCTCCAACTTTTAATTCTTAGAGGGTTTTCTTGTGTCTGTAATTTCTAAGCCCGTACATGGTTTGATGCAAATGTTAGGACTTTAGAGAATGTAATGACCATTTCACTAAATTTACCAGCTTTATGGGGAGATTGTTTTTCTCTAGTTTCAAAAGTCTTGGTGAAAAAGGATACTAAGGTTGATAAGACAATCAGATATGGGAAAGAATACAATATCGAGAGCAACAACACAAATGTAAGGATATGTTGTTGGACAAATTGATGAAAATGAAAAAAGTTGACATATGTGTTAACTAGTGAATGAGTTAACTTGAGCCGTGATTTTGGAACGCTTTGACTCGACCTAGAATAATGTGAAACACGTTTACATAATCTAGAATACGAGAGCTTTCCAACGGTATATCACAAGCTCTAAACAAACAAGAGGTGAATGAGAAATCGAAACTCAAAGATGACAACTCGAAATGATGTTGTAGAGAAAATGAGTTGTGCAGAAAATTTGAGGGCCGAAGCCCGCTATATTTTCTTAGACCCAAAATAATTCTCTACAGAAGTTTTCCAATTTGTAAATAGGGAATAATATTTTCCAATATGTAATTCAAAAATAAATATTTTCCAAATTAGTAAATTTGGGAATGATATTTTTTCGAAAATCATAAAAAGGAAATATTATTCTCTAAATTATAAATTGAGAAATAATGTAGTCATATTATGCCATTAAAAAAAATCTATTGATTGGAAATTAAGAGAATATTCCGATATTTTGAGTTTTTCTCCCCAAGAAAGAAATTAGTAATTATTTCTTTCCCTTTTTTCTTTTAGGTTTCAACTCTTCATGAGCCTATAAATAGATAGTTTCGCTAGAACGAAACCACATCGAAAAATACCCTACCCGACCACTTCTCTCTCTAATTCTTCTTGCCTGATTCTCTCTACATCACGGTTTAGAGTTCGCCTACGATCGGCGTTGTATCCTGGGAGCGATTTGTCCATACAGGGGCAAAATTCGTCTCAAGAAAAGCGGATTACCGTGCCTCGTCGATAATCGTTTCTTCCTTCTTCATCTGTCCAATACCGTTTCACAGGTCAAGTAAATCTTATTGTATTGTGACAGTGATATTCAATAATAATAAAATATTATTCATTGTGTTCATCTTCTTCAATTTTTTTAATTATTGCATGCATGCTTAAATGAATGTATTAATTGCTCGATTTGCGTTTATGGACTAACCCCGCATCTAACATATGTATCATGAAAGTGTGCTTGAATAGGACCACATCACTCTTCATAAATGACACTTTATTTTCTCAATTTTTGACGTGCAGTATATATCTCAACAAATAAACAAGGGATAATTCCAGGTGGCTACACCTAGATTTTGCTGTTTTTCACCTAGGTACACCTAGAATTTTTTTTTCCAGCTGACTATGCCTAGAATTCCAGGTGCCAGTATATAACGTTTTTTTCATGTGAAATGATTAAAATGCCCTTAGGGTCAAATGAGTTATTAAAATTGGACTGAAATGACTAAAATGCCCTTAACTATTCATTTAATTTTAAAACTAATGCCACCCATTTTCTCTTCCTGCGTTGAAGCCTTCACCGGCCAAACAGAATCTCCTCCACGCACTCACCGGAGCAGCGCCATGTTCCGCGTGCGTGTGCCGGTTGTGGAGCTCCATTGCCGGAAGCGACCAACTCTGGGAGAACCTTTGCTTCCGACACGTGTCCACCCCTCCGCCCGGAGTCCGACCCGTTGTGCTTGCCCTTGGAGGTTACATGAGGCTCTACATGCTTTGCGTGAGGCCGCTGCTGAGCAGTAGGAGTCGGATCAGGACCCTTGACGACCTTCAACTCTCGCTTTCGCTCTTCTGCGTCCACCTCCTCCTCCCTCATCTTCCTCCGCAACAACCCCGTCAACGTTTGATCATTGCTACGCCTTTGCTGCTCCGGCGAGTGCGTGGAGAAGGTTTCGTTTGGCCGATGAAGGATTCAACGCATGAAGAGAAAATGAGTGGCATTAATTTGAAAATTAAATGAATAGTTAAGGTCATTTTAGTCATTTCAGTCCCATTTTAATAACACATTTTACCCTAAGGGCATTTTAGCCATTTCACATGAAAAAAACGTTAAAAACTAATAGAATTGGACGGAAAGTGCAAAGTGGAAAATTTGCACATTCTAGGCGTAGTCAACTGGAAAAAAAAATTCTAGGTGTACCTAAGTGAAAAACAGCAAAATCTAGGTGTAGCCACCTAGAATTATCCCAATAAACAATATATAAATGTGGTGTACGACTAAACTAGCTAAATAATATCTAACTGTAGTTGGGACAAGTCCAAGAACACACATCCGACCTATCACATGATATGAAAAACACTCGTCTTCTCTAAACAATATTATTCTACTGTATATCCATCATCTTGAAAATTAAAAACAAATAACATCTTAGAGGATCAAATATGTTGTTAACTTTGTTGGGACAAACTATTCAACAAACATATGATATTGTGTTCAACCGAAGTCTCTTTGAATAAAAACGAAGATATGATGATTGATCAAGATTAAAATGAAAACCTTTGATGCTGAATCATAATTTAAGGAGATAATTGTAATGTATCAATTGTTTCAACAAGGTTTGAATACAAGAGTCGACAAAGTTGAAGACTGTTCCAGCGCATATGTGTGCTCAAGTTTTTGGAACAAACTTTCTGAAAAAATCTAAATTGAATTAAGAGTACGAGTAGAATCCGAGCTATCATGTTCTTAAATGCCAGAAGATTTTTGACATTAAACTTTAACCTAATAGAAGCCGAAAACGTATATACTTCTAAGAATTGTCAGATGGCTTCCCTACTTACATTTTACATCTTAACTAGCTAGAGAATATTTGTATTGGTTTGTGAAGAACTTTATTACAACAAAAGGCTCAAGATGTCACACAAATTGATGCTTATAAATATTTTTAAAAAATTTCATTTTTAACTATAAACACCATGACCACTTTCAAAATTAAGAATAACTTCTTTATGAATAATGAAATGACATATTCAACTTAAACACGATAATTAACAAACGTATATATCAGAGAGGGGACCGAAATTCACACCAAACCCGTCTTCTTCGTCCAAGTAACACACTCCTGTGTAGCGATGTCACCATCACCATCAATCTCTTCCCAAACGAACTCATTTAGTGAGCATAAATAGAGCATTTTTAATTAAAAAAAATAAGGACTCCAATTCTATTGAGAATCAAAAACCAATTACAGTTAAGACAAAAAATATGTGAAATTCGCTTACTATTATGCCTCTTATTTGTGAAATTCTATTATATTAGCTTGCCATGGCTATGAGCCATGTTATATAAGCATTGATCGATTTTAGGAGATGGGTTTTGGCCTAAGAATGGTTGAATCGAGGCTCGAAGGTTAGTGGGTCTTTTGTATTTGTGTTTGGGGGGAAGAGCCGCATTGAGCTAGTGAAGACCAATTACACTTGTATTCTTTTATTGGTCCGTCTTTACTTTTTTAAAATTGAGTATCCACCAATTGTCTTCATCATTCTTATCTGAATTAATCTCACGTAAATACAAATCACACATTTTGCAGCTACATACATCTAAGTTAGAAAAATGATTTTAAAATCAGTAAAGTTTCATTTTGTATTAAATTAGACAAAAAGTTAAATTTTAGTGTGAAATGACAAAAATGCTCTTGTATTAAAAAAATTTATTAATATTTTTTATAAAATACAGAATAAAAAATTAATTTTAGAAATATTTTTAAATACAAGAACGTTTTTTGTCATTCCACATTCAAAACTAACAAATCTAATATTTTTGTCTAACTTGATACAAAATGAAACTAGACTAACCTTAAAATTAATTTTCTAACTTAAGTATATCTAATTGTTAAAGGTGTCAACTTAATTGTATTTATTTGAAATTAACCTTTCTCATTTTTATAATTTTAGAGAGTGAGAGATGGCTAGGGTTACATCTAATCTCCGTTTTGGTCATGATGAGACCAGAAGAAGTCGCAACGGGAACAACTCGCGTATGTGATTTCTCATTTCTCTCCAACTTCTAATTTTTGGATGGTTTTTTTTTGTCTAATTTCTAAGCCCGTACATGGTTTGATTTTTTGTCTGTAATTTCTAGGCCCGTACATGGTTTTTGATGCAAAGGTTAAGACTTTAGAGAAAGTAATGACCATTTAACTAAATTTACAAGCTTTATGGGAATTAACTAAATTTACAAGTTTTATAGGGAGATTGTTTTTCTCTAGTTTCAAAAGTTTTAGTGAAAAGGGCTATGAAGGTTGATAAGACAATTAGATGTGGGAATGGGAAAAAAGATAAACAGTATCGAGAGCAACAACACAAATGTAAGGACATATATCATGAAAGCGTGCTCGAATGGGACCACATCACTCTTCACAAATGACACGTTATTTTCTCAATTTTCGATGTGCATTTTATATCTCAACAAATAAACAATATATAGATGTGGTGTATGACTAACACTAGCAAAATAATATCTAACTATAGTCGGGACAACTTAAAGAACACGTATAGAAAGTGTGGACCTATCATAACATGATATGAAAAATACCCGGTCTTATATAAACAATATTATTTTACTGTATCTTTTCAAAAAATATATATTATTTTACTATATATCCAACGTCTTGAACACTGCACTATTTAGTGCAAACGGTACAACTATGTACGTAGCTAATCCAGCGACGACTTTGTACGCAGCATGAGTTGGCTGCGCACACAGCATATGCAATGCGAGTTAGTTGCGTACACGACTTGTATGTGGTCTTAGGGTCGAACCGACCGTTGCCAACAGTCGAAATGAGATTTTTGGCCGTTGTGATTGGGGTTGTGTACATAACATGTATGCAGCCCCAAGTTGAAAAAAATAATTATAAATTGAACACTTCTCCTTCCTCCTTCATTTCATTCGAAACGCTTACAAACTTTGAGATCTAGAGAGAATGGGGAGAAACTGCGGCCAACATTAAACCGACCAAATATAATGTATGTATATTCTTTACCAACTCATATATAGATTCAATTTATATTTTATTTCAATAATGTAACTTGTTTATCGAATATTAGATCTATCATTAATTATTGCATGACAATATTAGGTACTGCAAATTCCCCGATTCCAAATTTCATGTACAAAATAGTAAAAAATAAGGAATAATATGATGGATATATTGGTCATTTTGACCATTAAAAGACATTCAATTCATTCCTGACCAAAATAAGGGCATTTAAGTTAGCAATAATACGATTGATATGTAGGAATATTAATTTTTTTCATTAATCTATTTTTATTATAATATTATCTTTTTTATTACTAATATTATCTATTTTTTCCAGGCACTCTTAAAAAAAAGTACAAGGGATATTGTGACGCTCACCCCAATCAGACCGCAGAGATGACTCAGGCAGAGGAGGCCAAGCTGATATGGCAAGTTGAGGAAAAAGTCCACCCATACGGCAAAGGGCACAGACATCCCGTCAATTATGTTCAGGGATTTGGGTATTCCGATATGTTGGAACCCACTCCTAGACACCCACCCCAAAAAGCCTCACAGATAGCATTGGATTTGGCACGGGTGCAAGAAGAGTTACAACAAGAGCGGGCCATAAGACTATAGAGCGAGGCTCAGACGGAAGAGTTTCGAGATCTTGAACGGAGGCAGGCTAAACAAGCGCTTATCCACAAAGTTGAACGGAAAAGACGGAGGAAGATCAAGATGCTCGAGCGCGAAGATCTTCTAATTGCCCACATGGCTGATCCACAGAATGTCCCGAGACCTCCACCGCTCTCATCCTCGGATTCAGAGTGATTATCTTACTTTAAATATTTTGCACAAACTTTCGGTTTTATATTTTTGTATGGATTATGTTATTGTGTTAATTTTGTATGGATTTCTCGTTTTAACTAAATTATGAATTTTGTTTCCTCTATTTAATTTATAATAATTTTTTATAAATAAAAATATTAACTATAAAAAAAATAATATATTAATTATAATATAAAATTTTATAATAATATTACAGATTTATTTTTAAAAAAAATTAAAAAAAACGAGCTGCGCACAATGTCTACGAAGTATGTATGCAGCCGAAGGGCTGCGTTTATTTCCTATACGCATCCCGTGTTCGCGTTGCGTACCGTATGTAGCGCGAATGTCTTCTCGCTGCGAGTGTTTGGCTGTGTACTGTACGCTGCCAAACCTTCGCGCTGCGTACATTGAAGGTTTGGCTGTGTTTTTTGTACGCAGCCCGTATGTCATTTCTGTGTAGTGGAAGATTGAAAACAAATAACATTTTAGAGATCAAATATACTGTTGATTTTGTTGGAACAAACTATTCAATAACCATATGATATTGTGTCCAACCGAAGTCTCTTTAAATACAGACGAAACTATGAAGATTGATCAAGATTGAAAATGAAAACTTTAATACAAGAGTTGACAAAGTTGAAGGTTGTTCCAGCACATATGTGTGCTTAAGTTTTTGGGACAAACTTTCTGCAAAAACCTAAATTAGATTAAGAGTATAAGTAGAATCCAAGCTATCATGTCCTTAAATGTTAGAAGATTTTTGATATTAAACCTCAACTTAATAGAAACGAAAAACATATATGCTTCTAAGAGTTGTCAAATTGCTTACCTACTTACATTTCACATCTAAACTAGAAAATATTTGTATTAATTTGTGAAGAAGTATATTACAACAAAAGAAATTTTGGTTTGTGAAGAGCTATATTACAACAAAAGGCTCACGATGTCAAACAAATTGAAGCTTACAAATATTTTTTAAAAAATTTACATTTTTAATTAAATTTGCGATGATATCATAAAATAAAAGTTCATCATAACAACACAACCACTTTTAAAATTAAGAATGACATTTTTACTATATAGTTTAGATCATTTTACCAAATATAAATCAGCAAAATCTGTTTGTTTATGAATAATGAAATGACATATTCAACTATAAACAACAAAAGTATCATATATTTTCTCTTCATGATGAGTAGTTCAGTTCTTATCAATTTCATTGATACAGAAATTAGAGTTGTGTGGGCCTCATGGCTATAACTATGCTTACTTTTCGTATTAGAATAAGTTTCCGAGTCTGACTATTAAAAGAAAGAAGTTTCAAATTTGGTAACAATCCAAATCGAGAGCTCCATTTGATTATTCCACACCCTCAGACTCGTTTAAACGACTCGGCCAAGTCGGCCAGCGCCACCCGAGACGACCCGCCCTCACTCAGCGCAGCCATTGCGCTCTCTCGAAACGCATTTACTCGCTCTCTCACGGTCACTCCCTTCTCCGAGTTCATCAACTCGGCCACTCGCTCCTCCAACTCGGCCGCGCTCACGAACCCGCCCTCCGACTCCGCCACCGTGAGAGCCACCTTTGCCTCCTCCACGAGAAAGACCCTATTCACCTTCTGCTCCGCGTACAGCGGCCATGCCACCATCGGAACCCCCGCGCACACCCCCTCGAGGATCGAGTTCCACCCGCAGTGAGTCACGAACCCGCCCACCGACTCGTGCCTCAGCACCTCCACCTGCGGGGCCCACGCGTTCACCACGTGTCCCCTCCCGCGCGTCCTGTCAACAAACCCCTTTGGCAGGATCGAGTCCAGGTCCAGATCTGGATCAGGCCCTGTCGTCGTGCGCAGGGCCTGGTCCGGCCCTGTGGGTGTGGGTGGCGGTCTGCGCACCACCCACAGGAACCTGACGCCGCTGCGCTCCAGCGCGGCGGCCATCTCCGCCAGCTGCTCCTTGGAGAAGCTCCCCATGCTCCCGAAGCTCAGGAACAGCACGCTCCGGCTCGGCTGCGTGTCGAGCCAGGTTAGACACTCGTGCCTCTCGGCACTCTGGTCTCCCGCGGAGACCAGAGGGCCGATGCAGAGAACCGGCGGGGTGGTCCCGCCGGGGACGCACTCCCCGGCGAGAATCGCCCTCACGGCCCTCTCGTCGAACGCGTTCCACGTGTTCACTATGATCCCCGCTGATCCGATCAGCGCGGCGGAGATCTGGATGAAGAAATCGCGAGCCTTGTGATTGCGATCGACCATCGCGAGCGGGAGCTCCGAGGCCGGGATCGGCGGCAGGCCGGGGAGGGTGACGATGTGGTCGCCGAGCTCGATCAAGGCTCCGGGGAGGTGGAGGAAGAGGGAGAGGCCGTTGGCGCCGGAGGTGAAGTAGAAGTAGGTCTTGATGCGGAGGTCGGCGGTGACCTCGACGGCGTCGCTGCAGAAGAAGTCGGCGACGAAGGCGGAGACGTCGGGGATGGAGAGGAGGGCGAGGCGGAGGTCGGGGTTGTGGAGGCGGACGAGGCCGAAGGGAGGGGCGGAGGAGGGGTCGAGGTCGAGGGGGGGGAGGAGGAGGAAGGAGAGTTCGGGGTTGGCGGCGGAGAGGGAAGGGGAGGGGACGGTGGTGATGACGGTGACGGAGAAGGAGTGGGAGTGGTGGGAGAGCAAGTGCTTGCCGAATTCCACCATGGAAACAAGATGGCCTCTGCCAGGAGATGGGTACAGAACAATATTGGGCAGCGTCATGGTCTACTCCACACACAATTGTGAATGTGGTTGCAGATGATGTGGTTTTGGACTGATTTATATATGGAACACTGATACGTAGATATTTTATTACCTGACTGTTTTTGTTTTGGTCGGAATATCCGTCATTGATGATGTCATCATTTGACATATTCGTCAGTACTAGATATGCCAATAGGATGCCCGAAAAGAGAAAATTTGACCAAGTCTTATTTGTATCGGTGGAGCCGAGTAAACAGTTTACTGTACAGTGGCGGTGTGAGTCAAGTTGTCCCTCCGACCCTCTCACATGTGTGTATAACTCACAACCTGATATAGATCTCCTCCATCGTAGACACTCGAGACGTTGCCTGTATCAGCGAAATTTTAATTGCCTATTGTAGCGTAAGGTACCACAAAAGTTCAAGTGGATATATCTATCTTTAATATACTTGAATAATTGTAGAGTATATACATTCTTAACACATTAATGATATTTCACTCCCATTTCATTTACAATATAAGAACGGAGACTGACTCACATATTTTATTTAAGAAAAATCACAAGAAACATTTATGAATTTAAATTTTAAATTTTAGTATTTTGTAATTTTGTTTTTTTTAAATAATTTAAATATGTATGAACCTTCATAATTCTGCCTAATCAACGTAATCCGTTCGATTTCATAAAATAAAATTAATATTCTAAATAAATTTTTTAAGGGAATAAAAGACTTGAAAACAAGTTTGGTGATATAATTTAGTTTTGTTATGAAGATAAATTTAAATAGGTGTGATGATAATAGATGTAACATAAATATCATAAGTCTCATGTAATAATAATGTTGTATATTATAGCTACCATGTCCATACATAATTATTCATATGAATCTCTTAAATTAATTTTGTGAATAATATATTTAAGAGATTTAGGTATCTTAGCTGACTGTCTATTTTCGTATGTGAATTTCTTAAATTTATAACTATATGATGTAAGTATATATATCTTAGCATGACTATTTTTGTCGGAATTATCATCCGTCATTAATAATGTCATCAAGAGAAATATCTATTTTGATGCATCCTTAATACACTACTGGAAATTTGCTTATTCCCGACGAGATATTGCATATATCGCCGGTTAGATTAAACCTTTCCCGGCGAGATGTTGCGCACTATCTCGCCGGGTAAGGTTATGACCTTTATCGGCGAGTTATTCAATATATCGCCGGGTTTGTTTCACCAAATCGGCGAGATATTGTAAATCTCGCCGGGCCGATTACACATGTTAATGGTCGGATGTTGACCACAACGGTCAACATTCGACCGTTGATGGTCAACAAACTCTTTCCCGGCGAAATATATGCAATATCTCGCCGGTTTGGTGTCGTTGACTGTCAACGGTCGGATGTTGACCATCAACGGTCATAACCTTTCCCGGCGAGATATTGTGCAATATCTCGCCGAGAAAAGGTTCTGAAAATTCTATAAAAGGTCCATGCATGACTTAATTTGTCAAAATTTGATTTGTGAAGGATCATTTGGACCTATATTGATAGAGGTGAATATTTGGAGTGCTTACAAAGTCGAAGATTACTAGTCCGATTCTCGAGTTCCCCTCGTTGTCTCTAATCTTATCGTCCTCGTTGGTCGATCTCCAAATTTGCAAGTTAGTTTGGGTTTTCGATTTGGTATGAAATTTTAATTTTGCTATTATATTTCGACATTGCTATGAATTTTTGTGACTTAAGCTATGAATTAGTGAAATATTGGTGAACTAGACTATGAACTAGGGTATGAATTAGTGAAATTTTGGTGAACTATATACTATGAATTATGACCGTGTGGTTCATAATAGTACTTTTGTTTGTGGATATTTACCTTTAATTACGTGTAGTAATACATATGCATATAATAACTATTCAGTATTGTATTGTATGTAGATCTGTCAATTATGGACCGCTGTAGGTCGATGGATATAGAAAATAGAAGGTCGCAAGCGTGTATGGACGGTGTCGAAAATTTCATAAAGTGTATCCAAAAAATGCGTTCCAACACGGTTGCGACCGATATCTATGCCCGTGCAAATCCAGTCACAATATGATTGTCCAACACGAGAATACAATACGTACCCACTTATTGCAATACGGCATGGTTTCGACATGCGACTACTTGAAGCCTCGTCCCGCACCCAAAAACGAATTTGCGTTATGCACTTCACCGTGACCGATCCACACAGTGTATGTCGAAACCATGCCGTATTGCAATAAGTGGGTACGTATTGTATTCTCGTGTTGGACAATCATATTGTGACAGGACTTGCACGGGCATAGATATCGGTCGCAACCGTGTTGGAACACATTTCTTTGGATAAACTTTATGAAAAAAGGTCGCCCTTTAATCGTTCAAGTAAATGTGTTTCCGACTTTGCCGGGTCGAACTCTCGAGGATCAACTTGTGGGTATTTAGGTGATTTAGTAGATTGTTCGGCGTGTTGCAAAAAGTATATAAAATTACTCAATTTTTAGTTGTTGGATTTTCGATTTTAGTGACGACTTGTAATGTAAAACGATCTTCGAACACAAGAATCACACTCACGAGAAATCTTAACACACAACAATCACAAAGTTTTCCTTAAGTAAACTAGCCACCACGGGTGCTAGATCGATGACAATGAAACGAATCAAGCGAATAAGCATGCAAAAGCAATTGTGAGCGATCTAAATCTTAAATGCTTAGCCTCTCGGGTAAGCTTTTCCTAACGTCAACTACCCTCTCGGGATGTTATATTGACGTTAGGAAACATTAAGCACAACTATTTTCGAATCGAAGTGAGAAGCTAGGCCTCTTCACTTTGAGTCTACTTATGGCTCTACTCGACCTTCCTCTCGGACAAGTCTCAAGTTAACTATCATGCATCCAAGTTTTCACACATTCTCACATGCAAACAATTAGGTACACTCAAGTGCAAGACTAAAACTTATATTATCACAAGTTCTCACCCATAATAACACAACTCATCATCAAGCATTCAAATAAGTAGCTCACACACATATGCTCAAACATGAATATTTTACTCAATCTTGAAAAGGTCAATGTTCATACAATGGTCTAGCACCCATGGTTGTAAGTGTTTAGCCTACAACCATGGTGCTAAGAATGAAAAGCAAGGAAACACAAACACAAGAAGCTAAGGAAAAGAGAAAGAGCAAACTATGGCCCATGTTGGGCTTGAGATCTTCTAAGTGTAAACTTGTTGCTCTTCTTGATGATTCTCCTTGCTCCAATGCTTGGTTTTTGTGGAAGTGGAGTGTTGGACTTCTTCAATGGAATAGTGTTCTTGAAAGAGAGTGGTGGCAAGCTAGGGAGAAAGGCTGAAAAGTCTTTGGTCTTGTCTTCAAAAAAGGTGTAGCTAGGTCAACCTAGCTCTTGACTATTTATAAAAACGCAGAAATTGCATGTGTCACGGTCGTCCCATTTGGTGTCACAATCCTGACATTGTTTGAAATTTTCAGTCCCGTTACATCTGTTGTCACGATCGTTGATGCTCTTCATGTTGGCTTGGTCACGATCGTTCCTAAAGGTCCGTGACAGCCCGATTTTGCCTTTGTCACGATGAATCGCCACGATCGTTATGGTGATTGTGACAAAACCCCTGTCGTCCCAACTTGGTGGTGTCACGATCGTGACATCCTCTTTTCATATTTTCCTCGGTTTCTTGAGCCGCAAGCTACCTCATCTTTTTGCTTCGGTTTTGCTCCCAACACCTTCCAAAGTTGTCCCTGCACATAATTCAAGCCCACGGTAGATCTCCGCACTAAATGGCCCTAAATGACCGAAACGAGGGAAAAACGTGCTAAGATGAGGGATATTTTGGCTCGGAAAGGAGCATAAATGTCCCACATCAAACCACCCCACACTTAGCAACTTTTGTCCCGAAAAAGAAAAACAAGCACGGTTTTGCCGAGTTAGGTACCCCGTGACCATCTCACGTGGGGGGAGCTCGGTTTCTCCCGAGGGTTTCAAGTCCAACACCCTCAACTGAAATCACTAAAAGAAAACACAATTAACGAAAGTGTTGACAACTTGCTTGATTCCTAGGTTCACTCGAGCACTTACAATGGCAAATAGTCTTAGAACAACCAACATGGGAACACAATTGTACATGACAAGGCGTATAAGCTAGTGAAGGCATATGATAAACAAGACACGGGAAATGCATGTTTACTAATTTTGAACCAATCATTTATTCATATATCACGCATCATAGCACTTCTTGCATCACTTCAAATCTCTTTCCCTTCATGCGTTGGTGTTCATAGGGTAGTGACTAAACCGGATCCCCTTGATCACATGATTGGAGACATGAGGACTTAAGACCAATTGCATAGGGCTTTTATGGCTTGTAGTGTAGGCTTAGGCTCGGGTGGTAAGTTTAGAAGATCAAAACGGTGTATCTTGTGGTGCACTACCACAAAGTTGCCTCGTTCCTCACTAATCCCCATTACATCAATTCTCTCCCCGAACTTGTTCTTCTCCAAAGATGTCCTACCCCTCAACTCACTCTTTTCCTTTCCTTTTTTTATCCGAAATTGTGGCTCCGATTTGTAAAAATGTCTAACACTTGCAAATTTTACTTTTAAAACCCGAAATGCTCATTTTTTATTTAACGATCAAGATTGTTCGGACTTGGGCTTTTATTCTCAACTTCACTCTTTTTTCTTTTCTTTTTTCATTTCCTTTTTCACTTTTTTTTCTTTTTTCTTCTTTTGCCCAAATCCAAAGATCACCATTGCAAGCATTTCCAAATCAAGTTTTTAATAAAACATTTTTCTCAAACCATTGTGGTTCGACAAATCATTGTTCAAAGCCACTTTTTCCCCAATCCTAGTTATGCACTTCTATTCCTATACATTGATCTACTCTACCATGTACATGTTCCCACGCTCAACGATAAAACTAAGCAAGTAAGTGCACGGGTTCAAGTATCTTAGGATATAGAAATAGTAGTGGCACATAGTCTTGTATTGTAGGGTCTTAAGACAAAAGTTTTTTGGTTCTAAAGGGTAACGAGGATAAAGTGTCGGGGTAGCTTTTTAGGCTCAAACGGTCCAATGAAGGCCTACAATCTCCTCCCCACAGTCTCTAACCCTTGGTCCGAAACCGAGTGTGGTCGAGTTGCTAGTTCTAAACACGACACACGAGTGGGGATGCAAGAAATGTTACAATTGTGCAATGAAATTTAATCGAGGTTCAAAGGTAAAATGCATTTCTCATGTGAAGAATCTCATATAAACTCATCCAATCCTATATACCTATCATGCACAATCATAATTCTCAAGTTAGGAGTAAGGTCCTCATTGGTATTCTTTCCAAATGGCTCAAAAACGCAATTCCTCAAAAGCAAATGATCAACAAAAACAATAAAAAATTTAACGTTCACAAGTAATCAAAACAACATCATCACCAAGAAATCCACCAAAACGGTGTCTAAATAACGATAGTATCAGGGAGTCAACTCCAAAAGGGCTCCCAAACCAAACATCATCCAAGTAAAAGTTTAACCAAAACAATATATTAAAAGTATCTCAACTAAAACCACAAGTAAGCAAAGCAAGGACAAGTTGTACCTCTCAATCATCATTGTCGAGAATGAAGTAAGCATTTGGGTCGTCCTCCTCGCCCTCGGGGTTAGCCTCACTACCTTGCTCATGAGGAGCATAGCTGCCTTGCGGGTCGAAATAGGCTTGACCTCCCGGCATTTGGTAGGCCCTCCGCATATACCCAAGCATCTCTCCAATGTCCCGTGCCATCCCGTCACATCGCGCCGTGGTCTCCTTGTGGTAGTCTTCTTGTGTCTTCACAACAGCATCAATGCGGGTGTGCACTCTCTTGAATTGCTCGAGCAACTCTTGATATTGCTCGAGAGTAAGAGAACCCGCGCCTCCAGCTTGGCTACTGCTTCCTTCCCCGGTTGGTTCAGAGACTACCGGCGGTGTTGGTCTTCCATCCAACTGCTTCCCAGCTATGATCTTCTCCAGAATTTTCTTCAACCTCGGCAAACACACCAAGTCCACCGTAGCATCCATGGACCCCTCCAACATAAACTGTCTGACTTCGCTCTTTACCCAAATCCTCGGGCCATCGTCAAATGCGTTGATCGGCATCTTGAAGACAATCCGTGACACAATGCAGCCACAATAGAGATCGGCTACAGAGGGCGCATTCAAGAAGGACCGAAGCTGATCCCAGATAATGTCCTCCCATGGTGCCCTCAAATTTCGCTTGTAGGCCGTAAGCACTCATATCTCCTTCATGTTCACATCATATTGTGTGTTTTTCCTTCCAAACAATGTTCCCGCTAGGAACTTCTGCAAGTAAATGAGCTCGACCTCGCATTCTGGAATTTTGTGTGCCTTGTTTAGGGTTCGATAACCCACTTGGCCAGTCAACTCATTCCACAAATTAGTATTGTCCTTGAGGTCCCACTGCTCGGTGTTCTTTTCAGTGAACCCGAATATGTGTGTCAAATTATTCAGAGTAATGGCAAAATTCCGGCCACACAATCTGAACCGGAGCCGGGTCATGTCACTAGCGAGCATGTGGAGAGTTGCTAGGAACTCTAGTGTCAATGACTTATAAACAGGGGGCTGCCATTGAAGCATGCCCGACCAACCTAGAGTGGCCGATTTTCTCTCCAATTTTCTCCAAATTTTCAGATCGGAGCAGAGTTGTTGATCGAAATACCTGTTCTTTTTCATCGGGAGATCCTTGAACGCCTCAAACCGCTCCTGTTGCTTGGCGATAGTGAAGATGTGCCACGGCACGTTTGGCACCCCTACCTCGTGATCTGGAGGCACTGCTCGGAGAGGAGGAAGTCGCACAATCACCTACTGTGGTGGTGGATTCGTCGGGTCACGATGTTCCGAACCCGAGCCCTAGGGCTCTTTGCTCTTCTTCTGCCTTTTCGGATTTGGGGCCATGGGGAATGAAGGATAAATCGGATATTGAGTTGGGAGTAGATGTGGGAGGTGTGTATGTGGATGAGAGGAGGTTTTGTGGTCGGCAATGGTGATTTCCGGCGAGAGAGGTCGAGAGAGAAGAGGGGTTTTAGGTTATTTTCGCGTGAGGAAGAGAAGAAATGTGATTTTTTTTCTTTTAATTACAGGTGTGACGATTGTGACAGGCTGCGCACCACGATCGTGACGCCATCTTTGCGTCTTCTGGATAAGGCTGTCACGAAGCCGTCACGATCGTGGCAGGTCCGTGACAGCTCAAATTTGCCTTAGTCACGCTGTTTCGTCACGATCGTTGTGGAGATCGTGACACTTGCTCTGTCTCGTCCAATTCGTCTTTGTCACGATCGTGTCGATCTTTGTGACGATTGTGTCGATCTTTGTGACGATCGTGACAAGTGCTCTGTCACGATCGTTGTGCCTGTTGTGACTATCGTTGCACTTGACCTATTTTTCCTTGTCACGAAGCTGTCACGATCGTGGCAGGTCAGTGACAGCTCAATTTGGCCCTTGTCACGCTGTTTCGTCACGATCGTGTCGATCTTTGTGACGATCGTTGCACTTGACCTGGTTTTCCCTTGTCACGATCGTGGCAGGTTCGTGACAGCTCAATTTGGCTCTTGTCACGCCGTTTTGTCACGATCATTGTGGAGATCGTGACACTTGCCCTGTCTTGGAGAATTGTAGGTGTCACGATCGTTGCACCATCTGCGACGATCATGACATGCCCCTTTTTTTTTTTCAGTTTTCGATCTCCTTCCTTTGTGTTCAACTCTTTGTTACACGTTGCATTCAATTCTTTCTCTTCCTGCACATAGCTTGAATAATCATAAAAAACAAACTCGAGTGTGAATCACACACCACACTTAATTTCACACCCCGAACTCAATTTGATAAAACTTTGATTGTGGTGTGTTTTTACACACCACACTTGAAGCCCTTGTGAGGTATTACGCCATCATGACTCTAACATAGCCCTAATGCACTTTGGGCTCATCGTACCATAAAAGTATACAAAACCATGCAAGTCCTCTTTCTATTCATGCACTAACCCAATCAAGAGGACCTTTCATGTAAAAATACGAGGGTGATCAAACCTTCTCGAATGTCGTGCGGTCCAAGTTAACTTCGCGACTTGTGTGTGTATGGTATAGGTAGTGACGCCTTTCGCTTTGTGCTTCCCCTTTTAGTTGGCGACATGATCCACCTTCACCTACAACGGCACAACTTGTCAAATCATTAAGAGGTACAAACATGAAGAAAAATCTAACCTACAAATTCATGGATTCACAAAGAAGGTTTGAAGTTGGGGTGCCTCCCAATAGCGATTTTGTTTAACGTCGTTAGCTCGACGGGACGGCTAGCAATTCATTCAATCTCCTCGAGATCAACTATAACTAGCATAATTGTTTTAATTTCCCTTTCCGTTGCTACCACACCGCCTTTTCTATGCCATTTTTCGCTTTCGACGTCATGAATGTCCACCTCTCCATCACTTCTGAGGTAAGTCTTTACCAATTGTCCATTTACCGTAAAGGTAGACTTGTCTTGCATGTTTTGAAGCTCCACTGCACCACTTGGAAAACATGTTACAATTCTAAATGACCCCGACCATCTCGACTTGAGCTTGTCGGGGTGAATATGCAAGCGAGCATTGTAAAGTAACACTAACGATCCGGGTTCTAGAGTCCTTTTAACAAGATGTTTGTCATGTCACGCTTTAGTCTTTTCCTTATAAATGGTATTATTTTCGTAAGACTCCCTCCTCCATTCTTGGAGTTCCTCGAGTTGCAATAGTCTCTTGGATCCCGCCAATTCGAGATCCAAGTTGCAACGAGTGATTGCCCAATATGCCTTGTGCTCTATTTCAAGAGGGAGGTGGCATGCTTTACCGAAAACTATGCGATAAGGTGACATGTTAAGCGGCGTTTTGTAAGCGGTCCTATAGGCCCATAATGCCTCATCGAGTCTGAAGGACCAATCCTTGCGAGCGGGGCTAACGGTTTTTTCGAGAATTCTCTTGATTTCCCTATTCGCAACCTTGGCTTGACCGTTAGTTTGAGGGTGATAAGCCACAGACATCTTGTGCTTAACCCCAAACTTCTTTGTGAGTGCCTTGAAGAGCTTGTTTCTAAAGTGCGAGCCTCTATTACTAATGATAGCTCTAGGTGTACCATACCGATATATGCTATTTCGCTTAACGAATCTTATCACGGTTTTCGCGTCATCGGCAATGCATGCCTCCGCTTCCACCCACTTTGAAACATAGTCTACAGCCACTATAATATATAATTTTCCGAAAGATGAGACAAATAGCCTCATGAAGTCCAAGCACCACACATCAAACAATTTTACTTCAATGATATTTATGCGGGGCATCTCATGACGACGGGAAATCCTTCCCGCCCTTTGGCATTTGTCACAACTTTTGGCAAAAGTATACACATTTTTGAAAATTGAAGGCCAATAGAATTCGGATTGTAAAATTTTAAAAGCGGTTCTCTCACCCGAGTAGTGACCACCATACGGAGAATCATGACATGAAGTTAAAATAGATTGTACCTCTTCTTCCGGGATGCATCGTCAGAAGATTTGATCTACCCATTGCTTGAAGAGATAGGGCTCGTCCCAATAATAATCTTTGCACTCGTGCAAAAATCTCTTCTTTTGACTTGAGCTCATCCGGAGGTATAAACCCACCAAATAGGTAATTAGCTATATCCGCGTACCATGGCTGGCTCACCGACACCACAAATAGTTGCTCATCCGGGAATGCTTCTCGAATACAACATCTTTCCTTCTCGCTCGGTTGTTCGAGCCTTGAGAGGTGATCAGCTACTTGGTTCTTCCTTCCTTGCCTATCCACGATTTTTACTTGAAATTCTTGCAAGAGTAGGACCCAACGAATAAGCCTTGCCTTAGACTCATTTTTGGCGAGAAGGTACTTGATTGCCGAATGATCCGTGTGGACTCTCGTCTTTACCCCGATGAGATAGGGGCAGAATTTCTCGCATGCATAGACGACGGCTAATAGCTCTCTTTCCGTCACCGTGTCATTGAGTTGTACTTCCGAGAGTGTTTTGCTTGCATAGTACACGACCCGAAATATATTATCATGCATTTGTCCGAGCACGGCTCCAAGTGCAAGATCACTTGCATCACACATCACTTCGAAGGGGTGTGTCCAATCGGGAGACATCACTATAGGCGCGGAAACCAACATCTCCTTCAATCTTGTATAAGCTTCCATGCACTTGTCATCGAATATGAACTTTGCTCCTTTCTCCAATAGTCCACTTAGTGGCTTGGCCATTGTGGAGAAATCTTTTATGAACCGCCTATAAAAGCCCGCGTGCCCTAAAAAGCTTTGAATTTGCTTAACCGAACTCGGTGGAGGTAGCTTCTCAATTGTCTCAACCTTGGCTCTATCGACTTCGATCCCCTTCTCGAATATCTTGTGGCCGAGCACGATTCCTTCTTCCACCATGAAATGGCATTTTTCCCAATTTAGCACAAGGTCTGTCTCTTCACATCTAGCCAAGACTTTTCCCAAATTACTGAGGCAATGGTCGAAAGACTTCCCAAACACCGAGAAATCATCCATAAATATTTCAAGGAAGTCTTCCGTCATGTCATGGAATATCGCCATCATACATCTCTGAAAAGTTGCAGGAGCGTTACACAATCCGAATGACATTCTTTTGAAAGCAAAAGGGTCAAATGGACAAGTGAATTTAGTCTTGTCTTGGTCGCAAGGTGTAATGCATATCTGATTGTAACCGCTGTACCCGTCGAGGAAACAATAATATTGATTTCCCACAAGGCGATCTAGCATTTGGTCTATGAAAGGAAGCGGGAAATGATCTTTTCTAGTTGCCTCATTCGATTTGCGGTAATCCATACAAATCCTCCACCCCACAACTGTCCTTGAGGGTAAAAGCTTGCCTTTAGCATTGGGAACAATCGTGATCCCACCCTTCTTAGGCACACATTGCACGGGGCTCACCCAAGAGCTATCCGATATTAGGAATATGATTCCCGCATCGAGCCACTTGATGAGTTCCTTCTTTACAACCTCTTTCATTGCCGGGTTTAGTCTCCTTTGATGCTCGATGGACCCTTTCCTTTCATCTTCAAGCACAATCTTATGCTGACAAGTTGAAGGACTAATTCCCTTGATATCCGCTATGCTCCAACCAAGAGCTTTCTTGTGTGCCTTGAGAATTTGCACCAATCTTTCTTCTTGCGTCGTACTCAAGGATGAGGAGACAATTGCCGGAAGAGAGTTATTTGAGTCTAAGAACACATACTTGAGATGCTTAGGAAGTGCCTTTAGTTCGAGCTCGGGGGCCTCAATAATAGATGGTTTCCTCATTGGCGTAGTTCTAGCTTCATCATACAAGATATCAATTTGTAGGCATTCCACCCTTTCTAGGATGGTAGGTTCCCGCAAGAGTCTTGTCTCCATCTTGCTTCCCTTTTCCACAACTATGATATTGATATCATTATCATCTTTCATTACCATTGCTTCAAGATGAACCTTTACCGCCTCCTCGACTATATCCACCACCGAGCATGTAGGTAGATCCGCATTAGGGTTCTTCATTCACTTGAAAATGTTGAAATAAATGATCTCGCTACCAACTGTCATCTCTAGTATTCCCGCCTTGACATGGATAACGGTGTCTGCTGTTGTAAGGAATGGTCTACCGAGCAATAATGGAACATCGCTATCGGTGGGAAAGTCAAGAACTACGAAGTCGGCCAGAAAGATGAATTTTCCGGCTCGAACTAGAACATCTTCAAGGACTCCTTCCGGATTCACCGTGGATCTATCCGCTAGGTGAAGAATAACGGATGTTTTTTTCATGTTTCCAATCTTCATCTTGTTGTAGAGAGACAATGACATTAGGTTGATACCTGCACCAAGATCGCAAAGAGACATCAAGCCTTGATAATTGCCAATTGCTACCGGGATAGTGAAGCTACCCGGGTCTTTAGCCTTTGGGGGGAGCTTGTTTTGCACAATTGCGCTACACTCTTCACTAAGCTTGATCTCTGAACATTCTTGTAGGCGCTCTCTCTTAGCAAGGATTTCCTTAAAAAAATCTATGGTACTTTGGCATCTCCCCGAATGCTTCTATGAGTGAAATATTGATTGTGACTTGACGGAAAACATCGAGGCACCGACCAAATTGTTCATCATCTATCTTGCTCTTACTTGGCTTTAGCGGATATGGGAGTCGTTGATGAGGCGGAACATAAGCCTCTACGGGCGTGTTTGCCTCTATTTCCCTTGCCTTGACCGGAATTTTTGCAACTTCCGGCAATTCATCTTCACCCTCCACAAGGTCTTCGTCCTTTTGGGGCTCTTCGCTTTCTTCTTCTTGCACCACCCCCGAACTTGACCCTTGAGGATCCGGGAGCAATTTTCCACTCCGAAGTGTGATAACCTTGACATTCTTCCCATGAGGTTGTGGTCTCTCTGTGTCGCTTGGCAAGCCCCCCACTTGCCTAGACGCATGGGTTTGAGCTACTTGGGTTTCCAGATTGCGAACGGTTGTCACTACACTTGTAATATCTTGTCGGAAAAGGCTATTTGCTTCCTCTTGCTTCTTCATGAACTCAATGAGCAAGTCCTTGACTCCTCCTTCACCGACACCATGACCCGATGATGAGGCTTGGTGTTGGTAAGCTCCATTCCCGTAATTCGTAGCCCGACTTCCGTCATAGGCATAATTTCGGTTCCCATTGTTTCGTTGATTGTTCCCATAGCCTCTGGAGTTGTTGTTGTATTGTCGGTCATTGTTAAAGCTACGATCGTTATTGTAATTGCGATCATTGTTGTTGTAGCCACGGTCGTTGTTGCTATACCGGTTTCTATAGGCGCTTCGCCCTTGATTTCCATTATTGTAGCCATTTCCCGAATTTCCATAGTAACTTCGATCTTGTCTTCGTAGTCCACCTTGATGCGTTGTCACTTGATTGAATTGTTGATTCTTCAAGATTTTTTCATTGACATAAGCCACGCCTTGAGTATTGAGCCCATATTGCTTGTATCCATGGCTCGGGTCTCCACATATATCGCATCCTCCTTCTTGCCGTGTTGCCTCTTCCTCCCTTGGTAAGGGATTTACACTTCCGCTCCCCTTTATGTACTCGAACATTTCACCCAACTTGCTTGAGATTTCCGTCATAGCTTGGTTCTCCCTTACCGCGGCCACTTGTTGGTGAGCGGGTTCTCTTGGGAATTCCCATTAGAAGTAATTATTCGCTCATCTCTCTATTGCCTCATAAGCTTCGGTGGGGTTTAGATCTAATAAAGCTCCACATCCGTCTGCACTGAGAGCCATTTGAGCGGTCGGATTCACGTTTCGAAAGAAGATTTCATTCAACCCCCGGTCGAATATTTCATGATCCGGACATTTCTTCAATAGTAGTTTGAACCTTTCCCAAGCTTTGTGCAACGTTTCTTGATCCATTTTCCTAAAAGAGAAAAGCTCGTATCTAAGATCCGCGGTCCTCTGCCTCGGGAGGAATCGAGTGTGGAATGCTTCCTTCAATCACTCCCAATTATCAGCTTCAATGTTTGTGAGATTTAAGTACCAATCAAGCGCTCGCCCTGCTAGAGAGAATCGGAAGAGGCGACTGCTCAATAGTTCGATAGGGATGTTGCCTCCCATCGAATCACAAATCCCAGTAAAGTTTTGCAAATGGACGTGAGGTTGATCACCGCTGAGGCCATTAAACTGTGGGATTGTGGCCAAGAGGCTCAGCATAATCGGTTTGACTTCAAAAGCCATTCGAGGGTATTGGAATTGCACCATTCGAGGCCCTTGGGGGACGTTGAAATTCCTTGGTGCTTGATCCCTTGGCGCTTGATCCCCTCCTTGAGGTGGTGGGCGAAAGTGTTGTCTCGGTACTTGCTCCCCACCTTGAGGAGGGTTAAGGTACCCATGTTATCCGATTCCTCCTCTCGCTTCGCTCAAGTTAGGGTTTGCATTCTCCCTCGGAATTTCTCTTAGAGGATTGTCATAGACTACCCTTCGGTCCGGATCAATATCAAGGTTCAACTCGGGTGTTCCTTCATCTTCACCGATAATAACTGTGCTGTGATGCTACATTTGCCTTCTCCTTGAATTGTTGTTCCTACAAGTAGCTTCAATTTCACGATCGAGTGCAAATTGGGGCGGTCCGGACGAACGGGTCATGCACTAATCGCTACCTGTGAGAACCAACAAAGTTAAGTCCATTTATCTACGAATGTTAGTAGAAAGAAAAAGAAAATAACACACAAAAACTAATTACTATTTTAACACTCAAACACCGTCGATCCCCGGCAACGGCGCCATCTTGAAAGGCGAAAAAAGGTCGCCCTTTAATCGTTCAGGTAAATGTGTTTCTGCTTTGCCGGGTCAAACTCTCGAGGATCGACTTTTGGGTATTTAGGTGATTTAGTAGATAGTTCGGTGTGTTGCAAAAAGTATTTAAAATTACTCAATTTTTAGCTGTTGGATTTTCGATTTTAGTGACGACTTGTAATGTAAAAAGATCTTCGAACACAATAATCACACTCACGAGAAATCTTAACACACAACAATCACAAAGTTTTCCTTAATTAAACTAGCCACCACGGGTGCTAGACCGATGACAATGAAACGAATCAAGCGAATAAGCATGCAAAAGCAATTGTGAGCGATCGTCCCATTCGGTGTCACGATCGTCCCATTCGGTGTCACGATCCTGACATTGTTTGAAATATTCAGTCTCATTGCATGTGTTGTCACGATCATTGCCGCTCTTCATGTTGGCTTGGTCACGATCGTTCCTAAAGTCGTCACGATCGTCATTGTTCGCGTTGGCCTTGTCATGATCTTCCTAAAGGTGTCACGATCGTGACTTAAGCTCTTGTCTTCTTCTTGTCACGAAGCTGTCACGATCGTGGCAGGTCCGTGACAGCCCGATTTTGCCTTTGTCACGATGAATCGCCACGATCGTTATGGTGATTGTGACAAAACCCCTGTCGTCCCAACTTGGTGGTGTCACGATCGTGACATCCTCTTTTCATATTTTCCTCGGTTTCTTGAGCCGCAAGCTACCTCATCTTTTTGCTTCGGTTTTGCTCCCAACACCTTCCAAAGTTGTCCCTGCACATAATTCAAGCCCACGGTAGATCTCCGCACTAAATGGCCCTAAAATGACAGAAACGAGGGAAATACGTGCTAAGATGAGGGATATTTGGGCTCGGAAAGGAGCATAAATGTTCCCCATCAGTCAACATCCGACCGTTGATAGTCAAAGACTCTAAACCGGCGAGTTATTGCATATATTTCGTCGGGAAAGAGTTTGTTGACCATCAACGGTCAGATGTTGACCGTGGACATGCGTAATCGGCCCGACGAGATTTACAATATCTCGCCGGTTTGGTGAAACAAACCCGGCGATATATTGAATAACTCACCGATAAAGGTCATAACCTTACCTGGTGAGATAGTGCGCAACATCTCGCTGGGAAAGGTTATGACCGTTGTGGTCAACAACCGACAATTGACTGGTGAAACCAACCCGGCGAGATATTGCATATATCGCCGGTTAGGTTCAACCAACCCGGCGAGATTATGAATATCTCGCCGAGAAAGGTTTAACCTATCCGGCGATATATGCAATATCTCGCCGGGTAGGTTAAACAACCCGGCGAGATATAAGTCATCAACCCGGCAAGATATTGAAATATTTCGCGGGGAATAAGCAATTTTCCAGTAGTTATATATAGATATGTTAAACGATTATCTACTCTATACTTTCTTAAATAAAACATTAATGATATTTCTGAACATGCCATTTACGGTATATAATGGAGACCGATTCACATGTATTATTTGCAATTCTGAACATATTTACAAAAGATATTTCTGTATACATTAATGATATTTCTGTATACATTAATGATATTTCTGTATACGTATTATTTACAAAAGAACCATTCGAATTCCTACATATAGATTGGCAAAGCTTTGTCATGAGTTTCAATATTGAACAACAGCACATAAGATATGACCAATAAATAATTAAGGAATAAACTATTAATTTAAAATAAAATTTTATTCCAGATTCTAAAAAATTCATGGGCCAATATAATAGAATTTGAATCTATTAAAATACGACTCAGCTACGTTTATATATGAGTAGAATTTTAATAGACGTATATATATATGCCCGACAATTTTTGATCCAAACGTCATTAAAATACGACTCAGATACGTTTATATATGTATAAATCATTAAAATACAAATATAATATATACAAATAATAACTGTAAATATTATTAATATAAAAACATAAAATTTACAATGAAAGCACGGCTGGTGTGTATGTACCCTTCGCCTGAAAAGCGATAGAGTTTCGTCTCCGGGTGACTCTCGCGACGACGACCATTTTTGGTGCTCTAAGGGAGAGTGTCCACCATTACCACCATGGAAGAAGAAGAGGCAAGATGCTACTTGGAGAAGCTAGATTGTAGGGTTTTGAGCTTCCTAACACCCATTTCTTTGGGTTTGAGTTTGTAATTTTTTTTCTTATCTTAAATCTAGTTGTTTCTTGTAGATAAATGTTTGAACATCATGATTTGGGGCTAAAAACCCTAGGTCATGGGAGCTAAGCCTTAATTTTGACTTAAACTTAGATATTTATAGTTAATTAATTAATTGTTGCATGATTAAATTGTGTTATACTTTGCTATGCATGCTTGAATATGAATATTGTGATTATTAGTGAGAGATTGTGATTACTTGCATGATTATTCTCATTTTAGCTCATAAACTTGTCTGAGAGGAAGGTTTGTGAGCAGATATAGGTAGAATCGATGGTCCGGCTCGTAGAGAACCTTCCCTTGGACCAAAGATTGTTGGACATTCAAGTCGTCGAGGAGTTAGTAGTAACATCCCGAGAGGATCGCTAACTCCGACAGGTTTCCTTCACTAATGTCGAAAGACAGTAACGGTATTTGAACATAGGTCCAATTTGCATGTGGTAACTTGATTAATTGATTGTGAGTTGATGAGTGAATGTCTTGTAATTGAACGAGTATTGATATGTGTGCATCTTCGTTTGAAATCTACTTTGTGCTTCATGTTGTATGCTAACCTCGATCACTTAACATATAATATTTTATCATAATTTTGACTCCGAGAGGAGCTTGCTTTGGTTGACATAAGTAGATTCGAGAGATTGGCTCATAGAGCATCTTCCCTTGGAAAAAAGATTGTTGGACATTCAAGCCGTCGATGAGTTAGTAGTAACATCCCGAGAGGGTCGCTAACTCTGACACGTTGCCTTAACCAATGTCAAGAGACGGTGACAATATTTGAACATATGCCAAATGAAATACATGCTATTACTAATGTCTTTTGATTTCTTGATAGTCTTGATCATGATGTTAGTTCTTTAGGTTCTCGAATTCTTGAATTCCGACTAACCATCTACCATCCGCCCCCATTTACTTTCTCGCATTAGTTGTAGGGTAGTTGTAGTTGTGTGTTTAGTGTCAGCTTCCCCGAGATTTTGGGTCCCTCCGGACCCGGGAAGACTAAAAATAAATGTGGATGGGGGAATAGATGCAGAGAGGGAGAACAAGAGCGTAGGGCTTGTCTGTAGAGAGTCAGAAAGTCAAATTGTGTGAGCTCTTTGTAGACGCTTTTCGGGTCATCTCCATTTCGAAGAGGTGTAGGTCGTAGTGTCATGCATGCTTTATCATGAGAAAAAGAAAAGAACTAGACGGAGGTGGAGTTTTAATTTGACTGCCTTAGGGTGGCGGACCGTGTCCGACAAGGGAAACATATTGGGAACATGTTTGGGGTATTATATACGACTGTAGGCGCATTCTCTTAACTCTCGGATTACGTTTTTCTTTATCTTTTGCATGTCGTTCCTATAATAAAATGACTCACGAATTGGTCAAGTTTGTTTTTGTAGTTACGACGTTTTTGGTGATTAGCTTATTTTTAAGGAACTAGAAAATATGTCATAAAGAATGTCGAAACATCGTATGCGACATCTTGTATGACATTGTTAACGACATCTCGGCAAACATCCTGGTCGACGGAAATCAGGAAAGTCTCTACTTTTCATAAAGTACGACGACAATTAGGACTTGTGAAAGTTTCAGCACGTCTCCGGTTCTGGAAAGAAGAAAGACGGTGATAAAGAGGAAACCCATTAGGGTTAGTACTCATACTCGATTGCTATAAAAGCTTAGGCTACCCCCTTAGTAATCGTGTGGTTCTTTTATTGTTTCCCAGTAATAATTTACAAAGCTCTTAGACGTGAAGGTTTGCAGGCTGAGAGGTTGTAGATTGTGCTGAGGATATTGTGTATCAAATTAACTATTGAGAGTTAGGCGATTGAGGGTTTACTGATCGCGTGAGTTAAGACTGCACGCAACCACAACGTTCAACGACAACTTGAACCAACAGAACAAGGCGATTGCTCGAAGAGTGTAATCAAGACGGTGTCTTGGATTCAGGGGGAGACCCTGAGATAGGTTGTACGTGTAATAGTAGCATAAAGTATAGATCTTGGGATGATCATAGGTACATGTATGTTTTGACGAATTACTGATAGTGAAACATTTCCACTAGGTTGAGAGCCCCCAGACGTAGGTGACGTTGCACCGAACTGGGTAAACAATTTGTTGTGTCGTTGTTTATTACGTTTTGACATTTAATGTCCGGCTTTATCTACGCAAGTTGTCATACACTGTGTTATAACATTATACATAACATTGTGTGTGACATCTTGCACAACTACATGATAAAAATTTCAGTCTTAACAAACAATAGGTAGGATTATGGCGAGGAGACTATTTCACCATATGTAGCTTCAACAGTCTAGCTTGATGTTAGGTTAGCTGTTTTTTGTTAAATAAAATTCGTTTTCTTTCAAAAAACAATAAAAGTACCAATAAAATTATTTATATATATATATATATGTATATATATGTATGTATATATGTATATGTATACATGTATATATATACATGTATATATATACATATATGTATGTATAAAAGCTTAAATATGATTAGACTTGCCTAACCGACCTAATCCGCTCAATTATATAAAATGAAGTCCATGTTCTAAAAATTTCTATCTAATCCGATTGTTAGAACAAAGATCTAAAAGAATAAAAGACTTGAAAACATGGTTGTTGATATAAATCAATTTAAATTAGTATAAGTTATTTTCACTTTATATTTAACTTTAACTTTATTTTTAGCGTGTGCAGTATATTAACTATTTTTTCCTTACTTTACTGCATTTTGTTAGTATTTCCTTACTAGAGAAGATCAAAAAGAAGCGCGATGCCCCAAAAAATGGAATGGCACGGAGAATGCGACAACAGCAATCGACGACCTCTAAGAGCTTCTCTAATAGCTTTTCTAAGAGTTGTGTTAAGGCATCCAGAAGTGCAGCAAGTAATACCCTGTTATCCGGCGGTAACAAAGACCTTACTTTTACCCTTATACGTGGTAATCTCAATTTTCTTTTCTTTTGAGGTTGAGAAAAAGAAATTCGAAAATATATTTGCACGTTGCAAAATATATTTTTAGGCGGCCTAAAAAGTGTCTCATAATAATTAATTTGATTTAATTAATTTAATGACTCTAGTGTACTTTGATCTGTAATGTGCTTTTATTGCTGGAAAATGACAAAAATATCACTCATAAAAACAAAAAAAAAAAAAATCAAACATTGGTATATTGTGAAATAAAAATTGTACCAAAATCTAAAATTAAGTTAAAGGGTATAATTATTTTCTCACAAATCGAATAATAATTATTTAAAATTTAATTTTTTGGAAAATGAGATCTCTCAGTAGTTGCCTCCTCTCCGTCGACGAGCAAGCATGCGACGATGTAGAGGATGGTGTCGGAGGGAGAGAGGCTGTCAGAGCTCACACTCATACACCCTTCTCCTCACACACTCTCTCCCTCTTAAAATCTTCGACAAAACATATATGCAGTTTGAGTAGGTTTTGTTTTTTTAGAGTGCGAGATGAGCAAAAGAAGAACAAGCTTGTTGCTAGGCTGGTTCTAGTTTGTCATTAGCGAGAAAGAGCTCGTCATCAAGAGCGCTAGGCTGGATCTGGTTCGACATCGGTGAGAATAAAAATTTCACCAACAAGAGCTTCTAGGGGTGGAGACATATCGAAAACTGACCCGCCCACAAGGACCCTTCTCCAGCATACCTCAACCATGCGGGTACGAGTGCAGGTCAGCTGAAACCCGTAGACCCACAAATTTATTTGGGACTTCCTCCACCAATCAAATTAAACACAAAAGTTCAAAATTTTAAGACTATATTCTCGAATAGAGCCAACAAAAAGTTAGCAATAATTCAAGCTGTGATGAGTTTCAAATTGAGTTGGGTTTAGGTAAGGTACGGGCAGGTCGGTTAATCTGCGGGTTGGAGAATCGTTAACCACAACCCACCCATTCTTTTATGGGCCAACGAAACCAAACCTACCCATCCGCAAATCAACGATTGGACTCAAATGGGCTACGAGCGGGTCGGGTCCAAGTCAATTTTTGGTCACCCTTAAGAATGTCGATCCAAATGGGTTCGTCGTCAACAAAAATAAGGTCGTCACCGAAAATTCTAGTTTGATTTGGTTAACCTCGAGCTGTATTTCAACGAGCTCTAGAATCTAAAAAACTTTAAATATTAACATATTTTGAGAGAAAAGTGCAAAAAATAATGGTCAAAATATAGTATATGCATGCTAAAAAATAAAGGTAAATAAAGTCAAGTGAAAATTAAACACACACATCTCCTTCCTTTTTTAAGGTAACATAATTATCACATGTCTCGTATAATAAATTAATAATGTTATACAAGTTATAGCTACCATATATACATAAGGGATAATTCCAGGTGTATACCCTTGAATATGTCACATTATCACATGACTACACCTAGAATATTTCGTTTCAGGGTGACTACTCATCAATTTCAGTTCTATCGTTTTTGGTTTTTCCGTTAGTTTTTAACACTTTTAATGTGTGAAAAGACTAAAATATCTTTAAGAGACAAATTGATTTTTTTAAAAATTGAATGAAATGACATTAATGCCCTTAACTATTCGTTTAATTTTCAAAAAATTACCCCTCCTTCCTCTTCCCCTCACTTTTTTTTTCAATCCTGAAGATATGTAAATCCCTCATCAATCCTCATGACCGTTGGATCAGATCTCGTTTCTCGACCCGCCCTGCTCGCCGCTCTGGGCCTTCTGCGACGATGTCGGGATCGGAATGTCCGCGGGAGGCTTCGTTCTCTCCGATTACCCTGGATTGAGTGTGAGCTGTGAGTTTCTTTTTCAGGGATTTTCGAATTTGTTGGTTTTTTGGATTGAATTTTGTGTTAAACCTTTTAATTTTGATTTAGTTCTATCCGAAATTTTGAAAAAATGGGACATTTTTTGTTTTTTCTGATTGATTTGTTTTAGTGCCTTTTATTGGGGTATCTGGATTCGATGCAGCACGTGGTTCTCGGAGGCGAGGGAGCGGAAGGTTGTGAGGCTGTGGAGCTGTTTGGTGGGGGAGTTGTGGGTGGAGGCGATGAGCTTGGAGATGTGGGGCTCAGAGATGGGGTGCTTGGGGGTGGGGATGCGCTCGACGCCGTGGAAGGTGTTGAGGATCCACCAGGCTTGGATGAGGTGGCAGAGGGTGTGGTTGGGGGTAATCTCGGAGTCGGAGATGGAGAGCTTGGTGACCGGGCAGGCGTTGTTGTTGTTGTTGCCGGAGAAGAGCCACTTCTCGATGTTGTGGTGGTCGTAAGTGATGCCGGTGGAGACGATCACTAGGTCCTTCATGATTTTCAGGGAAATGGGACAAATGAAGAAGTGACGAACGTCGATCTCGTCCATGGATATTGCGATTGGAGTTGTAGAAGAAGCAAATTGATTGATCAAAGTGTTGGATGAGAGAGTTGTAAAAGAGAATGGGTGGGTTATGTATGTGATTGGGGCGTTGAATGTGAGAAAGTCAAAAACATTTTGAAAATTTTGAAGGAGGGGTAATATTTTGAAAATTAAATGAATAGTTAAGGACATTTAATGTCATTTCATTCAATTTTTTTTAAAATCAGTTTGTCTTAAGGGTACTTTAGTATTTACGCACGTTAAAAATGTAAAAAACAAACGTAAATGGATGGAAAGATCAAAAGTGATAAAACTGAAATTGATGAGTAGTCGCATTGAGACGAAATATTTTAGGTGTGCTCATGTAATAATGTGACATATTTTGGGGGTATCTACCTGAAATTATCCCTATACATAATAATTCATATGAATCTCTTAGATTAATTTTGTGAATAATTTATTGGGATAATTTATGTTCACTACGGTGAACTATGACACATTTGCATGTCAATACGGTGAACTTATTAACGTGTCACTTCAATATGGGGAACTATTTTTATGTGTCACTGTTTCTAGCAGAGTTCATTTTGATATGAAATGTCCATACTGCCATTGTATTAAAATTTTAAAATAAGTCTAAGAAAATATATTCTAAACTTTTTATTTAAAAAAATTTATGAAATAAATAATTAAAAACTGATTTCAATATTATTAGTTTTCTTGAAAAAAAATTCGAAAAAACATTAAAAATATAAAAAAACAAATTTGAACAACATTTTTATTTTTAATATTTTTTTAAAAAATAAATAATGTTCAAATCAGTTTTTATTATTTATCCCACAAAAAAATATTATTTAAAAAAAAGTTAAAAAAAATATATTTTGATTTTTCGATTTTTTTAAATACATGGGTGTTTTCGATATTTAATAAAATTTGAAAGTTAAATAATACATTTTCAATCTGTTTTAACGGTGTTAGGGTAAAATGACACATAAAAATAATTCTCCGTATTGAAGCGACACATTAATAAGTTAAGCATGTTGAGACAAAAATATGTTATGGTTTACGTAGTGAAAACATGAATTGTCCCTAACTTATTTTTAGCTTTAATTTTGTCACTCCTCTGTTTTAGTGCAAACCGATTTTGAAGCAAAACCACAAACGAACTCGAACCTGTCTATCAAAGAAACCTCACGAATTAACGCTCTCAATGTCTCTTTCTCCTTCAATTCTCTCTCAACTCTCTTCAGGAATCGACAATCGCATGAAATTGGGCCCAAGGTTGATCAACGATGGAAGAGACCTGATTCAAATCCGTCTCATCTCAAGACTTTGAGGTCGTCCACAGAGCAGCATTATCTCCCTTAACGCCGTCGATTTCGAGCTTCTTCTCCGTGCTATCGACGCTGTAACCTTCACAAGGTACACTGTAATTGCTCTGGATTTTCCTGGAATGTGTTTTCCCTTCAAACAAACACAAACCCTTTTCCCATTTCCTTATTTTTTGTTCATTATCAACCCGGATGGATTGAGATTCCCTTTCGCTTTTGTTTATTGTTAGAGAATTCAAATTTAGATTGTAGCTGGTTATTGTTCATAATGTAGAATTTTGGGTTTGAATTTGATTTATTTGTATGTTGCAGCTGGTTGTTGATAATGTTTGAGTTTGGTGTTTTGTATGTGGATTGAATCTATGAAAGTTGGGTTCTTGAACAATTGATTGAGATTGAGCTCGCAGGTGCTATTTGCTATTGCATTTTATTTGGTGGAAAAAGAGGTGAAGATGGGTGTGAAACAAGCTATTAGGAGCCTCGATGCTTTCCCTCGTGCCGAAGAGCACTTGTTGCAGAAGACACAAACTGGGGCATTTGGTATTGTTCATTTTGGCTTTGTTAGTTTTGTGTGAACCCGGAATGCAAAATGAGGATCATGGAAATCATTTATACTGTTAACACTGTGAACGGACCTGATATTTGTCACTTTGTGAGCTCTAACTTCCTGGTCTTCATTTGCACCATTACCGGCTCAAAATGTGCTTTCTGGTCAAATTCCATTGGTATATATGTATCCGTATGTACGTTTCCTTATAACAGTTACTATGATATTAAACTCTTCTTGTGAACCAACTTATTGTAACATTTTTGGAGCTACTCTTCTGCTATTAGAACATGAATACGGGAAACGTATGGACAGTATGGGGGCAATAATACAACCAAACATTCAGCAGGTTAAATAGATGGAATAGTTTGACATGTAGAACTTTCCAAGTATCTGAAATTTAAAGAATATATCCGGGGCCTCATCTCCTCATCTTTTCCATTAGCCAAGGACCTTTAGAAAAAGAGAAGGTTAATGGTTCTCATTTCTGAAACTTGACTATCAGGTTATAGTTTGTATTTTTGCTGATAAAAAATGAGGTTATAGTTTGTATTCTGTATGCTGGGAATGTCCTGCATTTTCTGCTAAATCACACTTCAAATTAAGCAATTATATAGTTTGCACCTATAACTCTGCTGGTAAACTCATTTCCCTGATTGTTTTTCCTGCTTATTTAATTTCTTGGTTGGGGTGCGCTATATTCATATTTGTTTATTTTTCTGTTGTAGTCTCCATAGTTGGTTTAGTTGTAATGGCAACTTTGTTCCTACACGAGCTGAGATACTATCTTTCTACATATACAACCCATCAGGTATGTCTTCTTATGTCTATTTTATTTTATCTCCTTTGTAATTGGACGGTCTGTTAGATCTTTCAGATGCATGTATATCTAAACCTATAGAGACCTTGAAGCCTGCATTCCTTTTGAAACATTGAAGAGGTGAAGCTTGCAAATCTGAGATGTTTAGTTTAGTTTACTGTTGGTTTTCATGTCCAAAAGCTTCGGTTCACTTTCGTAGACGGCGTTAACTGAAATACTTGAAGCCTATGGGCGGTCTAAAATCTAACTGGCACTGAGTATTGAAATCCATTACAAGAAATATTGGAAGTTGTTAGAAGATTAATTAAGAACATCGATTATCATAAATTAGATTAGTCAACTATCGAGCCTATAACTAAAGCCAGATTATCACAAAAAGTCAAGTGCTTGAACTTGTGGCCTGGTGGCCAGGGTTCAAGTCATGGCAGCGTATAAATCATAACCTTAAAAATACTATCAAGCCTTAAATAGGTTATCTTATGGACTTTGATGATACATCATCAGTGTTAATATTGGCCAGTTTAGACATGCCTTCCAAACATTATGAGTTTCATTGAGTGAGTTGTGCTTGATGTTGGCCCATTGACCCATGTAACCTTAACTCTCAAGTCACACCTCCACAACTGAGTTATGATGTCCAATAATCACGGAAACACGGATGTACAATGTATGACTGTAGGTTTATAGGCCCAAGAATAAAATCTAGAAACAGCAATTTTTACTCTTTAGCAAATCTGGATATTTCTCACCAACCTTGCTTATTGTAAATACGCAAAAAAATTTGATGGTTATCTAAGTGATACTATATGATCTTCTGCTAGTTGAATGAGCTCACATTTTAATCGCCTGTCTCTGAAATGTGGTTGGCAGATGTCTGTTGATTTGAAACGAGGAGAAACTTTACCAATTCACATAAATATGACATTTCCTTCTTTGCCTTGTGATGGTTAGCAGTCTTTTTTCCTACAATTTTACTTGTGGATGGGACTGAATATGTGAACTACTCCTGGATGTACACTTTCGAAATCTTAATACTTTCTTTTTGTCGTTGATTCTTATTCCAGTCTTAAGTGTGGATGCAATTGATATGTCAGGGAAACACGAAGTTGATCTTAGTACAAATATGTGGAAAGTAAGGATGTTTCATTTTTGAAACAAGTTGCAAATTATCTTACATAAGAATAATGGAACAGTAAGTTTGCTAACCGTATTGGGTTTTCTGCAGCTTCGGATGAGCAGTGCTGGACATATCATTGGGACTGAATATGTGACAGACCTCGTTGAAAAGGGACATGACGATCACAAGCCTGGTATTATTTTTAGTCTATTGTTCTTTTTCCCCTTGTACACATAAATTATCATGTTCTGATCTTGTTAAACTTAAACCAATCCAAAATAATTGTTCTTTTTTTCTCATTATAAATTAATATGGTATACTATCTTCTGTATCAAAATGATTTTTCTCATAAAGAATTTAATCAGGTGATGCTAAAGAACATAATGTGGAAGGCTTTGATCAAGCTGCCGATGCTCTGATAAAGAGGGTGAAGCAAGCGCTTGCTAGTAAAGAAGGCTGCCGGGTATTTTGTCTTTACGATTCCCTTCCCGATATTGATTGTTATGAATTCACGGACCAGCCCGTTAGTTTATGCTAAAAGTAACTATATAATGTGTTACCACTTGTTGCAGGTATTTGGGGTTCTAGATGTCCAAAGAGTTGCCGGAAATTTCCATATTTCAGTTCATGGGTTAAACGTATTTGTTGCTCAAATGGTCAGTAACTTTTCCTCTTTCATGGTTCAATATTTCATGCGAGCTTTCACCTGCCAATGAAGTGACTCAGTCTATGTTAAAATGGTTAACTTTGTTATCAATCTGCACTGCAATGACTTGACTTACAATGTGATGATAAAATTAATTACAATGACATAAGTTAAAAATCTCTCTACCAATGTCTTTTTTTTTTTTTTTCTTGAAGTGGCTTGATTGACACTTGTAAGAAGTTCTGCAGCCCACATGTTTGACTCGTTCTTTTGCTCTAGACACATTACATTCCCAAATTTATACAGATTTTTGAAGGATCCACGCATGTCAACGTGAGCCACTCTATTCACGATCTGTCATTTGGGCCAAAATATCCTGGAATCCATAACCCTCTTGATGGAACAGATAGGGTTCTGCATAATACAAGTGGAGTATTCAAATATTACATAAAGGTTTGTAATAGATTTGTCTTGGTCAACTAATTATAAACTTGCTGTTTTCGACTCTTAAGTCCTAACCTTGCATGGAGTGCTTTGACATATGTAACGGACATAACTATTGGTGACTGGCTGACTTGCTGCTCCAGGCTGAAGCCTATGGATCAATTTAGGGTTCTTGTTTTGCCGGTCATGTCTGCTTTGCAACTCCTGATATTCAGATTTTCCTTATGTTGTGCTGCAGATTGTTCCTACTGAATATAAGTATTTATCTAAAGAAGAAGTTTTACCTACGAATCAATTTTCTGTAACTGAGTACTTTTCGCACATGAACGAGTTTGATAGGCAGTGGCCGGGTTAGTTGGCGATCACTCATCCCTGTTCTCCTATTCGCGTTAAATTTTCGTCTGTGCTCATCATGCTTTGTTTGTTCCTTTTATTGTGCAGCTGTTTACTTCTTGTATGATTTATCGCCAATTACTGTAACAATTAAAGAGGAACGCCGTAGTTTTCTACATTTCATCACTCGACTTTGTGCAGTATTGGGTGGCACATTTGCTCTTACAGGTCTGTCTCCTGTTCCCTTCCTTTTCAATTCTATGCTTTGGACTTGTAAAGATTGATGATGATCCTGAATGGAAAAGAAAATAATTTCCTGCTATAGTCTTAACACATAATTGGTTCGTTGTACTGACAGGTCAGATTCCCGTTCTCTTCCCGTTCAATTCCATACTTTGGACTCTCCAAGACAATGTGTTATACTAAAATTCAACCTAAAGCTGCAATTTGCAAAGAAATATTCATCATCATTCTATTATAGTTTGCTGATTGAATAAATAATTGCCTGTTATAGTCTTAATACAAATTTGTTCTTGATAAGACATATTTTTGAAGTCTTGGCTGTAACGTTACTTTGACATTTAAATACGCTGTGTTTTCTCTTATATGCTTATGAAGTTTCTTTTACCGTTGTGCGATCAGGAATGCTGGACCGTTGGGTGTACAGGTTTCTTGAATCTCTGACCAAGACAAAGAAGAGAAGCGTGATTCGAAGAAGTTGATGTCTCCTTAATGAAATCGAACGAACTCGGCCAGAAAGCAATACTCCAGTGGCAGCATATATAGGATCCCAGATTTGGAAAAGCAGGGCAAGAACCACGCTTCTTTCATTTCCTCTAACTGTCTTTCGGAGTCATGATTTCATGTTAGCCTATTTGTATTCATTCTTATTGTTTTGATCTCCGAAATCTCAATAGCATATCATTGTTGATGAAATCTAATCTTCACTCTGATTATAGTTTGGTCAGACTTGTACTACTGATGTAAGTTCAAAGATAATATTTATGTCGGGCTTAGTCGGTCTTGTGACTAATTTATATCGAGTCGTGTTAGAAACTGAAATTATAATTGGCTTATATCGATTATCAGTTCGGCGTTGATCCTCCTTGCAGCCTTTTATTTGTGGCCGGAGGAAAACATGATTTTGGTTCAGTTTATGTCCAATCATTTCAATAAATGGCGCCAGATTATCATAAATGGCACTTTACTTGCACAACAAGAAACTAGAGCCAATAATGGTACATTGCTGGTAGATCATATCATGCATATGATTGTCCCAACCTTTTGCATTGAACGTTCCTAATTCTTAGCCTCCCCGCCTCGGCAAACAGCGGTGAGACAAACCTAGAAACAAATTTATTAAAAAACCTAGACAAACCTATTTTTCAATCCGTTTAATTAAAACATTTTTGGCCAACTCATGGACTACGGTGTGTTACAAACCCTAGAAACAAATTTAATTAAAACATTATACCCTAGCCTATTGAGGTATAAAATTTTATATTAAATAAAAGTTATATTTTAATTTAAATTCTTACCCTGTGTTATAATTTATAGGGAAAATTGCAAAAAATCTCATTATAAATTTTTTTTAGCACACACTTCCTTCATTGTATTTTTGTAAAAACTCTTTTGCACCCATGTTCAAATTTACACAATTTGTGAAAATTCGTGAAAATTAACGGAAGTGTCATTTAAGTGTTGAACGTTTGAGTTATCACATTTACGGGTAGGCATGAGTCTAGAAGCGCACCAAACCGGTTAAAAACCAGATCGTACCAGACTCCCCGGTTCTCCATTTTAAGAACCAACACCGGAATCATTACCTATGGTTTTTGGTTCTCCGATCCCGATTCCAGTTCAGTTTGGATTCGGTCTCCGATTTCGTTGTTAAAGTTTCCACCCTTAAGTACGTTTGAGTTAACATTTAGGTGACACTTCCATTAATTTTCACGAATTTACATAAAAAGTGTAAAAATAAACTTGAGTAAGAGAGAATTTTTGCAAAACTGAACATGAGTAAAAGAGAATTTTTGCAAAAATACAATGAAAGAAGAGTTTGTGAAAAAAAAACATAACCATGAGGAAACTTTTCCCAATTTTCTCTAAATTATAACATATTGATTTAAACTTGCGGGTTTCACGTTGCCCGTTTATTCCCTTTACCTGTAAAATTAAACCAATTGTCGGCTGCTTTGGCTTTAAATGTAAAATTAAATCATGAGAAATATGGTCTAAGCACAAAGTTCTATGTTGAAAAATAATAGTTCAACCATCTAATTAGAAAGGTAACATTTGAATTTGATATAAAACTGAATTAAATCACACACGAAAAATATGGCTGAAATATAAAATCTTATATTGAAAAATAATAGTTATAACATCTAATCAGAAAGGTAAAGTTTGAACTTGATATGAAACTAAATTTCAAATTTTAAAATGTATAAATTCAGATAATGGGGGGCGCCCCTCCCCTTGCCGGGTAAATCCAAAATTATTAGTGGAGAAATTTTGCCAAAAATTTGATTTGTCCCCTTTAAAACTAATACATATATAAACAGTGTTTAGAGTTTACAGGAAAAGATACATGCTTCAATGGCAAAAGAAATAGCTTTGTTATTCTTCAGATCATGTGATTGAATCCTACTGCTGAATATGGCCTTTCTGCCATTCTCTTTCTCAACTCTTACTACCTCGTCAGCAATAATTCCCATGCCATTTTGTTTTACTTTATATAACTAATTTTATCATTTATTTCTTTATTTTTCACAAACACACGCACGCGCACACACATATTTAATTTAATTTAATTTCATTGTCCATCTCACTTAATTTTTTTTCTTACGCTAGTTGTAATCTAACTCTAGCCGAGTTTGAATACAGCGTTGAGTCGTTTGATAAACGAGTCAAGGTCGACCCTAACCTATCAGAATTTGTAAGGCTCGAGAACCGACTCGTTTCGTATTTCTATATACATGAAAGTTAAATTTGAATACAATTACAAAAGTAAATAATCAAGGCTGGTTGCCTGCTTGGCGAAGTGGTCCGAGTACCATCTCTAACTGATAGAAATAATGAGGGATATTATTGATTGTGTATTGTGAATTACAAGAGACCTATATTTATAGAATCTAATATAGAGAGAAACGGAAAGAGAGGGAATATGTAACCCTAATATATGTGAGAAAGGAAACATAAATATAGGAAACCTAATATAATCTAACAACCACCCTCAAATTCAATGCGGCGAAACAAGAATTGAGTTTGAAGTTTGATAGTATTGAGTTGTGGCGAGGGTTGCGGCTGTCGAGATGATACGAAAAGGATTAAGGTTGGAGGATGCGCGCCGCTCACGGTCGATGGCGGATGCCGGATGCCCATATGTGCTGAATGATGCATGATGCCCGATGATGCCTGATGCTTGATGCCTGATGACAGATGGCGAGATAGAAGCTGCCCGATGATGCCAGATGCCTGATGGCTGATGGCGAGATAGCAGATTCCCAATGATTGCCAGATGCATGATGGCTGATGGTGAGATAGCAGATGCCCAATGATTGCCAGATGCCTGATGGCTGATGGCGAGATAGAAGATGCCCAATAATTGTCATATGCCTGATGGCTGATGTCGAGATAACAGATGCCCAATGATTGCAAGATGACTGATGGCTGATGGCGAGATAGCAGCTGCCCAATGATGCCAGGTGCCTGATGGCTGATGGCGAGATAGAAAATGCCCAATGATTGCCAGATTGATTGTTTGCCGGAGCGAGATGTTAGAGATTGAGATTGAATTGAGAAATTGGTGATGGATTTGGGTTGATTGCAAGGTGATTGCAATAGGCAGAAGCACGAGATTGGTTAGAGGTTGAGATTGAATTGCCTCGCCCACCCGTCAGAATCACGAATCATCGACGAGTGGGTAAAGCGATAAATTCATAGAGATCTAACCAAGGACCGGTGATGACTTTGATACCATGATAGAAATAATGAGGGATATATTATTGATTGTGTATTGTGAATTACAAGAGACCTATATTTATAGAATCTAATATAGAGAGAAAGGGAAAGAGAGGGAATAGGTAACCCTAATATATGTGAAAAAGGAAACATAAATATAGGAAACCTAATATAATCTAACACTAACTATTACTCAAACAATTACAATTCAATTTTGCAGAAAATTCATGGCTTGTTGACGAACATGTCCCGTCGTCCCTGAAATTCTGAATCGTAGCCGAGTCAAGAAGTCGAACACAAAGTCGTAACTTGTGTATCGACTACTTGCCTAAAACGTAAACCGTAAGCTAAACATTAAACAGACAATAATAACGACACCAGAGATGATTACCCAGTTCGGTGACTCCGCACCTACGTCTGGGGGCACTTTGCCAGTGGAAAGGTTTTCACTATTAGGTAGTCAATAGTACAACTTCAAGCACCAACTAGCTATCACACAAGCTATTGTCCTAAGCTACTATAGATCTCGCCGTGAACAACCTCGACCAAAGGCCTCTCCCCCTGTCTTTGAGATCCACTCAATTCCACCCTTCGAGCAAGCCTATGCTCGGTTTCGTTGTCTTCTTTGACGGTGTTGTGAATCTTCAATCACAAACAAAACCCTAACCGATCCAAACACTTGATCTTCGCGACTTAATGTTTGATCGGAGCAAAGACCGTTCCTGGGCAAATATAATCAGCCTCTCAACACGCCGATGGTGCACGGTTAAGAGCTCTGAGAAATCTTGCAATTTTAGAACAAGAACGGATGATTGCTAATGGGAAGCACAAGGCTTTTTATAGCAGCTCACATTCCTAATCCTTCTCGGACCAGGAACAGGAAGTTTCAGACTTCCTGAATAAATTAGGCAAGTCGTTGCCGCCTTCCATGACAGCTGGAAGTCGTCTTGCCTGTTCTGACTTCCTGAATAAATCAGGCAAGTAGAGTTGCCGCCTATTGCTGACGTGTTACTGCCAGCTGGAAGTCGCCTAGCTTGTCGACGTCACTCTCTTGCGCTCCAAGTCTTCGTGGCGTCTTTCTTCTTTCGCTCCAAGCTTAGTCGAAATAGGAAATCTTTCAGATCTTTCCTAATCTAGATTGTAACAAGTCGCTCCACATGTCATGTAACATATTGCATGACTTCTTACTTTTGCGCTAAAAAATTATGCCAACAATTAAACGTAGCAACAATCTCCCCCTTTGGCAATTTTTTAGGCAAACACATTTTAAGCACATCGTCATCTTGTGGCAGTTACGCACAACAAGTGAGTCATCTTGTGGCAGTTACGCACAACAAGTGATGTGACTTAAAACACATTTCAGGCACATCGTCACCTTGAGGCAGTTACACACACAGCAAGTATGTGACTTCTGATGCGACTTCTTGTGCGGCTTCTGGTTTATCTTCTGGAGCGGCGACTTCTGGCACGACTTCTGGCGTAGCCTATCTATCTCCCCCTGTTTGTCTATCAATATTGCCAAAGGTAATCATACAATGAAATTCGACTAAACAGCAGGGTAAAAACCAGCTCACACCATGAGCAAAATAAACCAGCTCAAACATGAGCAAAATATCCAGCTCAAACATGAGCAAATAAAACAAGTGTCATAGTGTGCAGAAAAGTAACTCGGACATACCCCGAGGATTTAAGAGTGTGTTTGGAACAAGTTTTTAGAGTAAATTAGAGAAATACTTAAAATGAAGTGGAGTCATCAACGTTATCTTCAGCAGCAGGTGCAGAGCGAAGATCATTGAGAAGAGCTTCACAGGCGACTTTGCGGGTTGATAGCATAGCAATTGACTTCTCCAGATCATTGATCATCTCCACCAACTCTTCCTCCATCCTAGTGCCCAGTGGTCCTGAAGGTCGGGAGCTTGAACCAGCTTCTGATGTTTTGGCCATAGGAGGTGCGAGGTCCCTCATATGCTTGCCTTCGAAGTTCTTGAGGCTGATAGCAAGGGGCAGTGGCTTCTTACCCGGAACATCCTTCTCTCGAACAATGTGAGGACATTGTTGGAGAAGGAGACCGGTGATCAATGAAGGAAACCCGATAGGAAGCTTGACAGCGCATGATTTGGCATGCTTGACTAGATGTTCAATGACATATGTGCCAAAATCAAGAGAAGATTGCGTACCTATTTGGTATATGAGTTTAGCCAATTCGGTTTTGATGCTCGACCCGTGTGTAGAAGGCGCCCAATTTGCCAAGCCAATGCGGTAGAGAATTGAGTATTTGGCAGTAAGCTCAGTAGCCGCAATGGTGTCTTTGATGGGCCAGACCTTCTTCCGTCCTCTAGTGATCTCAACCGCTATTTTGTTCAAGTGCGGGACTTCTGGGTCTTCTCTGCCAAGATAGGCATTGATAGTTGAGGCAGATATTTCAAAACATTCTCCCCGAACAAACACCTTTCTGTATTCCGCGTCTTCTGGATCATCAAACTCGCTTGAGAGGTTGACAATGAACTCTTTGACCAATGCTGGGTAGAAAGGCCCGATGTTTATGACCGTATTGGTCAGGCCTGCTCTTCGGAGAAGTTCCACGATTGAGTTTATCCCCTGCGCCTCTGTGGAAAGCTCTCTTTCTGGATAGATCTTGCGCTGGTATACATACTGCCATTTAACCGCATTTTCTACAGAGTGGAAAGAGACATTATCTGTAGGAGCTTTAGGCACATTCTTGGGGAGTTTCTGCCCTCCCATTGCCTTTTTGACCCGTGGTAGTATAATCTGGGTGTCTTCTTCTTCAAATTCCTCTTCTTCTGGAGCAGATGTTGCTACAGAAGTTAGTGACTTCCTTCTAGACTTCTTCGGCTGTTTAGAAGCAGATGCTCCTCCTTTCTCTGTGGTTTTCCTCTTTGGGGTCAATCTCCTCGGTATTTGAGGTTCTTCTTCTTCATCGACCAACCTTCTTGTTGGTAGCTTCCTTCTCTCAAGCTTTTTGGGCACAACTTCTTCTTCCATGGCTTCCTTTTCCATAGTCTCAGTGGCGACTATTTCTTCGATGTTAACAAGTTCCTCTATAGGTCGAGTGACTTCTGGAATAGCTTCTGGATCTTCATTAAGCCCTGAATTACTGTCCGGGGCGACATGGGGACTTCCTTCTTTCTGCAAGTCCTCGTTTAGAGGGGATTTATCTGGTGCTGGTGTCGACTTAGAGGGGCTGGATTGGTCCTTGGTGCTAGTACCGTGAATTTCAGGAACAAGGGTTCCTAGTCCTTCTACAGGCAGGCTTTCATCTACAATGTTTACTTCAGAGAGGATAGCAGATTTACCTTGTGTCGGGGTCAGAGTAGAGAGAGAGGCTTCCTCTTCTATGTTCGCAGATTCGGCTAAAGTGTCGTCCTTCTCAACGACAGGAGTTGTTTTTACTGGTGTGATAGTTGGAGGTGAGATCGTTACTCCTTGAGGTGCTGCCGAACTTTCCCCTGAGATTTTTCCTCCTCGAATCCTTACTCCATGTTTGTTTGTCGTTGATTTGGAGGCCGACAACTTCTTGGCAATCACTTTTGCCCTCATTTTTGCTCGTAATTTGAAGGCAGATGGTATGCGTCCGCTCCTAGTTCCAACCATTTGGTTGATCGGTTTTGGTTTGGGAGAGAAGAGCAAAATCTTACAGTTGCAGATTTGTTTTAGCCTTTTCGAGGTGCCCTAGCAGTTTTGGGAAGATGGAAAGGATTGTGCAGGCTTTTTCTGCGGAAGTTGAAGGGGGTTGTGAGCCGATTGGTTTGTCGTCAGTTTTTCAATCATTCCCCTTTTTGAATTTTTAAACAAATAGTTCCAACAGGGCTTCTGATAATGAGATTTGGGCCCGGCTAGATTTTGTGGACCCTGGCTGGTCCAGATAGAGAGAGAGTAAAAATTCACTCAAAAAATCCCTCTCTTCTGTCTTGACTTCTGGTTACTCCAGACAGCAAAGTCCAAGGGATGACGTCAGACTTTCAAACCTGGTAGCATCTAATGCTTTTGTAAAGATGTCAGCGACTTGTTTCTCAGTGGGTAGGTACTCGAGCTTTATCTTCTTGTCTTCTACAAGCTCTCGAATAAATGTCAATATGCTTTGTTTTGCTGTGTTGCACTGGGTTTTTCGAGATATTGATAGCACTGATGTTGTCACATAGCAAAGTCATGACTTCTTGCTTGACTCCATACTCTGCCAACATTTGTTTCATCCAAAGAAGCTGAGTACAGCTACTTCCGACTGCAATATATTCGGACTCAGCAGTAGATAAAGCAATACAATTTTGCTTTTTGCTGAACCATGATACAAGATTGTTCCCCAGGTAGAAACAACCTACAGAGGTACTTCTTCGATCTGGTGTGCTTCCCGCCCAGTCAGCATCACAATATCCAACAAGAGTAGGAGAGGTATCAAAGGAGTATAGTAAACCCAATTCAGAGGTTCCCGAGATGTACCTTATGATCCTCTTGGCATGAGCTAAGTGACTGACTTTTGGATTGGCTTGATATCGAGCACAGACTCCCACAAAGTAAGCGATGTCGGGTCGACTTGCTATTAGATAGAGAAGACTCCCTATTATGCTTCGATAGAGGCTTTGATCAACTGATTCTCCCATCTCGTCCTTTGTGCATTTGACATGTGTGGCAATAGGAGTTCTCTTGTGTGAGGCCTTTTCTAACCCGAACTTCTTGACAATGTTCTTTGTATATTTGCTTTGGGAGATAAATATTCCATCTGACATCTGCTTGATCTGGAAGCCTAGGAAGTATGTGAGCTCACCGACCATACTCATCTCAAATTCAGACTGCATATGTTGGACGAAACGTTCCACCATCTTGTCTGACTTCCCTCCAAATAAAATGTCGTCGACATATATTTGAGCAATCATGATGTCCCTTCCTTCCTTTTTCACTAAGAGAGTTTTGTCTACTCCCCTTCGAATATAGCCATTCTGTACAAGGAATTGGGTAAGACGTTCATACCATACTCGTGGAGCTTGTTTGAGACCGTAGAGAGCTTTCTTGAGTTTGTAGACATGATGAGGAGAGTCATGGTCTTCAAATCCCTTTGGTTGGGCAACATAGACTTCTTCGTTGAGATTTCCATTAGGGAAAGCACTCTTTACGTCCATCTGATAGAGTTTGAATCGCAGATGGCATGCTATGCCGAGAAGAAGTCGTATGGCTTCTAGTCTGGCTACTGGAGCAAAAGTTTCTTCGAAGTCGACTCCTTCTACTTGTGTGTACCCTTGAGCCACCAGCCTTGCTTTGTTTCGAGTGATGTTTCCTTGCTCGTTAGACTTGTTTTTGAATATCCACTTTGTCCCGATGACATTGACATTGTCTGGCTTGGGTACTAATTCCCAGACTTCATTCCTTGTAAATTGAACCAATTCTTCTTGCATGGCGCAGACCCAATACTCATCATTGATGGCTTCTTGTATATTCTTTGGCTCAATTTTGGAGATAAAGCAAATGTTACCTATCATCTCTTTGTAGTCTAGAGATGCCTTTTGTCGAGTCCACACTTTTTCATTGATGTCTCCTATCACATCCTGAGGTGGATGATTCTTCTGAATTCTTCTTGACGGAGCTCTTTGTCTTATAGGAGATGCCTCTTTGTCCGGGATGATTGGGCTTTCGTCTTCAGACTCTTTGTTGCGCTCTTCGCCTCTGATTTCCGGTCTGACTTCTCCTCTGACTTCTGGTCTGACTTCTCCTGAGAGATTTAGGACTTCTTCGTCCTTGTCATTGGATTGCTCGTTACTGTCATCGATCACGACATTGATGGATTCCATGATAGTCCGGGTGCGTTTGTTGAATACACGAAAATCCCGACTATTTCTGGAGTATCCGAGGAAGATGCCTTCGTCGCTTTTAGGATCAAGTTTGCGTCGAGGTTCCCTATCTGCAAGTATGTAGCAGATCGATCCAAAGACATGGAAATATTTGACATTTGGCTTCCTCCCCCTCCATATTTCATAAAGAGTGAGCGAAGTTCCAGGGCGGAGGGTCACTCTATTATGAATATGGCACGCCGTATTCAAAGCTTCAGCCCAGAAGTGCTGCGGGATGTCTTTGGCTAACATCATGACTCTTGCCGTTTCTTGAAGAGTGCGATTTTTCCTTTCAACGATCCCGTTTTGCTGAGGAGTGATGGGAGCAGAAAATTCGTGTGCAATTCCTTCAGCATCACAAAAATTTGCGAAGCTGATGTTTTCAAACTCCTTTCCATGATCGCTTCGAAGTCGGACGACTTTCCCAATGATTTCTCATTTTTCTCGTTGAACTCTCCGACATAGGGCTTCAAAGACTGAGAAGGTGTCTGACTTCTCTCTAATAAAGTCTACCCAGGTGTATCTTGAGAAGTCGTCTACACAGACAAATATGTACTTCTTCCCTCCTAGACTTTCTACTTGCATAGGTCCCATAAGGTCAACATGAAGAAATTCTAGAACACGAGAAGTAGTAAGATGTTGTACCTTCTTGTGTGACGTTTTGACTTGTTTCCCAATCTGGCATTCTCCACAGATTTTTCCTTCAATGATCTTGTGGTTGGGAACTCCAATGATCGCCTTTTCAGAGAGAATCTTTTGCATGCTCCTCAAGTTTATGTGACCAATTTTTTGATGCAATAACTTTGTCTCTTGAGCTTTGGATAAAAGGCACTTGGTTGGCAAGGTTGTGACTGTTGGAAACCATAGATAACAGTTATCAAGGGACCTGTGGCCTGTCATGACTTCCTTCTGCTGTTCGTCTTTGACCGAGCACTTGTCACGAGTGAAGTTGACATCCAGATTTAAATCGCATATTTGATTTATGCTGATGAGATTGGCTGTAAGACCTTCTACCAGTAGAGCCTCTTTTAGGCATGGTGAGTTGGGAAGGTTGAGTTTTCCTTTCTCGAGTACTCTAGCTCTTACTCCATCACCAAAAGTGACAAAGCTATTAGTGCAAGGTACTAAAGTAACCAAGAATGAGCTATTACCAGTCATATGTCGAGAGGATCCACTATCAAAGTACCAATCATTGCTTGTTGAAGCCTTTAGAGCGGTGTAAGCAATATTTGCTCGATAGTTTACCTCCTTGACTCGCCATTCCTTCCGTGGTTGGGCTTTCTTGATGTTGGTCCTTTGCTTGACGAATCTCCTTCCATATAGACGATAGCAGAAAGGTCGAATATGACCTCTTCGTCCACAGTGGTGACATACCCAGTTATGTCTTTTGTTCTGTGTGCTTGAGGTGACCAGGGTATAAGGCTTTTTGGTCGCTTGGTCAGGCGTGAAGTTAGAAGACTTCTGACGGGGCTTCTGGGTGACAGACTTCTGAGGGATGAAGATGGTGTGCGATGATGAGGCTTCTTTCGAATATCCGAGACCTTCCATATTCCTGGCTGGTTTTCCGATCGAAAGAATTTGGTCAAGAGTGTCAGTGCTTGGATTCATCATCTTCACTGACTTGGTGACCTGTTCTAACTCGCTTTTTAGTCGAGCTACTTCCTTTTTGAGATCAACAGTCGTCTCGAGAAGTCTTGACTTGTCTTCAGTAAGAGTAAGAATGAGAGCATTCTGTTTTTCGATCACCTGAGAGTCTTCAAGCCACTTGACATACCATTCGTTGTAAGCGTTGTTGAGGGTTTCATCGGATAGCTCATCATCAGAGTCATACTTCTTTGAGCTTTCGGCTGGTTGATCTATTGTGGAGGAAGTGAAAGCAACATAGTTACTTGTATGCTCAAGGTCACTGTCTTCCTCATCTTCATCGTCAGTTAGAGAGGCATTGAATCCATTCTTTTGTTTCTTTAAGAAGTTGGGACATTCTTTCTGCATGTGTCCATACCCTTCACATTCAAAGCACTGAACTCCTTTACTTGATCGTTCTCCTCGTCTACCATCGTTAGTTGTACTTTCGAGCTTCTGAAACTTGTGCTGCGGCTTGTCTCTGACTTCTCGGGTGACATTCCTCCCTGTCATCTGGCCGAATCTTTTCATGACTTTATTGTAGTTTTTGGCCAGCATGGCGATAGTTTCCTCAATGTCACTATCCGAATCAGAGTGCGTCAAGTTCTTCTGCTTTTGAGTAGAACTCTTGAAAGCCACACCTTTGTGTTTTTTCTCGATAAGAGGTAGAGAGAGCTCGAAAGTCATTAGAGATCCCATGAGCTCATCAAACTTGAGTTTCTTCAAGTCATGGACTTCTTCTATGGCGGTAATCTTCATCTTGAATCTGGGACTTAGGGCTCTCAGCGTTTTTCTGACCAAATCTTCATCGGTCATATGCTTGCCAAGTGAATATGATTCATTGGCCAGATCCTTGATGCGCACATTAAACTTCGCAATAGTTTCGTCTTCATTCATGGTAAGGGCCTCAAAGTTTGTCGTGAGGTACTGTAACTTCTGCTCTTTGACTTTGGAAGTACCCTCGTAAGCAACAACAAGAGTGTCCATGCAGTTTTGGCACTTGTGCACGTGTTGATGAGTCGAAAAACATTCTTGTATACTCCATTAAAGATAGCATTGAGTGCACGAGAATTACCTAGGGCGGCTTCATCTTCTTCCGCGCTCCACTCTTTCTCTGGTTTGATGCTAGTTTGATTTCCATGAGCATCAGCATAGTGAGGTTCCTCCCATCCGTTGATGATAGACTTCCAGATTTTGCTGATGCACAACCGATCCAAACACTTGGTCTTCGCGACTTAATGTTTGATCGGAGTAAAGACCGTTCTGGCAAATATAATCAGCCTCTCAACACGCCGATGGTGCACGGTTAAGAGCTCTGAGAAATCTTGCAATTTTAGAACAAGAACGGATGACTGCTAATGGGAAGCACAAGGCTTTTTATAGCAGCTCACATTCCTAATCCTTCTCGGACCAGGAACAGGAAGTTTCAGACTTCCTGAATAAATTAGGCAAGGTTTCTAACTTCTCTCCCCGAACTCCCACCCTTCTCAGCCTTTATCTCAACATAACTTCTCCTTATGCTCCAACCTAGGTGAGATTTGACCTCGTCCCTTCAAGCATTAGCCTCCGCAAAATAGAGCCCAACCTCCTCCACACAAAGAGTCAAAATCTATTGGTAGAAAAAAGAAGGGGACCTCTGCTCACTACCATGGATTCTTAAAAGGGCCAAAACAGTAACGTCGGAGCTAATGGAATCGAGGAGGTCACCGTGAGTTTGGTGGAGAAGACCCAACTGTTCTTCTTTGTTCCTTTTGTTTTTTTTTTCGGCCAAGAATAGTGTATGTATTTTGGGTATCACGCAATTATGACCTATTTTTCGCCGTTAAATCTAATCTGAATGCTAACGGTTATCTCAAACTGATAGTTAGACCACTTGAAATCCTTGCAAATCTCTACGATAAGTATGAAATAATAATGTTTTTCTCAGTGTGAGCACATTTGAGGCAGGTAGGACAAGTGTCAAATGGGGATATGATGAAATAAATTTTGGATAAAGTAAAAATTCGAGTAGGTAAAAATTCAAATTTCAACACCACTTTATAGTGTTGGGCACTTTTTACCAAAAACCGTAATCAAACCAGGATCCAAATCAAATTCGAACCGAAAAACCGAGAACCGTAGGTATCGGATCGGATTTAGGTCTAAAAATTGAGAACCGAATCAATTCGGTTCGGTTCCGGTTCTAAGAGTGCAGAACCGCTAATTAACCGCTTCAGAACCAAACCGATTTTGGGGGTTTTAATTAGTATTTTTTGTATTTCAATTTTATGTTTTAGCCTAAAAAGAGTTTATTTGTATATAATTTTCACCATAAATTGAATAATGTTTGAATATCACGTTAATTGAATCTAATTAGGCAAAACTATACAACTATATTAGAGAACGACCCTTAATTTCACTATTAATCATTTGATTGGGTCTAATTGGATAGAACTGAGACGAACTGTAGAACCGCACTCAGAACCGAACCGATACCCACTTATTGGATCCAGATTTGGGTCTCCAAAATGAAGAACCGATTAATTGAGTCCGGTCCGATTTTGGCCAGTTCGGTCCGATTTCAGAACTGTGCCCAACCCTACCACTTTATATAGAGGCATACACGCTACCATAAAATTTCCAACAACCAAAATATATAATTTTGTAGATGTAATCTTGAAAAACAAATGGAGATAAGCCCTAACTTTAGATTAAAAAAAGTATTTATTTCAAAATAATATCATCTGTTATTTAATTGGATTGCTTCTCTAGCTTCAGGGACGATTAATTATGTCCAACTTGAGTATGTAGGCAGTGTTGGTTGATGGTTCTTCTTATTGTATTAAACAAAGAAGTCCATCTAAATTGTTTTCAACTTTTAACTTTGAACTTGAAGACATTATCAACATTCCATCACGTTTTACAACGTTGCAGTACACATTCTATAGGGTTCTATAACGTTGCACTATACATCTAATAGGGTTCTTCAATTTTGTACGGGGTCTATCACATTCTACAACTTTGCACTGCACGTTTTACAGAGTTATGATTAGATTTGATTATAACCATACGAAACAAATCATGCAATAAACATATAAAACTAAAGACATATTCGTGTTTCCAATCAAACGCTAAATATATATAAAAGAAATCATGTTGATATTTAGAGAATCGATGGAGCGGCAACGTACCTGGATCGTGTTTGTGTTCATTGTTTGACAACTATGATGATTTCTATATAACCACACCCTTATTGTTACGTCTCATGTATTCTCCTTTGAAGGGATGAGAAAGAATAACCGTATGCAGATCGTGTGTTATATGAGACTATAGTCCTAGTTATTATTGGTTAATATAATTAGTTATGATATTTATGATTTGACCCCTCGTCAAATCATAAATACACCTAAAGCTTCTACACATATATCCCCATGACAATTATATCCATAGGCCCAAATCTTAGTTATTTAAGTAGATCACTTTGATGACGGGCCAGCTTAGATGATAGACAACACATATATATTACATGTGTGGCCTCATATTGGAATTTTTCCAACAATTTCCCACCGGGCCACACATTGTGTTAAACCTTAATTGCGCAAAATTCGCTATCATATACTTGTAATATATAACAATCTCGTCTATCAATCATATCAATAAAGGATCAAAGCGGCTTTCGTCACATTTGTTGTAACTAAACCCATCAATGGTCACATGCATCAATATAACCAAATGACATAGATCAATCATGGATGCGTAGCATAGAACTTACATGCAATGTGATCTATACATGTCTAATTCTAACTGGTCCAACTTTAGTGAGGTCATAGTTCTTACAACCAAAACAGAGTGACCGAACTTAACTTAGTTTCTGATCAGAAAATACTCAAATGAAAACATAAAGCAAACAAATACAAACTCCCACTAAAACTTTATATCTCACATAATATCACCTTCATATTTGCATAATGCATATGAAAGACCTTAGGTGATAACCCTTTTGTGAGTGGATCTGTTATCATGGAGTTTGTCCTAATATGCTTTATAAATTATTTTCACTATGTACTTATTGTTTATATATAAAACTGCTAAAATTTTGTCACAAATTAACTTAAGTGGTCTTTCAATATTTTTATAGATATGCAGCATTGTGACAAAATTTATGCAGTTATATTCCATACTTTACTGGTCATAACATGCTACATACACTGCTGCCATAGTGAAGAAGGTATAAGTGTTCGTTAAACACTTTTTCCGAATATACCTTCAACAAGTGAATGTAATGTAGACTTATTGCTATTCAGGCGTTAAATAAAATCAGAATCTAAATACTTTATGAAATTTTGATCAGATAGTCATGCAAGATGTCACTCACAATGCTATGATAAAGCGTATGACAACTTGCGTAGACAAAGATAGATAGGAAATAATAAACGTATTAACCAACGACACTCAAGATTGTTTATCTAGTTTGGTGGAACATCATCTACGTCTAGGGGCGCTCTGCCAGCCGAAAGGTTTCACTATATAGTAATACGTCAAAACATACAAGTACCTACGATCATCACAAGATCTATACTTTATGCTAATATTACAAGTGCAAACCTATCTCAGGGACTCCACCTGAATCCAAGACTCCGTCTTGATTCCACTCTTCGAGGAATCACCTTGCTCTGTCAGTTGAAGTTGTCGTTGAACATTTGGTTGCATGCAGTCTTCACTCACGCGATCAGTAAACCCTCAATCACTTAACTATCAAAAGTTAACGTGATACACAATGACCATAGCATAATACGAAGCCTCTCAACCTGCAAACCTTCACGTCTAAGAGCTCTGTATATTATGGTTAGAAAAACAAAAGTCGTGATTGCTAAGGGGGTTGCCTGAGTTTTTATAACAATCGATTATATGCACTAACCCTATTGGGTTTCCTTTTTGTCATCGTCGACTATCTTTCCAGAATCGTGCCGAATACTGTTGGAGATTTCCCATAATTCTTGTTGTAGTCGAACTTCATGAAAACGAAAACTTTCCTGAACTTTTCTTAATTACGTCGAACAGGATGTCAGCTGAGATGTCGACAAAGCTGTCCTCCAAGATGTCGTACACGATTTTTCGACATTCTTCATGACATCATTCCTAATTCCTTAAAAATAAGCCAATAAGCAAAAACGTCGTAACTACAATCTCCCCCTTTGGCTAATTTTTAAGGTCAGCATTCCTTGCAACATTCCTTCGGGTGCATCCATTTTCACATTGACAACCGTGTTTATAGCCGTTACTCCCCCTTGCTGTCTCAAAAAGATATCCAAAGAGCTAATAGAAATCTCATAAAGTGAGCATATCCCTAAGACATAATAATGAGTAACGCAAAAAGTAAATTTTTACACAAACAATTCCTCGATCAGCAGTCGAGAACTGTAAGTGAACTTGTCCAAGCAAACTACAAATAGAAATTGTTCAGTCAAGGGGACCCATAAAGCAATAAAGTTTTTAAATAGAACTACTAGTATCATCTTCAGATGATGTGGCAGAGACATCTTGTGAAGTTTCTTCATCGGTTTCAGTTGGTTCTGGTAAGGAGGAGGAGGAGTCATTGTTGTTGGAGTCTGAAAGAGGTAGTGTCTTCAGCAGGTTAGCACAGTGAGATCTTTGCTCGGACAAATGTCTCAACGCCAACTTCAGATTGATGATGTCCTTGTCAAGGACAAATATTTCTCTGTTGAGCATTATAGCGTCCTTGCTGGTGGTCTTTGTTGGAGGAGCAGTGTTGGTAGCCCTGCTGGACGATGCGTTAGTCGACTTGACTTCCTTCCTAACAAGATCAGGAGCATGTTTCCCTTCCAACAATTTGCGGCTCACCATAATCATTCCTCCACGTTTCCCTGCCATATCAATTGTCTACAACACAGTGGGGTGTTGGTGCACCAGGAGCTCAGATAGAAGAGAGGGAAAAGCAATAAATATTTTCACAACTTGTGATCTCGCATGTCTAATTAAATAGTCAATAACAAATTGCCCAAAATAAAGTGTAGAACCAATACCTATTTGGAAGATGAGAACCGCGAGCTCTGGTTTAATGAAAGATGCATGAGTGGATGGCGCCCAATTAGCTACTTCGATACGAAAGAGAACAGAGTACTTTTAAGTAAGGTCTGAGGCCGCCATCGTCCCTTTAGTAGGTCATACTCTGCTCTTATCGCAGTTATTTCTTTGAGGACCTTGTTCAGATCAGGTGGTGGAATAGAGCGAACACACTTTCTCCCCAAAAAGACATTGATAATATCGGAAGAGATGTTGAAACGTAAACCTCTGACATAAACCTCCTTAAACTCCTGAACATCCGGGGAGCCAAAACCAGTAGGCAGATTTGCAATAAACTCCTTAATCAACAATGGATAGTGATTACCTATGTTGGTGACTGTCTTCAAGAGCTCTGCCTTATGTAGAAGTCTGATGATAGCTTCCAGTCCGAGAATCTCCGAGGATAGAGTCTTCTGAGGATAGATCGTCCTGTGGTATACATACTCCCATCTGGTCGCTCCTACAGCTGAATGGAACGACACGTTGTCAAATGGAACGTTCTGAGCGTTCTTGGCCTGCTTATGGCTAGCCACCTATCTTGTTTCCTTTACTGCCATGACCTCTGCATTGTCATCATTGTCCTTATCAACAAGTCTTCTTTTGGTGGAGACAGCCTTCTTTCCTTTGTCCTTTACGGTCAACCTCTTCCTTTTATTAGGACCCCCAGCGTCCTTGATTTCCTTACTCTTCTTGTTTTCCTTCAGTTTTTCCACCATGGTTGCAAGACATTCGTGTTCGTCCAACACCTTCTTTTTCAGAGAAGAGAGAACGATGTGAGCAGTTTCGGTGACATCTTCTTCGACATCAGGAGCTGCCTCTTGTACACCATCATTTGCAGCTTCTTCTGAAACAAACTTTGCGGCAGCAATAGTTACACCATCTGCTATATCTTCTGTAGTAGCATTACTTCTGAAAACTCATGCGACATCTGCAAGTTGATTCTCCTTTTCTCCTTCAATCTTGTCTTGACCGGCATCTTCATCTCCGTTTTCTTCCTCATCAGACACACTTTTAGTTCTGGTTTCTATGCCAGTTTCCTCTGATGCAGGAACTTCTTCTTCCACCACAACTTTTTCTGTAGTCATTAGTAGGTCATCTTCAACAACTTCTTCTCTAACATCTCCTTCATCAATTCTTTCTAGCCCATGACTGTCCGGAGTCGAATCATCATTCTCCCCTTCTTTTTCAGAGTTCATCAGGGCCTCAACCATTCCTTCGCGAGGAGGATCCTGATTTTCTAGCAGTGACTCCAGAAGGTCACTGTTCCTCGAGGTTTCAGTATTTGAAATAATAGAGGAATCAATACCTTGAGTGGTTTGGGGGATGATTGAAGACACTGGCCCAGAGGTGATTGATCCTTGGACATCATCAGCTCCTCGTTCCGGGCCTGTCAGGTCAGTTATTGAAAATGTAGTACTTCCAGTTCGATTTTTTCTAGAAAATTGGGAAAAAGATGGGAGTGGGAGACTCAACTGGTGGGACATCTCCGGTCGAACCCTCAACATCCTTCTTGGGATTCAACCCCTTGATTCGTACTCCTTATTGGTTGGTGTTAGGATTTTTGGTTTTGGGAACCTTTTCCTTGATCTTTCTTGATTTCGCCTGTCCCTTGCCGGTGTCCTTCTTGTTTGCTGTGAGGTTGCTCCTGGTCTTCACCATGGTTACCGAGACACACATTTTTTGGAAGAGTGTTGAGAGAAGTTGTGAGAGAATTTTTGAGAGGCATGAACGAAATAAACAAATTGAGACAAAGTAGGTTTTGAGAATTCTGTTGGTGCCGATACAACTCATGCGACATTTCCTCTTTTTGTACTCGGATGGGCTTTTGGTGTGCTCGGCCCAATGGCATGTGTTGGGATTTTGGACGGGTTCATGAGGAGGTACCAACTAACTCCTCTTAAACGCCAGCAACTTCTCTTATTGGTTGATGGTGCAAAGTTTGAGTGACGATCTGAGTTACTTGAAACTAACTGCGTCAAATGCCTTGGTAAATATGTCAGCCAACTGCTTCTCTGTATGAATATGCTCTAAAACAATCTTCTTATCATCGACCAGCTCGCAGATGAAGTGATGTCTAATGTCAATATGTTTGGTTTTGCTATGTTGTGCTGGATTATTTGAGATGTTTATTGCACTGACATTATCACAATACAAGGTCATGGCTTCTTGTCTGACATTATATTCGGCCAACATTTTCTTCATCCATAACAATTGAGTGTAGCTACTCCCAGCAGCTATATACTCTGATTCAGTGGTGGACAAGGCAACACAAATTTGCTTTTTATTAAACCATGAGATGAGGTTGTTGCCAAGGTAGAAGCATCCTCCAGATGTGGTCTTCCTGTCTGCCGTGCTTCCAGCCCAATCCGCATCACAATATCCCACAAGGGTAGAAGATGTGTTGAATGAGTATAGGAGACCCAAATCTCTAGTCCCTGAGATATTTCTTATAATTCTTTTAGCTTGGGATAGATGACTGACCTTAGGATTAGCTTGATACCGTGCACATACTCCCACAGAGTAAGCAATGTCTGGTCGACTGGCAGTAAGGTAGAGAAGACTACCAATGATGCTCCTATATAGGTGTTGGTCGACGACTGTGTAGCTGCTGGTGTACGTTTATGTGAGGCTTTTTCAAGCCCAAATTTCCTGAAAATATTCTTTGCATATTTTCTTTGAGAGATGAAGATGAGGTCACTTAGCTGCTTGATTTGAAATCCTAGGAAATAGGTAAGCTCTCCTACCATGCTAATCTCGAGTTCTGATTGCATTTGTTGGACAAAGTGCTCTACCATTTTTCTTGACATCCCTCCAAAGACATTGTTATTGACATATATTTGGGAAATCAACAAATTGCCGTCCTCATTCTTCACAAATAGAGTCTTGTCAACTCCCCCTCTTGTGTAGCCACTATGAATCAGAAAACTGGTTAGTCTTTCATACCAAGCCCTTGGTGCTTGCTTTAATCCATAGAGGGCCTTCTTGAGTTTATACATATGATTAGGAGAGTAAGGATCTACAAATCCTCTAGGTTGCGCTACATAAACTTCTTCGTTGAGATATCCATTTAGGAATGCACTTTTGACATCCATCTGATAAAGTTTAATCTGCAGATGACATGATATCCCTAGTAGAAGCCGAATTGCTTCAAGCCTAGCTACAGGGGAAAAAGTCTCATCAAAATATACTCCCTCAATTTGAGTGTATCCTTGAGCTACTAACCTTGCTTTATTGTGAGTGATGTTTCCAAGCTCATTAGATTTTTTCTTGAAGATACATTTTGTGCCAATGACATTTGCTTCATTTGGTTTGGGCACCAGCTCCCATACCTAGTTCTTCTCAAACTGAATCAGTTCCTTTTGCATAACATTGACCGAATATTCATCGTTGATGGCTTCATTGACATTTTTGGGTTCAATCTTGGAAACAAAACATATATTACCTATCATTTCTCTGTAATTTACAGGAGCTTTTGTTCGAGTCCATATGCCTTTATTTAGATCTCCGATTACTCCAGAGGCAGGATGATTAACTTGAATTCTCCGAGAGGGGTTCTTGTCGCTGGTTTCAGGAATTGACTCATCATCACTGACATTTTGGATCCACTCGTTGTCTTCTGGCTTGCTACTGACATCCTCACTGACATCCGAGATAGCATCCTTCCTAACATTGTTGGGATATGCTCCAGGTAGGACTCCATTTTGTTCAGCAACATCTTCTGGGGTATCTTCACAATCATCATTAACTACAACATTGATTTATTCCATCATAGTCTTGATTCGTTTGTTGTAGACCCGATACGCACGACTATTCCTTGAGTAGCAAAGGAAGATGGCTTCATCACTCTTTGGATCAAGTTTCCGACGAATTATTTTTCCAATCGTCTCCCCTTTTTCTCGTTGAACCTGAATGCATAGAGTCTTGAAGATCGAAAAGGTGTCAGATTTGTCACGAGGGAAATCAACCCATGTGTACCTTAAATAGTCGTCCACACACATGAAAATGTAGCTTTTTCCTCCAAGGCTTTCGACTTGCATTGGTCCCATGAGGTCAACATGTATAAGTTCAAGTACTCAGGAGGTGGTGATGTGCTGTAGCTTCTTGTGCGACATCTTTGTTTAGTTTCCGATCTGACATTCTGAGTAGATCTTTCCTTCCACAATTTTCAGATTTGGAATCATAGTAATGGTCTGCTACGAGATCGCCTTCTGCATGCTTCTAAGGTTTAGATGTCCAAGTTTTTTATGCCATAATTTGGTTTCCTCTGCATTGGAGACAAGACACTTTGATCCTAAGATGATTGAATCGAGTGACCGGATGTAACAATTATCCACCGAGCGGACTCCTTACAAGATGATAGCTTGATCGATATTCTTGACAACACATGCTTCTTTTGTAAAGTTGACATATAAGTCCAGATCACAAATCTGGCTGATGCTAATTAAATTTGCCTTGAGTCCTTCTACAAGTAATGCCTCAGTTAGGAAGGAATCTCCTGGATGCTTGAGTAGTCCTTTTCCAATGATTCGAGAACGGGTCCCATCTCCAAAAGTAACATAGCAGTTTGTGTATAGTTTGATGTTAGATAAAAACTCAAGAGTACTTGTCATGTGTCGAGAACATCTACTATCAAGATACCAGTCCTTATTGGTTGAGGCCCTCAAGGAGGTGTATGCAACACTAGCTCGATAGACTAGATTCTTTGGTCTCGATTCAAGACGGGATGTTTCTGAGGAGTCGAGAGGCGACCTTGATATCTCCTTTGATTCTGTGGTGATTGAGCTTGCTTCTTCCCATAGAGCAGATAGCGAAATGGCCTGATATGGCCGTTTTGTCCACATGTAATGACATATCCACTGATACTTGTAAGTTGGAGTTCTGGAAGGTCGATGTCTGAGTGGAGGATGTCTTCTTGTCGTTGATTGGAAAGAACATGTTGTAGAAGATGTCATGACATTTGTCGTAGGCATCCCTGTAGGATGTGTCGCAGCGTCCTGTAGTTTTTTGTCAGCCACGACTTTTTGTGGGACAAACTTTGTTTGGGCTGTTGTGAAGGTGTTGTGTGTGTACCCTAGTCCCGTCATATCTTTGGACTTCTTTCTTACGGACAAAATCTTGTCAAGGCTTTCAGTACTGGAGTTCATCATTTTTACTGACTTTGTCATATGGTCAATTTCTCCATTAAGTCGAGTGACTTCTCGTTTCAGTCAACTATCGTCATTGGTAAGAATGATAATCTGTCCTGCTTGTTGGTCAAGAATTTGAGATTCCTCGACCCATTTATCATACAAGCTCCTATATGCCTCGTTCAGTTGCTCTTTAGTCCAAGTATTGTTGGGAGACAGATGATGAGGGTTATCACTGATATCAATTGAGTTATCAATGTTACTCGAAGAAGTGGTAGCAGTAAATGCAACACAATTGCTTACCTCCTCCGAGCCACTGTCCTTATTATCTTCGTCTGACAAGGTAGCATTATATCCTCGTTTATGTTTCTTGATGAAGTTTGGGCATACTCTACGAAGATGGCCGAATCCCTCACATTTATGACACTGAGGTCCTTTGTTCTTGTTGTTTCCTTCTACACTTTTGTTTGGTTTGTCAAGATTTCCTCCTGTCTGATCTTTTTGTGGAGCTTTGTTCTTGGCATCTATCGTGACATTCCTTCCGCCCATTCGATTGTATCCCCTCATGACCTTGTTATAGTTCTTTGTGAGTAATGCAATTGTGGTGTCGATATCTTCATTAGAGTCTGAATCCTCAAATTCTGATTGCTTGTATATTGAGTTTTTGAGAGCAACTCCTTTATTCTTTTTGTCAATATTGGGTAGAGATAGCTCATAGGTTATTAGAGATCCCATCAATTCATCGAATTTCAAGGTCTTGAGGTCATGAACTTCCTCAATGGTGGTGATCTTCATTTTGAACCTAGGGATTAGTGCACGTAAGGTTTTTCTAACCGGTTTTTCATCAGACACGAGTTCGCCTAGAGAGCAGGATTCATTGACTAGATCTTGAATTCAAACATTGAATTCGGCGATTGATTCATCTTCTCTCATGATAAGAGCTTCAAAATTTGTCGTCAAGTACTGAAACTTCTGCTCTCAGATCTTGGTTTTTCATATGCTATGGAAAGGATATCCCATGCAGATTTGGCAGTAGTGCATGTGTTGATCAGTCTGAACACGTTTCTGTCAATGCCATTGAAGATAGCATTCATAGCACGAGAATTACCCAGTGATTCTTCATCTTCTTCTTCGTCACCAGTCCAGTCTTTTTCTGGTTTTGGACCAATGAGGTTACCATCACTATCACTGAGTTGTGGGGCATCCCATTCTTTGATCACAGCCTTTCATGTTTTATTATCAAGAGACTTCATGAAAGCACACATGCGAGCCTTCCAATAGTCGTAGTTGCTTCCATCTAGAACTGGAGGTATTGTCCTTCTCTGGTATTGTCCATCTTGATAATCAGAATTTTTCGACTAGGAACTCACCTAAGGTAGTAGGTGCCCCCTCTGATACCAATTGAAAATTTGATCTGATAGTCATGCAAGATGTCACTCACAATGTTATGACAAAGCGTAAGACAACTTGCGTAGAAAAAGATAGACAGGAAATAATAAATGTAATAACCAACGACACACAAGATTGTTTACCCAGTTCGGTGCAACATCACCTACGTCTGGGGGGCACTCTGCCAGTGGAAAGATTTCACTATATGGTAATACGTCAAAACATACAAGTACATATGATCATCACAATATTTATACTTTATGCTACTCTTACAAGTGCAAACCTATCTCAAGGACTCCCCCTGAATCCAAGACTCCGTCTTGATTCCACTCTTCGAGCAATCGCCTTGCTCTGTCAGTTCAAGTTGTTGTTGAACGTTTGGTTGCGTGCAGTCTTTACTCACGCAATCAGTAAACTCTCAATCACTTAACTATCAAAATTTAACGTGATACACAATGACCATAGCAGCCTCTCAACCCGTAAACCTTCACGTCTAAGAGCTATGTATATTATTACTAGGAAAAACAAAAGTCACGATTGCTAAGGAGGCAGCCTGAGCTTTTATAACAATCGATCATGTGCACTAACCCTATTGGGTTTCCTTTTTGTCATCGTCGACTATCTTTCCAGAATCTTGCCGAATACTGCTGGAGATTTCCTATAATCCTTGTTGTAGTCAAATTTCATGAAAACGGAAACTTTCCTTAACTTTCCTTAGTTACGTCGAACAGGGTGTCAACCGAGATGTCGACAAAGCTGTCCTCCAAGATGTCATTCACGATGTTTCGACATTTTTCATGACATCATTCCTAGTTCCTTAAAAATAAGCCAATCAGCAAAAACGTCGTAACTATACTTTATGATCTCCAAATGGTCCGATTTCTTGAAAATGAGCATGTAATATTTTGTTCATAAAGAAAATTACTTTATAACCCTTTCGTCTGCTTTCCAAATGATCATAGTGGGGTTCTTCAAAATATCTGCCTAATATCTTAATAACATACGCAACAATCCGGACGCGTACACACTTAATAATACGTTAGACTCTCAAAGCTTGATTTATAGAGAATCATTTGTATTTTCTTAATTTCAAGGTTATTCTTAAGGCATTGAATGAGACTAAATTTTTCTCTTTTAACAGTATAGGTATGATTTGCATCTAAAATATGTATATAAACTCCCATTGATCTAGTGATACACAATTATCTCCAAACAGAACGAGATAATTACTTAATGTATCACATGAACCAAACATATACATACTCCCACTAAAATCTTGATATACATAAGCATTAACAACATTAATTTTGGTTTCCTTTACAAAAGAGAAGGATTAACAACAATTAATTTAATAAGAAAATTAATTAAGTAAATAAAATTAATCGGTAGATGGTGGAAACACACATCTGGATCGCAAACCATCCAATTTTCGTATAAAGTGATGCAAACCATGATAGCATATTTGTGCCCTAGTCCAATTGCTAGTAGTCTATAAATGTCTATGTATATTAATCATCGTTTGTAATAAATAAAACGGCTTTGTATTACTTATGTGTTGAAGTAATATGTTGAGCATGATCTGATTTATGACCACTAAAGTAGTAGAACCATAAATCTGTACGGATCACACTTAGCAAGTCCCTGGTCAATATACGCTTCAATTGAAGCGACCAGTATGAGGATGGTTCTCAATGATGTAGTTCTGCTTATCATAGGGATGTAGGATCCAAGAATCATATCATAGATATCATGAGGTGATTGATATCGGACGACACGCTTTGAATAGTGTTTCATAGATTAAGCTATGAACATATTCAAATGCGATAGCCTGTCACAATATCCTAAGACCAAGGAGTCTTTGTGATCGCTATGCGGTCGACGTACGACTTTGACTTGCGCCTAACGCCTCCCGTAACAGGATTGCAATAACGGGCATGATTGGGTGGCGGAACAGATTGCATGAGTGACACGAAAGACAGCTAAGAGATTTATCCCTCGTACTACGGTATGGGAAAGATATCCGTTTAGGCCGCTTGATCGAGAGTAACTGAGAGGAAGTGCATGGCCATGCCAGTGATACGAGTTATCAGTTCTCAGTCGTCTCGCGTATCAAGTAACGATGATTGATTAAACAAGGATGACGACTCTATGCCTTGTGATCAATCAGGATGTCTAGAGATAATAGGATAGTGACTTGTACGCACAAGGTTAAATCGAATCATCGATCATCATCCACCTTGGGTAATCATAATGTCTTACTAGAGACCACTTATGATGGATCGGGCAAGAGAGATCTCTTGCGTCGATCTGCCAACGGTGGCATGAGCCTAGAGGGTCACACACATACAATATGGATAACTTGAGACAAGGAAACATTGGCGTTTCTTGAGGAGCAAGACATGGCCAAAACTGAGGGTTTTAGGCCATGGGTTCGGTTTTGTGAGAATGATTAGCGAATCGAGAAAACTGAGTTTGTCGTCGATATCGCGTCGGACTTTGTTTGATAAGCGACAACAAAGGGTCGGATAATTTTTGGACACGGCACGCGACCGCATGGGCGAGCCCATTGGGCTCTGCTCATGAAGTCACTAAGGCGGCCCAACAAAGGCCAAACAAGGCCCAATAAGCCCTATGTGGCCGGCCACTTGGTGGGTCTAAGTGTGGGGGCCACACACCATGCTTAGTTGTTGTTGTTGATTATGATAAAGATTGATTTGTGGAATTAGGTGATGACTTATCTTTTAACCCATGCCTTCATCATTTGTTACTTTAATCAATCAACTTTATTAGTTGATGAAGTAGACAAAAATCACAACAATTGAAATCACTCTCTCTCTCTCTTCTCACAAGCTTGGCCGGCCACTCCCCTCTCCTCTCTTCCCTTGCTTTCTTGTTCTTCACACTCTAGTTCTAGTAGACTAAGTGTGTTGGATCTTAAGGATCATCCTATTGGTGTGGACTTGCTCTAGAGAAGAAGATCATCTTGTTCTTCTTTCTTAATTCAACAAACAAAAAGGTAAACTCTTGTGGAATAAGTTTTGCCTTGAGATTTAATGGGTTATGTTCTTGGACAGTTTTTGGAGTTTGTATTGTTTATGCTTCCGCTATCTTGATGATCTGGAACGCTCCAAATCCCTACATTGGTATTAGAGGGCGGTTAACCCTCTTAATCTTCGTTTTGTTGAACTTGTTTCGGTTTTATAATGACTTACATGCCATATTTGTTGATAACATGATTTTAATGCTTTTTGGGTTAATTGTATGAAATATGTTAATTTTGAAAAATATATTGAATTTGAAATTTTTCGGATTTTTATTGGATTTGTCGGGTCCGAGACGGGACTCTCGGGGAGCCGAATTGGAGATACCGGACGGAGGTCACCGGAGGCCGGGGTAGGCCGGCGGTGACCGAGGCCGTCCCCCCTCTTGGCCGAGGCGGAGAGAGGAAGTAAGCCCGGGTTTGGGCTTTCCAAAGCCCAAACCGGGCCGTGGGCTTGGGCTCGGCCCAATGGGAGTCGGTCCATTGGGCTTGGGCCCGACATGGTTTGTGCACGGTGATTTTTGATCCGTGGCACGAACCCGCGATCCAATATTTCGAAAACTTTCAAATTTGATTGGTTTCGATAAATCGTTTTTCGAAAAGGTCTAGTTTTGATAAACCCGACCAAGCAACTTAGCAAAATTAAAACCGGAATATTGCATATTATTTGATGACATGTTTGTGTGATAACATGTTGGATGATGTGATGAAATGTATGATGCATTAATAGCCCATTAGAATTTTATCGTTTTCACGGTTTGCATACCGTTAATATTAGCGTGTAATTACTCTTTCATTCGAGCCCTTAAAGTGTAATTATTTTTTATCCGGTCCATGAACCGAGTATTAATTGTAATTTCTACTCAAAGACGAGAAGGATGGAAAATCGAGAATGATGACGCTCTTGGAGGAAGTCCAAGAGTTAGTGGGAGCCCGAATGGGGAAGACGAGAAGATGTTGTGTCTAGTAGAATCTTAAGGATAGGATGGGCTATTGATGCATATTTAAACGCTTTAAAATGTTTGCTTGAGTTATTAGATGATAATTATATGCTAGCATGATTAGCTTATGAGATTATAAGCCATCACCTCACATGCAAAGATTAAAAATGATTTTATTTATTTGCATGTTTAAAGCGTTGTGAACCATCGTCGCACGGGTTGTGATGGATGAGTTCAATTTGAAATGTATTTGCACAGGTTGCAAATAACGGCTTCAAAAGAAGATAGTATGTGATACAATTAGAAACGTCACAACACGGGTTGTTGATGACGGGTTCGTAATTGTACCAAAATACTTTCGAATTATTAAACACAACCAATCACACCATAATTTGAGTCATGTGAGATGCCACCCAAATTCACACCCATGTAGGAACATTCTCTCGGTGTCGTGCGCCTTAGCGGAGCACTGATAGAATGGGTTCTATATGGAATGGTCAACCTTGTGGGATGTCGTGCGCCTTAGCGAAGCATCTGCACAAAACTGATGCATATGTGAAGGTTGGTTGACTCGACCACGATTCTCGGCCTGAGGTCGAGCTGGGGCATCAGAAAGGTAAGCCGTGTGCTTTTGCACATACCCTGAAAAAGAATTACACAGGTTGTAATTGGATGAACGCCCTACCCAAATGGGTCAATTGGAGCGGTGAGCCTTAGCGTGCTTCAATTGACAAATCAGGAATCTTTGTTTAAAGATTCTAAACCTTAGAATCAAATGGTTGGTGTTTAATTCGGATCTTCATAAATTTATTCAACTTTTCTGATTAAATTTACTTTCTTCGTGTAGAAAATGGCTGGTAATTTAACAAACTCGTCTAATTTGTCATTGAGGGCTATACTTGATAAGTGTAAACTCAATGGAACTAATTATCTGGACTGAGACAGAAATTTGTGACTTATGTTAAAGTTGGAACACAGGGAGTACGTCCTAGACAAGGCTATCCCGGTAGAGCCAGCTGCCAACAAAACGAGGGTCGTTATGTTGGGTTTTTTGTGCCCTAGTACAATGTATTTTCAATCTAATCATGTAATAAAGATTATTAGTTGAAATAAAATCGGCATTAATATTACTAAGTGTTGTAGTAATATCTTAAGTATGATTTGATTTGTATCATTGATGTGTCAACACATAATAGTAAATCTATAGATCAGATAAAATCTTACTTAAGCAGTCCCCGATCAGAATAACTTTATAAGAAGCGATCGGTATGAGGCTAACTCTAAATGATCACGCTCTACTAATCATGGCCAGAAGGGGGCCAAAATTAGGTCATAGTATCACCAGTCAGGGGTGATATAGGACGACCCAATCGTGAGTATGTTACATAGACACAGTCATGAACATACTCATATGTCGGTGCATGAAATCACATCCTCAGACAGAAGGACCATTGAGGTCAATATGTAATGAGTGACAAGTTTGACTCAGTCTAACGTCTCCTGTAAAAGGGTTACAATAACGACTGTGATTGGCTCGATCACAAATTACATAAGTTGACTTAATGGATCGCTGAAGGATTTATCCCTCATACGGACGTGTGAGCAGATATCAGTTTAGGCCACTTGATGAGTACAACTGAAATACAATAGCATGGCCATGCAGTCGATACGTAGTATCAGTTATAATTCAGTTATTTCAGAATCAAGAAACAGGACAATAGAACGAGGATGACTTGTCTATGCCTCGTGGTTGTCAAAGATATCAAGAGGATAAAAGGATAGATTTATGTACAACAAGGTTAAGTCGAAATCTCGATAATCACAAGCGTTGGGTAATCATGATGTCTTGCTAGAGGTCACTCGTGATGGAAAGGGTAAAATGATAATTTTACCAGTCCGCCGACGTGTCTTGAGCCTAGAGGGTCACACACTAAAGGTTGAGTAAAACGGATGAAATCATATGGAGGAATCATGAGAGAGACAAAATCCCGTTTTGAATTAAACCGGATTAGACCGATTTCGGTTTAGGACTAAACCGGAAATCAAGAACGGTTTAGTAGGACTAATTAATTATAATCAAATTAAATAGATTTAATTAAATTAGCTAAACTGGCTAAGCCAGAATGGGCTTCTTTACATAATTAATTAAAAGCTTTGGGCTTTAAGCCCATTAAGGCCTTTAATTAATTAAAGTCCAAATAAAAGTTATGATAAAGGGAATTTTTTCCACAACCCTAGCCGTCACTCTCTCTCTCTCTCTCTCCTAGCCGATTTCGGCCACCCTCCTCCCCTCTCTCCGTCCGTTTTGCTTGCTTCGATCTTCTAGCAAGGGTCGTCGTGAGTATCCCCGGATTGCTCTTCATGTGTGGACGTTCTTTAGAGGTTACTAAATATTATTTAGTAACAGAGAGATTTTGAATTAAGGTAAACTTAAAGTTTTATTCTAGTTTAAGATCTCGTGATCAATTCATGATCATGCAAGATCCAAATTAATTCGGGTATTTGAGGTTAATTTCTTGTATGGGCATGAAATTATATGTTTGCACCCCTCAAATAATTCCTTCAGTGGTATCAGAGCCTTGGTTACGCATGATTTTGTATTCGACCATGATAGGCTAGATTCGATTTTGCAATTTATTTCGGTATTGTAAATTGAAAAATTGCAAATTCTATGATTTTGGTTAATGAATTAATTGCTGGAATTTTTAATGTTGCTGAAAAATTTAATTGATCGAGTAAGATCAGGATCAAGACCCGTGGGAGGCCGAGGCTAGCCGAGAGGCTAACCCCGGCCGATCACGATCGAGACCCGTGGCAGATCTAGCCGAGCCTCTCGGCTCCGGCCAGGGGAGGGCTTCGGCCCGACCAGATCCGGCCAGGCGGCCCGCCTCGGCCAGCCCTCACGGGCTGGTCGGCCACGGCGCGGCCAGCCCTGGCGGCTAGGGTTTTGGCCGAACCCTAATTGGCCCTCAGGTCAATTTTTGTTCGGTCAAACCAATTGGTTTCTGGTCAGATCCGACTCAAAAAAATCCAGAATTTTTCAGCAATAATTAATTAAAATTTCAAACCGGTTCGGTTTCAATAAACCAGCGCGTGAACCGATTTAATTCAGAAATTATTCGGTTCAAGAAAACGGTTTCGATAAACTGTATTTTATGATTTAAATCAAGATAAAATTGGAATTAATATGTTTCCTTGATAACATGCTTGTTTGATAACATGATTGTTTGATAACACGGTGTTTGATAACACGGTGTTTGCAACATGATTGCTAAGTTAGCCCGAATTTAGAATTTAATTTCGGTTTGTAACCTGCGAGTTGCTTATGGGTTGTAATTTATTAGTGACCTGCGTTTCACAGCATTTATTATTTAAATTAAATGTAATTACAAAGTCCCAAGACAAGAAGAACCGAAGAGATGGACGGTAACCCCGAGGAGGCGTGGAGCCAGTAGGAGTCCAGGAGAATGAGGAAAGACAAGACCTAGTATAGGTTCTAGTTTATTCCAGTAGGGTTAGTGGGCTAGCTAAAGCAAATTTACATTTATGTTTATGAGTGTATGATTGAATGTATGATTTAATTTTCATAAGTTAATGTTAATTAGATCATCACCCACATGTGTAAAGACTAATAATAATAAGTTAATCACGCACATGTAAACCGGAATTGAAATTATCTCTACATGGATTTGTAGATGATAAATTCAAATTAAGATCAAATTATGATCAGTGATAATAGACATTTAAAAGGCAAGTAATTTCAAGTCAAGCTAGATACCGCCCACTTCTCATCACTTCAATTAATTCTAGGACTCATGGGTGGATACGATTAACGTGGATCCATGAGAATGGGTTCTAATAGAAGATGGACCAGTTTGCATGGGTACGTGCACATTAGTATAGTAACCATGCAGATTGGACCATGCGTTGAAAATTGGTTGACTTGGCTGCGATTCTCAGATGATCTGAGCCAGGGTATCAGATATAGGGCAATGCCGTATACATACAATGTATAAGCCCTAGCCAAGAATCACATGGAATTGTGAAAGGACTGGACTGTCCTACTCCAATGTCCAAAACTGGGGCGATGAGATTAACTCACTTCAGTTTTGGGTATGCGGAGATCTTGGTTTAGATTCAGACACAAGAATCAGAAATGTTCATAATCAAGTATCTCTTACTTCAACTTAATTAAGAATCTGACCGAATTTATTTTCATGTATAGATTAATGGCACCGTCGCAACCCAAATCAACACGTTCTGGCAGTGAAGCCTTAAAGTCTCTTCTGTCGAGTGACAGGCTGGCAGGGACCAACTTGCTAGTTTGGGAGAGGAACGTGAAGCTTGCCCTTCAGTATAACAGACATGAGTATATCCTTACAGACAAGCCTTTAAAAGAGCCTGCAGATGATGCCAGCGAGGCTGATAAGAACGCTTATGACAAGTACATAAGCGATCGACAAGATGTTGGCATCCTCATGGTCGGGTCCATGGAAAATGACACCCAGGACCAGTTCATGCATCTCATGGGAGATCCCCAAGAGATGATGGAGGAAATTAAAATATACTACCAGAAGAATGCTCGCGTCGAAAGATACGACACTCTTAGGGAGTTGTTTTATAGCAATCTGAATACTGGTGAGGCAGTGAGCCCACATGTCCTTAAGATGAAGCGGCTCTTTGATCGCTTGGCCAGTCTAGGTCATAAATTCACAGAGCAGCTGAAATCAGACATAGTCCTGATGTCGCTTCCAAAGGTTTATGGAGATGCGATCACAAATTACAATCTCCATGATATGGAAAAGACTATCAAGGAACTGCATGGAATGTTGGTGACAGCAGAGAAAAATCTCAAGGGCAAGACCCCTGAGGTTCTGATGGTCAATAAGGGTGTTAGCTTCAAAAGGGCTGGCAAACCTACTGGCAAGTCACCAGGACACTCCAACAAGGGCAAGGCACCAGCAGTGTCAGGTAAGGGTAAGGCGCCAATGCACCTAGCTGTGCAGATAAGGGCACCTAGAGGTCCGAGAATCCAAGCGGTTCCTAGAACCGAAGGGAGCACTTCGACCTCAGAGGTAGTCTGTTACTACTGCCGCAGCCAGGTCATTGGAAGAAGGATTGCAGGCAGCACAAGGATTATGTGAAGAGCTTGCAGAAGGGAGGACACCCTTCAGGACCTGGATCAGGTATTTACGTTGTTGAGTATAATCTCAACGTTACTTTCTCAGATACATGGGTAGTTGATACCGGAGCAAAAACTCACATTTGTGTTAATCTGCAGGATCTGGAAAGTAAGAAGCTCCTTGGGAAAGGCGAGCGGGATCTGAGAGTCGGAGACAACAGTTCGGTGTCAACGAAGGCTGTCGGTTCTGTTAGTCTTAGGATGCCCACAGGGCTTATTTTAGTTTTGGACGATGTATTATGTGTACCTACATTTAGTAGGAATATTATTTCAGTGTCCAGTTTGGACAAACTTGGTTTTGTATTTTCCATAGACAATGGCTTATTTACTTTATCAAGAAATAATATCGTTTATGGCACTGCATCTATGGTTGGTGGATTATATATTTTAAATATTGATAACACTAACTATAGTTCAAACTATAACGTAAATAAGAGGTTGAAGTCGGATGACTTAAACCAGACAGTGATGTGGCACTGTCGTCTAGGCCACATAGGCGAGAAACGCGTCTTGACACTTTATAAGTGTGGGCTATTAAGCCCGTTTGAATTCACACCAATCGAGAGATGCGAATCTTGCATTATGGGAAAGATGACAAATGCGCCTTTTGGCGTCTTAGGTGAAAGGGTGAGTGATCTCCTGGGCCTAATACATTCAGACGTATGTGGTCCCATGAGTACACAAGCCAGGAGAGGTTTTAGATACTTCATAACCTTTACCGACGATTTCAGTAGGTATGGGTATGTCTATTTAATGAGACATAAGTCGGAATCCTTTGATAAATTCAAGGAATTCCAGAATGAAGTACAGAACCAGCTTGGTAAAAGTATAAAGGCACTTTGTTCCGATCGAGGTGGTGAGTACTTAGATCAGGAATTTCTCAGTGACCTAAGGGATAACGGTATACTCTCACAATTAACTCCGCCAGGAACCCCTCAGCTGAATGGTGTTTCCGAACGGAGAAACATAACCCTGCTTGATAGGGTTCGTTCCATGATGAGTCACGCCGACATTCCAGTATCGTTCTGGAGCCATGCTCTAGAAACGGCCGCATTCATTTTGAATCAAGCACATACAAAGGCAGTGGAGACCACTCCATTTGAGGTTTGGCAAGGGAAAGCTCCCAAGTTGTCTTTCCTCAAGATCTGGGGGTGCGATGTTTACGTCAAGCGGTTGCTTGGTGATAAACTCGAACCCAAGGCAGATAAGTGTGTCTTTGTAGGGTACCCCAAAGGAACCATGGGGTACTACTTCTACAAACCCGAAGAGAACAAAGTCTTTGTTGCTCGAGGTGGGGTTTTCTTGGAAAGAGAATTTTTATCCAAGAAACCTAGTGGGAGTCCTGTGCTTCTTGAAGAAATTCGAGAAGACACGGAACAACCTACAGAGGATATAGAAGTACCCGATGAAGTAAATGATCCAAGTCCTATTCCAACAGAAACTCCTGTAGGACCAAGGAGGTCTGAAAGATCTCGTCAAAACCCAGTCAGATATGGCTTCTTAGCCACAGAGGGTAATGACTTGATAGTTGTAGATCAGGATGATCCTGCAACAGTTCAGCAAGCCTTGGCAAGTCCCAACTCAAAAGAATGGCAGAATGCCATGGATGAGGAAATGAAGTCCATGAAAGACAATCAGGTCTGGAACTTAGTAGACATCACACCTGGGATAAAACCCATAGGTTGCAAGTGGATATTTAAGTTAAAGACAGATATGGACGGAAAGCCTCAGACTTACAAAGCAAGATTGGTTGCAAAAGGTTATCGTCAAGTCCAAGGCATGGACTATGATGAGACTTTTTCACCAGTAGCTATGATTAAGTCAATTCGGATGATGTTAACCATTGGAGCATATTTCGATTACGAGATATGGCAAATGGACGTCAAAACCGCATTCCTTAACGGGAATTTGCAGGAGGATGTCTATATGACCCAGCCAGAAGGTTTTGTCGATCCAGAACATCCCGAAAAGGTGTGTAAGCTGCATCGATCCATTTATGGGTTGAAGCAAGCTTCCATGAGTTGGAACTTACGGTTTGATGAAGTCGTAAAAGAGTTCGGGTTCATCAGAAATCCAGATGAACCCTGTATCTACAAGAAGAGCAGTGGGAGTAACATAGTGTTCCTGGTGCTGTATGTCGACGATATACTGATCATGGGAAATAACGTCCCAGCCTTCCTTGAGACCAAAGTTTGGTTAGGGAAGTGTTTCTCCATGAAGGACTTAGGAGAGGCCGCTTACATTCTAGGGATCAGGATCTACAGAGATCGATCCAAGAGAATTTTAGGTTTAAGTCAGAGCACCTATATAGATAAAGTGTTGAGAAGATTCTCAATGCTTGACTCTAAGAAAGGGAACCTCCCGGTAAGACATGGCATCAAGCTCAGCAAGAAACAGTGTCCTAAAACACATGATGAGCTTAAAAAAATGAATGGAATCCCGTATGCCTCGGCAGTGGGATCCATCATGTATGCCATGATCTGCACGAGGCCCGACGTATCATTTGCCCTCAGCTGTGCCAGCAGATTTCAGTCTAACCCAGGCCAAGATCACTGGACTGCCGTCAAGTGTATCCTCAAGTATCTGAGGAGAACAAAAGACGCCTTCTTAGTGTATGGCGAGATAGAAGGAGAACTAAGCGTCACTGGATATGTTGATGCTAGTTTTCAGACAGACCCAGATGACTTTAAGTCTCAAGGTGGGTATGTGTTCATGTTGAACGGGGGAGCTTTCAGTTGGAAAAGCTTTAAGGAAGCGACAATAGCCGACTCCACCACGGAGGCGGAATACACAGCTGCATCAGAAGCAGCTAAGGAAGCGGTGTGGGTCAGGAGCTTCTTGAGAGGATTAGATGTAATGCCGCGAACGTCTGATCCCGTGAGCTTAAGGTGTGACAACACGGGGGCCGTAGCACTCGCTATAGAGCCCAGATTTCAGAACCGGACCAAGCACGTCGAGAGAAAGTATCACATCATCAAAGAGATGGTTGATAAAGGCGAAGTAGAGATAAGCTACGTTTCAACGCATGATAATCTAGCTGACCCCTTAACTAAGGCACTACCGCAACCTAAGCATGAGGAACATGTCAGGGGAATGGGTTTAGATTGGAATACCAATTGGGTCTAGGGCAAGTGGGAGACTGTTGGGTTTTTTGTGCCCTAGCACAATGTATTTTCAATCTAATCATGTAATAAAGATTATTAGTTGAAATAAAATCGGCATTCATATTACTAAGTGTTGTAGTAATATCTTAAGTATGATTTGATTTGTATTATTGATGTGTCAACACATAATAGTAGATCTACAGATCAGATAAAATCTTACTTAAGCAGTCCCCGATCAGAATAGCTTCATAAGAAGCGACCGGTATGAGGCTAACTCTAAATGATCACGCTCTACTGATCATGGCCAGAAAGGGGCCAGAGTTAGGTCATAGTATCACCAGTCAGGGGTGATATAGGACGACCCAATCGTGAGTATGTTACATAGACACAGTCATGAACATACTCATATGTCGGTGCATGAAATGACATCCTCAGACAGAAGGACCATTGAAGTCAATATGTAATGAGTGACGAGTTTGACTCAGTCTAACGTCTCCTGTAAAAAGGTTACAATAACGACTGTGATTGGCTCGATCACAAGTTATATAAGTTGACTCAATGGATCGCTGAAGGATTTATCCCTCATACGGACGTGTGAGCAGATATCAGTTTAGGCCACTTGATGAGTACAACTGAAATACAATAGCATGGCCATGCAGTCGATACGTAGTATCAGTTATAATTCAGTTATCTCAGAATCAAGAAACAGGACAATAGAACGAGGATGACTTGTCTATGCCTCGTGGTTGTCAAAGATATCAAGAGGATAAAAGGATAGATTTATGTACAACAAGGTTAATTCAAAATCTCGATAATCACAAGCGTTGGGTAATCATGATGTCTTGCTAGAGGTCACTCGTGATGGAAAGGGTAAAATGATAATTTTACCAGTCCGCCGACGTGTCGTGAGCCTAGAGGGTCACACACTAAAGGTTGAGTAAAACGGATGGAATCATATGGAGGAATCATGAGAGAGACAAAATCCAGTTTTGGATTAAACCAGATTAGACCGATTTCGGTTTAGGACTAAACCGGAAATCAAGAACGGTTTAGCAGGACTGATTAATTATAATCTAATTAAATAGATTTAATTAAATTAGCTAAACTGGGCCTAGCCAGAATGGACTAAGCCAGAATGGGCTTCTCTACATAATTAATTAAAAGCTTTGGGCTCTAAGCCCATTAAGGCCTTTAATTAATTAAAGTCCATATAAGGGTTATAAAAGGGTAATTTTAAGATCTGAAAATAAAGGGAATTTTTTCCAAAACCCTAGCCGTCACTCTCTCTCTCTCTTCTAGCCAATTTCGGCCACCCTCCTCCCCTATCTCCGTCCGTTTTGCTTGCTTCGATCTTCTAGCAAGGGTCGTCGTGAGTATCCCCGGATTGCTCTTCCTGTGTGGACGTTCTTTAGAGGTTACTAAATATTATTTAGTAACAGAGAAATTTTGAATCAAGGTAAACTTAAAGTTTTATTCTAGTCTAAGATCTCGTGATCAATTCATGATCATGGAAGATCCAAATTAATTCGGATATTTGAGGTTAATTTCTTGTATGGGCATGAAATTATATGATTGGAACCCTCAAATAATTCCTTCACGTTAAGGATGCGTACCAAAAACACCGTAGCGACTCTATCGACGTTGCGTGTGTCATGTTGGGCTGTATGGAGGCGGACCTCCAGAAATAGTTTATGGAGCTATCCCATGATCCTTTTGCTATGTTTGCACAGATCAAGGATATGTTCAAGGAGAAAGTACGTATTGAAAAATACACTGTTCTCCGAGAACTCATTGCCTGCAAAATGTCAGCAGGCAGCTCCGCAGGTCCACACGTCCTACGAATGAAGGGACATCTCGATCATCTAACTAGTCTCGGAATGACTATGGAAAAGGAGATGACTGTAGATTTCATTCTGCAATCCCTTCCTCATGCATATGGTGGATTCGTCATGAACTATCACATGCATGACATGGACAAGACCGCATCGGAGTTGCACAATATGCTAGTGACTGCCGAGAAGAGCATAAGGGGCAGTGCGCCCAAAGGTGTTCTTATGGTGAAGAAGGGATCCGGCTTCAAAGCTGGTGGTGATAAGGGTAAAGGCCCAATGCACCTGGCAGGGAAGAACAGACGACCTTTTGTTCCTAAACCTTCCAAGCCCATGAAGGGCAAGGGGAAGGTAAAGGAGTCGGTCTGTTTCTACTGCCAAAAGCCTGGTCATTGGAAAAAGGACTGTCAGCAGCTGAAGGAAGATCAGAAGAAGGGCGGTGGGGCCGCTACTTCGTCAAGTATTCCATTAGAGCTAAATCTTTCTACTATAAATACTTGGGTACTGGACACTGGAGCTGAGTCTCATGTCTGTGCGGATGTATAGGTACTGCGTAGTAGAAGAGATGTGGGCGAAAACGAGGTGGACCTAAGAGTTGGGAACAACGTGCGTGTTGCCGCAACTGCTGTGGGTTCAGTTGATCTTGTTTTGCCTAGTGGGCTTGTAATAGAACTCCTAGATGTGTTTTGCGTATCTGCATTCAGCAGGAATATTGTATCAGTATCCCTTCTTAAAAAAGAAGGTTATTATTTTGATATTAAGAACGGTTTTTTTTATATTATGCGCAATAACATATATTATGGAAATGCTCACACAGTTGGAGGTTTATACATATTGAATATGCAAAACTCGAAATCTAACATGCTCTATAATGTTAATGCTAAGAGGTTTACAACTGATGATTTAGACCAAACTCTAATATGGCATTGTCGTCTAGGTCACATAAATGAGAAACGCATCTCAGTGCTTCATAAGCGCGGACTTTTAAGTCAATTCGAATTCCAAACGATTGAAAGGTGTGAGGCTTGTTTAATGGGCAAGATGACTAAAGCACCCTTCACCGGTACAGGTAAAAGGGCAGGTGATCTATTGGGTCTAATACATTCAGACGTATGTGGACCAATGAGTACACCAGCCAGAGGTGGTTTAGGCTACTTTATCACGTTTACTGATGATTTCAGTAGATATGGTTATGTCTATCTCATGACACATAAGTCCGAAGCTTTTGATAAATTCAAAGAGTTTAGGACTGAAGTAGAAAACCAACTCGGAAAAAGTATTAAGGCACTCCGTTCTGATCGGGGTGGAGAATACTTATCCGAAGAGTTTCTTAGTCATCTTACAGAATATGGAATACTATCTCAGTGGACTCCGCCAGGAACACCACAACTTAATGGTGTGTCCGAGCGAAGGAATCAGACATTGTTGGATATGGTTCGATCAATGTTAAGTCACACTGATCTCCCGATCACCTTCTGGGGTTACGCTCTACAAACGGCCGCGTTCATAATAAATAGGGCTCCGTCGAAAGCAGTGGAAGGGACATCATTCGAGAAATGGTACGGGAGGGAACCCGTTTTGTTTTTCATAAAAATCTGGGGTTGCGAGGCTTCTGTAAAACGGTTGCTAGCAATCAAGCTCGAATCAAGGTCAGATAAGTGCACTTTCGTCAGATATCCCAAAGAAAAAAAAGGATACTACTTCTATAAACCGAGCGAGAACAAAATATTCGTCGCCCGAGGTGGGATATTCTTGGAAAAAGGAATTTATTTCCAAGACAGTCAGTGGGAGGAGTATTCATCTTGATGAAATTCTGGATGAGATAGTCATTGAGGAACCACTAGACGGCCCCTTAGAAGAAGTAGAGCCAGAAGTGGTCGTTGAGCAAGAACCAATAGCTACAGTTAATGAAGACGGTCCAAGGCGGTCTGAAAGGACCAGTCATGCACCTATCAGATACGATTTTCTTGTAACTGGAGGTGATGAATTGGTGTTAGTGGACAATGATCCAACTACCTTTTGAGAAGCCATGGACAGAACTGACTCTGAGAAATGGATGGAAGTCATGAGGTAAGAAATGCAATCCATATCAGATAATCAAGTGTGGGACTTGTTAGATCGAACCCCTAGCGTAAAAGTCATTGGGTGTAAATGGATCTTTAAAATAAAGATAGACATGGATGGTAAACCTCAAACCTATAAATCACGACTGGTAGCAAAGGTTATAGACAAGTCCACGGAATTGACTATGAGGAAACCATTTCTCCAGTAGCTATGGTCAAATCTATTCGCATTCTACTTGCCATAGCAGCTTATCATAATTATGAGATATGGAAAATGGATGTCAAAACAGTTTTCCTTAATGGAAGGTTAGCTGGGGACGTTTATATGTCACAGCCTGAGGGTTTTGAGGATCCAAAGAATAAGGGAAAGATTTGTAAGTTGCTCAAATCAATTTACGGTTTGAAGCAAGCATCTCGGAGTTGGAACCAACGTTTTGATGAAGCTGTGAAACAGTTTGGCTTCATCAAGAACGGTGATGAACCTTGCGTATATAAAAAGGCAGATGGGAGTAAGGTAGTCTTTTTGGTGCTCTATGTTGATGACATATTGCTCATTGGAAACGACGTCCCTACCTTGCTTTTGACAAAAGCTTGGTTAGGTGAGTGTTTCGCAATGAAGGACTTAGGCGAGGCTTCTTATATCTTGGGGATCAAGATATATAGAGATCGTGCCAAGCGGGTCTTGGGCTTAAGTCAAAGCACCTATATAGACAAAGTGTTGAGAAGATTCTCAATGCAAAATTCCAAGAAGGGACTGCTGCCCATGTGTCATGGCATAAAGCTTAGTAAGAGTCAGTGTGCTGAGACACCTGAAGAGCTAAAAAGAATGAATGAGATCCCATATGCTTCGGCAATAGGGTCCATAATGTATGCCATGATATGTACGAGACCAAGGACGCTTTTCTTGTATACGGGGGAAGGAGTGATAATGATCTAGTCGTCAAAGGATATGTTGACGCTAGTTTTCAGACAGACCCTGATGACTTTAAGAGTCAGTTAGGATATGTGTTTACGTTGAACGGTGGAGCATTCAGCTGGAAAAGCAAGAAGCAGGACACCATCGCCGACTCTACAACGGAAGCTGAGGATATTGTTGCATCGGAAGCAGCAAAAGAAGGCTGTATGGATCAGGAGTTTTATGGCTGGGTTAGGTGTAATTTAAAACTCATCTAACTCAGTAGACTTATATTGTGACAACACCGGGGCCATTGCGCAAGCTAAGGAACCCAGAGCACGTGACAGATCCAAGCATGTACTCAGGAAGTATCACATCATCCGCGACATAGTTGCTAGAGGTGACGTGAAGATCCACTACGTTGCATCTGATGACAACACAGCTGACACCTTGACCAAAGCTCTTCCTCAAGCAAAACATGATAAACATGTTAGGTCAATGGGGATAGACTGGGACTTAGATTGGAACTAGGGGCAAGTGGGAGATTGATACCATTTTTGTGCCCTAGTCCAATTGCTAGTAGTCTATAAATGTCTATGTATATTAATCATCGTTTGTAATAAATAAAACGGTTTTGTATTACTTATGTGTTGAAGTAATATGTTGAGCATGATCTGATTTATGACCACTAAATTAGTAGAACCATAAATCTGTACGGATCACACTTAACAAGTCCCTGGTCAATATACATTTCAATTGAAGCGACCAGTATGAGGATGGTTCTCAATGATGTAGTTCTACTTATCATAGGGATGTGGGATCCCGGAATCATATCATAGATATCATGAGGTGATTGATATCGGACGACCCGCTTTGAACAGTGTTTCATAGATTAAGCCATGAACATATTCAAATGCGATACCTTGTCACAATATCCTTAGACCAAGGAGTCTTTGTGATCGCTATGCGGTCGACGTACGGCTTTGACTTGCGCCTAACGCTTTTCGTAACAGGATTGCAATAACGGGCATGATTGGGTGGCGGAACGGATTGCATGAGTGACACGAGAGACGGCTAAGGGATTTATCCCTCGTACTACGGTATGGGAAATATATCCGTTTAGGCCACTTGATCGAGAGTAACTGAGAGAAAGTGCATGGCCATGCCAGTAATACGATTTATCAGTTCTCAGTCGTCTCACATATCAAGTAACGATAATTGATTAAACAAGGATGACGACTCTATGCCTTGTGATCAATCAGGATGTCTAGAGGTAATAGGATAGTGACTTGTATGCACAAGGTTAAATTGAATCATCGATCATCATGCACCTTGGGTAATCATAATGTGTTACTAGAGACCACTTATGATGGATAGGGAAAGAGAGATCTCTTGCGCCGATTTGCCAACGGTGGCATGAGACTAGAGGGTCACACACATACAATATGGATAACTTGAGACAATGAAACATTGGCGTTTATTGAGGAGCAAGACATGGCCAAAACTGAGGGTTTTAGGCCATGGGTTCAGTTTTGTGAGAATGTTTAGCGAATCGAGAAAACTGAGTTTGTCGTCGATATCGCGTCGGACTTTGTTTGATAAGTGACGACAAAGGGTCGGATAATTTTTGGACACGACACGCGACCACATGGGCGAGCCCATTGGGCTCGGCCAATGAGGTCACTAAGCCGGCCCAACAAAGGCCCAACAAGGCCCAATAAGCCCTATGTGGCCGGCCACTTGGTGGGTCCAAGTGTGTGGGCCACACACCATGCTTAGTTGGTGTTGTTGATTATGATGAAGAGTGATTTGTGGAATTAGGTGATGACTTACCTTTTAACCCATGCCTTCATCATTTGTTACTTTAATCAATCAACTTTATTAGTTGATGAAGTAGACAAAAATCACAACAATTGAAATCACTCTCTCTCTCTTCTCACAAGCTTGGCCGGCCACTCCCCTCTCCTCTCTTCCCTTGCTTTCTTGTTCTTCACACTCTAGTTCTAGTTGGTTAAGTGTGTTGGATCTTAAGGATCATCCTATTGGTGTGGACTTGCTCTAGAGAAGAAGATCATCTTGTTCTTCTTTCTTGATTCAACAAAACAAAAAGGTAAACTCTTATGGAATAAGTTTTGCCTTGAGATTTAATGGTTTATGTTCTTGGACAGTTTTTGGAGTTTGTATTGTTTATGCTTCCGCTATCTTGATGATCTTGAACGCTCCAAATCCCTACAAAACAAAGCCTTAATTGAATTGTTTATCAAATAAATAAAACAAAACAATTAATTTTAAAGAAATCAAAACCTAAACCAGTTTGTACAACAAACGATTTGTACATATAAACGGTGCTCCACAAACTAACAAAATTGATTTAAATTCATCTAGATCGGATAAAAAAAATGAGAAACAATTTTCCCAAAAAATGATCATTTGCACAAATCATAGAAAAGTTCATCAAATCATGAACTAAGAAAAATAATAATTAAATCTTAAAATTTAGATCTCTAAAATCTTCCATGAGTTGCTCTGATACCACTTGATGGGATTTGATTATAACCATACGAAACAAATTATGCAATAAACATATAAAACTAAAGGCATGTTCATCTTTCTAATCAAACCCTAAAAATATAAAAAAGAACTCATGTTGATATTTAGAGAATCGATGGAGCGGAAGCGTACCTGGATCGTGTTTGTGTTCATTGTTTGAAAACTATGGTGATTTCCATATAGCCACACCCTTATTGCTACATATCATGTATTCTCCTCTGAAGGGATGAGAAAGAATAACCGTATGCAGATCATGTGTTATATGAGACCATAGCCCTGGTTATAATTGGTTAATATAACTAGTTATGATATTTATGATTTGACCCCTCATCACATAATAAATACACCTAAAGCCTCTACACATATATTCCCATGAAAATTATATCCATAGGCCCGAAACTTAATTATTTAAGTAGATCACTTTGATGACGGACCAACTTAGATGATAGCGCAACATACATATATTACATGTGTGGCCTCATATTGAAATTTTTCCAACAAGTTCTACAATTTTGTATTACACATTCTATAGTTCGGATGTTTGAATACACCAGTTTAGTTTGTATCAGATTTCTTTTCACATAAGATATCCTTTTACTTTATAATGCATAGAGACGTATTGCAATTTTTTATTAGAAGTAGCTAAGGCGTTAACTTTGAACCCTCACGCAGCCAGATTAGATTGAATTTCCCGAAAAGATAACCATAATGTTGCCGAATTCTATAAATTTATGATCGCGTGGTGCTCCCATTTTTCTCAACTAAAATTCACGTAGCTATATGCAAATTGTTAGTTCATATCTAATGTTCACATGGTTACCAAATTTTCGTACAACTTTAAAACGTGTCATGTAATACATGAGAGTATATATATTTTAGGGTAAAAGACACAAAACCACACTCAAGAATCACCAAAAGACACTTAACTATCTCATGTTTCAAAATGAACAGTAAGCTACACCCAAAGATCATTAATTGACAAATAGCACCTGCCGTTAGAATTTTGGATGGAACCTGTTAAAATTGTAAGTAAACATATGAAAATACCCCTAGCCATATTTCAAATTTTCAAAACCATGCCATTATGAGGATTTTGGTTGTGTATTCCACAATTGTGGCTCAAACTTCGCCGGCCTCGCCTCTGACCTCTGACCGACTTCTCCGGTCGTCCTCAGCTACTCGCCACTGACCAGAGACTCGCCGGAGCCTGTCGCCGGAGACTATGGCTCAAATTTTCAGTCTCTGTTTTTGTAAACACCACCGACATGAGCCCACTTCCATATGACGCTCTCTTCTCGGACCCGTTGACGTTCCCGTCAATGTCCTGACATCTCCACCCAAAGTCCCTCTACCAAGCACCTCTGGAAACCCAACCCGTCGCCGGAGCTCTTCCAAAACAGAGTCGAGCTCGAACCCCTTGGGAACCTCTGTTTTGGAATCTCCCTACTTCTCAGCTCACAAACCAGTACCCATGTGAGCTAGTGAGCCCGGAGCCTGAGTGGCTGTGTTGGACCACTGATCGTAGCTCATCTTCGGCGTCTCCGACCAATGACCGGAGCTCCTCGTCGGCGTCTCTGACCAATGATCGGAGCTCCTCGTCGGCGTCTCTGACCACTAATCGGAGCTCCTCGTTGGAGACTCGTTGCACTGCTCGATCCGTCGCCAAAAATCTCAGCCTCCGGTGAGATCTTCGTCGGATTTGGAATGATTATAATAGTATATAATTTGTTTTAAATTTGCTACTGATCTGGGTTCGAATTTGATTATATTTGGAATGATTATTTTTGGAGGGAAACACAAGTAATTATTTCAAAATTTGAGCCACAATTTCTGGCGAGTCTCCGGTAAGTGGTGAGGAGCCGAGGACGACCGGAGAAGTTGGTCGGAGGTCAGAGACGAGGCCGGCGAAGCTTGAGTCACGGTTATAAGAGAACCAACCAAAATCCTCACAATAGAATGGTTTTGAAAATTTGAAGTCTGGCCAGGGGCATTTTCGTCTTTTTACTTACAATTTTAACAGATCCATCCAAAATTCTAATGATAGGTGCTATTTGTTGATTAATGATCTCTGGGTGTAGCTCACTGTCCATTTTAAAACATGGGGTTGTTAAGTGTCTACTGGTGATTCTTGGGTGTGGTTTTGTATCTTTTACCCTATATTTTATTCAAGTTAAAAGTAATTGTCATGCTGATCAACTTTAGTTTTATGTTTTTAGTTTCTCACATGCTACATATCTAAGTAGAGGAGAAATTTGGTCGATTCTTCTCATTTCACGAGGATCAGCGTGGAGAGGACTCGTGATGTATGCGCGCTGAGCTATGTGACACGATCACCGGAAAAAAAAAAACCTTTTCAATTCTACGACTCCCTCGCTATACTACTTCTGTAACATAGTTCACTTTTAGGTTATAGTATGAAACCCGATCCCACATGACACCTTTATATTCGCTCTCATGAAATTTTTTACCATCTAAGTAATTTTCTAGATAATGCAAATAATCTTATTTTCTCTAGTTTAGTGTTATGGATATCGGATCGCGGGGATATATCGGCCCCTTGACAAAAAGGGAGATCTAACAAACTCGAAGGGATCGCGGGAAGATCACGGCAAATTGCGTTTTATAATAAATAATAAATTAAATATATATACTCATATTTATTATTTATTAAAGAAAAAATGAATGATATTTAATTGTTTTTAAATGCGTTGGACATGAGCCATAATCTAAATGAATAATATTTAGTTTATAATTTATATGGAAAATGAATGATATTTATTGTTTATAATTTATAACCTAAATATCAAACCGGATTAAGTGTGTCGGAACGAAGCCGATCGAATTAGACCAAGATTAATTAAATTAGATCAGAATTATTTGATTTAAATCAAATTAAACCGAAATTAATTGATTTAAATTGAATTAAAACGGAATTAATTGATTTAAACCAGATTAAACCGGAATTAATTGATTTGAACCAGATTAAACCAGAATTAATTTGAAATTTTCCGGTGTTGACCAATATTTGACCGGTATTTGGGACGATTTTTGAGATATTGTCGCGAATATGTGGAAATTTCCGCGATTTCACCGATATCTCCCGCAATCCATAACACTGCTCTGGTTAGATAAACAAAAGATAAGTTCTAACAACTTAAATCATAAAATTTTACACCCTACATTTTTATATGTATTTAGATTTAAACTCAAAATCTCATTTGTATAAAAAAATATTTTTTGTCATTGAATTCCAAGTCAAATGATCGACCATTTGATCTTACAATTTTAAATAATATGCAATATTTCATATTTCATATTTTAATTTTAAATAATAAAATTTTACAAGGTAATTTAAAAAAACCAATAAAGATTAAAAATCTCATTCATATAAATTGTCACGTTCATAAATGAAAATGAAATCATGTCTTCCTAAATCCCCTTTATCCCTTCCCCAATTTTGTTCACAAAAGAGTTCAAAACCTGACTTCTTTACTAGTATGTGAGGCTCAAACTGTTGCCGTATCCCTCCCGGACTCATCAAATATACGTTGGATTAATGATTCAAATTATATTACATTTAAAATTAAAATTTATAAATACTGATAAACAGAGCATCTTGCAGGTCGCATGTGAAATAAAATTGATCATCAAGGATTGGAAATACAGACAAGGTCAATATTCAGTATATAGCTTCGATCTACAATAATAATGGCTGCAATTCAAGGAATTGAAATAGTAGTGGCATTTATGTGCTTACTGATATTTGTTCATCATTGGATCAAGAACAAGAACTCAACTCTTGTGAATTGGCCAGTCTTTGGGATGCTTCCGGGAATTCTCCGGAGTCTGAAGCACACACCGTACAATCTCGGATCTCAGATTTTGAGAGCAAGCAGAGGCACGTTTGAGTTCAGAGGGCCTTGGTTATGCGGCATGGACTTTATGTTCACTTGTGACCCATCAACATTCACCATATCTTCAGCAAAAGTTTCTCCAATTACAGGAAAGGCCATGAATTCAAGACGATCTTCGAGCCTCTGGGAGATGGAATTCTTACTGCAGATTAGGATTCTTGGGCTATCCAGAGGAAGATAGTTCACTCATTTTTCAAGAACACCAAGTTTCACACATTCTTGGAGAGGATTGTCCATGAGAAGGTTTCCATGGGCTTTACCCTGTTCTTGGCCATGTGTGCGCACGAGAAATGGAGGTAAATATAGAAGATGTGATTCAACGATAAGACTTTGACATTATCTACCTACTGATTTTAGGTTATGATCCTCAAAGCCTCTCAATTGAGTTTCCGGAAGTCGCTTATGAGAGGGCAATCAATGAAACGGAGTAGGCTTTGCTTCACATGCATGTTTTCCTTATCAAGATATTGTATACATACAAGTGAACTATTTATCACTTGAACTGACTTATGTTGGTTTTGCCTTACCACGTTGTGCCAGAGAAGTATTGGAAGTTGATGAAATGGCTTCAACTAGGGAAAGAGAGAAAGTTCAGTGCGTCCTTGAAGATCTATGAACGATTCATGTACTTGTGCATCGAATAAAAAATAAACTTCATGGACCAGAAGGAAAATGATGAGAAGAACGAAATCAACTTCGACTTTTTGACAGCTTATCTCAATGGAGAATTCGGCAAAGAAGAGAAACCTGTTAAGATTCATGCCGATCTCATCAAATTCTTGAGAGACGCAACGACTAGTCTTGTAGTAGCTGGAAGAGACACATCAAGTACCACTCTATCTTGGTTTTTCCATCTCCTCGCGAAAAACTCATCGGTTGAAATAAAGATCCTAGAAGAGATCAATCAAAACTTGGATTCAACAAGAAGCATTTTCGGTGCGGAAGAAGTCAACAAACTGGTTTATCTCCGCGCAGCACTACGCGAGACATTAAGGCTAACCCATCTTTGTCCATCAATCACAAAACTTCACTGCAACAAAGCACTCTTCCCAGTGGCCACAAAGTGGGCGCAAATACAAAGATCTTCATTTCATACTATGCAATGGGAAGGATGGAAGATATTTAGGGCGAGGATTGCTTGGAGTTCAAGCCAAAGAGATGGGTATCGCAGAAGGGAGGGATTATACATGTGCCATCTTACAAGTTTTCAGTGTTCAGTGCAGGACCAAGGATGTGTTTAGGCAAGGACGTGAACTTTATTCAAATGAAAATAATTGTAGTTGCGATTGTTGTCCTATTGCGCATAGTAACTCAGTTATCCTTCGGATGAAACATGGTATGAAGGTAAGGATCACAAAGAGGAGTCAGATGTAAAACCGATCATCACATATTATATATTTGGTTTTGTTAAAATAAGATGTTTATATTATTAGTCTATTCTAGTTTATTCTTATTTTAGAGGACTCACTCTATTGTATTTCACACATCAATTCAATATACTAATACTAGTTCTATAGTGGTACTAGAGGGGGTCTGATATTGTTAAGCTTCCGCTGAGTTTATAGTTGTGACCACTCGTTAGTTTATGAATCTAACGAGTAGGTGAGGCTAGAGATTTTGTTATTTTTCATCAATAATATTTTATTAATCAACAAGGACAATAACCTACATTCTAGACGCCATTGAAATGAAAACTTATAGCCCAAGACACCAAAGAGTCGAATTATAAAGTGCAAGACGCCCTAAAGTCAAAGGCAATAAGCGTATGACACCATAAATCTTATTTATCACATATATTTTTCGATCCAAACTCAATTCGGTTTTCACCGTATTGAGTTTAAGGGGGCGGGAATGTTAGAATAGTCAGGAAATATAGTTTAACCAATTCTTGTTTAGGGCATGTTGATTAAGTTTCCTATTTAGATTATATTTATTGCCTATATAAAGGACTATACTCTTATTGTAATGAAAAAATCAATTCAATAAATCAATGGTATTTCTATGAAGATATTTCAAAATTTGTCAACATATTTCGTACGGATAATGATATGTTCCTTTCCATCCTTGCAACTCACAGAATTATGATACAAAGGTCTTGTCCGGGTAATTCTGAACAAAATAGTCAAACTTAGTGCACACACCGTCATATTCACTAAGCCCGTACTTTAGTTATCTCTACAAGTTGCCCTGAACATTTTTAGGGTCAAGCTGCTCTAATGTCTGTCTAAATCATTAACAATGTGCCCTCCCTGATTATGGATAGTAAAACTCTCCATGAATGTCTCTATAGTTGTTCTCCTAATTATGATCTCCTTCGTGTATTTGGATGTGCATGCTTTCTTCATTTGTCACCTCACGAACATACAAAACTTGAGCCTCATTCTCGTCTTATTGGTTCATCGGTAAGGGATCAAACATAAAGGATGGAGATGTTGAGATCCTATCTCCAAACGTCTTGTGTATCTTGTCAAGTCATCTTCTAGGAACACAAGGTGTTCTCGTCTGTGTCTCCCTTCTGCGTGTTATCATATGTCATATTTTTAAAATCATGATTTTGCACAAAGCTTGTAAGGACCCGAGAGGAGAAAAGTGTTGGGGTTAATGACTCACAAAGATGAGGTCTTTTGGTCTTCCCCTTATGGAGGTTACAAGACCTTAATTGGTCCTTAATTGGTTGGTAACCTCCCCTATTATTTGCTTTTTAAAGTACCTTTCTATGACCATTTATATCTCCATCACTATATAATTCTTGTGTGATCTTGTTGAAAGATAGAACCAAGAAAATGATTTTCTTATCGTCGTTCTCTCTCGTATTGTCTCTTTTCGAATCGGTTCTTGGGTATTGAATTGTGCAAGTTCCAGACTATCATGTGTGAGTGGGCACACATTAGGGGGACTACCGTGTTAACCTCGGAGGCAACCGGAATATGATCGCCACCTCGGTCCAACCGGAAAAATTGCTTTCAAGTCAGTGGCCACCATACAACGGCGCGGTAACTTTATGTCAAAAAGTATTTTCTAAATCGTTTATTGTTATACTCAAATTCTAGTTCCTACAATTTGAAAGCAATTTATCGATTATAGTATAACAATATATATGAGTCTTGTTATTGGTCTTTGCTGTTGTAAAATTGGAACAACACATTGATGGCACCAATGAGCACAAAAGGAGAATGAGGAGAAGAGCCACGGGAGGTTAGTAAAACAAGCAATTTCTTGTGTACAAGGTATGTGCTTGTGATTTTACCTTACAACTGGCATTGTTATTGTAAAGAGAACTTTTGTGGTTGTGTTTTGGCTTGTCCTTGTGCTTCGTGTTCTCTATGCTACTGTACCAAAAATATATGTGTACAATGACCATATTTACATACACGCATGCTTTTATAAGATCTATAGATGTTTTTGTGTGCCTACTTATGAGAAATCTATAGATGTATACATGTATTAAGGACTCCTGGATATATTTATGTGTGTATTAATGTATATATGGATATGGCCAAGCAGTTTGGTATTGGATTGGCATCCACTGTGTGGCAGCAATAAGCAAAAGCAAAGTTTGCTTTGCTTTATGCATTTCGACATATAAGTTGGACGATACTGATCTTTTAAATCCCACACATCTGAAGACAATTACGTAAAATTGGCTTTTGCCAACACTAATATACCATCGTAACATATGCAAATAATATACAACATCTTACTGTTTTTCATTTGTGAGTTACACAGATGGTTTTGAGCTGATCCTCACGGTTGTTGGGGATCATTTTGAATGGCTGGCACGGCTCGGCCTCAAACTTTTCGCCAAGTCTGCTTTTGAGGGATCATTCTAACCACGGACACCCCCGACGGGTCGATTCGTAGCAAATCTTACCGATTCGGACCAGATCTTCACTGAAACCAAGTCATTCCCGACTTTTTCGATCTGTTACGCCGTCAGATGATCGGTTTCGAGCTCCATGGGGAATTTATGGTCGAATCGCTTGGATTCGCCAAATTAATGTTGATGGTGAAACGGCGAGGCCCAGTCTCGGACGTGCTCAGCCGTCGCCGGATGGCAAGCGAAATGTCTTTACTGATACACATGACGGAGAAGGAGCCGATGAGGCGAAATCGGCAAATATGGATGGCGGCGGAGACGAATGGTGGCTGGGATGAATTAGGTGAAACATGTTGACGATTCACATGTTCTACCTTTGGGTCTTGGGCCTCGGTAAGACTTATAGAGTAATGGTCTTTTTCATGCCCTTTAAGCCTTATGTATTGGACTTGGATGATACTTAGTTGGGTTGTGTTTAAAATGATATAATAATTCTTATAAAATGCTAAGTAAGGTGTGCTTGAGGTTAATAAGTGAGTATTGTGAAACTCAAATCATATGAGTCCGGGTCCAATTCGTTTTGACTCAACTTGTATACAAGTTTTGTTGAAGCAGGACAGTCGAGATGACTGATTTTGGGTCGTCCAGATTATTTGTGGTATTTTGTTTGAGAAAACATGAGCTCATTCCGGAACTCTTTGAATCAGGATTATAATTGTTCTCCCACATTAATTATGGTTACTATGCATTTTCCTCGTTTTTTTTATAATTCTTTAGTGTGAATTAATATCCAGTTAAGCCCGTAATTTGTGAAAAGCAAAGCATAGAGATGTGACGTGACTTAAGGATATAGTGAAGATGGTGGAAGCATCACGTGCCTATGATATATGATGGTTGATGAGAATCTTCGACTAGACCTAAAAGGTTTAAAATTGCAATCACAAAATTTTGTGAATTCCTACTTGCCAAGTAAGTACTTATGCGTCAATTTGTGACATTGAAATGTGTTTCTTTGTTAGAATTTTGGTATGTGTGCCTTTGAATTATACATGAATGTTTAAAAGGCATGATATTTATATTAAATATTATTTAATATGAATAAAAGATAATTGCTGTTAGACTTTCTAAATTCAAACATCCATACCAAAATGTGAGGGTTACCCTCTTAATACAAAGTTTCTTGGCATGTGGGGGCGTTTGGCTTATAACCGAACTCAAGGAGAAAACTATAAACCTATAACCTTGTTGTGTTGTTCATTGGTTAAGGTATTGATAATGTTGCATATAGATTCATGTCTCCAGGTAATCGCTCATTTTATAAGGTTAGAGATGTTGAATTCTTTGAGCATGTATCTCATTTGGATAAAGATATTGGTATACCTATTGCTTCATCTTCAATGTATATTGTTGTTATGCATGTATAATTTTTATGCAATAACTCACATGCTATTAGCCTTATTTCTAGTTTTTATGTTGATAAACGTAGAAGAAATAAGAAACCTACTTTAGAGAAAGATTGTGGAGATATCTTTCGTTGATCTTTTTCTAATTAAATTGTCTGAGTAGACTATGTTAGTGATGAAATAGTCTCGATCTTTATAATTGGAAATGATGATCCTAAAAAGCATGATGAGGCAATGAGAAAATCCTATGGGAATGAAGCTTTTATTTTGAACTTGATCAGTCTATTGTTACCATCAGACTTATGAGTTGTCTGATTTTACTAATGGTTGTAAGTCCATTAGTAGTATTTGAATCTTAAGCGAAAGATCATATACAATTATACATTTGAAAAGTTCTAAACTCGACTTAATGTCGGAAACTTTACACAAATAAGTGTGTAAATCGGTGATAATGATTTTATACCTACATTTTAGAAAGTTTCCTAACGTGTTGGAATACTATGTGATGTGAAATGAGTTTCAAAATTTTGTTGAAATAATTTTGAATACCTATTTATCTTGGATGGAGTGGCTGTTTAGTGGAAGTGTTTCTAATAGATTAGCTTAACGAACTCCATCAAGGAATTAGAGTTCACGACTATGATGTTAACATGACAAGTAGTTGAATTATCGTGAAGTTCTTGAGTAGATAAAATTGTTTGAAGAAAAGATTGAGTCAATCTCAATGCGTTGAGATCTTCTAAACAATTTTTGGTAGTGCTGCGCACTTGATGGATCTTGAGGCCGACAATCCATAACCAATTCTTGGTGGTGCTATAGAGACGCACTTGATGGATGTTGAGGCTGGTAATCCATAACCAGTTTTTGGTGGTGTTGCGCACTTGATGAATCTTGAGGCCGACAATCCATAACCAGTTCTTGGTGGTGCTATAGAGACGCACTTGATGGATGTCGAGGCTGGTAATCCATAATCAATTTTTGGTGGTGTTATAGAGACGCACTTGATGTATTTTATTTGTGACTGACAGGTTGGACTTTATGTCCTTAATAGCTCTATTGTCGGTGCTATTGAGACGCACTTGACGAGCTACCTATGCGGGTGTGATGGTTTGGCCGCCATCTATGGAAGATTTGAGGAAATCTTCCTAGAGCACTCGCGAGACCGAGGTGTACACATGGCCATAAAAGCGTCTTTTCAAGTGGTATCACGAAACTTGCATAACTTGAATGTGTGATATGTGTTGTGGGGTGTATCGACGGAAAGTAAAACAAGTTCAAGAAGAAATTCACTCGTTTTACAAGTACGTTGTTGCCTCATCTCACTATGTGTTAATTCAAGTCGAAAGACATTGACACTTAAATATCGATAACCTTCCCTTACCCAAGAACTTACCTCCTCAAAATCTTTTGTTCGCCATTAGTGGGGGATTGTTGGGGTTAATGACTCACAAAGATGAGGTCTTTTGGTTTTCCCCTTTTGGAGGTTACAAGACCTTAATTGGTCCTTAATTGGTTGGTAACCTCCCCCATTATTTGCTCTTTAAAGTACCTTTTTATGACCATTTATATCTCCATCACTATATAATTCTTGTGTGATCTTGTTGAAAGATAGAACCAAGAAAATGATTTTCTTATCGTCGTTCTCTCTCGTATTGTCTCTTTTCAAATCGGTTCTTGGGTATTGAATTGTGCAAGTTCCAGACTCTCATATGTGAGTGGGCACACATTAGGGGGACTACCGTGTTAACCTCGGAGGCAACCGGAATACGATCGCCACCTCGGTCCAACCGGAAAAATTGCTTTCAAGTCAGTGGCCACCATATCACGGCGCGGTAACTTTATGTCAAAATGTATTTTCTAAATCGTTTATGGTTATACTCAAATTCTAGTTCCTACAAAAAGGAGGGATTGTAGCGAAAAATGAGTTGTTTGACGATGAACCCGTTTGGATGCACACGGGGTCGTGTCTAGCCCGTTCTAGGAATCTCAAATTTTAGGACCTGCTGTTTACCTCGTGTGCATCAACACGGGGTCGTGTGAATACAACACGTGATCACTCCCACCCCAACCCACCCCACGCCAAGTCAAGTCGAGAAGATTATCTCAAATTCATGTGGCAAGACTATGGTCAACGGTCAAAGTAAGCCACACGACCTCGTGTGCAGTGCAAAATTTGCCACGGTAAAGAGAGTAAACCCTAAATCCATCTTGACACCTACTACTTTTTTTTTTCTTCTACTTCCAAAAACACTTCAGCAGAGAGGATTTTGAGAGCTTTTCTCTCACTTAGGAGCCATCCCTTGGAGGTTTGAATGTGGTTTTCAAGATTTTAAATTTTGGAGGAGTTTCCCACCTTTAAGGATGGCATACAAAGGGGATTTGAAGAGAATTCTCAAGATTTCACCTCTCTACCAAGATGTGGAGCTTAACATCAAAAACACAAGATTCAATGAGATTTATATGAGTTCTTCTCTTCATGACTAAATGAATTTTTTTTTGGGTTTAGGAGTTCTTTCCCTTTTCTTCTTGTTTTGTTGATAATTAAGATTGTCCTATGACTTTATTTGACAACCATGGTGCTACTGTAAAACTTATATTTTTGTATTAAATTATTATTTATTTAGTTGTGCTTGGCAGATGTGTGTTTTTTTTTGTTTCTAACATGTTCTTTCTTGATCTACAAGAGTTTACTTTGGTTTAAGAAAGTCACCTTAAGAGAGGAGATTTTTTGGGGCTTAAAGAATGCTTAGGAATTGCGAGTTTGGAGAATAACTCTCTCGATTCCTAACCTAAAACTAATTGTATGTCCCGCTAGAAGATAAGGTTAAATTCAACTGTACTGAGTCTCTAACTCTAGTCTAAAGTTAGGAAATAAATATTATTAACCACTAGGCCAAACTCAAGCAGGTATAAAATAGATATTATATATGACATATGAATGAGAGAATAATATAAATACATGCAAAAATACGCAATTACTTAGGTGTATTCAAGTATTTTTTTTCTTTTCCCATTATACACAAGTTACCATATTCCATTATGTTCTTTAACATAGTTAATTGATTTCTCTGTTAAAAACTAAAATGTCCTCGTTATATTTTAAATATTTGAAAGAGGGTATTTGTACAGTGTTAGAATAGGCCCATTGTTAGGGTAAACCCACATTTACTCGTCGTCCTCATCTCCCATCTCTTGCAGGTCCTGAAGATGTAACCATTGAAGGTGATATCTTTATCTCATCTCCTCTTCCAACATCTTTACCTGCCACAGATATGCCTTCCACAGTCAGACAAGGTACTCGTTCCACCAGTAATCTTAATTCTCGTTATACTTTTCTTAGCAATCATCGTCTATCCCATGCGTATCATGCTTTTATTTCTTTTTTGGTTATTGTCTCTATTCCATCTTCTACTAATGAGGCACTTTCAGATACGAAGTGGCGACAGACTATGATTGACGAGATGTTGGCTATAAAATCTCAATGCACTTGGGAGTTAGTTCCTCTCCCACCTGGTCAGTTTACTGTGGGTTGTCGGTGGCTATACACTATCAAAGTGGGAGTAGATGGGCAATTTGATCCCCTTAAGATCCGTATGGTTGCAATAGGTTATACTCAAATTTTCAGATTGGATTATGGTGATATGTTTCCCATGTGGCAAAAATTTCTTCTATGTGTCTGTTCGTATCGATTGTGGCGATCCTTCATTGACCTCTTTATCAGTTGGATATTAAGAATACCTTTCTCCATGGTGATCTAAAAGAAGAAATTTATAAGGAGCAACCACCTGGATTTGTTGCTTAGGGGAGTCTAGCTTGGTTTGTAAGCTTCGGCGTTCTATATATGGTCTCAAGGAATCCCCACCGGCATGGTTTGGTAGGTTCAGTCATGTTGTTCAAGAATTTGGCATGACTCGCAGTCAGACTAATCACTCTATATTCTATCATTTTTTTTATGTGGATGACATTGTCATCACTGGAGATAATCAAGAAGGGATCTCAAAATTGAAAGAACATCTCTTCAAAAACTTCCAGACAAAAGATTTGGGACGACTGAGTATTTTTTGGTATCAAAGTTGCTCAATCCGGTAATGGAATAGTCATCTCCCAACGCAAATATGATCTAGACATCCTTGAAGAAACATGAATGTTCGAGAGTCATCCGTCTAATACTCCAATGGATCCAAACTCTACGATTCTTCCAGGACAAGGGGAGGCATTTGAAGATCCTGGAAGATACCGCAGACTTGTTGGGAAATTAAATTATCTCACTATTACTCGACCGGACATTGCCTTCGCCGCTAGTGTTCCCAGTCAGTTTCTTAAATCCACACGCGATAGCTATTGAGATGCGGTAGTGCGTACTTTAAGGTACGTTAAAGAAACCCTGGGACAAGGGTTACTTTATGAAGACAAGGGTTATGCTGAAATTGTTGCATATTCAAATGCCGATTGGGCAGGATATCCTTCAGATAGACGATCTACATCTGGTTACGGTGTATTGATGGAAGGTATTTTGATCTCTTGAAAAAGCAAGAAGCAAGCCGTTGTTGCAAGATCTAGTGCATAAGCTGAATATTGTGCTATGGCTTTTGGAACATGTGAGCTCATATGATTAAAACAATTACTCCAAGAACTCAAACTTGAAGAAGTCTCTCCAATGAAGCTTATATGTGACAATCAGGCAGCTTTGCACATTGCATTCAATCCAGTGTTTCACGAAAGAACCAAGCATATAGAAATCGACTGTCACTTTATCAGGGAGAAAAGATTATGTCAGGTTGTATTACAACAAATTTTGTAAACTCTAGCGATCAACTGGATGATGTATTCACTAAATCCTTACGAGGGCCTCACATACAGTATAATTGTAATAAGCTTGGTGCATACAATTTATATACTCCAACTTCAAGGGGAGTGTTAGAATAGACTCATGGTTAAGACAAGCCCGTATTTACTTAGCCCGTATCTAGAATGTTACCTCTAGAATATTCTCTCCTTCTATATAAGGAGAGACTCCCTTGTATTGTGATAATCACAAAAATATAATAAACTTCGGGATGCACTCTAATAAAAACCATGTTTTACAAAAAAAATATACAAACTATTACCCTTCTTAGGATGGTAGTTACTAATGGTCATAATAATTAGGCTAATTTTATAAAAATTAATTAATTGAATGATATAAAGGGTATTATTGTAAAACTAACCTATGAAATAAATGGAAACTCTATTACTATTAATAACATCTAATTTCTCTAATTTCACAAATCAAATCAAATTTAATTTCTCTAATTGTTCATGTATTGTTTCATTACAACATGTTCCATTAGATCTCACATACACATCATTTTTAGTGTTGGTCTCATTTTGTATCTTGTAATATTTTATTACTATTAGTGTCATTTTGAATTGGTGATTATCAAATTTGTACCATGCTCATGTTTTGGTTGTTTCATTAGAATATAAATACACATGCTACAAAACGAACAAAAACATGCACATCATTATTATTGTGTTTCATTTTCATATGATACATGTCATTAGGATATAAAATTGTGTTACATTTTCATCCGTTGTATTACATTTTCAATAGCGGTTTTGTAACGTGTTTCATTTCCATGTAATTGTATACTAATGAACTCTTGTGACTAACTAAAAAAATGAAACATGTTCAAAAAACATGGAATCGTGTAGATTTAAAACGTGCAACTAAATAAACAAAAAAATTGCATGAGTATAAAATTTGCATCATGCAATTTTTTTTGAAAAATGAAGCAATCGCAAACTAAAAATATTAATATTTTTGTAGATCATGAAATTGTGGTAACAAAACTGTTCTATAAATCATCTTATAATTAAAAACATAAAATATCAGAAAAATAATCGTACAACTAACAACTTGAAATCATAGAGATCAAAATATTAAAATAATTGTATAAATATAAAAGTAATCATACAAACAAAACTATGAAGTAAAAAAATGAAATATTATATCATGAACATGAAACAGTAAAAAAAGTAAATCTTGGAATACAATAAAATCATGAAATTGCGTAAATCTTGTATCTTTAAAAATAAATCATGAAATTCCGAAATAAGAAATAAATTTAATTTAGTTAAGTAAATCAAATCTTGTAATTTAAAAATAATTTAATGATATAAAAATACAAATATACCTTTATAATTATGTTAAAAGACCAAAATAAATATCAAGTTACGAAAAATTACATCCATTTACCATTAATGAGTCACCACAAATCCAAGTAATCAATATTTTCATATGACAATTGTAATTGATTATTATATTCTCATTAAATATGGTTGTTTTTACTTGAATGCAAGCAAATAAACACATCAGGTTAAACACACAATATTTTTTTTTCTTTGAAAGCTATAGAGACTTGCTTTCTCCGACATCAAAACTTCATTTCTCATTCCAACAAAAAAAATTTCTCAAAAATCAATTCAAATTCAACACATATTTTTTCTTCTCAAAATCAATAAAAACTCATATTCTTTATGCACTATTTTATTATGTTAGCATCTCATAATTGTTGATGAATCTAATCTTCATTCTGGTAGTAGTTTGGTCAGATTTATACTACTGATGTAAGTTCAAAGATGATATCTACGTCGTGCTTAGTGGGTCCTCTGACTTTAATTTATGTGGAATCGTGTTAGAAAATGAAATTATAATTGGTCTATATTGATTATTAGTTTGGCGTTGATAATCCTACTTGCAAGCCGTAACTTTTTTTTCTAATTAATAAAATCGTTGAAGTATTATTATTTTGTATGAAAAATAAAATGCCTACTTAGAATTTTTTTTTAGACTTCAATAATAGTTGAGACGACCTTGCCTTGGTCAAATTTTAGTTGTACTTGGCTTCTTATTAAAACTATTTTCTCTACCAACTATTAAGTGGATTGAGATGAAAATCGAGTTGTCATCCACCTCGATTAAAATTTACGTAGCTTCTAATGAAAATTGTTTCCTCAACAATACATAACTAATAGTAATAAATTAGTCCTAATATTGATATGTAAGGGGTAGCACATAGACTTTCATGTTTATCATCGACATGATGTATGATGGGGGAGCAATATAAATACATATGTATAAATATTCAAGAAGAATCAGGAGATACACCGTTGAGTTTTGAGATGAGAGTTTGATGAAAAAATTGATTTGGAGAGCTAATTAAGGTAGAGAAGGGGGTGGGTCGGAGGGTTTGAGAGAAGGCATCGTAGTCTTACGAGCACTAGAGGTTCTGAACGAGCCTAAACAAGTCCTAAGGTGAGAGACTTTTGGGTCACGGTATGTCTGTGAGGATAAACGATCGACTATAACTATAGATGAATTATAAATGGATCGAGCTCAACCGATCAGGGTGGTATCTTGCTGGATCGACGAGAAATAAGAGAGAGAGGTGAGCGTGACCGGTTCAAGAGAATACGTTCAGACCAGTCGGGCTTTATGAGAGAGAGAGGATTTCCGGGTTCTCTGTATGTTCGTGGAGCATGTGTAGACATAATTAGTTTAAGAACCAAGGGTCCGAAATATTTTATTGGCCATGAATGTCCTTCCAAAAAAGTCAAATTGTATCGACAGGGTAATCGAACAAGTGTTTAGGCACTTTTGACGCCTTACAATGATGTAGAGACACACTATTTATACTAATCATATAAAAGAGATCTAGTATGTAAAGGAAATATATTATCTACAAAGTATTATGATATTCTTCTAAATCTTAGGAGATTACTTAAAGGCTAGGTCGGACGAATTTTGACTCCTTTCCTTAACCGCGTTGTGCAGTAAAAAAGAATCTTACTTGGACTGCATCGACAAGGAGATATTGATTGGAAACAAAGTAATGGAGGGTGGCTCCTAAGATTGTGTGATTGGCAGAATGGGTCGGCCCGATTTGGGCCGGCGGAGGCCACGGCTGGCCAAAATTTACCGAAGACCATTCAGACCGTACGAATCAACCAAACTGCGACATGAGAAAACCGGACTAATGAATGTTTGGTCTCCTTGGCCGGTCTTAGTCATCACCGAGCAAGCCTATGGGCTGGTCCTGGTTCATAATACCAGAACCATCAGTTAAATCGACCAGACCGAATCAAAATTATCTCTTCTTCTTCGCCTATTTTCACTTAATTTCTTCTCTTTCTCGTCCTCTGTCCTTACACCACACAGTCACGCCTCTCGGCTCTTGCTCTCGTGATTAACATTTTGGGTTCTATTTATGGTTTCATGTAATTTACGGTTGTTTTGTAACTTAGCAATGTTTTTTGCCTAATTTAGTTGGTGTTTTATTACTTTGATAAGTCTGTAAGTTTATAAATTAAAGAATATTTTAATTTTAGACTGTCATTTTCACTTTTCAACAAAGGCTATAAACTTAGACTTATTTGTATTAGGTAATGACTGCTAATATGTTTACAACAATTCATTATAATTTGTAAATTAAGCCTTGAAATGGGATCGAGTATGAAGTTCTAAAACACGAGCTTAGTCAAATTTTCTACAATTTGTGTATTAAAGCCTAGTAAAGTTGGTCGTTCTACGTAGACTGAGGGACCGACCCAATCCAGGGCACGAACCGACCAACGAAACAAAACACAATTGGTCTTGGACTTGGTCTTTCAAATTTTACGACTGTTGAGTTCGGTCTAAGGACCAAACCCGAGGCTCGGGTCGGGTAATCGGACCGTTGCCACCCCTAGCGGAGGCGGTTCGGCGACTTAACCGGATAGTACTGTGTGGTTGGTATGTTGTTGACGATTTGGACTTCAATTGGAGTAGCTGGTCTTTGGAGGAGTGCGGACAACGACGACGATCTTCAGCGGCTACGGTTCTGGACCGGTCCGGCTGGTCTGCCCATAACCGGTTTTGATGAGGACATCACTAGCATTGGACCACCGACGGGACTAGAAGATGAAGAACGGAACTCTATTGGACTACCAACACGTGGACAAAGCAAGTACCAACTTAGAGACATAGTTCCGAGATACTTCGTCAAAGATTTGGCCTTATTACTTCACAAAATTTACGACGTCAACGGTTCCATGGCAGTCACAAGACTATGCATCATATATGCCAAAACCGAACCGGACGTTCAACCGGCCACAAGGAGTATTTTATTTTAATCAAATAATTTTTTTTTCTTTTGGTGTAATTAAATGTGCACCATTAGTTCTCATTCACTTGGGGTTTATTTTCCATTACTTATGTTTTTGGGGTTATGTTTTTTTTTCATTCAATTGGTTTTATGACCATTGAACTGGAAGACCTTTGGGTAGTCTTTTCCTTCACTATAAATAAGTGTGTAAGCTCTAGTTTGAGATAGACTTGAATTATATAAAACATCGTGTGATTGTGTGTTTAGAGAGGATTCTCTTAGCTCTAGAACTTATCAAGAATTTGTGCTCAAAATTCTTGTGGCGTTCGTCCGAATTATCGACGGGATTTTCGCAACCCATCGTGGCTTCATTCGATCCATCCTACACTCGATGGTTTTCAGCACGAAAACTTCGTATCTATCCTAACCTTTTCGATAGACGGTCCGCATAAGATTTTGAACTCCAACGAGTTCATATCAAATTGGTATCAGAGCTTTGGCTCTATCGAGTTTCATTTAATTATTGCTATTTTTTTATTTCTCAATTTGACTTTATTTCTTCCATTCTACATTTGTAATCTCAGTTTGCGACTCAAAAAGAAGAAGCAAAAAAGAAGAAAAACAAAGAAAAAAAATATATCTCTAGAACTATTTTATTTTATTTTTTTTGTGTTCCCACTTTCCACAATTCCATCATCTAAAAATCTTGTCTCCAATATATTTTCCTTACCTCTTGAAAAAGTGTTATTGTTGAAGGATTGATTGTTCTCTACATGTTGATCTTTTGCTCGAACGTTGAAAGATTTTTATGAATCAAGTTTTCTTGCATTAGTTCTAGAAATATCAAGACTAAGAGAATGAGAGGAAAAAGGCAAGAGTGAAAACACGAGGAAAAAAAAAGGCAATACGAGTGACAAACACGAGTGACATATTCTTGTGAGGAGTTTACATCTAACTATTGTTTTTTTGTATAAAGAAAATATCTCTACAAGAATAAAAAAATGAGGAACTCGGAACTCTTGAATTGCTCCGAGGCATGATCCATGATATGAACAGAAGATTCACCATCCTTGAGGAAGCCGTCTTACGACCCCAAGCACCCCAACAAATTCCACCACCGCAAGTTCCACCACTGCAAGATCAACCACGAAATGGAGGCCGCCAAAATCTCGAAGAGTACGAGAACGATGATCAAGGCGAATACCGACTCTGTCGGCATGACTATCAATGTCGAGCGAATCATCGTAGACAATCTCCATACAGAAACGATAAGCTAGATGATGATCGAAGGTCTGATCGAAGCTTCAGTCGGTATCGGAACCCAACCAAGAAGAACTATCCCACGCGCGATTAAAGATTCCTCCCTTTTATGGAAAGAATGATCCTATAGCCTATCTCGATTGGGAGAGAAAAGTCGATATGATTTTTGATGGCCGGCATTGTTCAGAGGTAAGCAAAGTTAAACTCGCGTCCCTTGAGTTTTATGATTATGCATTAGTTTGGTGGGATCAAATGGTCTTAAACATAAGAAAGCATCGCGAACCCGCCATCGACACATGGGAGCTTATGAAGTCCATCAGGAGGAAAAGGTTTGTGCCGAACCACTACCATCGAGGTATTTATACCAAACTTCAACGACTCAACCAAGGTAATCGAAGTGTGGAGGAATACTATCAAGAGATGGAAATGTTAATGAGTCGTGCCGGCGTGGAAGAAGATCGAGAGCAAACAATGGCTCGATTCCTAGCCGGGCTCAATGTTGACATTGCCAACGAAGTAGAACTTCACCACTACGTAGAGCTTGAAGAGATGGTACATATGGCCAACACAATTGAGAAGCAATTAAAAAGAGGAAGTAGTCGATCGTCCAAGACAGCCGAAAAGACGTCTTGGAAGACTCAAGAAAAGACTTCTTGGAAGACACCCTACACACGACGAGAAGAAAAGGTGACGGAAAGCTCCAAACTAACGGCTCCACCAATGACCACTACACCAGTTGCCCGTGCTTCTCAGGACAAGACCGGTGCTAGCACATCAAGAAATAACGACGTAAGGTGCTTCAAGTACCAAGGCCGAGGACACATTGCTAGCCAATGTCCAAATAAGCGCACCATGATATTGACGGAAAATGGAGACGATGTCACCGACGAAGAATTGGAGGAGGAGGAAGAAGACGATGAAGAAGACCCGGATTACACTCCTGATGGTCTTACACTTGTTACTCGACGATCCTTAAGTGTGCTCGCCAAGGAGGACGAAAAGGCTCAACGGGAGATCATATTCCAAACTCGGTGCTACATAAAAGATAGGTTTGTAGTTTAATTATTGACGGTGGTAGTTGTACTAATGTAGCAAGTACTACCTTGGTCGATAAGCTTGCTCTATTATTAATCAACCACCCACGACCCTACAAGCTTCAATGGCTCAACGATAGTGGAGGTATAAAGGTCCCTTATCAAGTTGTCGTTCCATTTAAAATTGGGAGGTACGAAGATGAGGTCCTTTGCGACGTATTTCCGATGGAGGCCGGACATGTACTACTTGGTCGGCCTGGCAATTCGATCGAAAGGTATCCCACAACGGCTTCACTAACAAGTACACTTTCCGCCATAACCACCGCGACATCACCTTGTCACCGCTATCTCCAAAACAAGTTCTCCAAGATCAAGCACAAATGTACCAACAAAAAATAAAATGTGAGGGAGAGAGAGTGCAAACGCTTGAGTGCCAAACACATGAGAGTCAAACACATGAGAGTCAAATACGTGAGAAAAATAATAGAGAAAAATAAAAATGAGAGTACACTACGAAAGAGAAAAAAAGAGAAAACAAAGAAACTTCTTTGCCAAAAAAAATGAGGTGATAAGAGCGCATCAATTTGGACAGCCGATGTTACTTATTGTCCTCAAGGAGAAGGTATTGTTTGCTTCTAACTCTTTATTGGATTTACCACCTTGTGTTGTGCCACTTTTGCAGGAGTATGAGGACGTGAATTCGGAGGACATTCCACCTGGATTGCCGCCAATCCGCGGGATTGAACACCAAATTGATTTTATCGCTGGAGCCTCAATTCCTAACCGTCCAGCCTATCGTACCAATCCCGATGAGACCAAGGGACTCCAACAACAAGTTGATGAACTCTTATCTAGAGGGTACATCCGGTAAAGCATGAGTCCTTGCGCTGTATCGGTCTTAGTTGTTCCTAAGAAAGATGGGACGTGGAGAATGTGTGTTGATTGTCGAGCCATCAACCAAACTACGGTAAAATATTGTTTTCCAATTCCTCGCTTAGATGACATGTTAGATGAATTGCATGGTTCTTGCATTTTTTCTAAAATTGATTTAAGGAGTGGATATCACCAAATTCGCATGAAAGAAGGAGATGAATGGAAAACGGCATTTAAAACTAAACATGACTTATATGAATGGTTAGTTATGCCTTTTGGATTGTCGAATGCACCTAGTACGTTTATGAGGCTAATGAACCATATCTTACAATCATTCATAGGGAAGTTTGTTGTTGTTTACTTTGATGATATCCTCATTTATAGTAAAAACATGCATGATCACTTGTTACATTTGAGGACTATTTTTGAGACTCTACGTTCAGAAAAATTATATGCTAACCTCAAAAGTGCACTTTTTGCACCGATGAGTTTGTCTTTCTTGGTTATGTTGTTAGTAACAAAGGAATTACCGTTGACCAAGCGAAGGTGAAAGCCATACAAGAATAGCCAGCCCCAACTAACGCAGGCCATGTTCGAAGTTTTCATGGGCTCGCTAGTTTTTACCGGCGATTCGTCAAAGACTTTAGCACCATCGTTGCCCTTTTCACCGAGATAATCAAGAAGAATGTTGGTTTCAAATGGAACAAAGCTCAAGAAAAGGCATTTCAACTACTCAAAGACCGTCTCACAAAAGCACCCGTTTTAGCCTTGCCTGATTTTACAAAAACTTTTGAAGTTGAGTGTGACGCCTCCAAAGTAGGCATTGGAGCTGTTCTCATGCAAGAAGGTCGTCCATTAGCCTACTTTAGTGAGAAGCTAAGTGGAGCCTCATTAAATTATTCAACATATGATAAAGAGATGTATACTTTGATTCGCGCACTTGAGACGTGGCAACATTATCTTATCTCACGAGAATTCGTCATTCACACCGACCATGAGACATTGAAGTACATCAAGGGACAACACAAACTCAACCGAAGACACACACAATGGATCGAGTTCCTTGAGGCATTTCCCTACGTCATCAAATATAAGAAATGTGAGGAGAATTTGGTAGCTGATGCCCTTTCTCGAAGGTATGTACTTTTTTCTTCATTGGATGCAAGATTATTGGGATTTGAGGGTGTAAAAGAGTTGTATAAAAATTATCCCGATTTTGGTATAATCTTTGGAAATTGTGAAAATGTGGCATTTGGTGATTATTATAAACTTGAAGGTTTTTTATTCAAAAGAACTAAATTGTGTATACCACATAGTTCACTTCGGGAATTACTTGTGAGAGAAGCTCATGGAGGTGGGTTGATGGGACATTTTGGAGAGGCAAAAACACTAGGGACACTTCAAGAACATTTTTTTTGGCCAAAACTTATTAAAGATGTGAAGAGAATTTGTGAACGATGTGTGATTTGTAAGCAAGCTAAATCAAAAGTCCAACCGCACGGTCTTTACACACCGTTACCCATTCCATACGCACCATGGATAAATGTTTCAATGGATTTTGTCTTAGGACTTCCTCGCACCAAACATGGTCATGGCTCGATATTTGTTGTTGTTGACAGGTTCTCTAAAATGGCACATTTTATACCTTGTCACAAAACTGATGATGCTTCCAATATTGCTAATGTGTTTTTCAAAGAAATTGTTAGATTGCATGGAATGCCCAAGACCATCGTTTCCGACCGCGACACCAAGTTCCTTAGCTACTTTTGGAAAACTTTATGGGGTAAGCTAGGCACGAAACTCCATTTCTCTACAACTTGTCATCCTCAAACCGATGGTCAAACATAAGTAATCAATAGAACACTTTCCACTCTTTTGCGAGCACTCATCAAGAAACACATCAAAGAATGGGAAGATTGTCTACCTTACGTTGAGTTTGCATATAATCGTGCTATTCATTCTTCTACAAAATTTTCACCATTTGAAGTTGCTTATGGATTTAATCCTTTAACTCCTTTGGATTTAATTTCATTACCAACTTCAGAGCATTTGAATCTAGATGGAGAAAAACGCGCAAAATATGTTCGTGACTTACATGCTGAAGTTCGGGTGAATATCGAGAAGAGGACGCAAGCTTATATGAAGCATGCAAATAAAGGACGACGAAAAATCACATTTGAGCCAGGAGATTTGGTGTGGGTTCGTATGTGCAAAGAAAGGTTTCCAGAAGAACGACGATCCAAGTTACTCCATCGCGGGAACGGTCCCTTTCTAGTTCTCTCCAAAATAGGAGACAATGCCTACAAATTAGATCTTCCTGGTGAGTACCATATAAGTCCTACTTTCAATGTATCTAACTTAACCCCTTTTTATGCAGATTTGGATTTGAAGGAAAATCCTTCTCAACCGGGAGGGAATGATGAGGACATCACTGGCATTCGACCATCGACAAGACTAGAAGATCAAGAACGGAACTCTATTGGACTACCAACACGTTGACAAACCAAGTACCAACTTAGAGACATAGTTCCGAGATACTTCATCAAAGATTTGGCCTTATTACTTCACAAAATTTACGACGTCAACGGTTCCATGGCGGTCACAAGACTATGCATCATATATGCCAAAACCGAACCGGACGTTCAACTGGCCACAAGGAGTATTTTATTTTAATCAAATAATTTTATTTTTATATTTTTTCTTTTGGTGTAATTAAATGTGCACCATTAGTTCTCATTTACTCGGGGGTTTATTTTCCATTACTTATTTTTTTGGGGTTATGTTTTTTTTCATTCAATTGGTTTTATGACCATTGAATTGGAAGACCTTTGGGTAGTCTTTTCCTTCACTATAAATAAGTGTGTAAGCTCTAGTTTGAGATAGACTTGAATTATATAAAACATTGTGTGATTGTGTGTTTAGAGAGGATTCTCTTAGCTCTAGAACTTATCAAGAATTTGTGCTCAAAATTCTTGTGGCGTTCGTCCGAATTATCGACGGGATTTCTGCAACCCATCGTGGCTTCATTCGATCCATCCTACACTCGAAGGTTTCCAGCACGAAAACTTCATATCTATCCTAACCTTTTCGATAGACGGTCCGCATAAGATTTTGAACTCCAACGAGTTCATATTAGGTTTATCGGGCACAATTCGGCGCCGAATCTTGCCTCGGTTCAGGGTTTTTCTAGGTTACAGTGATACAATCCTTATCCTAAGCGGACGGGGATTCGTCGGCGACCAAGATTGATGGCTTGGGTGCTGGACGAGATCGTAATGATCGGGAAACCAATCAAAAGTTGTTTGGATGAACTTTGATTGACTAAAGTTGTGAGAACGTATAGCTAATGATACGCATTAACCCGTTGAAGGGAGAGGGTTACACGAATTCAGATGATAGTTGGTGATCACATGCGAACATAGTTTATTGTGAAAAATCTCCCTGTAACAGTAGTCTAATTTAAATACGAATAAAATTTAATTATTTTATAAGCAATAAAGATATGTATACGTGTGATTAGACCAACATTCTTCATTAATTGTCCGCCTTCAGATTAAATTCTAGCTTACATCGTTATAAAATAGTCAGCCAACTATTAATTTTGAAAATAAAATTTTCAAAATAAGTTAGACATGGAGATCATTATTGCCCTACCATATTATGTTATTCAAAGGCGTTTAGGCACAAATTCTCAAAGCTTATTTTATCAATCTCCTAAGTCCTAAACCTAATGGCATATCATGATCTGTATGTGTTAAGCGAGAGGTGAACTGGCGCCCGTTAGATATTTGGGTAAAGTACACTTAACAACATCCAAGTTTGGTCAAAAAATACCTAACTACACTCATTTTTAAAAGTATACATCTTGCCCACGAAGTATCAAAAACGGACAGACACCAATAACCGTTAATTTTTCCATTAAGTTTTGAAGTGAAAAGACAAATTTTCCCTTGACATGACTTCAAATTTTCAAAGTCATACCCTTGGTCTCTCTGTTCCTTGTCAGTGGAACACCGACCAATCTAGAGCTGCGACCGTCTTCGTCTGGCAGAAACTGGCCCGTTTGGGTTCCTGGTCAGTGAGGGCATGGTCTTGATCGGGGAGAGGATCGTGAAATTAGACTCGAATTGATCTGGCCTCCCCGTCGTCGATCTGGTCAGAGCGAGCTGTCCGGCAATATGGCCTCGCCTTCACCGCCTTCGTGCTCGAATTTCACCGTCGGAAAGCTCAAGCTTGGTGGGGTCAGAAGATTTGTAGGTTCCAGATCTGAAGGGATCGAGCATGTTCTCTTGGTTTTGGAGACCGAGAACGAGTCGTTCGTCAAGCTCGGTTGCAGAGTCGCGCACGAGCCCTCGCTCTTCATGGATCCAATCGAGTTCGTCATTTCTCAAATTCAAAATCAAAATCAAAATTACCGTGAGTATTTGAATTTGATTGGTGTGAGTGTTAGTGGAGTGAGAGTGTTTGTGTGTGTTCTTGTTTTTTGGGTTTATATGCTTGGTCCAGCTCATGAAATTGCTTGACATTTTCTTACAAACACTGGTAGCCATTCCAAGCTAACATCAACTTCCTGGACCAAAACCAGCAAATAGGTACAAAATATGTCACAAGTTCATTATTACTTTTACACATTAATATGTATACAGAACCCGTAAAGAGGGAATTGGCCGAGACCCATTTCACTAATGTAGGTTATGGTGGAAATTGATAAAGTGGAATCGAAATCAAGATGGTGAGAGCAAATTTGAATGTGAGAAATCACAAGAATCAGAAAGACAACAATGGAGTCTGCGTGCACCGGCGAGCTTCCGGCGAGCATCGGGTAGCGGCGAGGAAGGAGAGGACCTCGTACCCGAGACAATATCCGCAGGGGTCGTCGGCCAAAACCTCCAAAAAAATCAATTAAAACCCAAAAATGACATGTTTTGAAAATTTGAAGCCAAACCAAGGACAATTTTGTCTTTTTACTTCAAAAATTAATAAGAAAAGTTAACGGTTCTTGTTTGTTGTTACGTTTGTTATTGGCTTTATTTTTAGGCAATACGAAAGATGTCGAGCATCTAGTCAGGAAGGATGTAAAGCAGATAGTCTCAAAATTTTGCGTGATATTTGTGGATCGCAGCATTGAAGAGTTTCCCTAAATAGGAGACATATTGTGATTGGAAAGATCCAGCTGTACAAGGCTTTTGGTAAGTCCTTATTGTGTCATAATGCTTAAAGTATTTCTTCCATGACAGAGACTCTGCAAAGATATTGGCGTAAGGGAATAAGGAAACCGAAATCAATTAGGTTAAGGAAACCCTAATTTATTCGAGGGTTATTTGCATCTGCTATGAAAGCCAAAGGCTCCACCCTTAGCAGGTGCATGCGTATGTGTAAGGAGACCCCGAGAGCGTGACTCCCGAAGAGATCTTAAGTCGACTCCTTGTAGTTTCTTCAAAGAATATACAGAGCTCTTAGACGTGTAGGACTAGCGTGCTAAGAGGCTGTGTGTTCCTTGAAGAACGATTGTGTATCACTCCCACAAATCGAGAAGTTGTTAAGAACATTGTCTTAATATTGTTCTCGACATTGTTCTTGACATTTTGTCTAACTGTCATAATCATAATTTCAATTGGTATTAGAGCAGGCACCTACAGCTTTAGGTGAGATCATGGGAGACAAATTATGATTGACAAGCATGGACAACGCTAGAGAAGGATGATCAGTTAACCGTCCACCGATTCTGGATGGGAGCAACTACGGATATTAGAAAGCCCGTATGAGCGCCTTCCTAAAATCTATCGACAACAGGATCTGGAAGGCTGTGGTAAATGGCTGGAGCGCCCCGTGCCATCAAGATGCTGAGGGAAATTTCATAAATCTCAAACCTGAGTCAGAGTTGATCGACGCTGATGAAGAAGCTGTTCTAGGAAATTCCCGAGCTCTCAATGCGATTTTCAATGGTGTGGACAGAAACGTGTTCAAATTGATCAACACCTGCACTACTGCCAAAGGAGCATGGGATATTCTGATTGTTGCATATGAGGGAACCACAAAGGTACGAGAACAAAAGCTTCAGTACTTAACTACGAAGTTTGAGGCACTTGTCATGGCCCTTTCCTTTGACGAACTAATGGGTTCTCTAATGACGTATGAGCTGTCACTACCAAGCATTGGATTGGAAAAATAAAGGAGTGGCTTTCAATAGTTACACGTCCAAGCAAGTTGAGCAAGAACATTCAGACCAGGATGATGAAATTGACGCTACCATAACTCTGCTAGCAAAGAACTATAGCCAGGTTATGAAGCGATTCAACAAAAATGTCGGGGAAAATGTCACAGCAAATGACTGGAAGAATGTCACAGCAGATGTCAAGAAGGATGTTCCACGGAAAGTTCAACGAAGAGGAAACTTTGACAGGGATAATAAAGCTGATGAAGGAAATAGTGGCGGTAGAAGATTTCAATGCCATGAATGTGAAGGGTACGGACACTACCAAAGGGAATGTCCTAACTTCCTAAAGAAACAGAAGAAGGGCTATAATGCTACCATGTATGATGAAGAGACCGATAATAGTGAAACAGAAGAAATAAGTAATTTTGTAGCTTTCACTGCTTCTACTTCGTCTAGCAAACCCGATCCTTCTGCTAATGTCAGTGACAAGATACAAGACTTGTCACCGGATGATGAATGGAATGATGATAAGCTCAACGAGGCTTACTGCATTCTCAACACAAAATGGATTGAAGAATCCCAAATCCTCGACAAGCAAGCTGCTCTGAATATCACTCTTACAAACGACAAGACTAGAATGCTGGAGACTATCATCGAGATACAACAAGAGGTCACTCGACTCAATGGAGAATTAGAACAAATGACCAAGTCGGTTAAAATGATGAATCCAAGCTCAGAGAGCCTGGACAAAATATTGTCAATAGGAAAGCTGGCCAGAGACACAAGGGGACTTGGATATACTCATAGTGGCTCATCATCTGAAACCAATTTTGTTCCACAACAATCCCAAACTGAAGAGAAGGCAAAACATGTCACGAGATCCCTCTCAACAAACGTCTGCCCAATGCAAGCAAGGACGACTCAGCTCAATTGACCACCATCCAAGTGGTCTACCAATGAATCACGATGGACCTGTAATTACTGTGGGAAGAAAGGTCATATCAAACCTTTTTGCTATCTTCTTAATGGAAATAGACCATCCCCCCACTTAAAATGGATAGCTCGAAGCCATTTTCAACATAACGATCGAAAGCCTAGACAGATCGAATGGAGAGTGAAAGGCAAAACATATCAGGCCAACATCGCCTATACCACCGTATGTGCCTCAACCAACACAAATTGGTACTTTGACAGCGGATGCTCATGTCAGATGACACGTACACAAGATTTTTTGACAAATATAAAATCATACTCTAACTGCCATGTAACTTTTGGTGATGGGGTAAAAGCTCGTGTCATTGGCAAAGGAAAGCTCAAAGGTACAGGAGTATCTTGTTTGACATAAGCTTTACTATTTAAGGGACTCAAAGCAAATCTCATAAGTATCAGCCAACTGTGCGATCTAAAGCTTCATGTTAAATTCACTCGTGAAGAATGTCAAACAAGATGTCGTAATGCAAGGGATAAGGTCACAAGATAACTGTTATCTCTAGACCTCTGACATAAGCAACAAGGGTTCTAAGTGCTTAATTACCAAGGCAGAAGAGACCAAATTATGGCACTGGAAACTCGGACAACCTCCGAAGTATGCAAAAGGCCATCTCTAAACAGGCAATCATTGGAGTGCCAAACTTGAAAATCGTCGAAGGAAAAATATGTGGAGAATGTCAAATAGGAAAACAAACGAAGATGTCGCACAAGAAGGTGCAACATATTACTACCTCACGGGTCCTAGAACTACTACATGTCGATCTCATGGGACCTATGCAGGTTGAGAGTCTGGGAGGAAAACGATCTGTGTTTGTTAGTGTTGACGACTATTCAAGGTACACATGGGTTGATTTTGCTCGAGAGAAATCTGACACTTTTTCGATTTTCAAAAATCTATGCGTTCAAGTTCAACGAGAAAAGGGGGACCGAATTAGGAAAATAGTCCGCCTACGTAATGATCATGGGAAAGAGTTTGAAAACATCAAATTTGCAGACTATTGCAACTCCATAGGCATATTTCATGAGTTCTGTGCTCCAATCACTCCTCAAACAAAATAGGATCGTCGAGCGCAAGAACCGAACATTGCAAGAAATGGCTCGAGTTATGATGTTGCCTTAAAACATTCCTACTCATTTTTGGGCAGAGAAACTTAACACCACTTGTCACATTCACAATCGAGTTACACTACGTCCAAGTATGTCTATCACTCTCTATGAACTCTGGAGGGGAAGGAAACCAATTGTAAAGTACTTTCACATTTTTGGGTCAGTTTTCTATATCTTAGCTGACAGGAAACAGTGACAAAAGTTTGATCCAGAGAGCGATGAAGGCATTTTTCTTGGATACTCAAGGAACAATCGGGCATATCGAGTTTACGACAAACGCACCAAGACATTGATGGAGTCAATTAACGTGGTGGTCAATGATGAATGGGTAGATGTCCAGTCAAATGTTCCTGAAGAAGAAAGATGATGTACTCCCGACATTTGTGCCTAAAGATGTTAGGAAAAATGTTGCTGACGAACCTGAGAACCGGGATGTCAAGAAAAATGTCGAGGACAAAGTAGATGACTTTATTATTAATGAAGAAGAAGCTCATGTAACCGGACACAAAAACCTATCTAGAAGAATCCAGGTAAATCACCCAGCATATGGAATTATTGGAGATATTGATGAAGGTCTGTGTACTCGTCCTAAAGCTCCCATCAGCTACAGGGATATGATAGGCAATTTATGCTTTGTTTTGATGATCGAACTGAAGAATGTTAACGAAGCCATCGAAGATGAATACTGGGCTAATACTATAAAAGAAGAGCTCTTCCAATTTGAGAGAATCAGGTCTTGGAATTGGTGCCTAGACCCGAGATGTCAATATTATCGGTACAAAATGGATTTTCAAAAACAAATCGGATGAGCATGGAAACGTCACGCGCAACAAAGCAAGGCTGATAGCTCAAGGATATACGCAAATAGAAGGAATTGACTTTGACGAGACATTCGCACCAGTGGCTAGACTCGAAGCAATAAGACTTCTACTAGGGATCGCATGCCATCTAAAAATTAAGCTGTTCCAAAAGGACGTGAAGAGTGCATTTCTAAACGAATATCTAGATGAGGAAATCTATGTGACACAACCAAGGGGATTTAAAGACCCACATTCTCCCGAAGATGTTTATAAATTGAGAAAAGCACTCTATGGACTGAAGCAAGCATCTAGAGCATGGTACGAGCGGTTGACGAGCTTTCTAATCAAGAGTGGCTACACTAGAGGGGGAGTTTATAAAACCTTGTTCATAAAAAATGAGGATGGAAAGCTGATGATTGTGAAAATATATGTTAATGACATCGTCTTCGGCAGAATGTCAAGAAAAAAGGTGGAACATTTTGTTCAACAAATGCAATCGGAGTTTGAAATGAGCATGGTCGGAGACTTTAGTTTTTTCCTAGGGTTTCAAATCAAGCATATGGACGACAAGATTTCATCTCTCAGAGAAAGTACGCAAGGAACATAGTGAAAAAATTTGAAATGGAAAAGGTCTCTCACAAACGAACCCCCGTCGGTACACATGTCAAACTCAGAAAGGACGACCCCGGGGAAGCTGTCGACCAAAGCATGTATAGAAGCATCATTGGGAGTCTCCTCTACCTCACTGCAAGTTGACTTGATATAGCCTATGCTGTAGGAGTATTTGCACGATTCCAAGCTAACTCTAAAGTAAGTCACTTAACCCTGGCCAAACGTATAATCAGGTACATCGCTGGCACTGCTGATCTAGGTCTTCTATACACTTTCGATACGTCCTCCACCCTTGTTGGATATTGTAATGCAGATTGGGCAGGTAGCACTACTGATAGGAAAAGCACGTCCGGAGGCTGTTTCTACCTGGGTAACAATCTTATATCTTGGTTCAGTAAAAAACAGAACTGTGTCGCTCTATCAACTGCTGAATCGGAGTAAATAGCTGTGGGAAGCAGTTGTACACAACTTCTGTGGATGAAGCAGATGTTGGTCGAGTATAATGTCAAGCAGGATGTTATGACATTATACTATGACAATGTGAGTGCTATCAACATCTTCAAGAATCCGGTCCAGCATAGTAAGACCAAACACATAGATATTCGACACCATTTTATTTGTCAGTTGGTTGAGAATAAGACAATTGTTCTAGAATATCTCCAGACTGACAAACAACTTGTTGATATATTCACCAAAGCCTTGGATGTGAATCGTTTTGAAAGCATGAGGTCGTCACTTGAGTTGTGCGCTCTGGACTTATGATAAAGCAACAGTCTGAGGGGGAGCTATAGGTGGGTACTCTCTCTGTAACGACATCATCAATCCCAACTGACCTACGGCTCGAACAATAGCTCTATCGAGAGCATGAAGAATAGGAATCAACAATACGATGGTGGCTGTAAATCTCGGGATGAAGAAGCGTCAACCAGCAACAAGTTATTCAGTGTGTGCATCTATCCTAAGAGAGAGTTATTCGGCTCGAGTTCTTGTGCCTAAAGTATAGTGTCTATGGCTACTTTTTTTAGGCAAGCAGGGGGAGAAGAAGTTAGATGATGAGATGAAGTGAAATAGTGAACTGCGCAAGACTAGATGCAAGCAAACGTAAGACACATGAAGTTGAAGTCTGAAGTGAAGTGCTTGCCTAAAAATAGGCAAAGGGGGAGATTGTTGTTATGTTTGTTATTGGATTTATTTTTAGGCAATACGAAAGATGTCGAGCATCTAGTTAGGAAGGATGTCAAGCAGTTAGTCTCAACATTTTGCGTGACATTTGTGGATCGCAACATTGAAGAGTTAGGAGACGCATTGCGATTGGAAAGATCCAACTGTACAAGGCTTTTGGTAAGTCCTTATTGTTTCATAATGTTTAAAGTATTCCTACCATGACAGAGACTCTGCAAAGATATTGGCGTAAGGGAATAAGGAAACCAAAATCAATTAGGTTAAGAAAACCCTAATTGATTCGAGGTTTATTTGCATCTTCTATAAAAGCCAAAGACTCTACCCTTTGCAGGTGCGCGCATATGTGTAAGGAGACCCCAAGAGCATGATTCCCGAAGAGATCTTAAGCGGACTCCTTGTAGTTTCTTCAAAGAATATACATAGCTCTTAGACGTGCAGGACTGGCGTGCTGAAAGGCTGTGTGTTCCTTGGAAAACGAGTGTGTATCACTCCAACAAATCGAGAAGATTAAGAGAGTGATTGTGGGTTTTCTGTGAATGCGTGATTGAAGGTTCACGCACAAGTGCGTAACAGCGACTTGTTACATCCGGGTGTGCGAGGCTCGTAAAGTGAAATCAAGTTGGAGGCTTGGATTCAGGGGGAGTCTCTGATATATATTTGCACTAGAAAGAGTAGCATAAAGTAGTGGTTTGTGTGATACTCACTGATACTTGTATATTTTGACTTGTTCCATTATAGTGAAATTATTCTACTGGCAAAGCGCCCCCAGACGTAGGTGAGTTGCACCCAACTGGGTAACAAACTTGTGTGTCGCTATCAGCTTTTTACTCTTTATATTGTGTTTGTCCGAATCTGTTTGCTGACAAGTTGTTAAGAACATTATCTTAACATTGTTCTCGACATTATTCTTGACATCTTGTCTAACTGTCATAATTAGAATTTCAATGTTGTCTGTCCGTCTTTGATACTTTGGGGGGCTAGATGTTTTCTCTTACAAATGGGTGTAGCTAGGCTTCTTTTGATCAAACTTGGGTGTCGTTGAGTATACTTTATTTTAGGATTCTTTTGAAAAGAATGTAATTAATTTAGTTATTTTAGAAAATAGGTTACTGTTTGTGATAATTTGAAAATTAGGTGGTGGTCTCAAAAGAGTGCCATATGTCAATATGTGGTAGGTGCTGATTTTTTTTTACTTTCTTATTTGACAAAACAGTGAATGCTAAAGTGAATAAAAAATCTTACGTCCTCTCACAAATTCTCTTAAAGTGAAATCAAGTTGGAGGCTTGGATTCAGGGGGAGTCTCTGATATATATTTGCACTAGGAAGAGTAGCATAAAGTAGTGGTTTGTGTGATACTCACTGATACTTGTATATTTTGACTTGTTCCATTATAGTGAAATTATTCTACTGGCAAAGCGCCCCCAGACGTAGGTGAGTTGCACCCAACTGGGTAACAAACTTGTGTGTCGCTATCAGCTTTTTACTCTTTATATTGTGTTTGTCCGAATCTGTTTGCTGACAAGTTGTTAAGAACATTATCTTAACATTGTTCTCGACATTATTCTTGACATCTTGTCTAACTGTCATAATTAGAATTTCAATGTTGTCTGTCCGTCTTTGATACTTTGGGGGGCTAGATGTTTTCTCTTACAAATGGGTGTAGCTAGGCTTCTTTTGATCAAACTTGGGTGTCGTTGAGTATACTTTATTTTAGGATTCTTTTGAAAAGAATGTAATTAATTTAGTTATTTTAGAAAATAGGTTACTGTTTGTGATAATTTGAAAATTAGGTGGTGGTCTCAAAAGAGTGCCATATGTCAATATGTGGTAGGTGCTGATTTTTTTTTACTTTCTTATTTGACAAAACAGTGAATGCTAAAGTGAATAAAAAATCTTACGTCCTCTCACAAATTCTCGTAAAGTGAAATCAAGTTGGAGGCTTGGATTCAGGGGGAGTCTCTGATATATATTTGCACTAGGAAGAGTAGCATAAAGTAGTGGTTTGTGTGATACTCACTGATACTTGTATATTTTGACTTGTTCCATTATAGTGAAATTATTCTACTGGCAAAGCGCCCCCAGACGTAGGTGAGTTGCACCCAACTGGGTAACAAACTTGTGTGTCGCTATCAGCTTTTTACTCTTTATATTGTGTTTGTCCGAATCTGTTTGCTGACAAGTTGTTAAGAACATTATCATAACATTGTTCTCGACATTATTCTTGACATCTTGTCTAACTGTCATAATTAGAATTTCAATGTTGTCTGTCCGTCTTTGATACTTTGGGGGGCTAGATGTTTTCTCTTACAAATGGGTGTAGCTAGGCTTCTTTTGATCAAACTTGGGTGTCGTTGAGTATACTTTATTTTAGGATTCTTTTGAAAAGAATGTAATTAATTTAGTTATTTTAGAAAATAGGTTACTGTTTGTGATAATTTGAAAATTAGGTGGTGGTCTCAAAAGAGTGCCATATGTCAATATGTGGTAGGTGCTGATTTTTTTTTACTTTCTTATTTGACAAAACAGTGAATGCTAAAGTGAATAAAAAATCTTACGTCCTCTCACAAATTCTCGTAAAGTGAAATCAAGTTGGAGGCTTGGATTCAGGGGGAGTCTCTGATATATATTTGCACTAGGAAGAGTAGCATAAAGTAGTGGTTTGTGTGATACTCACTGATACTTGTATATTTTGACTTGTTCCATTATAGTGAAATTATTCTACTGGCAAAGCGCCCCCAGACGTAGGTGAGTTGCACCCAACTGGGTAACAAACTTGTGTGTCGCTATCAGCTTTTTACTCTTTATATTGTGTTTGTCCGAATCTGTTTGCTGACAAGTTGTTAAGAACATTATCTTAACATTGTTCTCGACATTATTCTTGACATCTTGTCTAACTGTCATAATTAGAATTTCAATGTTGTCTGTCCGTCTTTGATACTTTGGGGGGCTAGATGTTTTCTCTTACAAATGGGTGTAGCTAGGCTTCTTTTGATCAAACTTGGGTATCGTTGAGTATACTTTACTTTAGGATTCTTTTGAAAAGAATGTAATTAATTTAGTTATTTTAGAAAATAGGTTACTGTTAGTGATAATTTGAAAATTAGGTGGTGGTCTCAAAAGAGTGCCATATGTCAATATGTGGTAGGTGCTGATTTTTTTTTACTTTCTTATTTGACAAAACAGTGAATGCTACCGTGAATAAAAAATCTTACGTCCTCTCACAAATTCTCAGCCATTACCAACCCAACCAATCAATTTTGTGAATTTTCTCATTTTTTTTTATATTAGTAGTATCTATTTTATTATTTTGGCAATATATTTCTAAATAAATATAAACTTATTCACATAATTAATAAGACTAGATTTTAAGACTTCTATTTATTGAAGGTGTAACCTGAAAATATATTAGGATGTCATTTAATATTATTTTTATATGTAAATATTTTGAAAAGGTAAACTGTTAAGATTATTCCATATGGTAATGGACATCTCAACTCCAATACCATATTATTAATAATGTTATGCTGATAGAAAACATTTGAATAATTATAAATTTAAATTATATATATATATTTATAAGAGGGAGAAATGTATCCTGAAAACTGATATACTGGATTAATTTATAATATTGAAGACATGTTAAAGCATTAAATATTTAAAATGTTAATCTTTATTTCCTTAAAAATTATTTATACTATATATTTGGATTGAAATGAAAGGTATATTACTCAGGACGGCAAATTAGTTGAGTTCTTGTAAATGTTTTATTTGTTAAACGTTTAGTTTAGTTTTGTTATAATCGAACCTATGCATCAATCCCCTTGAAATATTATTAGTCTCAAATTCATCCCAAGTTCGATCATAAAAAGGCTAAACAAAATATTTACACGTCAAAATGTCAAAATATTTATTTATAAAAATGTCATGAAAGGGACATACTACTATGTTTTTAGGTTCACACTTTCGATAATTAATATAGGTCTAAGAATCTAATCTTAATAGTTATGTGAACTATTTCATATTTATTTATAAATATGTTGCCAAAAAAAAAATAGAGACTCCTAATGTAGATAAAATGAGGATACTTACATAAAATGTTTGATTGAGTTGGTAAAGACTAAGAATTAGTGAGAGGACCAAATTCAAATCCTCGCATGAGCTGAGAAAAATTTTCAAAATTTTTGTATCAACTGTATCATTTACTGTTTGCTACAGTAAGAAAGCCACACAAGAAATTTGCTCCCATCCTTTTGAGACCAAAACCTAATTTTCAAATTATTTCTAACCGTAACCTATTTTCTAAAATAACTACATTAACTAGTGTGGTGCTCCAGAGTTGCACGACGCTTTTTGTAAAGTATAATGATAAACTAAATTCGTTTAGTATTGAGTTCATGATCCATTCTCATTTGCAAAGCCTTATCACTTTTCAAAACAACCGCTAGTGAATCATCCACATTGGTTACCTATAACCTTCGTCCGTCAATGAAAAATAAATGTCACATCAGTAGAATCACCCTGCCTTGAGTCGGGATTTTGAACAAGATTTCCTGATCCGTCCTCTCGTACGCTTTTGCGATCAATCTGTTGGGGTTTTCCTAGAACTCTTATTGCAACAATTTAATGAAAAAATATAGACATTCAACTTTTCAATGTCAATAATGATTACCAAAAGTTAGCTCAGGTCTCAACTATCATTCTAACAAGAATATAAAGTTTGCTATTACACCATTATAATAGTAAAGATTTGTAATAAGAAAAAAAAACCAAAAATCTTTGAACGTCAGTGACGATTCCAAAAAGCAAATCAGACACTGTGGTGGGTGCCTTCCGGAATTGTCAAAACTTTTAACACTCATATTCGGACCTTGCTTATGGGTCAGGTTACTCCTCCTAGGTGGAAGCCCCGGACCGCTCATATTTGTCTTCCATCAAGATGTGATTCTAAAAGATTAGAGTCGTCAACGACAAAAGAATACAACAACTTGCATTAGTTCCAAATAAATATGAACTAATCGAATCCCAGAAGACACAAAATAAGTTTTTGTTCTCTTTTAAAAAACTTCGTTACAAAATGAGTGTGCATTTTCCTTTCGGTAAGTTAGTTATGCATGGAGTATAGGTAATGCCCCGACGGTTAAAATTCACCACAACAAGGCAAAAGTCATATGCATATGACAATAATTAAGTACAACACTAACATCGCGCAATTTGATTCTAGAAGCATGCGCATATCAACTTTCCGGATGGTCTTCTGTTGGGTATTTCGTCCACTGGTATTTCGTCCATTGAAGAGGGTTTGAAGTATTTTAATTCTATGATCTTTCCAAAATATTTATTCTTATAAACCGCAAAACGAACTCAAATGAAAAGGGTTCAATGTTATGCTCAATGTTATATGAAACTCAACCAAGCTTTATGCTCATTATTCAATTTGATCAAAAAAAATTGGGATTGGCAAATTTTAAGGTTCTTAATGAATTAGATTTTCAAAACAGGAACAAAAGGGATCTATATATATATTCAATATGGTGGCAATTTAGAACCAATTTACAAAGATATGATTAATATCCATTAATTTCATGATAACCTTCATACCGCATCTCACTTTCTTGGGCAAACCAACTAAAACCTCATACATTACACAAAAATATCAAGAAATTAAATTCAAACAAAAAGAAGGCATCTAGAATCCAGTGACACAACCAAAAAGACATACAAACAATTAATGAAAATAAAAATAAATAAAAACGTCAAACCATAAGTGAAAATTTGCTTGAATACCACATTTCAGCACCCAAAACCATGCATAACTCACTAAGCACCACACCCAAAAGCACACCACCAACCAAAACTCAAAACTAAGCAAACCAAAAATTGTTCACATCATTGAGACATTTTCACAAAAACTTAATTTTGCATCGGCTATAATACACATGCTATAAGGGCTTGAATTTAAACCATGACTTATTATATATTTTGCTTAGATGAGTTTGGTGATCACGGGTCAGAATTATAGGGTAACAACAAAAATAACCGCATCTTTTTTTGACATAAGCAGCAACTTTAGGCCCTCCATGACCATCAAATACATGTTTAAGTCACAATAACCACAATCAATGTAAACTTATACCCTAACCATATTTTAGATTCAAGAATAAAGGCACCAGTTTAACAAGCCATAGAAAAGAAAGAAACAAACTAATTAGAAGCTTGACAACCAAGAAACTATGACTACATAATAGATAAAATAGAATGAAATTTTAGAAGCATCAATTGAAACTGACGTCCATCCAATATCCCGACAATAACTGCCTACAAGAATTATTCAAATAATAATGGATGTGTAGTAGATCATTTAAATCATCTAATGATCGAAAAACTACAACATTTTTTTCTATGTATTCATACAGAAGAGATTTGGTTCTTGAGGAAAAAAACTAAAAACCAGCTTAGAAGGCATACTCTCCTATGCAAATATGCAATACCTTAAGCAAACAATAGAAATGCGTCAATTGTGGTTGAAATTCAAAGCTTATGTATACACATTCATTTTGATTCTCAGTAAATAAAAATGTGGGGCAAATTAATAAGATATAGTAAGTTCATAAATAGACAATTTGAGGTATGAAATCCATAAAGCATCTAATTTTCATTTTTTTTCAGACCAACTTAAAACTCACGATACATTAAACAATATTCTCACGAGGTTCAACACAACAATCAAAAGAATGTCTCAAGAACCCAAAATAACACATGCGAAGTAAAATTGAAGAGGGTTTGAAGTATTTTAATTCTATGATCTTTCTAAAATATTTACTCTTAAGAACCGTAAAACGAACCCAAATGAAAAGGGTTCAATGTTATGCTCAGTGTTATATGAAACTCAACCAAGCTTTCTGCATATTATTTATTTTGATTCAAAAAAAATTGTGATTGGCAAATTTTAAGGTTCTTAATGAATTATATTTTCAACACAAGAACAAAAAGGATCTATGTATATGTATTCAATATGGTGGCAATTTGGAACTGAAATTTTGAGGTCTGGTAGGGACAAGATGTCGATCACAATATTGTGACAATTTGTTCGACAACTTGTCTGATTACAGATAAGTAAATAACGGAAAAATAAATAGAAGACACACAATATGTTTACCCAGTTCGGTGACTCAGCACCTACGTCTGGGGCACTTTGCCAGTGGAAAGGTTTTCACTATTTGGTAGTCAATAGTACAACTTCAAGTATAAACTAGCTATCACACAAACTATTGTCCTAAGTTACTATTGATCTCACCGAGTACCACCTTGATCCGCTAGTCTTACACGGTCACGAGCTCTGAGTATTTAGCATATGAAACGACTTAAAAGCGGACGAGTTGTTAAGGGGTAAAGCACCTGCTTTTATAGCAACTCGAGTAGCCTAATTGGTTTTCAATACCGATTAGGAAATCCAAACCCTTTCCATCCTTGGCAAGTTTGGCAAGTTGGCGTTGCCGCCTATAGGCCTTGGTGACGTGTCTTGATGCTAGCTGGAGATTGCCTTATTTTGTTGTTGCCTAAATAACGCGCGCTGATGTTCTTTGTCTAAAACAGGAACACTACGGTACTTGACTAATTTTGCGCGCATACAGTCACACTACACATGTTGTGATATGTTGACTGACATCTTTACCTTGTGCTAAAAAATCTGCCAGTACTGAACGTAACAACAACAATCTCCCCATTTAGCAATTTTTTGGACAAGCACATCTTGATGATAGGACTTATGTTCTTTAGCAATCTTCAGTCGAGTTCTATCTCCAGTCTGGGACGATCTTCTTCAGCCGTTGTCAATCTTCATGTTTGACTTCTGTGCACTGCAGCGGATCATGTCTTCTTGTTGAGTCTTTTCGTCCTTCATCAGCATGGTACATAGTGCAAGTCTTCGTCTTCTGTCTCTTTGTGGTAATGAGTGTTCATCATGTTGCAACATGTTTGTGTCGCATGTTCCAATTATGACGTACCGACAAGTTGCAACATGTTTGTTACGCATGTTCTAATCATGTCGTTCCTCATGTCACAAAGTAAGTTGAAACATGTTGTTACACACGTTTCAGCCAACACTACCTTTGCACATATTAAAGGCGACAGATGACACAAGTCTTTAACATGTTGTTACACATGTTATAGACAGACCAGACACTGTTACAGATCACCATTATTTGATGACCATAGATTGACCATGTAAGGTCCAAATTATTTCCCCCTAATTGCCTCAAAAATGGCAAAGGGTAACCAGAAAAGAATTAAAGCAAAAAAAATGTCCAGCTCTAACGAAGAGAGCAAATATCCAGCTCCACCAAGGAGCAAAACATTGTTCACAAAAAGTAACCCAGACAGTCCCCGGGGATTCAAGAGTTTTTAACAAAAGTAAATGAGTTTTTCAGGAACAAGATAAGTAACTGGTATGAATTCAGGAGGAGGAGTTAGCGACATCTTCTTCAGCAGTAGGGGCTTCCTCATTTTCACAAATCATGGTGGGACATTGTTGAAGAAGTATGCCAGTTATGCGAGAGGGAAATCCAATGGGCAATTTGATAGCATACGACCTTGCATGTTTTGTTAGATGTTCAACAGCAAGTGACCCAAAGTCTAGAGGAAGATTCATACCGATTTGGTAGATGAGTTTGGCCAGATCCGTGTTGATGTTAGAGGCGTGAGAGGAGGGTACCCAATTTGCTATGCCAATGCGGTAGAGAATAGAGTACTTGACCGTGAGCTCCGATGAGGCCATGGATCCTTTGGTTGGCCAAACCTTCTTTTTTCCTCCAAAAATTTCTTGAGTGATGCGGTCCATAGGTGGGAGTCTTGTCGTGACATTTGTAACACTTCTTCCCAGATGGGCGTTATTTACCTCAGGGGTGAAATTAAAACAGTGTCCCCTTACAAACACCCTTCTATACTCTAGATCATCCGGGTTATGGAACGTGGCTGGGAGATTCACATAGAATTCTTTTACAAGAGAGGGATAGCAGGTACCAATGTCTGATATGGTTTTGAGGAGGTCTGCCCCGCGTAGTAGCTCCATGATGATCTTCATCTCTTTGGCCTCGGTAGAGAGCTCTCTTTATGGGTATATGATGCGGTTGCACACATATTTCCATTTGCTGGCTCCTTCGGCAAAATGGAATAAGATGTTGTCTATTGGTACATCCGGAATGTCTTTAGGGATCCTTTGCCTTCCTACCCCTTTTCTGGTGCTTCGATTAGGGAAATCTGACAAGTTCTCCTCTTCGCTTTCTTCTTCCTCCTCTTCTGGTGTAAAAGGAACTTTTACCGTAGGCAGTGTGGTCTTCTTCTTCTTGATTTTTTCTGTCGTTGGGACAAGTGTCTCAGCTATCTCAGGATCCCTCCTTTTCCTTTTTAGAGGTTGTTCTGGAATCTCTTCTTTCTCATCCTGCAGCTCCTTTCTTTTCTCAGCCTTTTTCCTAGCCATTAGATTTCCAAAAGTGATATTGTCCTCACTCTTCATGTGAGTTTCCTCTGACGAATCCTCATTAATCTGTTCCATAGTCTTATCAGGAGAGTCGGGAGGTGTTTGAGCGTCCTGCCCCTTACCCAAGTCTGGTGTGTTTTTGTTTCTGCCCGTCAATGACTCGCTCTGTGGATTTTTAGATCCTTCTTCTGAAAACCTTGCTCCGCGCGTCTTGACCCCAAACTGATTTTGAACTGGTTTAGGGGTTCTGATTCTTTTTGCGACGTGCTTGATCCTCACCATTGTTAGTTTTTAGGTAGAGAGGTTTCAGAGAATTTTGATGAGAGATCTGTATTTGGTGTAGAGAGTGATGGATCGTGAGCAATGTAAACCCTAAGCGCTTTGTTGGGAGAGAGAGACCGAGAACTAAGCGAAGAGGTAGTGTTTTCTCTGGTGTGTAGCTGAAGAGTCAGGCCATGATTGGCTGCACATCTTGTCACCAGATGACAAAATATCTTTGTTTCCCCCTCCTTTTTTTTATTATTTTGGAAACAAACTGAAACGGGCTTGGATAATTGGGCCCGGATTTGATTTTGTGGACCCTAGTAGTCCTTCTAGAGAGAGAGAAAAAACAAATCAAAAGGCTCACTCCCTTTTCTTCCTTGATGAGCCTTATTCAACGTAGCAAAGTCCAAGGGAGGACCTTTGACTTTCAAACCGATTTGTGTCCAATGCCTTTGTGAAGATGTCAGCAAGTTGTTTCTCGTTAGGAATATACTCTAGTTAATCTTCTTGTCTTCCACAAGTTCTCAAATGAAGTGGTGCCTGATGTCTATGTGCTTAGTTTATCTATGTTGCACACGATTCTTCAAGATATTGATAGCACTGATGTTGTCACAGAACAATGTCATGACATCTTGTTTGACATTATACTCTGCAAGCATCTGCTTCATCCATAAAAGCTGAGTGCAGCTACTATCAGCAGCAATGTACTCGGATTCAGCTGTAGATAAAGTTATGCAATTTTGCTTTTTGTTGAACCAGGAGACAAGATTATTCCCGAGATAAAAACATCCGCCGGAGGTACTTTTTTGATCAGGAGTACTTCCTGCCTAATCAGCATCACAATATCCTACTAGTGTAGAGGATGTGTCGAAGGAATATAATAGACCTAACTCAGTTGTACATGTTATATATCGGATAATTCTCTTGGCATATTTGCTTTGGGAGATAAAGATGACATTATCCATTTATTTGATATGGAAACCTAAAAAGTAGGTTAGCTCACCAACCATGCTCATCTCTGATTGCATATGTTGTACAAAACGTTCCACCATCTTGTCCGACATTCCTCCAAACACAATGTCATCTACATAAATTTAAGCAATCATAATGTTGCTTCATTCTTTCTTCGAGAATAGAGTTCTGTCAACTCCCCCTCGAGTATATCCATTATGAATTAGAAATTGTGTTAGACTTTCATACCAGGCTCGAGGTGTTTGTTTGAGACGGTAGAGGGTTTTCTTGAGCCGATAGACATGATGAGGAAAGATGTGATATTTGAACCCTTTTGGCTGAGTGACATAAACTTCTTCGGTTAGGTATCCGTTTAGGAAGGCGCTCTTAGAGTTTGAATCTTAGATGGCAAGGAATACTTAACGGCAACCTGATGGCTTCAAGTCTGGATACTGGAGCGAATGTCTCATCAAAATCTACTCCTTCGACTTGTGTGTAGCCTTGTGCTACAAGTCTTGCCTTGTTTCTGGTGATGTTCCCTTTGTCATCAGTTTTGTTCTTGAAGATCCATTTTGTCCCGATGATATTGACATCGTCAAGTTTGGGTACCAGTTCCCATACTTCATTTTTCTCGAACTGTACTAGCTTCTCTTGCATAGCACACACCCAATACTCATCTTTTACGGCTTCTTGCACATTCTTGGGCTCTATTTTGGAGACAAAGCACATGTTGCTTATCATGTCCAGGTAATTTACAGGAAATTGACTTCGGGTTCGAACTCCTTCATTTATATCCCCAATTACATCATGAGCTGGGTGATTCTTCTATACTCTTTCTGGAAGGGACTCTTTGCCGAGTTGTTGGAGAAGTCTCTTTGTTAGGACTAACATCGTTTTCTTCATCAGTCTCTAAGTCGCATACATTGTCACTGACATCTGGTCTGACATCCGGAGCAGTCAGAATCTCTTCATCATCATTGTTGGGTTGTTTAGTGTTGTCATCATTAATGACTACGTTTATGGACTCCATCATTAATGACTAAGTTTCGTCGTGGCTCTCGATTAGCAAGGATATAGCACACTGAGCCAAAGACATGGAAGTATTTGACATTAGGCTTCCTTTCCCTCCAAAACTCATAAAGAGTAACTGTCATGCCTAGTCGGAGGGTGACCCTATTGTGAATATGACATGCTGTGTTTAGAGCTTCTGCCCAGAAGTGAGGAGAAACGTCTTTAGCTAGCATCATGACCCGAGCCATTTCTTGAAAAATGCGATTCTTCCTTTCCACTACTCCATTCTGTTGAGGAGTGATGGGGGCAGTAAACTCATGGGCTATTCCTTCTCCATCACAAAAGTTGACAAAGGTGGTGTTCTCGAACTCACGTTCATGGTCACTTCTTAACCTGACAATCTTGCCAATCTTTTCTCTTTTTTCTTGTTGAACTCTTCGACATAAGGATTCAAAGATGGAGAAGGTATCTGACTTTTCTTGAAAAAATTCTACCCATGTGTACCTTGAGAAGTCATCTGCACATACAAAGATATATTTCTTCCCTCCAAGGCTTTCGACTTGCATTGGTCCCATTAGGTCAACATGTAGAAGTTCTGGAACTCGAGTAGTGGTAAGATGTTGTACCTTCTAGTGTGACGTCTTGACTTGTTTTCCTATCTGACATTCCCCGCAAATCTTGCCTTCGACGATCTTTAGATCTGGGACTCCAATGACAGCTTGTTCAGAAAGCATTTTCTGCATGCTCCTCAGGTTGATGTGTCCAAGCAATTGATGCCAGATTTTTGTCTCTTGTGCCTTAGACAGAAAGCATTTGTCTGTTACAGTGGCTGAGTTTGGAGACCATGATAACAATTGTCTTGTGACCTGAGACCATTTTGTTGATCGAATACTACACACTTGTCGATATTGAAGTTGACATAAAGATCCATATCACAGAGTTGACTGATGCTGATCAGGTTGGCTGTAAGACCTTCTACCAGTAACGCCTCTTTTAGATTAGGTGAGTTAGGGAAGTTTAGCTTTCCTTTTCCCAATACTTTGGGTTTTACACCATCACCAAAGGTAACATATGAATTCGAGCATGGCGTTATGATAGTCAAGAATGAGCGACTGCCAATCATATGACGAGACGAACCACTATCAAAATAACAATCGTTGTTGGTAGACGCCTTTAAAGAGGTATATGCAATATTAGCTCGATATTGTACCTCTTTTACTCGTCATTCTTGTCGAGGTTGTTTTTTCTTGATAGACGTCATTTGGTTGACCGAGCTTTTTCCATAGAGGCGATAGCAGAACGGTCGTGAGTGACCTCTTCGTCCACAATGATGACAGACCCAATTATGTATGTTCTTCTTTGAGCTGCCATGATGGTGTTTCTTTTGTGAATGACTGTTGCCAGATGCCTGTGACATCTGCTGTGACATGTCGTACGCAGCCTTTTAGGGGACAAAAACAGTCTTGGAAGTTGAGGCTTTTCTTGAGTAACCAAGACCTTCCATGTTCTTTGATGGCTTTCCAATGGACAAAATTTGTTCCAAAGTGTCAGTGCTTGAATTCATCATCTTGATTGACTTGGTCATGAGCTCCAGTTCTCCGTTCAGGCGTGCGACTTCTTTCTTTAGGTCAATGATGGTTTCTAGAAGTCTCGTCTTGTCCTTATTGAGAGTTAGAATAGTTGTATTTTGTTTTTCTAGTACTTCAGAATCTTGGAGCCACTTAACATACCACTCATTGTAGGCATTGTTGAGAGTCTCATCAGATAGCTCATCATCTGAGGCAGGTTTCTTTGAGATTTCAGTGGATGTGGAGGCAGTAAAGGCCACATAGTTACTTGTCTACTCTTTATCGTTGTCTTCCTCTTCATCAGACAATGAGGCTGTGAACCCCTTCTTTTGTTTCTTGAGGAAGTTGGGACATTCCCTCTGCACATGTCCATAACCTTCACTCTCGACGCACTGAACTCCTTTTTCTTTTCCTTGTCGTTCTTGTCTGCCTTCTTTGGGAGAGTTCTCAAACTTCTAGAACCTTTGTGGAGGCTTGTCTCTGACATCTCGAGAGACATTCTTCCCTGTTATCTGGTTGAACCTTCGCATAACTCGGTTGTAGTTCTTGGCCAACATGGCAATTGCTTCATCGACTTCACTATCTGAGTCAGAGAATATATGCTCCTTTTGTCCTTGAGTTGAGCTCTTAAAAGCAATGACTTTGTGTTTCTTTTCCAAACTTGGAAGAGAAACCTCATAGGTCATTAGGGATCTCATAAACTCATCAAATTTCAAGATTTTAAGATCATGCACTTCCTCTATGGCAGTGATCTTCATCTTGAATCTAGGGCTCACAGCCCTCAGGGTTTTTCTCACCAGATCCTCATCCGTCATAGGCTTACCAAGCGAGTAGCATTCATTAGCTAGATCTCGAATTCGAACGTTGAACTCGACTATTGTTTCATCCTCGTTTATGGTGAGAGCTTCCAAGTTGGTGGTGAGATATTGTAGTTTTTGCTCTCGTACCTTAGAGGTTCCTTCATATGCTACGGCAAGGGTATCCCAGGCTATCTTTGCACTTGTGCATGTGTTGATGAGTCTGAAGACGTTTTAGTCAACTCCATTAAATATTGCATTGAGTGCTCGGGAGTTTCCTAGGTGATGTGGTCGCATCAAATGTACGTTTATGATATTTATTATGCCAATTCTATGTGTTATTTCACCCTCGATGTGCTAAATTATTGATCTCTATGCCACTTTTATGCCTTCGGGTATGTTTGGTGTGAATGTGCAGAATACATGTGAAAAGGGTCAAAACCGAGACAAAATCGCAGCAGAATCTTTCAGAGAGCACAAATTCCTCATATTTAATCCGAGGTGACCCAAAATTAAATCAAATCGAAGATAACTCGGGGATCTACAACTCTCTAGAAGGAAGTTTTCTCTAAATTTCATGGGAAGAAGCTCAAAACAGCACTGAAAGGCAGCACTAAAACATATATCGGGATTGCAGACCAGCTGACTTGAAAGTGCTATAACTTCCACAACCGAAATCCAAATCGAGCAAACGTTATATCTATATTCAAGAAGACGAAAAGAGCTACAATTCTCGTGAAGGAAGTTTTTTAATTAGAGGTGTGGAAGAGGGCGAAATATGTCTGATACTTTCGGCTGGCGTAGAGTTCTCATCCGAACTCCGATTTAGACCCATAATATATCAATTCGAAGGGAATTTGAAGACAGAAAGTTGTAACGATGATGCAACGGAGCTGTAACGATGGTGTAACGATCGTTACACCTACTGTAACGATCGTTACACCTCCCAGACGCAGAAAAAAATATAAAAGCCAAACACGAAATCTGAGTTTGGGGGGCCGAAATTTGGAGTTTTCACGCGACAATTGAACACCACGGTTTGGGAGAGCAGAGAGTAGAACGTCATATCAACCAAGGAGAGGATTGGGGACTTCGAGAGGAGCTCGAATCCGATTCAAGGGCGATTCAAGTGCTAAGATCAAGCAAGCTACACATCAACAATCGAGAGGGATTCAACAATTCATATTCTTCAACCTTTTGGGTTTTAGGGTTCTTCGTTCTTACTTCTCAAACTCGATTTCTATATTTAATTTTATGGATTTTGGTTCTAGCACCATGATCATGGGCTAAATACCCTTGATCATGGATGCTAGGTCTTGAATTGAATTGTGATGATTTTATAATTATGGATTGAATTGTTTATGCATGCTTTTGGGTGAATTAAAGTACTTAATGCTTGTGATTGGTATTGACGAATATTGATTGCTTGTTTGAGTCACGTTGCCGTGTCTGAGAAGGCCGGTGGGTGATAGACATGCTTTAATTTGCCGGGGTTCAACTCTTCGGAACCCCGATTCCATTATTGTTGTGCTAATGCAGACTCGTGGTGTCTATCTACCTGAGAGGGATGATGAACTTCTCGAGTCTAGGCTGACACCAATACCGAGAGGTGGTGTCAGTATAATTGTTTGCATAGGATTCAAGTGTGTGCATTAGAATTCATTCTGAAATTGTGACATGATTATAATTCAGTGGCCTAGCATCCATGGTTTTCTCTACTAAATAGTCTCTCCCAAACGTTTCTATTTTATAAATTATCAAACATTTTTATAAATTGAATATTTCAAATTACACTTAATAGCATTAGTTAAATTGAATTAACCCTTATTGGTCCTTGTGGATTCGACCCTGTGCTTACCAGGAATTATTACTTGTAACGACCGCGTACACTTGCGCGTTATCGGGTGCCTGTGGACAACTGTCTACGGGCCCAACAAGTTTTTGGCGCCGTTGCCGGGGACCAACGGTTAATTTATTTTAATTTTTGCTATTAATTTTTTTTTATATATATTTTTTTATTTCTTGATCTCTTACTCATTGTGTGTTTTGTACAATACTTCCCTAACTCTCTTTCTCCTGTTGCCTAGTGATTTAGATTTGTGAAGATCAATTTAAGGAGGCAAGAAAGAGAGAAAATTAAATGGAGCAAGATTGGAGAGGCTATGAGTATCATCAAGAGAGGACAAGCCAACCAGATCATGAGTGGACTCCTCAAGAGCAATCAACGTCGTATGGATGTCATGATGGAGATAGAGGGAAGTCAGAGTATTATGCTACAAGGTAAGGCTATCAAGGCCAAGGTAGTAGTGAGTATTATTCCTATCGGGACGAGCCCCTTTACCATTACTTAAATCAAAGGCGATCAACACAGGACTACCAATCAAATTATGACCCTCCGCCATCCTATCAAGAGAGGTCATCTCAAAACAATCAAGAGTACTACCCTTACCAAAACTTCACATCGTCCAACCCAGAGAATCACTCATTCCACGCTTATTATGGAAACCAAGTGAATCGATATGGTGATTATCAAGATCCTTCTCCTCAAGAGAAGAGGACGGAAATAATGAATGAGATGATGCAATTGCTACGAGCTCAAGACGAAATACTTGGTAAGTATGCTGTAATGGATAGGTTTCATAAGGATGCATTTGAGGCCAATAAGGAGAAATATGAGAGAGTTTTGGAGGAGACAAAAATAGCCAAAGTGCCAAAGTTGACTAAGGAGACTGAAAAATTTCTCGAGGCCAAAAATCTATATGGACCTCTAGGGTGGTTTGATGACAGGCCTCTCCAAGAGATCAAGATAAACAAGTCAAAAGTGGCCGAAGTGCCAACATTAGCTCACGAGGAGATCAAGATGGAAGTCGACTCTCCTCAAGAGGTCGAAAATGAAAAAGAAGAGGAGCTTACGGTGGAGCCATGCCGAGAAGTGAATAATAGAGTCAACCATGACATATATATGGGTGTATCGGTAAGGGAGCCTGTTGTTGATGCTAAAACATGGGCTCCACCTCCTCTTAATTATATTGAAAACTATTGCTTAAGTAAAAATTTTAGATATGCTTGCATCGATAATGATATACTTTTAATTATTTCTAATGGAATTTCTTTTCGTGATGAAAGGTACATTATCAAAAAGCTCGAGGAGAAAATGCAAGAGTGGAGCGGAATGGGCCCTATTCTAGTGCTTCCGGATGGAGAAGAGCGCTCATGTGACGGAAAGAAAGAGAGAGAGGAGCTACCGAAGATTTACACTCGAGGTGATATCTACTTCTCATGTGCATCTTATTCACGTTTGATGCATAATTTTTCTAAAAAGATTAAGGACAAGCATTGATGCACTCGCATTTATTGATACCTCTAGGCACAAATTTTATCACTTGCCCTATACATATGAAATCTCTGAAATCCAAATGTGCTTATTGATGTACTCTTTTGCTATCATAGGAAAGAGAGTATTTGATTGGGTTTACATTGTTTTTGATAGGGGAAAGTGGTGACTTTTGAGCCCCTAAATTTCATGCAAGCACGTTGCATATTTTATTCTTATTTTTAGCACGGGGGACTGTGCACATCTTTAGGGCTCATTTGTTTGAGCTTGCCGATTGGCCGCCTGAAAGGCATAAGTAGTTTATATGTCATTAAATTGCCCTTGAGATTTATTGTGTGCTGGAATTTCACAAATATACCCTTTGGAGTGTGCTTGTTTGGTGGAAGTGTTTAATTAGTTAATACTGAGGTAAGGTTGACTAGTGGAAGTCAAGTATCATACTTCAATTATTTTTCAAGGGGTCACAAAATCATATGTTAGAGATCATTTTTTTAAAAACTTGGCACACACACACGTGAATCCGGAAGAGGTGTATCTGAGTTGGTGGTGCCGGAAAAGCAGAGACCGGAGTTTAGAAAAATTAAGAGCAAGGGAAGTGAGCGTGAGAAAAGCAGAGAGCGAGTGCATATCTCGATCCCCAAACTCGGAAATGTCCGGGGTAAAAGGCGAGACTTCAGGACGAGCGAATTGAATGTATGGATGGAAAATCTTGAGTGAACTATGTACACATCGCCTCCAACTAAAGTGTCAGAGGAACGCAAATAATGCAAAGCAAAGAAGAGTCTCCGAAGAAACACAAGTGAAATCAAATACAAAGGAGGAAAATCAATTAAAAAAAAGAAGCGCCTCTGCAATCATGGTGAATGCCCAAACCATGAAAAGGGGAGGGAAAATAAAGCAAAGTTGAGTGAAAAGCAATAAGGAAGCTCACTCCAAAAATAGCGGTCTCGTGGCATCAATTCAGATATGCTACCCCGAGTTCACATCGCTTTTTACACGAGCATCACAAAACCTGATGTGTGACTAGTTTACCCTTTGTTTAAATTTTTGAAAGTGTGAGAAAAAGACCATAACTGACATACCTGATACTCATATTAATTGGTTAGGCACTTGGTGTGTGTTTGATTGGTGGAGGGGTAGGTTTGTGATTTGTCAGCACTCGATAATTTGAGCTCAATTGTGAACTGATTGTTTGGCTATGAATAAAAGAGTTTGAAGATGGCCATGAGGGTAAGCATTTCATGGGATTGTGGGTTGGACCTCAGAACCCTCGGGAGATGTCGGACTCCCCCTATCGGGGTGAACCTCGGGGTTTAACACGACAATTGTTGTATAATTGTATTTCTCGAGGGCGAGAAAATGCTTAGTGTGGGGTGTTGATGCGGTCGCATCAAATGTACCTTTATGATATTTATTATGCCAATTCTATGTGTTATTTCACATTCGATGTGCTAAATTATTGATCTCTATGCCACTTTTACGCCTTCGGGTATGTTTGGTGTGAATGTGCAGAATACATGTGAAAAGGGTCAAAACCGAGCCAAAATCGCAGCAGAATCTTTCAGAGAGCACAAATTCCTCATATTTAATCCGAGGTGACCCAAAATTAGATCAAATCAAAGATAACTCGGCGATCTACAACTCTCTAGAAGGAAGTTTTCTCTAAATTTCATGGGAAGAAGCTCAAAACAGCACTGAAAGGCAGCACTAAAACATATATCGGGATTGCAGACCAGCTGACTTGAAAGTGCTATAACTTCCACAACCAAAATCCAAATCGAGCAAACGTTATATCTATATTGAAGAGGACGAAAAGAGCTACAATTCTCGTGAAGGAAGTTTTTTAATTAGAGGTGTGGAAGAGGGCAAAATATGTCTGATTCTTTCGGGTGGCGTAGAGTTCTCATCCGAACTCCGATTTAGACCCATAATATATCAATTCGAAGGGAATTTGAACACAGAAAGTTATAACGATGATGCAACGGAGCTGTAACGATGGTGTAACGATCGTTACACCTACTGTAACGATCGTTACACTTCCCAGACGCAGAAAAAAATATAAAAGCCAAACACGAATTCTGAGTTTGGGGGGCCGAAATTTGGAGTTTTCACGCGACAATTGAACACCACGGTTTGGGAGAGCAGAGAGTAGAACGTCATATCAACCAAGGAGAGGATTGGGGACTTCGAGAGGAGCTCGAATCCGATTCAAGGGCGATTCAAGTGCTAAGATCAAGCAAGCTACACATCAACAATCGAGAGGGATTCAACGATTCATATTCTTCAACCTTTTGGGTTTTAGGGTTCTTCGTTCTTACTTCTCCAACTCGATTTCTGTATTTAATTTTATGAATTTTGGTTATAGCACCATGATCATGGGCTAAATACCCTCGAGTCTAGGCTGACACCAATACCGAGAGGTGGTGTCAGTATAATTGTTTGCATAGGATTCAAGTGTGTGCATTAGAATTCATTCCGAAATTGTGACATGATTATAATTCAGTGGCCTAGCATCCATGGTTTTCTCTACTGAATAGTCTCTCCCAAACGTTTCTATTTTATAAATTATCAAACATTTTTATAAATTGAATATTTCAAATTACACTTAATAGCATTAGTTAAATTGAATTAACCCTTATTGGCCCTTGTGGATTCGACCCTGTGCTTACCAGGAATTATTACTTGTAACAACCGCGTGCACTTGCGCGTTATCGGGTGCCTGTGGACAACTGTCTACGGGCCCAACACTAGGGCAGCTTCGTCTTCAGCAGGGCTCCATTCCTTTTCGGGTTTAGGGCCCATAATGCTGTCAGATCAATTAGAGTATTGGGGCTCTTCCCAACCATTGATCACTGCCTTCCAGGTCTTGCTATCCAGGGACTTCATGAAGGCACACATGCGTGCTTTCCAATACCCATAATTTGTTCCGTCGAGTACGGGGGTCGATTGATTGATCCTCCTTCATTTGAATCAATCTTAGCTACTCAGAATATTTGACGAATCTCACCTAAGAGATAAGGTGCTTTCTCTGATACCAATTGAAATTCTGAGTTGTGGTAGGGACAAGATGTCGACCACAATGTTATAACAATTTGTTCGACAACTTGTCTGATCACAGATAAGTAAATAACGGTACAATAAATAGAAGACACACAATATGTTTACCTACTTCGGTGACTCCGCGCCTACGTCTGGGGGCACTCTGCCAGTGGAAAGGTTTTCACTGTTTGGTAGTCAATAGTACAACTTCAAGTATCAACTAGCTATCACACAAGCTATTTTCCTAAGCTACTATTGATCACACCGTGTACCACCTCGACCAAGGGCCTCTCCCCCTGTCTTTAAGGTCCTCTAAATTCCACCCTTCGAGTAAGCCTATGCTCGGTGTAGTTTTTCTTCGACAATTTCTTCGTGAGACTTGGTCGAGGTGATGTTTGTGATTGACAATGTCCTTCTAAATAAAACAGCCCTGATCCGCAAGTCTTACACGGTCACGAGCTTTGAGTATTTAGCATAGGAAAGGACTTAAAAGCGGATGAGTTGTTAAGGGGTAAAGCACCTGCTTTTATAGCAACTCGAGTAGCCTAATCGGTTTCCAATACCGATTAGGAAATCCAAACCCTTGCCATTGAAAGGCGAAAAAAGGTCCGCCCTTTAATCGTTCAAGCAAATGTGTTTACGGCTTTGCCGGGTCGAACTCTCGAGGATCGACTGTGGGTATTTAAATTTTCAAGTAAATGGTTCGGTGTGTTGTAAAAATAATTAAAACTACTCAATTGTTGGTTGATGGATTTTTGATTAAAGTCACGAATTATAATGTAACACGTTCTAACACACAAATCCCAATCAAGAGAATTCCTAACACACAACACTCAGAAGTTTTGTTTTGATTAACTAGACACCACGGGTGCTAAACCGATGACAATGAGATAAATCAAGTGATATAGCATGCGAACACATTTGTGAGCGATCTAAGTCATATTTGCTTAGCCTCTCGGGTAAGCTTTCCCTAACGTTAACTACCCTCTCAGGATGTTAAATTAATGTTAGAAAACTTTAAGTACGACTATTTTCGAATCGAAGCGAGAGGCTAGGCCTCTTCACTTTGAGTCTACTTATGGCTCTTTCCGACTTTCTTCTCGGACAAGTCTCTAGCTAACAATCATGCCTCCAAGTTTTCACACATTCTCACATGCAAACAATTAGAAACACTCAAGTATGCAAGACTCAACTTATATCATCACAAGCTCTCACTCATAACAACACAACTCTTAATCAAGCATTCAACTAAGTAGCTCACTCACATATGCATAGACATGAATATTTTACTCAATGTTCATACTGTTGGGTTTTTGTGCCCTAGCACAATGTATTTTCAATCTAATCATGTAATAAAGATTATTAGTTGAAATACAATCGGCATTCATATTACTAAGTGTTGTAGTAATATCTTAAGTATGATTTGATTTGTATCATTGATGTGTCAACACATAATAGTAGATCTACAGATCAGATAAAATCTTACTTGAGCAGTCCTCGATCAGAATAGCTTCATAAGAAGTGATCGGTATGAGGCTAACTCTAAATGATCACGCTCTACTGATCATGGCCAGAAGGGGGCTAGAGTTAGGTCATAGTATCACCAGTCAGGGGTGATATAGGACGACCCAATCATGAGTATGTTACATAGACACAGTCATGAACATACTCATATGTCAGCGCATGAAATCACATCCTCAGACGGAAGGACCATTGAGGTCAATATGTAATGAGTGACGAGTTTGACTCAGTCTAACGTCTCCTATAAAAGGGTTACAATAACGACTGTGATTGGCTCGATCACAAGTTACATAAGTTGACTCAATGGATCGCTGAAGGATTTATCCCTCATACGGACGTGTGAGCAGATATCAGTTTAGGCCACTTGATAAGTACAACGGAAATACAATAGCATGGCCATGCAGTCGATACGTAGTATCAGTTATAATTCAGTTATCTCAAAATCAAGAAACAAGACAATAGAACGAGGATGACTTGTCTATGCATCGTGGTTGTCAAAGATATCAAGAGGATAAAAGGATAGATTCATGTACGACAAGGTTAAGTCGAAATCTCGATAATCACAAGCGTTGGGTAATCATGATGTCTTGCTAGAGGCCACTCATGATGGAAAGGGTAAAATGGTAATTTTACCAGTCTGCCGACGTGTCGTGAGCCTAGAGGGTCACACACTAAAGGTTGAGTAAAACAGATGGAATCATATGGAGGAATCATGAGAGAGACAAAATCCGGTTTTGGATTAAACCGGATTAAACCGATTTCGGTTTTGGATTAAACCGGAAATCAAGAACGGTTTAGCAGGACTAATTAATTATAATCTAATTAAATAGATTTAATTAAATTAGCTAAACTGGACCTAGCCAGAATGGGCTAAGCCAGAATGGGCTTCTCTACATAATTAATTAAAAGCTTTGGGCTTTAAGCCCATTAAGGCCTTTAATTAATTAAAGTCCAAATAAGGGTTATAAAAGGGTAATTTTCAGATCTGAAAATTAAGGGAATTATTTTCCAAAACCCTAGCCGTCACTCTCTCTCTCTCCTAGCCGATTTCGGCCAGCCCCTCCTCCCCCTTGCTCCGTCCGTTTTGCTTGCTTCGATCTTCTAGTAAGGGTCGTTGTGAGTATCCCCGGATTGCTCTTCCTGTGTGGACGTTCTTTAGAGGTTACTACATATTATTTAGTAACAGAGAGATTTTGAATCAAGTTAAACTTAATGTTTTATTCTAGTCTAAGATCTCGTGATCAATTCATGATCATGCAAGATCCAAATTAATTCGGATATTTGAGGTTAATTTCTTGTATGGGCATGAAATTATATGATTGGAACCCTCAAATAATTCCTTCACATACAATGGTCTAGCACCCATGGTTGTAAGTGCTTAGCCTACAACCATGGTGCTAAGAATGAAAAACAAAGCAACATAAACAAAAGTAGCTAGGGAAAAGAAGAAAAGCAAACTATGGCCCATGTTGGGCTAGAGATCTACTAAGAGTAATCTTGTTGCTCTTCTTGTTGATTCTTCTTGCTTCAATTTTTGGTGTTGTTGAAATGAAGTGTTGGACTCCTCAATAGAATAGTGTTCTTGAAGGAAGGTGGTGGCAAGCTAAGGAGAAAAGCTGAAAAGTCTTGGTCTTCTCTTCTTCAAAAGTGGGTCTAGCTAGGTCAACCTAGCTCTTGACTATTTATAAAACCGCCGAAAATGCCTTTGTCACGATCGTCTCACTTGGCGTCATGATCGTGACAACGTTTGAAAATTTCCGGACCGTTGCGCTCAATGTCACGATCGTTGCTGCTCTTCATGTTGGCTTTGTCACAATCGTTCCTAAAGTTGTCACGATCGTCGCTGCTTCTCATGGCCTTGGCACGATCGTTCCTAAAGTTGTCACGATCGTCGCTGCTTCTCATGGCCTTGTCACGATCGCTCCTAAAGGTGTCACGATCGTGACATAACTCTTGTCTTCTTATTGTCACGAAGCTGTCACGATCGTGGCAGGTCCGTGACAGCTCGGTTTCGCCTTTGTCACGATGATTCGCCACGATCGTTGTGGTGATCGTGACAGAGCTCCTGTCGACCCAATTTGTTGGCGTCACGATCGTGACTATGGTTGTCACGATCGTGACATCCTCTTTTCTTCTGTCCTCGATTTCTTGAGCCGCAAGCCACCTCCTCTTTTGCTTCGTTTTTTTGCTCCTAACGCCTTCCAAAGTTGTCCCTGCACACAATTCGATGCCACGGTAGATCTCCGCACTACATGGCCCTAAAATGACTGGGACGAGGGAAAAACGTGTTGAGATGAGGGATATTTGGGCTCGTAAAGGAGCATAAATGTCCCACATCAGCCGTCCTTGGCAAGTTTGGCAAGTTGGCGTTGCCACCTATAGGTCTTGCTGACGTGTCTTGATGCTAACTGGAGATTGACTGATTTTGTTGTTGCCTGAAAAAACACGCGCTGATATTCTCTGTCTAAAGGAGGAACGCTGCAGTACTTGACTAATTCTGCACGCATACTGTCACACTACAAATGTTGTGATATGTTGACTGACATCTTTACCCTGTGCTAAAAAATCTGCCAATAGTGAACGTAAAAACAATGACAAATTTCACGAAGATATGATTGATATCCATTAATTTCATGATAACCTCCATACCCATACCGCATCTCACTTTCTGTATCTAGAAGTTAAATTTAAACAATCAAAGAAGGCATTTAGAATCCAATGACACAACAAAAAAGACATACAAACAATTAAAGAAAATAAAAATAAATATAAACCTCAAACCATAAGTGAAAATTTGCTTGAATACCAAAAAAAACAAAACCCACACAGGCACATTTCAGCACCCAAAAATGCATAACTCACCAAGCACAACACCCTAAAGCATACCACCAACCAAAACTCAAAACTAAGCAAACCAAAAGCTATTCACACCGTTGAAACATTTTCACAAAGATTTAATTTTGCATCGACTATAATACACATGCTATAAAGGCTTGAATTTAATCCATGACTTATTATATATTTTTCTTAGATGAGTTTGGTGATCACGTGTCAGAATTATAGGGTAAACAAAAATAACCACATCTTTTTTTGACATAAGCAGCAGCTTCAGGCCCTCCATGACCATCAAATACATGTTTAAGTCACACTAACCACAATCAATGTAACCTTATACCCTAACCATATTTTAGATTCAAGAATAAAGGCACCAGTTTTACAAGTCATAGAAAAGAAAGGAACAAACTAATTAGAAGCTTGACAACCAAGAAACTATGACTACATAATAGATAAAATAGAATGAAATTTTAGAAGTATCAATTGAAACTGACGTCCATCCAATATCCTGACAATAACCGCCTACGAGAATAGTTCAAATAATAATGGATGTGTAGTAGATCATTTAAATCATCTTGAAATTTTGATCAGCTAGTCGTGTAAGATGCCACACACAATGTTATGTATGATGTTATAAAACAGTGTATGACTTCTTGTGTAGATAACGCAGGACAGTAAATATAAAGCTAAACAAAAAATGACAAAGCAGATTGTTTACCCATTTCGGTGCAACGTCACCTACGTCTAGGGGCTCTAAGACTAGTGGAAAGGTTTCACTTATCAGTAATTCGTCAGAACATACAAGTACCTGTGATCATCCCTAGATCTATACTTTATGCTACGTTTTACAGTGCAACCTACCTCAGGGTCTCCCCCTGAATCCAAGACTCCGTCTTGATTCCACTCTTCGAGCAATCGCCTTGCTCTGTCGGTTCAAGTCTTCGTTGAACTTGGTGGTTGCGTGCAGTCTTCACTCACGCGATCAGCAAACCCTCAATCATCTAACTCTCAATAGTTATGTGATACACAATATCCTTAACACAATCTGCAACCTCTCAGCCCGCAAACCTTCACGTCTAAGAGCTTTGCAAATTATTGCTAGTAAACAAATAAAGAACCACACGATTGCTAAGGGTGTAGCCTAAGCTTTTATAGCAATCGAGGATGAGTACTAACCCTAATGGGTTTCCTCTTAATCACCGTCTTTCTTCTTTCCTGAATCGGAGTCGTTCTGGAATTTCCTAATCGTCTTCGTACTTTCTGCAGAAACTGCACTTTCCTGATTTCTGTCGATCAGGATGTTTGCCGAGACGCCGTCAACAATGTCACACAAGATGTCGCATAGGATGCTTCGACATTCTTTTTGACATTTTCTCTAGTTCCTTAAAAATAAGCCAATCACTAAAACGTCGTAACTACACATCTAATGATTGAAAAACTACAACATTTCTTTCTATCTATTCATACAAAAGAGATTTGGTTCTTGAGGAAAAAAACTAATTAAAAACCATATATGAAGAACACAACAAATTTAGTAAATCAAATACAATAAAACAGAAATTTCAATCAAATACATTAGGATCAAGATTTATATTATCGCCATAATCATAAAATATTCCAACATCTCCCCACATCAACATAGTTGAAATCAACCAAAAAATAAATTAACGTGTAAATACACTTCTTAAACATTAAAACACTTCTTTAAGTTCAATGTATCCCCAATTCATTTTTACGATTCAAATTTACCACCTAACATAACAAAACCCAATTCACAACCAAAACTCAATATTGACATTGCAATGATATCAAAAGAGAATACAATTAAATAATAACAAAACACTGTTGATAATGTATAAATCGCCGGAAATATGTATAGTTAACCAGACACAACGACCTCGAGCCCCTGCCTCAAAATCGAGGATGAGTACTAACCCTAATAGGTGTCCTCTTAATCACCGTCTTTCGTCTTTCCAGAATTGAAGACGTTCTTGAACTTCTGGTATTTCCTAATCGTCTTCGTACTTTTTGTAGAAACTGCACTTTCCTGATTTCTATCGATCAGGATGTTTGCCGAGACGCCGTCAACAATGTCACACAAGATGTCGCATAGGATGCTTCGACATCCTTCGTGACATGTTCTCTAGTTCCTTTAAAAATAAGCCAATCTCTAAAACCGTAGTAACTACAATAAACAAACAGAAATATAAAACACGGCAAATACTCAAATTCATTGAATTACCTAGAAACCATAAACGAAATTCTAGCAAACCTAAAACCATCAGAAACACACTGTTCTAGATCTGAAAATTAAAGAAAATATTCACTCACTGCAATCAGGTCGAGGGCGTTTCTCAGCATTGGAAGAAACCGGTGGCAAATTACTTGGACCGGAGTGTTATGTCCACATGTGAGTTCAAAGTTCCACATCAGAAGAGTATTGAATATAAGGAAGGTTTATATACACGTTGGACACTACACCCACTAGGCTAGTCTTTTGGGTCAAAGGTGGGCTCTAATGTATGTATGGGCTTTCCTTGGGTGCTCCTCCTAGGTAAGGTCCGGATCTCCCCAACAGTGGTATCAGAGCCTTGGTTCGGTAGACTCTCCTGGTTAAGTGGGTCGGGTATTCTCCTATGGCTGGTAAAGTATGTGGGCTTAGGGGGAGCCAGCCCGATGTGATGAGACTCAATGTGGAGGGGGAGATTCGTATGTCCACATGTGAGTTCAAAGTCCCACATCGGAAGAGTATTGAGTATAAGGAAGGTTTATATACACGTTGGACCCTAGACGCACAAGGCTAGTCATTTTGGTCAAAGGTGGGCTCTAATGTATGTATGGGCTTTTCTTGGGTGCTCCTCCTAGGTAAGGCCCGGATCTCCCCAACACGGAGCACCTTTGGTAAGCATCTCCTATGCCCCCTGTATCTCTGACTATTACTATTTCCACAAGGCCTCTTAAAGGAGAGCATAAAATGTTGCAATATCCTATGCAACTTTGATTTACTTTAAAGAACAATTTTCTTATAATGATCCAAATCGCAATATGGCATATCTGTAAATTACTAAATTGCTGACATCTTTTGGAAATTAATTAAAAAAAGAAGTAAAAGCAACATATTGAGAAGAAAAATCAAAGAAGTTGGCTCTCTCGCTCCGACACACACGTTCTTATCGGCTTCTTGGATGTAAACGAAACAAACACACAAAAAAATAAAATAAATATTTATACCTCGTCCATTACCCTCTGTAAATCAAAACACCAGAAATAAAAAAAACAGAGCCTACAAAAAGAACTTCTTGCAAAAACATAGCAGACTTAAGAGAATTGAACTTGAGCAATAAAATGATGCTCCAAACAGACATCATTGCTAGAGAGATCTTCATTCTTCCTTGCAAATCACACAAACCAATTAACCAACTTCTAATTTCAATAGAAACATTAACTTTACCTATAAGTACTCATTCATATCAATATTTAATCATCAGAAAAGGAGATAAATATGTTGGGAGAAAAACAAATCTTATATAGCCACATACTTGACGATACAATAAATTCTATTCACCATCAGATTTGTTTTCAGGCTTGAACTCACTGAAAACCGGCAAATAATAATCTTTCATATAAAGAAGATCTTCCATCTTCCCTTTCCAGACATGATAATTTGAACCATTCAGACTAACCATTCTGCTTGCATTAGCTTTCATTATTTAACACAGGATACCGATTAAATAACCTTCCCTCTGATACCACTTTGTTGGGAGAAAAACGAATCTAATAGAATAATTAGATGCAGCGGAATTAAATAATTCTCCCCACCTGTGCAAATCTCATAGGAATCTATCAAGCAGAGCAAATCAAGCAAGCTAATAAAATATAGCAAACAAGAACACACAATAGGCACGCAGAATTTTAGCGTGGAAAACCTCCTTAAGGCGAGAGAGGAAAAACCACGGGACCCTCGAGGCCGCTTAATCTCCACTATCAATATAATGGGTACAACGAGTTCTCTCCAAATACAATTAGAGGATCACAATATCTCAAGATTAATCAATCTTGGCTCAAACCACAATTACAAGAAAGAGTAGAGAAACTTCACCGAATCGATGGCGCACGATCAGAAAATCGTATCAAATCACTCGGATCTCCAAACGCAAATTCAAACGGTCAGAACTTAGTATCACGTCTTTCAAACACACTGTCCAAAAATCAGCATGATCCAAAGGTGGATCGACCTCCGATCGGACTCGAGAACCTTGTTGGTCGGCCTAGAAAGTAGCAGAAAATTCTGCACGAATTTCACTCTATTTCTCTCTTGAATTGGTCTTCTTTCCTTCTCTCTATTTCCTCCTATTTATAGGCAAGCAATTAGGGTTTCCTTCTCCATGTAGGATACTAACTACATGGGTTTTGGGCCTTCACTTATTTAATAAAGGCCCAACAAATCTCCCCCTTATTCAACTAAGTGGAGGGCATCGCCATCCCGGCGATCTTACGACAAACATCAAGCTTCTCCTTTGGAAAGGCCTTCGTGAACATATCGGAACCATTATCATATGTGTGGATTTTCTCAATCTCAAACAACTTGTCTTCAAGTGCATCTCTAAGCCAATGGTATCTCACATCAATATGTTTCGACTTTGCATAAAACGTAGAATTCTTACTCAAGTGAATCGCGCTTTGGTTATCACAGTAAACCACATAGCGCTGCTGCTTGAAACCGAGCTCCCCTATGAATCTCTTCATCCACAACAACTCTTTACATGCTTCAGTTGATGTGATATATTCAGCTTCTGTAGAAGAAAGTGCAACACACTTTTGTAGCCTTGACTGCCAAGAAACTGCTCCACCTGCAAATGTCATTAAATAGCCTGAGGTGGATTTTCTACTATCAACAACTCCTGCCAAATCTGAATCAGAGTAGCTAACCAGCACCAGTTCTCCACTTCCAAAAGTAAGTCTGTAATTAGAGGTACCTCAGAGATATCTCATAATCCATTTGACTGCGTCCCGATGCTCTCTACCCGGATTTGACAGAAAACGGCTCACAACACCAACTGCATGAGCTATGTTAGGTCTTGTACACACTATTGCGTACATCAAACTTCCTACTGCTGAGGCATACAGAACTCTATCCATGTCGTCCATCTCCTTCTCCGTAGAAGGGCTCTGTCGTGTGCTTAGCTTAAAGTGAGTAGTAAGAGGAGAGCTCACCACTTTAGCCTTGTCCACATTGAACCTTTGCAACACCTTTTCAATTTATCGCTCTTGTGACATATGCAACTTCTTCGCAACTCTATCACGAGCAATTCGAATGCCAAGAATTGTCTTCGCAGGACCCAAGTCTTTCATTGAAAAAATCTGACTCAACTGTTTCTTCAGTCTCTCAACTCTGGAGACATTCTTGCCAACAATCAGCATATCATCAACATATAGCAATACTATGATAAAATCATCATCAGAGAATTTCTGCACAAAAACATAGTGGTCAGATTTCGTCTTTTGGTAGCCTTGCTCACCCATGACTGACTCAAACTTCTTGTACTACTGCCTCGGTGCTTGCTACAAACCATACAAGTTTTTTTGAAGCTTGCACACATAGTCCTCTTTTCCCTTTACTTTGAAACCCTCTGGTTGCTCCATATAAATCTCCTTATCTAAGTCACCATGGAGAAATGCAGTCTTCACATCCATCTGCTCAACCTCCAAATCAAGACTAGCTGCTAAATCAAGAACCACCCGAATGGATGACATCTTAACAACAGGAGAAAATATTTCATCAAAGTCAATACCTTTCCTCTGGCTGAAACCATTGACGACCAATCTAGCTTTGTATCGAGGACGTGAAGTATTTTCTTCTTGCTTCACTCTATAAACCCACTTGTTCTTCAAAGCTCTTTTTCCTTTTGGCAACTTCACCAACTCATAAGTATGATTCTCATGCAATAATTTCATCTCATCTTGCATGGCTTCAACTCACTCCTTCTTGTTCTCATCTTCAAGGGCTTCACTGTAACTTTCGGGTTCTCCCCCGTCAGATACTAACACATACTCATCAGCTGAGTACCTTGTCGACGGTTGTCGATCTCTAGAAGATCTCCTGAGTGGAACAACTGGTGGAACATCTGGTACTGGCAACTGCTCATGAACTTCATTATCCATCTCTACCTCTATAGGAGCATGAACATCACCTGCATCCTGCTGGTCATCACAAACTTCATCTTCAACTTGACTTGGCACAACTGTAGAAGGAACTAGATCAAAATCAATCAAGTCAGTTATAAATTGTGGAGCACTTTCTTCAAACTTCGCAATATCTTTGATGTCCTGATTCTCCATAAATACCACATCGCGGCTTCTGATAAGTTTCTTCTGCACCGGATCATAAAATATGTACCTAAACTCATCCTCGCCATAACCGATGAATATGCATGGTCTAGTCTTCATATCAAGCTTAGATCTTTCATCCTTTAGAATATGCACAAAAGCCTTGCATCCAAATACCTATAAGTGATTGTAGGAGACATCTTTACCTGTCCAAACTTCATTTGAAACATCAAACTCAAGAGGCACACACGGTGTGAGATTCAACACATGAACCACTGTATTCAAAGCCTCACCCTAAAAGCATCTTGGTAACCCTGCTTGTGAAAGTAAACATCTCGTCCTTTCAATAAGTGTTCTATTCATCCTCTCAGCTAACCCATTTAGCTGAGGCGTCTTCGGAGGCGTCCTTTGATGTCGAATGCCTTGATCCTTGCAATAATCATCAAAAGAACCACAATACTCACCTCCATTATCGGTTCGCATGCACTTTAGCTTCTTCCCAGTCTGTCTCTCAACTAGGGCATGAAGCTGCTTGAAGACACCACACACTTGATCTTTAGTCTTCAAGATATAGGCCCACACTTTCCTTGAATGATCATCTATAAAAGTCACAAAGTAGAGACCACCTCCAAGCGTCTTGGATTTCATAGGACCACAAACATAAGAGTATACTAAATCAAGCATCTCTGGCTTTCTTGAGGGAGGGGATGATTTGAAAGATACTCTAATTTGCTTGCTGATCAAGCAATGCTCACACTTCTCTAACGGTTCATCTTTCATTCCTGGTAGGAGATTATTCTTTCCCAAAACCATCATCCCCTTCTCGCTCATGTGACTAAGTCTCTTGTGCCACAATTCAGTTGTACTCTTTTTCTCGATTGCATTAATAATGCCACCACAAACTCTAACTTGTGTCACGTACAACGAAGCACACTTTTCACCTTTAGCCACGACCATAACACCTTTAGTGAGCTTCCATGAACCACCACCAAAGGTATGATGAAAACCTTCATCATCTAGTTTGCCTACTGATATCAAATTCAAACGAATGTCAGGAATATGCTTAACATTTTTCAGAATAAGAGTTGTACCATTTTTCGTCTCCAATCGCACGTCTCCTATGCCAATACCTTTTGACATGCCTCGATTTCCCATCTTAACATTGTCATAATCACCAGATGTATAAGATGAAAGAGATCCTTTCGACTTGTAGCATGAATGGAGGCACCGCTATCTACTACCCAACTGGTCTCATCACAAGCCAAGTTAACATCTTCTTCATCACACAAGAGAAGAAACTCTTCAGTAATAGTAGCAACATCATCGTTATGACTTGCCTTCTTTTCTTTCTCTTTGTCATGTTGATTGTCTCTCTTAAGCTTTCGCCAATACTTTTTAATATGCCCCTTTAGACCACAGTGATAGCACTCTACATTGGTATACCTGTTCTTACTCTTGCTTCTGTCTCTACCCTTTGGACCTCTGCTCTTACTCCTTCCTCTTTGTTCTGTCACTAAGACTTCTGAGTGCGAAGAGGAACCTTGTGACTTTCTTCTCATCTCTTCATTCAGAGCACTCCCCTTAGCCAAATCCATGGTGATAACACCATCTGGAGCTGAGTTAGATAAGGACATCATGAACGTCTCCCACGAGTCTGGTAATGTACCTAGAAGCCACAAACCCTGCACCTCATCATCGAACTTGATACCCATTCCTGCAAGCTGATTAATAATTCCTTGAAAAGCATTAAGATGATCTGTCAACGGAGCCCCATCATGATGCTTCAAACTCATCATCTGCTTTATCAAGAACAACTTATTATTACCAGTCTTTTGAGCATATAATTGCTCAAGCTTGCTCCATAAACTCCGCGCATGTGTCTCTCCACTAACATGATTCAAAACATTATCATCCACCCACTGTCTAATATAGCCACATACTTGACGATGCAATAAATTCTATTCACCATCAGATTTGTTTTCAGGCTTGAACTCACTGAAAACCGACAGATAATAATCTTTCACATAAAGAAGATCTTCCATCTTCCCTTTCCAGACATGATAATTTGAACCATTCAGACTAATCATTCTGCTTGTATTAGCTTCCATTATTTAACACAAGATACCGATTAAATAACCTTCCCTCTGATACCACTTTGTTGGGAGAAAAACGAATCTAATAGAATAATTAGATGCAACGGAATTAAATAATTCTCCCCACCTGTGCAAATCTCATAGGAATCTATCAAGCAGAGCAAATCAAGCAAGCTAATAAAATATAGCAAACAAGAACACACAATAGGCACGCACAATTTTAGCGTGGAAAACCTCCTCAAGGCGAGAGAGGAAAAACCACGGGACCCTCGAGGCCGCTTAATCTCCACTATCAATATAATGGGTACAACGAGTTCTCTCTAAATACAATTAGAGGATCACAATATCTCAAGATTAACTAATCTTGACTCAAACCACAATTACAAGGAAGAGTGGAGAAACTTCACCGAATCGATGGCGCACAATCAGAAAATCGTATCAAATCACTCGAACCTCCAAACGCAAATTCCAACGGTCAGAACGTAGTACCACGTCTCCCGAACAACCTGTCCAAAAATCAGCACGATCCAACGGTGGATCGACTTCCGATCGGACTCGAGAACCTTGCTGGTCGGCCTAGAAAGTAGCAGAAAATTATGCACGAATTTCACTCTATTTCTCTCTTGAATTGGTCTTTTTTCCTTCTCTCTATTGCCTCTCATTTGTAGGCAAGCAATTAGGGTGTACTTCTCATACTAACTACATGGGTTTTGGGCCTCCACTTATTTAATAAAGACCCAACAAAATACTGAATCAAAATCGAAAGAAAAAACTCACCTGGAACTGGAAGGCTCTTGTTGGCAGTGTTGTTGATAGCAGCTAGAGCCTGTGACCTTTTGATTGCCGATAATTAGGCGCTGACCGTTGTAATCAATAAAATTGGCCAAAACTAATTCTAATTGCATGCCTACCACGAGAATGCTTAATCCAGATTCGACCTTCAAACACCAGAGGTCCTAACAAATCGATCCGCCTGCAAATGGGAAAAATTCTTCAAATTTAACGTTTAACCTAAACCCAAGCCCCCTTACACGGGAACATCGAACTTGACGCATGACTCTTCTTCTTCACGGCAGAGCTACAGTGGTTTTATCAGTGGCCAAGAAGGAAATGGATGTATCTCTTCAATGCAAACTGAGAAAGTACTTATAATTGTAAAGTTGCAGTCGAATGGAAATAAACAATGGTGTAAGGCTTCTTTATAATTGGCTCGAACTCCTGAAATGCAATAATAAAAATTTGGGTGTGAAGATCCAAACAAACATAATAATCTAAATAATAAGTAAAAGTGTCATTAAGAGAGGAGAACAATAAATAAAGCACATAAATAATGACATTATCATCAAAAAAGTAAAATAACAGGACATTACCTTAGTTATTAGTTGAGCGGCTAACACTTAATTATAAATAGGATTCCATTTCCAGCTGGTACACGAAATGAAACTTTATACTATATTTTCCAAAAGATTTCATTCAAACCCGTATAAATATTTTTGGATACTTGACATGTTATCATGGAAACACACCAACAAATCTAGTTTGGTTATGATTATGATTCCAACAATCAAAGTAAACCACATGTCTGTCTCCCAGAAGCTTATACATCTTAAACATAATCGAACTGATTACATTTACTACATGCAGTATGAATTGTTCAAAATCAAGACAACGAAGGAGAAAATGCGCTCCCACGACAAGCATCACTAGACGACCCTCACTATCTACTCCACCACGGTATCTGCAAATGGGAGAAGGAGCAAAGTCAATGTTAAATAAACTGTCCAAAGACACCATGCATGAAAACTGAATAAAAATTGTATTGAAAAAGCACTTTCCATGAGGTTTTGTATGATGAAGTGTTAATTTTGTAACTTTATGACCTACTAGGTTCTCATTTCTGTAAGGCAAATACAAATAAATGACCAAACCGTTCAATCACAGACAATATTGGTTAGAGAAGGTTAAAACCTCAACCAAAGAATATGCACAAATAAAAAAGAATGAAGGAAAAAAAATTCAACCCCCGAGAAGCTTGTTCTGATGGTCTGATAAAATATAACATAAGGAAGAATTTTTTAATCTCCGAGGCGGTGTTTTTGGGTTTGATTATCCTACTTGACCCATCTCTAAGCTCTCTGTTTTATCGGCATGGCCTGTTTGTTGGGTTCAGCGAAGCTTCTAAGCTTTTGGAGCATTTTCAGGTTTCTTGAATTATGAGATTTTTTCTTTTTATTTTTAAAAAAAGGAGAAAAGATGCATGAAAGAAAGAGAATGACAACATGCACAAACAAACTAAAGAGATGAAAAGTTGAAAACTTTTCATAATATTCATCGCATTTTGCACCCTTGAAAATAGGGGAGGTTGTTTACAAAATAACTTACTCACCAAAATTTAGAGATGCACAAAAAGAATGAAAGACTTGTTCCATGTATACACAATCCTCTGCTCCTTCTATATGCACTATTGATTGATTACATTTTTTTCAAAAAAAACCCAGATATTTATCTCGTCCGCATGAAGGAATGTTGACAAACATATAACAAAAAAATGTAATTCAAGATATTAGCTTAAATACTAAATTGAACCCTATAGATTTAAATTAATAAATTTATGTTTTTAAGTGAGTCAACTATATATAATATTAATTATAATAAATTCATCTATCACCTACAAGTTGAACAAGTGTGAGTTCAAAGTCCTCTCCTCTCCTAACTTAGCCTTTTATTTTTGTCAATAACGTATTTAATTTCGTCTAATTTGATGTGTATGTGCCTATTCTTAATTTTGAGTTGGCGCCGAGCCTATTAATTTTGTTTGGTTTCTCACACGAGCATATCGCTATATAAACTCTCATATATCGCATATAATTATATCAAAAGCTTAAGCAAAGCTCCAATGGCTACAATTCCATACATTCAAATACTAATAGCATTCGCATGCTTATTAGCGTTTCTTTGGCCTTGGATCAGCAAGAAAAAGAACTCACCAGCACCTACAAATTGGCCTGTCCTTGGGATGCTACCAACACTTGTATTCAATCTCAACCATTTCCATGACAACGCAGCCAAGATTTTGAAGCAGAGTGGAGGGACAATTGAGTTCAAAGGGCCTTGGTTTTGCAACATGGACCTTTTGCTCACTTGTGACCCCATCAACAATCATTACATGTCAAGCAAAATGTTCTCAAACTACCCAAAAGGCACTGAATTCAACGCTATTTATGAGCCATTCGGGGATGGGATTCTTGTTGCTGATGGGGATTCTTGGGATTTCCAGAGGAAGATTGTTCACTCGTTTTTCGGTGACAGTAAGTTCCAGGTGTTCCAGGAGAGGACGGTTCAAGAACAGGTGGCCAATAGCCTCTATCCGGTTCTTGACCATGTCTGCGAGCGAGATGTTGAGGTAAATCTGTCAGATGTGATTCAACGATTAGGCTTTGACATTATTTGCTCGCTAATTTTAGGCTGCGACCCCAAATGCCTCTCTGTCGATTTCCCAGAAGTTGCACATGAGAGAGCTATCAATGAATTGTCCGAGTGTGTATTATATAGGAATCTCGTGCCAGAAAAGTTTTGGAAGTTGCTGAAACGACTTCAGCTCGGACAAGAGAGGAAGCTCAGTGCAGCCCTAAAGACATTTGATTGCTTTGTGTACCAGTGCATCGAATCGAAGAAAAGTCAAACGGATAATCACAAGGGAAAAGAAAGACAATCTGACTTTTTGACAGTTTATCTTACAAAATCATTGGTAAAGGAAGGAGATTGTAGTGCTACATTTTCCAATCCCACCAAATTTTTGAGAGACATGGCGGCAAATCTTGTGATGGCGGGAAGAGACACATCAAGTGCCGGTCTCTCCTGGCTTTTCTGGCTACTCGCGAAAAACCCATCAGTCGAAAACAAGATCATAGAAGAGATCAAACAAATAATGGATTTACAAAACAGAAAAGAAGACGGGAAAAGAAGCATTTTCGGTGTGGAAGAGGTTAACAAACTGGTTTATCTACACGCAACATTGTGTGAGACATTAAGGCTCTACCCACCAATACCTGTCAACCACAAATCCTCCTTGCAACCGGACACTCTTCCCAGCGGTCACAATGTGGGCGCGAATATGAAGATATTAATTTCACACTATGCGATGGGACGGATGGAAGATATTTGGGGGGAAGATTGCTTAGAGTTCAAGCCAGAGAGATGGGTTTCAGACAAAGGAAGCATTGTCCATGTGCCGTCTTACAAGTTTTCAGCATTCAGTTCAGGACCAAGAAGTTGTCCAGGCAAGAACATGAGCTTTGTTCACATGAAAATAGTTGTGGTTGCGATCGTTCTCAAATATAAATTTGATATAGTTGAAGATCTTCCAGTGGAGCCTTGCAATTTCGCTGCGCTCCATATGAAGCATGGACTGAAGGTAAGGATCACAAAGAAAAGTCTTATTTGATGATATGAAGAACTACATTTATATAGGGATCACATATATTTCATTGCATAGTCTAGTATTTGACCTTTGGCCTGAACTCTGAAGATTTGTAGTCTACTATTAAAGTAAATTTGGTCCATTCCTTCATATAACGCTTTGATAAATTTGGTCACATATATATTTATATCAGCAAATCAAGATCTAGACCGACTTTCAGAGAATTGTATTATCCGTATTATCGGCCTTTTAATTTATTTGTCAGCATTCAAATGAAAAACATGCATATACCAAAATTCAAACTCAAGACCTCAACTATATATATTTTGATATGCTTTCTAAGAGATATATATTTTGGTCACATTTCATGATCAATCTGTCAAAGACTGGTATCTGAGAAAGTTTCAATATTCAGATTTGTTAGAATCCAAAAGTTTGAATATACCAAGTTTTCAAACATCAATATCTTTGTGTGTTAAATTTTCTGGCGCCGAAAACCTTGAAATAGTTATCTAAAACTCATAAATCAGTTTAAGCCTATCTGCCGTATATGTACAAGAAAAGAAGAAGGCATGCCCAATAAGTGTCTCTCATTAATTTCTCTAAAATATGCCCAATCGATTCTACCCAAGCTTGAGGACGTGGTAGCGCATGAGAAAATTTCTAGTGGGGTTGAGTCATTTGAAATGTTGGTCAGACATTTTAGAAAATTGCATTTTTAAATGTTAATATTTTTCGAAGATTATAATAAAAAGAAAAGATAATATTATTTCTTTAATAAATTATTTTTATGGATAACTGAGTCAAGTTTTTATTAGGCTGTTACATTAAAATTCGAGATATGTCAGTTTTAATTTAAGTTTTCTTGAGCACAATGTAGGGTTATTTGATAAACGAGTCAAACTCGAACCAAACATGTCAGGATATGTAAGGCTCGCGAACCAAATTGTTTCTTGTATATATATATATATGAGATATAGGCTACAAACCAATTAAAAAAGTCTAAACGTCCGAACTATATAACATGCAGTGCAATGTTGTATAACCACGTAGAACATGTAGTGCAATGTTGTATAACATGTTGGATCTGTGAAAAATTGAGGTCATTTATAACATGTAGTGCAATATTGTATAACATTTTGGACCTTGCCACGTGTCGCAATCTGAGATAACGGGTGTCTCAGATCCGACAGTTGTGCATGATTTGGACGTTTTATTTAGGTTTGTAATCGAGTGTGCCCTTATATATATATATATATATATATATATATATATATATATATATATATATATATATATATATATATATATACACGCGCGCGCGCGTAAAAATTAAATTCAAACTCAATCAAAAATTAAATAACCAAGCTCAAATCGGTTCTTGTTATATGCATTTATTAATTATTTTATTATTAAAATTAATTTTTTGCTTTTAATTAATTTTGTTGCTAATGAAATTAAATTGTTAATATGAAATTTTGATCATTCAAAAAATTTCTGAATTTATCACCATTGCATACGGCGTTTTTCCAACATATACATGAAACATGAATGTTAATGAGTTTTGGATCGGAATTCTGATTGTAGCAACCTCACCTCCTTAGAAAGAGGGAGTCTCGTCCGAAAGTATTATCAAAATCAACCCACTTTTCTCAATGACAAAAATTTAAGTAAGTTTGAGTGTATAATTGTTTTCACATTTTTTTAACTGTGTTAATGGGAATGAGAAACAATTAAATTATGGTAAAAAAAAGAATTGGTTGAGTAAATTGTAAATTAATTATAGTCAAATGCAATAAACTGCTATTTTCCCTTTCATGTAATGAATAATAAATTATCTAGTTTTACCCATAAGCATTTTTATCAAAAACATTTTATTTCATTCATTCATTTAAACTAGGTCAGACAATCCCTTCACCCATACACTTACTATAAACTCGAACAGTTGATAAACAACACAAACAAACACTAAACAAAGCTGATATTCTAATAATTAAGGAGTGAATTTTTAAGAAGTCCTTTAACCACCGGATCAAACATAAAAAACTTCTAATTAAGAATGTTAGATTTTAGAAGTCTTTGCTACATGCCTTTATGTTACATCAAAATTTAGCAGCACACATTTAAGTTCTTGGTTCAAGCGGCCTCCAAACTTGAATTCTGCCGAACTCAGTTTCGATCGGATATGAATTCTCGTGCCAACAGGTCCACATCTGTCCCATTCTCTTTAGCCTATTTGGGTTTACTTATTCCTCAAATTTTTTTCATCCACAAGACCATAGCTATTAGAAACACCAGACTCAAATTATTCATTTAATATAGTAGAAATTCATTCTCAATTAACAAGTGGACAAACTAAAAAGACATCATTTGACATGGGAATCTTAAAACATTTAGCTTGACGATTAAGTCATTGGCTCAAGTAGCTTGTTGATCAATTTTTCAAGACTAGTGACAGAGGAACCACCAACACAAGTAGCCTCCACAGCCTTGTTCTTCAACTCAATCACATTCCTCTTCATTTCTTTACCTTCCTCTCCTTCCATCAACTCTCTCACAACCTTCTCCAATTCAACCCTTTCGGCATTTTTATCGATCTCGATCCCGATCCCTCATTCTCTACAACAAAGCCAACAATCTGTCTGCTGGTCAGCGAAAAACGGCCAACAAACCATTGGGACTCCTGCAGAGATGCTCTCAATAGTGGAGTTCCATCCGCAGTGCGTCAAGAAACCTCCAATCGAAGGATGGTTCAAGACCTTCTCTTGTGGGCACCAACTCACCACCATCCCTCTCCCTCTTGTTTCCTCCACAAACTCAACCGGCAAAGCTACAGAATCAGCAATGACCAAATCCGACCTTATGACCCACAAAATGGATGCTTGCTATTGGCCAATCCCCAACTCAACTCGACTATTTGTTGAGGAGTCATCACTGTGATGCTTCGGACATTCACATAAATCACTGAATTGGGTTCATGCCCATCTAGCCATTGTAGACACTTCACATCCTCTCACTACTGAAAATAAGGCTTTTCCTGGCGAGATATTGACATATCTCGCCGGGTTTGTTTCACCAACCCGGCAATATATTGAACATATCGCTGGTTTGGTAAAACCATAGCCGGCGAGATGTTCAATATCTCGCCGGTTTGGTGAAACTAACCCGGCGAGATATTGTCAATATCGCCGGTCTGGCTTCACCAGTCAACAAGCGGATTATGACCACAACGGTCATATCCTTTCCCGGCGAGATATTGCGCAATATTTCGGCGGGACAGGTAAGACCTTACCCGACAAGATATTGAATATTTCGTCGGGTGTGTTTCACTAAACCGACGAGACATTCAAAATCTCGCCGGGCTTATTACACACGTCAACGGTGGGATGTTGACGCAACGGTCATAATCTTTCCCGGCGAGATATTGTGCAAAATCCCTCCATGAAAGGTTATGACCGTTGATGGTCAACATCTGACCGTTGCCGGTCAACGACGCTAACCCGGCGAAATATTAGCAAAATATCTCTAGGAAAGCATTTGTTGACCATCAACGGTAAGATGTTGACCATCAAGGGTCATAATCTTTCCCGGAGGGATTTGCGCAATATCTCGCCGGGAAAAGGTTCTGAAAGTTCTATAAAAGGTTTATGCATGAGTTCATTTGTCAAAATTTGGTTTGTGAATGATCATTTGGACCTATTCATAAAGGTGAAGATTTCGAGTGGATACAAAGTTGAAGATTCTATGCCTGTGCAAAACCTCTCACAATATGATTGACAAACATGAGAATACAATACGTACCCACTTATTGCAATATGGCATGGTTTCGACCTACACTGTGTGGATCTTTCACGGTGAAGTGCATAACGCAAATTCGTTTTTGGGTGCAGGACGGGAATCTCGACAGGACGAGACTTCAAGTAGTCGAAATGTCAATCATGTTGTAGAGTTTGTGGAGGATTTATTCCAGCGGACAGATAACTTTGGTGAATATACAGTGGAGGGTGAGCACCCTACGAAAAAAACAGCGATGGACGCGTATGACGAACTAACGCGTCTTGCAAACACCCCATTGTTTCCAGGGTCTAACTTGTCTTGTCTGAAGGCACTTTTGAAGTTGATGACCATTAAGGAAAAATCAGCAACGTCAAACATAGCATTTGATAGGAATTGCGAGTTTTACATAAATTCGCACTCGTCGCCAAATTTCCACCCTAGATCATATGCCAAAGCGAAGAAGATGTTGAAGAAGATAGGGATGGATTGTATCAAGTACGCTGCTTGCGAGTTTGGGTGCATCTTGTACTATAAACAGTACGAATCTGCCAATTTCTACCCTATTTGTCGAACATCTAGATGGGTAGACGGGAAACAGAAAAAAAAAACCAAGGAAAATTGTCTGGTACTTCCCTATTATTTCGTGGCTCCACCCTTTGCACATGTCAGCGAAGACTGCCGACCAAATGCGTTGGCACGGGTAAAGGGTTAGAGACAGAAACAATGTTGCCCATCCAGCTGACGTCGTATCTTGAAAAGAGTTTGATGAATTGTACCCAACATTTGCTGCAGACTTCCAGAACGTACGTCTTGTTCTAGTTAACGACGATTTTAACCCGTTCGGGCCCGCTTCTACGCCTCACAGTATTTGGTGATGATTCCCCTCAACTTCCCCCGTCCATGTGTATGAGGAAAGAGTACACAATATTCTATCGATACTGGATTCCAGGCCAAAATCACTGGGTAAGTGTTTGAACGTGTTCATGCAGCCATTAATAGATGATCTGAAAGTATTGCGGGGCACGGGTATCCCAATGTATGATCGAAAAAGTTGCGAGCAATTTCAGATGCGTGCAGCCGTGATATACACAATCAGCGACTATCCAGGGTTGAGAATGTTAGGCGGAATTAAGGTAAAGAGGTACAAGGCATGCCCTATTTTCCTTAACGACCTCGATGCTACATACAGTCGTCATAGAATGTCATACCTCGGACACCGTAGATGGTTACACGCCTATCATCCATACTGAATCAAGTCTCGTGAGTATAACAGGGCAATGGAAGAACGACCACCTCTACATGCACCTTCATCGTAGGAAGTCCTCAAACAGAAAGACTTCATGAATTTCCAGTGCAGAGTTTGCATCCGTTGTGTGCGCTGAAACAAGGTAGGGCTCCGTGTTGCTGGACGTATGAAACTATTTTCTGGCAGCTCCCGTACTAGAAGTCAATTCGGGTTAAGCATGCTCTTGATGTCATGCATATCTAGAAAAATGTATGCGATGATGTCATGGGCACCGTATTTGGCCTTAAGTCGCCGCCAGAACGGCCGAAATGGATTAGAGGGCTCACGAGAAAGAGGCACAGGCTCGCGAGAGAGAGGTAGAATTGGCCGCCAGAGCTACTGATGCGGAGGGGAGATAGCTGAGATGAAACATCATTTCGACGATCAGCAGGCTCAGACGGACGCTCGGATTAAGGTCGAGGTCGAGGCTCGGCTTAAGATTGAGATCGATGCTAGACTCAAGGTCGAGGTTAAAGCCAATATCCGGGATGTACTGATCAACTTCGGCTTGCCGGGTATTATGCCGATGCCGCTTCCGGAAAAGGCCCCGAGCCCCGTCGTCAGTTCGACTTCGACTCTGACTCCGACGCCGACTCTGACCCCGGGCCTGACTCCCACACCGACCCTGGGCCTGACTCCGACTTAGACATGGACGCAGCTGACTATCTCGCCTGGAGTACCTTCAGACCAACAACAAACTCCAGCACCTTCCGACAAACAGCCGAGCCCAGCAAGAGGTTCAAGAAGACGGCGCAGAAGACAAAACGGCTAGGACAACTCCCGTAGGATCCTAGGTTGCTAGGTTACGAATTTTGTTGACATTGTTTGTAATTATAAATTTTTTGTTTGACTTTTAATTTAGTATTCAATTGATTTCATATCTGTTTTCGATCGGTGCAAATTGCAGCATAGAATTTAGTTGAAGTGTCGGCTTTAAAGGTAACGGGAAACTGAAAAATTGGGCAGATTCTGCCCAAATTTTTACCAAACCTAGCCAGCGTGAATTTGACAATGTCTCGCCAGCTAGGTTCGCTAGGTTTTACAACCTAACCGGCGAGATGTTGACAAAAGCACGCGGGCTAGGTCTAATAACCTAGCCGACGAGATGTTGACAAAATCCCGCTGGCTAGGTTCGGTTAGGTTTTACAACCTAGCCGGCGAGATTTTGTCAACATCGCGCCGACTAGGTTTTAAACAATAGCCGGCGAGATATTGTCCATATCTCGCTGGCTAGGTTTTAAGACCTTAACCGGCGAGATTTTGTCAATATCTCGCCGGTTAGTTTCTTAGCGATAATTTGAAAATTTCGCCGGGAAATCTTCATGAAGACGGCAATATCTCGCCGGTTATGACCTTTCCTGACGAGACTTGCCCGACGATAACCAAGCCGACGAGTTTCAGGCGAAAATCTTGCCGGCTTGGCCAAGCCAGCGAGATCGGACCTCGTACCCGGCTGGAGCGAAATATCGCCGGCTTGGAGGTCACTTTCAGTGGTGTCTTTTCACAAGCTACCTTCAGTGAATTTTAAAGGGTCATCCGGGAGTTGCTTGAGCAGCAAGTCAAGAGGACCAACAGTATGAACATTTGAATGATACGATGACAAGGCCTTTATAACTTGTCCTTCCAATGCATCAAAAGTATGCAAGATAATGGCTGAATTCTTTGGAGCCGTTTCTGTTGCTTTTAATATTAAATGGAACACGAAATCATTTTGATCCGTTGTCCGTATATAAGATGGGAGGAGGTCCCTTAAACACATCTCTTCTATACCCGGGATGTAATATGTAACGGTGTTTAAATAAGCATTGTCCGTTAAGTAATGTTCATCTGTATATAACGTTGAAAAATATTCTCAATGCAGACTTAAATAAAATATATACTTGATCATTTGGTCTAACAAGCTTTGGTACTTGGTAATTTATCTTTGAATGGCGCAAGACCTTTGTTCATGAGAGTCCGATAGTGTCGGAAGGCCATGAAAGCAGATGCACTGACGGTGTAAAACAGAGCACTGGGAATTCGGAGTTTTTCTACCGTCAGAGACAATGCATGTCAATTCACCAGCACTTCCCGATTCCTTGTCACCGTTGAGACCCACTACAAGATTCTGGAACGGAGCCAAAAGGTTGGTGGTAACAGATTTTAACAGAGCAATGGAGTCCTGGATGGCTTCAGGGTCGAAGAGAAGGAGGCCATTGGGGATGGAGGCGAACTTAAAATCAGGAAAGCCAGAGAGGGAAGGGATGCCCTTGGATTTGATCAAACGGTTGTGATTGAAGTTAGTGTATACAAAATTGATGTGGAAGCCATGGTAGTGAAGGAGCTTGGAGAGCTTGAGCATAGGCTTGATGTGGCCCTGAAATGGGCGAGGGACACACACTGCATGAGGCTTCTTCTCCTTTCTTGTTTCCATTGGAATTTGCTAATGCTAAGCTACCCTTTGGAGCTATGTGTTTCTCTGATATTTTTGAAGAGCCCAAACTTATTAGTATCCTAACAGTTTCTTTATATAAGTAAATTGAGTATCCTTACAGTTTTCTCTCTTCCACTAAAATTAATCTGGTATGAGCATGAAAAAACATATAATTTACATAACTATCACTCATTATGTAAAACTAGGTTATACATATCGGGTCGGGATCCACAACTAAAAGCCCAAACTTATTAATTAGCTTTAACCATTTTCTTCATATACAACCCTTTATTTCATATCATCTCAATCAACTTCTCCCTTTTATTATGCGAGGAGCTTATTTTTTTTTTTCACTCGTGTATACATTGGTCATTTCACGTGTAGTTTTGTCTATACATGAGCCATAACAACATTGGACTTCTGCATATAATCCAGAATCCATAAAGAGGCGTAGGCACGAGAAACCCACCAACACACACCCAAATCAACATGCTCTGATACTATAAAATATTAAGAAGAATAGTATATTTTTGCTTTCTTTTATTCATCAACACGATTACATATTTATACAAGTACATGCAGCTTAAGTAAATGGAAAAAAGATATTGGAGTAAAGAACAAGAAATCGGGTAAGAAGTGCATCTGCAGAGCAAGAAAGGGTAAGAAATCAATATGAGTTCTTACCGTCAATACACTACAACATTCTCCTACTCCCATTACCAGTACTCTTCTCTACAATGTTGTTTTTGATTGAAAGATTTTTGAAATTTTGAAGGACTAGAACGAAAATTCGGTATCTTATTTTCGTGTTTATGGGTTATGTCAATTTGATGGTTGAATTATGTCAGAGTTAGTGTTAGAATTGGCAGATTTTTTTAGTGCAAGGCAAAGATGTCAACCAACATGTTACAACACATGTGACATGACATGTTGTACACAGAAATAGGCAAGTATCGCAGATTTCCTGATTTGAACACAGAACTTTAACACGCGTAAAGATTAGACGGCGATAGAAACAGGCACTAAACTTGCACATCAACCAAAAGCTTAATTGACCATAATTAAGATCATGATCAGATGGTGAAATTAAATCTTCTTTTCTGTTAAGGCTATATCTTCTTTTAATATGTCTGCATAGTAAACCGGAATAACACCAATTACGAATCAAAATAACATAGCCAATTCTGCAAAAGTTACATCAATTTATATTTAACCATGTGCTCCCGATAATCTTCTTCATTACAGAAGAAGTCCAAAAGTAAGCACATTTTCCCACATTATCAAATCTAGAGGTAATATTTTATCAACTTAAACTTCCCTCAAGATCATAATAAAAGTGTGTAAAACAAAAAGTTCCAATGTTGCTCATAAAGTGATAAGTATTTTTTGATTGCATAAAATACCTCCATGATCAGGAAATTTCATCAAAATGATCAGGATCATTGTGGCCAGCACCGTCAAATTACACCAAAGAATTAGCTCAAAATCTACATCTATAATGGTAGTCCATGAAACAATTAATGGACAATTTTTATATAAAGAAAATGGTAGTGACACATTAACGCATTATTCACCTTATATCTTGCGGACTATAAGGCTCCATTTTTTTGAGGATGTACAGAGGAGGAAGCACATAATTCCTGATCATTTTTCGACATAATCAACTCTCGCAAATCAGCCCAAAAACCAATATATAACGCGATTACTAACATAAATACAATCAATACGATGATTTTGGCGAATTTGAGTACGTAATAAACCAAACCACGAGAAATTTCTATAAATCTAACGCAGCAAACCAAACACATAGAACATAACATTTACCTGGACAAACAAACCTCAATCCAATGCACCATCATCGAATTGATTATGAAATTCACACAAGCAACCTTAAAAACTCATCTTCCCCCAATCAAATAATCCTATTTATAATTTGATGATGATCGACTGGTGTGAGGCAAGAGAATACGAACATATGCGACATCGACTAAGTACAGATGTAGCAGGCAGCGGTTTCAATATTGATTGACCCTGATCCAATAAACTTTAGGAGAGAATAATTCATGATAGTATGTATAACCTATTTCAACTTAACATACAAACTTAAAGTTTAAGATAACAATGCCTAACTTTGTTTCATGTGAATACATGACATTCATAATGCTGCAAACCAAGCATCATCTAATGGAGCAAGAAATTAATGCATCCAACAAAAGCATGCAAGACCTTGAACTTATTCTCGGAAGAAAGAAAATATCTAAAGACATACACATGCAAGAGCAGCATATACCATAGACCAAGCAAAATGTAAGGAGTGGATTGGACCAACTTCTTAAATTTCCAATCGACTACTTACATTCTCAAATACACCTTTGTAAGTATTGGTGCGTTGACTCCCCGTTGGTGACTGCTCCTTCAAAGGGGGAAGGATAACATCTTTGCACCACTTACTTTTAATTTTTCCACTACCACCAAAAACACAGACAACGGCTTTTACAATTCAAGCTAATAAGAAACAGTCTATGAGATTATTTCCTACCAAAACTAGAATTATAAACTCATATTAGTATCAGTAACACCACAACATTCAAACACACCAAAAATCGAAATTAGTGATAAACCTTACGCCCTGATCAGGAAATGAGCACAATAGAATTCAATCAATCAATGAGACAACTCAATTTCCATTTCAAACAATACACAAAAATAACTCCCCAAAAAATATGTTTAAAAAAAACAGGGTACTTGGATTTCTTGCATTTTCAGGGAAAACTGAAGGCAAAATCAGAGAAGTATATAGATTACCCGATCGGAGGTATCATTAATACACAGAGGCAGCTTTTTATCTTTTTGACACCAAAAACTCTTTTCATTGCTCCTCTTCTACTTTTTTCATTTACTGATTGGTAATCGATCACAATTCACTTGGATGAGATGCACAATACCAAAGTAAAGATGAAACGAAAATTGAATCACGAGTGTCAAAGCAAAGGTAAAGCACAAATTATGAGTATGAGATATCGATAAAACAAAGCAAAGCAGGTCGAATCGAGTCGGAGATGCGATTGGAGTACCTTCTAGGGATCCATGGCAATTGAAAGAAGATGCAGAGATTGAGAAACAACTCAACCTAAAAGTGTAGATTTTTTCCTTATGATTTCCGGAAATTGAGTCGTCATCTTCAGGACAGAGTAATAGGGTCTCCACCAGGCCCGTAATGACGCCGGTCGGATCTGTCGCTTCATCCATTTGTCCAGACATGTATCCACGACGCAATCGTCAAGCGGTAACGACAAACTCCATCACATCCATCAAGACTGGCGACGACAATCTCGTCTTTCAGTTTTGAATTGTTAGAATCGAAAGCCATTTCAAATTTTATTTTAGTAAATATACAAATTTGATTTACTGGTAATTTACATGTTCACCCTCGCTTCCAAATCAAATACCCACTTTACAAGCGCTATTTTTCGTTCCGCCTCTACGAGATATACAACATATTGGCCTCGGTGTAGCAGACCAACGCGATGGCCGGCTTGGCACCCTCCTCAACAGTGATCCGCTGCTCTTGATTTATCGCATATCACAGTTTCGGCATCTTCATTCATGGCGACACCACCGACTTTGAACCCCATCGCATATCGAAACAAATCAGAAATAGGTAACCGACCACAATTTATAATGTAAATTCAGCTGCAATCTGAAAATGCGCGGCAAATACGTACAGGCGCCAGTTAATCAATAAAGCCCGTATTCAATGAACAAACGTCTGAACGCAACACAAACAATACCCAACGGTTATTGATGATTATTTTTCAAATTTAAAGTATCAAAAAAAAGCATGTGATTACCGAAAATTTGTAAAACCCAACTCGCTACAAGGTTTCAGTAGGTATCGAAGGTAAATATGTACTCCAAACTAAACAACCCACCCTAAGAGTAGGGACTATATTTATCTACTTTCTGTTTTAACTATTTACGAACATGTGTAAGCAAAGTACACGATAACCCAATATCACCCATCTTACTACTCAACCTTCCCTTCACTGACATATATCACCACCACACACACACAAGAAGACAGTATACATAATGCAAGACCATACAAGACATGATTGTTATACATGTAAACATAAATTGTGTTGGTGAATTTAATGAATAGCTCTGTTGTCCAGGTACCCTCTACCCTTCCTACCTTGATGTTCCTTTTCTATTCATTTTTCCCTTGTTTCTTTGGGTGGGTATTAGTAGCTATAGGCTTGTGTTCAGATTTTCTTTCTTTTTCTCTGTTTTGGTGTTATTAATATGCACTGTATATATTAACCAATGATACAAACTTGTTGATTAATATTGTTCGAAACACCACGACTGTAGGATATATTGTATATCATGCCAACCATTGAAACAATAAACCATTAAGCCTTCCTATGTAATATTTCGTAAGTTAACAACAATTGTTTGTGTGATTTATTCAATGGTAAAAACTTCTCATGTATCTTTACTCTTTAGCACAACATAACGCACCTTCATTTGCACATGATACACATACACAGATAAATGCAAAAACATAAAATGATCAACTTATTATAATGTTTCTCTCTGTATAATGATGAATTAAATGCTAATAACATTTACAAATGGCATGCTAATTCATTTCACTAGAAAATAAAAGGTTCAGTGGACCACACAAAACTAACACGGTAAGATCTATCAAAATATATTGCCATCCAAAAAATATTTTTAACTAATTCATTCTCATCACATACCTCACCAAATACACATTCACCAATAATAGTTAATAGCTCAAAGTCAACCCAACAACCACCAATATCAAATTTTAAAAAAAAAATCATTTTTTCACATCAGGCACACAATTTTCACATACCATGCCAAATACTAAAATTTAAAAAATCTCATACTTTCCGTCACAATCCCTCACTTTCCCATCAGCCAAACAGTCACTCCCCAAAAATAAAATATTTTCGTTAACTAACGGTGACCCAACAAGAGTTGTTCACTTGAACCCCATATTCCATATTGCTTCCCTCCACATATTCTCAGCGACCAAACAAAAAGTGAACCCAATATACCCAACCAAAATCAAAATCCCCAAGATTTATCAAGATCGCGGAACCTATAACTAAAACCCAAAATACAGAGCAGATCCAAAATCAATTTTATCCATCAATACCTCAAACAAAAGTTGACATAGAAAACGAAAAAAAAATGGTGAATACCTTTTCACTGAAACAAATCTACTCATGTCCACTGAAACAGAATTGCTTGAATCAGCCATGGTCGTAGTTGTGTCTCTGGAACAACCCTTGATCTCTCTCTCTCGCTCTCTTTCTCTATGAACTGTTCTTTCTCTCTAACTCTCTCTTCTAGTTCTCCAATTATAGGCCTCATTTAATGGGTCTATATCCAAACAATAGCAAAATTGGAAAATATCATTAATCTATTATACAATAACAACTTAGTGTCATTAACACCAAACGCAAATAAAATAGAACCAAAAATGAACTGCAAATTACACTATCAAGGCAAATGGAAATCAATCTAATGCAAAACAGAGCAAACCTGCTTCAAATTGCAAAAACCTTCATACACATCAAGAACAACAAATTCTTTGACAAGAGACAACAGGATCCAAAATTTCTGCAAATACCCATTTCACATAAGAACTCGATAACCAATCTCACACAGGCAATCAACTCAAAAATTGAAATATAAAGCCAAAGAGAAAAGGTTTTACTTAACATTGTTGTCGAGGACATGAAGCGCAACCACACAATCGTTCTCCGCCGCATTCACCAGAGCCCAAGCTAAACACAAATTAATTGAAAATTGAGCAGGCTAAGCTTGTAAAAAATGATGCATCGTCAAAATTTTGCATAAATTGCATATGTTGAACTCAAAACGATTTATAATGTACAAAGAAGAAAGCCGAACCTGAAGTTGCAGTCCTTGGATCCGCAAGATCCACACTTGGTACCATTACATCAACTTTAATGTACATCATCAACTGAAATACACAATAAAACATGAATTACAATATACTATAGTATGGAAACATTTTTTTGTGAGCGCTACTTATTCGTGATATCAAGAATATTAAACCCATAAATCACTCGCCCAAACATGGTCTAGAGTCCATTATGAGGTTGTAGGATATGGCTTCTGTTGGTGTTGGGCCCGCTATTAGTATCCCCCTTGCATTGTGCTGGAAAAAAATGAATAGTAGGGAAGAGTTGACCGGACCGAACTAACACACAACACTTCTCTTTATACAACCGCTAATCATTTTTTCCCTATTCATTTTGAATTAAACCAAACACCAATTTTTCATTTGGATAAATACTAATACATAAAACACAAAAAAAACATTCCAAGCAAAAAAACAACGTTGAATTTCGCAAGAGAACTCACCGCACACATATTCCACATAAATGTTTTCTTGAATTACTTAATACAACATCAAAATATTTAGACCATAGTCCACTCCGATAAAAACAACGATGAAATTTGAGTTATGAAGTTGACTCTCCTCAAGAGGTCGACGATGGAAGAGAAGAGGAGCGTATGGTGGAGCCATGCCGAGAAGTGAATAATAGAGTCAACCACGACATATATATGGGTGTATCGGTAAGGGAGCCTGTTGTTGATGCAAAAACATGGGCTCCACCTCCTCTTGATTATATTGAAAATTCCTGCTTAAGTAAAAATTTTAGATATGCTTGCATCGATAATGATATACCTTTAATTATTTCTAATGGAATTTTTTTTCGTGATGAAAGGTACATTATCGAAAAGCTCGAGGAGAAAATGCAAGAGTTGAGCGGAATGGGCCCCATTCTAGTGCTTCCGGATGGAGAAGAGCGCCCATGTGACAGAAAGAATGAGAGGGAGGAGCTACTGGAGATTTACACTCGAGGTGATATCTCTCCTTACTTCTCATGTGCATCTTATACACGTTTGATGCATAATTCTTCTGAAAAGATTAAGGAAAAGTGCATTGATGCACTCGTATTTATTGATGCCTTTAGGCACAAATTTTATCACTTGCCCTATACATATGAAAAATTTGAAATCCAAATGTGTTTATTGATGTACTCTTTTGCTATCATAGGAAAGAGAGTGTTTGATTGGGTTTATATTTTTTTTGATAGGGGAAAGGGGTGACTCTTGAGCCCCTAAATTTCATGCAAGCACGTTGCATATTTTATTCTTATTTATAGCACGATGGACCGTGCACATCTTTAGTGTGGGGTGTAGCGTTACGTTGCATGCTAATTTTAGTGCTCATTTGTTTGAACTTGTCGATTGGCCGCCTGAAAGGATTAAGTAGTTTATATGTCATTCAATTGCCCTTGAGATTTATTGTGTGCTGAAATTTCACAAATATACCCCTGGAGTGTGCTTGTTTGGTGGAAGTGTTTAATTAGTTAGTATTGGGGTAAGGTTGGCTAGTGGAAGTCAAGTGTCATACTTTCAATTATTTTTCAAGGGGTCACAAAATCATATGTTAGAGATCATTTTTTTTAACTTGGCACACACACACGTGAATTCGGAAGGGGTGTATCTGAGTTGGTGGTGCCGGAAAAGCAGAGACCGGAGTTTAGAAAAATAAAGAGTAAGGGAAGTGAGCGTGAGAAAAGCAGAGAGCGAGTGCATATCTCGATCCCCAAACTCGGAAATGTCCGGGGTAAAAGGCGAGATTTCAAGATGAGCGAATTTAATGTATGGATGGGAAATCTTGAGTGAATTATGTACCCATCGTCTCCAACTAAAGTGTCAGAGGAACGCCAATAAAACAAAGCAAAGAAGAGTCTCCGAAGAAACACGAGTGCAATCAAATACAAAGGAGCAAAATCAATTGAAGAAGAAGAGCATCTACAATCATGGTAAATAACCAAACCTTGAAAAGGGGAGGGAAAATAAAGTAGAGTTGAGAGAAAAGCAATAAGGAAGCTCACTCCAAAAATAGCGGTCTCATGGCATCTATTCTATGTATTTTAAAGACGGCCATGAGGGTAAGTATTTTATGGGATTGTGGGTTGGACCTCAGAACCCTCGGGAGATGTCGAACTCCCCCTATCGGGGTGAACTCGGGGTTTAAAACGACAATTGTTATATAATTGTATTTCTCGAGGGCGAGAAAATGCTTAGTGTAGGGTGTTGATGCGGTCGCATCAAATGTACGTTTATGATATCTATTACCCCAATTCTAGGTGTTATTTCACCTTCGATGTGTTAAATTATTGATCTTTATGCTACTTTTACGCCTTCGGGTATGTTTGGTGTGAATGTGCAGAATACATGTGAAAAGCGTCAAAACCGAGCCAAAATCGCATCAGAATCTTTCAGAGAGAACAAATTCCTCATATTTAATCCGAGGTGACCCAAAATTAGATCAAATCGAGGATAACTTGGCAATCTACAACTTTTTAGAAGGAAGTTTTCTCTAAATTTCATGGGAAGAAGCTTAAAACAGCACTGAAACGCATCACTAAAACAAATATCGAGATTGCAAAACAGCTTATTTGAAAGTGCTGTAACTTCCACATCTGATATCCAAATCGACCAAACTTTATATCTATGTTGAAGAGGACGAAAACAGCTACAATTCTCGTGAAGAAAATTTTTCCATTAGAAGACTGGAAGAGGGCGAAAACTGTCTGATACTTTTGGGTGGTGTAGAGTTCTCATCCGAACTCCGATTTGGGCTCATGTATATCAATTCGAAGGAAATTCAAAGACAGAAACTTGTAATGATGATGCAACGGAGATGTAACGATGATGTAACGATCGTTATACCTACTGTAACGATCGTTACACCTCCCAGATGCAGAAAAAATATATATAAGCCAAACACGAATTCTGAAGGAGGGGGGCCGAAATTTTGAATCTTCACGCGACAATTGAACTTAGCCAGCCACCACGGTTTGGGAGAGCAGAGAGTAGAACACCATATCAACCAAGGAGAGGATTGGGGACTTCGAGAGGAGCTCGAATCCGATTCAAGGGTGATTCATGTGGTAAGATCAAGCAAGCTACACACCAACAATCGAGAGGGATTCTAGCACCATTATCATGGGCTAAATACCTTTGATCATGGATGTTAGGTCGTAACTTTTTATTATGATGAATTTATGAGTATGAACTGAATTTATGCATATGTGATTGATTCTGAGTGCTTAAAACTTATAATATTTGTTGACGAATAAATATTATCCGTGAGAGTCGCGTTGTCGTGTCTGAGAGGGCCGGTGGGTGACGGACAAACTTAGATTCAAAGGGGTTCAACTCTTCGGAACCCCTACCCCATTATTGTTGTACTTATTGCAGACTCATGATTGTTATCTACCCGAGAGGGATGATGAACCCTTTGTGTCTAGACTAACACCAAACCGAGAGGAGGTGTTAATATGATTGTTGCTTAGGGTTCACATTACTTGCATAATTTATCAGAACTTATTCATTTATTTCATTGTAATTTAAATATATAACCTAGCATCCATGATTTTCTCTAGTGAATAGTCTCTCCCAAGCGTTTTTAATTTACATATCTCCAAACCGAATTATAAATCGAATACTTTAAGTTACACTTGATAGTACAAATTAAATTGAATTAACTTTTATTGGTCCTTGTGGATTCGACCCTGTGTTTATCAGGATTTATTACGAGTAACGATCGCGTGCACTTGCGCATTATCAGGTGCTTGTGGACAACTGTCTGCGGGTTCAACAAGTAGGAATAGCTGCTCTCACGGTTGTTCGTTTCCACCATCAATCATGTTTGTTTCCGTGAAGGATATCAATCACGTGTGGACGATTAATGTTGTGTCCAAATCAACAATAATTGTGTCCATTAGTCAATACATATAAAGTAATCATATGACACTTACACCAAATCAAATCAAATCCTATTTGTTTTATCGGAGCATAAACAAATTCTAAATGATCATTTGGTTGACATTTTTGAAATTAATGTACAGATCGTGAAAACTAATTCCTGTGCCCTGAATTGCGAATTCTGCTTTCTTATTTTATGCCAACGTGTGCATGAAAGGGATCGATCTTGATTCACTGTGTGCACACATAGATTCATGTTGAGAGCAACATATAGTGTTTGCTTCATATAATAAAATAAATCATTGTTGACTTACTTATTTTTAGACTAAAAATGGCCTTATAACTAAAGGATATTTCTTACCGAATTTCTTAGTTTAGTGATCAAACTAGTGTTTACTACAAACAACTTTTCTTTTTTCTATTAAGAATTTCTCACTTTTAAAAAATTACAAGAAAAATAATTGTGATAAATGAATGTACCCTTATGAATTGCCCAATTTACAAATAATTACTTGAATCAATGGTTCACTTTTCCATGCATATTCTTGTAATGTATTTTTTGAAGGACATTAATTCTTGTAATGTTTGATTGCAAATAACTAGCATTATGTTTGTGCATATGCACACGTGTTTAACGAATCAATCTCAATCAAGACTATTTCTAACAGGTGCCACATTTCCCCCTAACTATTTGAGCTAAATGAATTTTATTAACAATACTTATTTATTATTTTCGATCGAGAATCAACTCGCATGATGATTTTAGAGGAATTGAAGGTGAGCTAGGGGCATGTGTTGGGTTTAGTGCTCAAAATCAATGGTGACTAGGGTTTGAGTTCGTGCCCATCAAGTGAAAGGGTCATATCTTCTGATATAAGTTCTCACCGAAGAAATCTCTTGGATTTGGTTAGGGTAGATCATGAACCTTGCTAAAGCTCGGTCTGATCAAGATCGATTCACTGGATTAAATGTAGCATACTTTTGAGGTAGAAAGCCCAAAATGTCATAAGTAGAGTTGATTTGAAATCAGGTTGGTCTGACAGATTTAATTAAAACTCATTCGTTCAAAGTTGTTGATCTTCTAATTGTTTTCAATTTAATATACTATGAGTCCGAAACGAAACTCATATGACAGCCTTCATATTGGCCCGATGACCCAAGCAGTCGTGACCTGTTGGAGCGGGTACATCTACGGGTCAAAAAACCATAGCCCTAAATACGTTTATAACCATCCTTTATCACCACGGCCCCAATAATAGAAGATTGACCAACCCTACCCAGCCCATTGCTCAACATCATCATCTCGATATTCTGATTATAAACGTGCGTACTGTGAGCGTTATGAAACTCATTTATTAACCATTTGCCTTAGCATGAGTTGATGTTAATTTTTCTTATAAAACTTAGATATTAATTTTATATCTACAAATTATTTTAAATATTATTTTTGGTTGAACATTTGGGGGTTTTATAGTACCCGGCGGGTTTTCGATCCAAATAGCTTGATCATGACCTTCTTGTATTAGACCCGAGGCCTGTTAGGGCCTAGACGACTATACGCATGGGTGGGTCAGTTGTTGGGGTAATCAAGACCCGACATGTGTTGGGTAAGCCTAGACCCGTCCCGATAAACACCCCTACACAAGATCAATAATTGTGTCTATTAGTCTATGCATCCGATTTGATCTTGCAAGCGTATGAGCCATGTGACCAATTTAATTATTTAAATTATCAATGATCAATTGGTTGAGATTTTTGGAAGAAATGTAGAAATCATCGATTCATATGATCTGAAGGTCATGTGATCTTGATTGTCCATTAACCATATATACGGATTATCTCTCATTAGGTACTCTTCATTTTATGGAAATAAAATCATAATTTTATTGCATCAAACATTTAGCTGAACATTTATTTTATGGGTTCAAGCAGCCTCTTGATCAATGTCTCGAGACTGACAGCTGAGGAGCCACCAAGACTTGTAGCCTCCACACCCTTCTTCTTCAACTCTGTCACATTTCTCCTCAACTCCTTACCTTTCTCTCCTTCCATCAACTCCCTCACAAGCTTCTCCAATCCAGCCCTATCCGCATTGCTATCGATCTCGATCCCAATCTCCCACTCCTTGCAGCAGAACCTACAATTTGTCTGTTGTTCCGCGAAAAACGGCCAACAAAGCATTGGGACTCCTGCAGAGATGCTCTCCATAGTCGAGTTCCATCCGCAGTGCGTCAGAAACCCTCCGACCGAAGGATGGTTTAAGACCTTCTCTTGTGGGCACCAACTCACCACCATCCCTCTTTCTCTTGTCTGCTCCACAAACTCAACAGGCAAAAGAGCAGAGTCACCAATGACCAAATCAGGCCTGATCACCCACAAAAATGGGTGCTTGCTATTGGCAAGTCCCCAGCCGAACTCGACCATCTGTTGAGGCGTCATCACCGTGATGCTTCCATAATTCACATAAATAACTGAATTTGGTTTATGCCCATTTAGCCATTGGAGGCACTCTGTGTCTTCTTTCCACAAGCTCCCTTTCATAGACCCCAGAGGGTCCTCTGGCAATAATTGCTTGAGCAGCAAGTCAAGAGGACCAATGGTATGAATATGTGAATGATATGTAGACAAACCCTCCAAAACGTCTCCTTCCAATGCTTCAAAAGTATGCAAAACAATCAACAAATCTCTTGGAGCCGTTGTTGCTTCCATGGTAAAATGAAACATGAAATCATTTTGATCTGTAGTCCGGAATAAAGAAGGAAAATCCCTTAACCGAATCTCTTTTATGCCCGGGACCCAATCTATCACGGTGTTCAAATAAGCTTCATCTGTTAAGTAACTCTCATCTGCATGCAACATACGAAAATATTATCAATATGGACTTTATCTTCTAAGAAACAAAACTTACCTCATAGTAACCATAGATTGAACTTTTGGGTTGATTGACGAAAAGCATCGACCAAGGTCTCCCATCGGACAGTCTGTTGTCGACCAAGGTCGTCCATTGGACAGTCTGTGATCGACCAAGGTCACCTATCAGGCAGGCTATGGGTTGTGGTTGACCGAGGTCGCTCATGATCAACCGTGATCGCCCATCAAGCAGTCTGTAATCGATCAAGGTCACCATCGGATAGTATGTGGTCGACCGAGGACGCCCAAAGTCGACCTAGGACCGACGGATAGGCGTCCTCGGTCGACCACAGATGGCCCAACGGTCAACCGTATATCGCCCGTAGACTGTCCGATGGACGATATCGGTCGACCACAAACTGGCCAATGGATGACTTCGGTCGACCACAAATTGCCCGATGGACGACCATGGGGTCCTCGGTCAATTTCGGGCTCAGAATGCCCATCGTATACATGGGGATGAATCAACCTCTGTTAATACATCAAGGCTCGACCCATTTAAAAGCTCAAGTTGACGGTTAGAGTGAGATGTTATTTCTCTTCTTTTATCAGCAAAGGGAACATATATTAAAAATGGGCTGGTATGAAAAAGGAGCCACACTCCCAAAGTCAAAGGCTATACAAAGGAGCCTTTAGAAGGGCAAGAAAAGAAGATCTAAAACAAAAGTAAGATTATTGGGGGTGGGTTGACTTTAAAAACGTACCCTTGAGTGGTGCAAGGCCTTTGTCCTTGAGAGTCCGATAGTGCCGGAAGGCCATCAAACCACAGGCGGAGACGGTGTAGAACAGAGCAATGGGGATCCGGAGCTCTTCCGCGGCTGCCACGGTGAAGTGCATCACGAATCCGTCGGAGACAATCCACGTCACTTCACCACCATTCTCCGAATCCTTGTCACCGTTGAGATCGGTGACAAGATTCACGAACGGAGCAAGGAAGTTGGTGGTGATAGATTTGGACAGAGCCACGACGTCCTGGCTGGCGTCGGGGTTCGATGGAGGGAGGCCGTCGGGGATGTTGGCGAACTTGAAATCCGGCAAGCCGGAGAGGGAAGCGAGGCCCTTGGATTTGATCAAACGGTTGTGATTGAACTCGGTGTTGACGAAGGTGATGTGGAAGCCACGGTGGTGGAGGAGCTTGGAGAGCTTGAGCATAGGCTTGATGTGGCCTTGGAGTGGGTATGGGATACACACTGCATGAGGCTTCTTGCCATTTCTTGCTACTTCCATTCAAAGATTGCTAAAAGCTTAAGCTTCCCTTTCGACCTCTTTGTGTTATGTGATATTATTGCAGCAGAAAGGGGTTGTCTTATATAATAAAACTCAAGAGGTGTGAATAGTAGTACCATAACTTATTTAATGACTAGGGTTTGACTCATCTTTCTATCGGTGGGTGGATTGGAGTGTACTAACCATTTTAACTAGCTATGATTCAAATAATTTTAATGATTTTTTCTCCTTTCACAACATTTATCGTTTACTTTTAGAACGAAATGATCAAAATATTATATATATATATATATATATATATATATATATATATATATATATATATATATAATATATAGAAGAATCATAGAGTGAATTTTATGAGACGGATACTAGGTGAAGGTGGGGTATGGAGTTGTCACGGTTTGACTTTGTGAATATGACATGCAATATATAATCTGTGGCTAATCTTATATATCCAAAATGATGATATGAGCATATTGTAAATTTATATCAGAAAAAGGTTAAATGTACGAAACTATATATTTGAATGCATTACTTTCACAATAATGCATATGTAGGCGAATATATACTCATTAAAATAATACATAAATAACGTTTTTAATTCAAGTGGATGAAAAAAAAATAGGAGAAATTGATGATCACTATCTTCAACTATGCAATTTTTGCATGTCACTACCCTCTACTTTTTTTAGTTGCACATCACCACTGTACATTTTCATTTAATTGTATCATTCATCACAGAGTTAAGTTAGATGTAAAATGTCCATAAAACCCCTGTATTAAAAAAATTAAAATTTTAAAAAATTTATCTTTTAAACTTTTCTTTAAAAACATATTTTTTATCAGATTAATAATAAAACACTAATTTCAAAATTATTTTTTTTTAAAATAGTTTTTTTCAAAAAAATATTAAAAATAAAAAACCACTTTTAACAACGTTTTTTTATTTTTAATATATATTTTAAGAAATATATATATATAATATTCAAATCAGTTTTTTATTATTTATTCCATAAATTATTTTGAACAAAATAAGTTAAACGAATGATTTTTTATTTAATTTTTCGTTTTTTTAAATACAAGGGTATTTTAGTCATTTAAATATTTCACTTTCAAATTTTATTAAATGACAAAAATACCCTTGTATTTAAATAATGAAAAAAGAAAAAAAGCCATTTATTTCACTTTTTTATGGAATAAATAATAAAAAATTGGTTTGAATATTATTTTTTGAAAACCATTTATTTTTAATATTTTTTTAAAAACCATTTTTTTGAAAAAAAATAATTTTGAAATCAGTGTTTTATTATTTATCGGATAAAAAATATTTTTTAAAAAAAAAGTTCAAAAGATATTTATTTATTTTTTTGAATTTTTTTAATATAGGGGTATTATGGATTTTTTTACATCAAACTTAACTATGTGATGGACGGTGCAACTAAATGAAACTTTACAGTGGTGACGTACAACTAAAAAAGTAGAGGGTAGTTAGTGACATGCAAATGTTGCATAGTAGAGGGTAGAGATCAACAATTTCCCCAAAAAAATACTTTGTCTTCTCACGTGGTAGGCACATCACATCACATGTGATATAACCTCTTGGAAATTCTTAAAACACCTCTAAATTATTTCCTTTTTCCTAACTTATTTCTCATATGCCACAACCCTAATTGGAAGGAGCAATTCTTTAGCATAATGGAAGAGAGACTACTGGGCAAGACCATGGAAATCCGCCATTTTCACAAGACCTTCTACTACAACCACAAGCGCCCATTGTAGGGCCAAAGCGTGATTGGATTAGGATTGCACTTAAGGTTTTCTTGTGTAAAGTCACAAATAATAAAACTGGTAAGTATCGACTCGATTTTCACCGGGACTAATTATGGAGTCTCAGTCGTGTCTAAGCTAGTGTTTGTGAGAAGAATTGCTTACGAGGTGCAAATGAAAACAATGAGTTATTGTATTTTTGGTCTTTTCTCAATAACTATCACGCAATACAAGTCTAACAAGCGAATTTTCTTATCCAAACAAAGCACCAAGGGTACAAAACTATGTAATTCCATTTCATTAATTCATCAATATAAATTCTAGGTTTAGATGTGTAGATAGTTTATGTCCAACTACTAATCTCGCCTTTCGGCATTAGGTTTAGCCTAATGAGGAGTTCATCTCTACCCTCTCGGGATCGATCACAAGTATCACCGCACTACACCAAAAATTATCTATTAGGAACTACTGGAGGTGTCTTTTGACACCGTCTCGAGCCTCTACTCCCGATGATGCCTAGATCAATTAGGCTCGATTCTCTCGAACTCAAGTCACTAACCTAGTCGAGTCACTCTAATTGGCATACTAGAGCAATCCACAAGAAAAATAAAGAAATCATGCATCACACACAACAAATCCTAAAACTAATACATTAAATTAACAAAATATGAAATCAACAATGTCTAGAACCCATGACCAATGGTTTTATCCCCCAACCATGGCTACAAATGTAAAATCCGAAATAAAAAGTGCAAAATTACAAGAAGAAACAAGTTTAACAAAACTAAACAATAGAAAAAAAGATAGAAAGCTCATGAAACGGTGGTCTCCATCTTCAAGCTCTAGTTCTCCCCTATGCCAGCTCAAAGCTTCACTCTTGCATCCCCAAGCTCTAGAAAGGGTCCTCCAAAGGTATGGCTGCTCGAAAGTGAAAGAGAAAGTGGATGTGCGAGGTCAATTTTCCGATCCCCAAATAAGAATTGAAATCTGGTTAAATAGTCGCTACCCAGAATCGGCCTCCGCTCGGGACTCCGGTCCGGAGTATTGATCGGAGACACTTTATGCTGTCCGGGTTCGCCCCCGCTCCGGAGTCTCGGTCGGATTTTCCGTTGAGAGGTTTTCCTTTAAGGATTCCTCTCTAGAGTCTGCATAGGAGTCGCCCTCAGGTGCTAGTCTCCTCTATCACCTCCGCATTGGAGTGACCAAAGGAAGAGGGAGTGGACTCCGCTCCAGAGGACCGAGCGGAGTCACTAGTGTTGGCTCGAAAAGTGTCGTGCAAACGCTACTTCTCGGAATCCCCGTGCAAGTATACACGTACGACAAGTAATAATATTTTTGACCGGTAAGGTACCGGGTCGTTCCACAGGGATTAATGAGGGTCGTTGGTTGTTAAGTCTAATGATCTAGGTTTACGAGATTGCTATTTTTGGTGTTTTGATGTTTAATTGACGAAATAAAATTATAATGGATTAAAAGCCTAGGGTGCTAAACATGCACTTTAGTGATAATGGTTCGAGTATCAATGCAACGAGATTAAGTCAATTGTTGAGCCTATGTCCTAAATACCAATCTCACCTCTCAGCATTGAGATTTGCCTAGTCTTAAGTCACCTTTTTCCCTCTCGGATTCGTGATAAACTCGAGAACGCAAAGGCCCGACAATGATAGGCTAAGGGTTGAATTGAGGTGTCAAGACCCGGTCTCGAGCCTCCAACCCTCGGTAGTTGCAAGTTCTGAGACTATCCGTCCCTCTTGGGCTTGGCTTAATCTCCTAATCATGCATTACAAGTGACCAACTAAGAATACAAGCATTAATTCAAGCACTCTACACGACAATTCATCAATATCTAGAATTAATACTCATAACCATAAATCACTTCATACAATGTTTAGCACACATAGCTAAGGGTTTTAGCCCTCAACCATGGTGCTCAAGCTAGACATCATCAAACAAACTACAAAACTAGACATACTCAATAACATAAATGGAGATTAGAGTTTAGAAAATGCTCTAATAATTCTTGAAGTAGGAAGAATCTTGTGCTTGGCTTAATGCTATCTTCTTGAAGATGGAGTGGTGGAAATGTCTTCAACTTCCTTTTCCCCAACTCAAATTGGAAGACAATGGTGGAAATCTTCTTCTTCAAGCTTGAGAATGTGTAGAGAAAGTGAAGAACAAAGGGAATTTCCGACGATGAAAAAGGCTGCTGGAGATTTCTTGGTAGGTGAGAATCTGTCATCACTAGGTCAAAAGACCTTTTAGAGTGTCTGAATATTGCCTTGGTCATGATCGTTCCTAGGTTGGTCACGATCGTGCCTTAGTCTAGGTCACGATCGTGACTCGCCTTTGGGAGGACCACTCATAAGCCACAATCTTCTCTTGTTAGGCACGATCGTCTCTTGCTTTGATTCGAGTCACGATCGTGCCTTCCTCTTGATCACGATCGTGACTGAGATCGTGGAAACTCTTTGTAAGTTGGCAAAATATTCATCATGGATGTTCATTTCGGCACGATCGTGCCTCCTTTAGTCACGATCATGCCTAATGTGGTCATGATCATGCCTAAAGTTCGGACCTTCTTTCTTTGTTTCCTTGCACTCCAAGTCTCGATCTATCATTCCCTCGATTTGATCCCTTTTTCTGTCAATCCCTGCATATGTTCTCGAAACACCAATACTTCCTACTGGCCCAAATTGGCCACTACGCGGTAACATAGCACCTAAATGGGGGTTGATCGGGGTCAAAACGAGATCGATCGACCCCACAACAACTTGCTGGCCTATTTTCTTGCATGCCAAACCATCTAGTTTTTGACCCGCGGAATCTAGGGCTTATTTCCCATTTTGTTCCTGCACATGCCACAAATTCTCGCAGCACCACAAGTTCCCAAGTTGATGTGAAATAACTCTTAATCAAGACAAAACCGATAAGTTATGGCTGAAATGTGTCGAAATGACATCCTTTCAGACCCATAACACCCGCTCCGTTATGTACCTCCTCTTGAAGATGCTCAAGATCCAGCCGGTGTTGAAGTAAAAGCCTATGCCTACACGAGCGTGAAAGGTAAATAAGTTTCACGCGTACACGAACATGAGAGTGAGAAGTTAAATTAATTCAACATGGAATGAATTAAAATTAAAATGAGTGTATATAAATATAATAGTAATCAAACCCAACTAATAAATTTGGTTTTAAGTTAACTTGTAATTAAGTCGTAAGGACGAAAGAAGCATTGAAATTTGACAAGGGAACGATATTTTAAATTCGACGAGATACGAATCGAAGATTATAAAACTCAACCTAAACTCATTCCATTGTCATTTATATGGATAGACAGCATACCTTAAACTCGGTAGGACAAGTATGAGGACCAGTATCACAATCACAAAAATCGCATTAAACTCTTCTCACTATCATACCTACTCTTTTTAGTAAAAATCTTTATAAATGGAATTAAAAATAAGGAGTAATTTCATGTGATTACCTAAACTTTGCCTCATTTTCAAATCAGTACACTAAGTTTGAAAAAAAAATTTCCAGTACCTCAAGTTTAATTAGTTGCAGATAAGCACCTAATATATTAAATCTAACAGAATTGGGATGTGAAAATACCAAAATACCCCTACTGCTTATGATTTGAAATCTGACCGGTTCAAATCTAGTCAAACCGATTCAATTATTAATAATTAAAATAATAATAATATAAAAATTAGTTATTAATAATAATTAATATTACATTGAAACTTTCGAATTTAATAACTCTCTCATGCGACCTCCGTTTCGGGCTCATAGTATATCAAATCAAAGAGAATCAGAAGAAAAATAATTTTAAAGAATAATATTTATAATTAATAATTAGATAATATTAGTTATTATTTTATTTTAATTATTAATATTATTCTTCAAAATTGTTTATCTTCCGCATCTCTTCGATTTGATATTTTATGAGCCCGAAACAGAGGTCGTATGAGAGAGTTATTTCATTCGAATAATTAATTTTTTATATTATTATTATTATTAATATCTTAAGTATTAATAATTAAACCGATCAAAATTGAATCGGTTTGACTGGATTTGAACCGGTCAAACTGGTCAAATTTCAAATCATAAACATTAGGGGCATTTTGGTCTTTTCACATCTAAAGATCTGTTAGATTTAACCGATTAGGTACTTATCTGTAATTAATTAAACTTTGGGTACCGACAAAAAACTTTTCAAACTTGAAGTACTAATTTGAAAATGAAGCAAATTTGAGGTTTTGATATGAAAATTTTCATATAAGTAATTTTCTGTTGGTGGACAGTAATTTATTTTAGCATATTATATAATTGTTAGCCTTTGATTTTGTTGCTGATTTGTATGCGAGTCATATGACCAATTTCATTAATCATATCCTACATTTTGGAGCAGGTTTTGTTAGGTAATGCCTATAGAAGTGATAACTACTGTAATGCAATAAGCACCAATCTATAATTAGTTCCAATCCCTATTCATACAGTTATCGTTATTAAAAAAAATCATTAAACATTATCAGAATACACATTTAATTGGTAATGGATTACCTGTAGGTAGTGCTTCAATTGATGCTGGTCAATTATTAGCATAACACTATGCAAATCTTGCAATGAGTCAAGAAAACAAAAAATAAATAAAAATAACTCTAAACCGGTAGATTGATTTGAAGAATCTCATTTAATACTTTTTTATGTGTAAGATAATTTGTTTATTTGACTTTAAACTGTTTTTTTAAAGTAAACTAATTTATTTATTAAATTACAACTAATCCAGCATCTTGTCGGGACAACTAAAGATACAAATGACGGGACAGATCCCTAGCCATAATTTCAGTTACTATTAGTTACAACAAAATTAGCCAATTCGTGAGCCATTTTATTAATATATGATTGAAATTAAAATAATAAAAAAGTGATCAAAATATAATCTACAACAATACTCAAAACATGATATGACATTATTTATTTAGTTTCGATTACTACTTATGTAGGGTCATGATCTCGTGCGAACCTGTCAATTATTATGTCATATATTTTTATTATTAAGTCATGTATTTCCATTATTACGTGTCATGTATTTTCATTATTATGTGGCATGTGTTTCCATAACTGTATGTATTTCTATAATATTATTATGCCAGACCAAAAAAAAAAAAAAATTTCCAATCCCTCGTAACACCACTCCCCTCGACGGATAACACTATTCTCTCTAGGTTATAGAAAAATACACGTCCCCTCATTACATTTGGGTGGTTCTCACACAACTTTATGGTTCTCACTTGAATACATTCCTATGTATTCGCTCTTATTATTATTTATAATAATAATAGCAGCTCTAATTCAATGAAATATTATTTCTCTAATTTTATTCCAAAACAACTTGGTAGGGAAAAAACTCAAACTCGACGAGAAACCCATAAACCTAGCCTTATTGGGAGCGGGGAGGGTCAACAATTTTTGGTAACGGGACAAACAGCCGGGTATCTAGTTGGGTCAAGATTGGGGTCGGAATGAAAAGTACCCACCCCGCCCGAGTACATGTTATAGAAATAATGATATTATAATATATATTTAAAATAAAACATTACCAACTAATTATACCCCATCAAGACCCGGTCTCGAGCCTCCAACCCTCGGTAGTTGCAAGTTCTGAGACTATCCGTCCCTCTTGAGCTTGGCTTAATCTCCTAATCATGCATTATAAGTGGCCAACTAAGAATACAAGCATTAATTCAAGCACTCTACACGACAATTCATCAATATCTAGAATTAATACTCATAACCATAAATCACTTCATACAATGTTTAACACACATAGCTAAGGGTTTTAGCCCTCAACCATGGTGCTCAAGCTAGACATCATCACACAAACTACAAAGCTAGACATACTCAATAACATAAATGGAAATTAGAGTTTAGAAAATGCTCTAATAATTCTTGAAGTAGGAAGAATCTTGTGCTTGGCTCAATGCTATCTTCTTGAAGATGGAGTGGTGGAAATGTCTTCAACTTCCTTTTCCCCAACTCAAATTGGAAGACAATGGTGGAAATCTTCTTCTTCAAGCTTGAGAATGTGTAGAGAAAGTGAAGAACAAAGGGAATTTCCGACGATGAAAAAGGCTGCTGGAGATTTCTTGGTAGGTGAGAATCTGTCATCACTAGGTCAAAAGACCTTTTAGAGTGTCTGAATATTGCCTTGGTCATGATCGTTCCTAGGTTGGTCACGATCGTGCCTTAGTCTAGGTCACGATCGTTCCTAGCGGTGCCACGATCGTGACTCGCCTTTGGGAGGACCACTCATAACCCACAATCTTCTCTTGCTAGGCACGATCGTCTCTTGCTTTGATTCGAGTCACGATCGTGCCTTCCTCTTGATCACGATCGTGACTGACATCGTGGAAACTCTTTGTAAGTTGGCAAAATATTCATCATGGATGTTCATTTCGGCATGATCGTGCCTAATGTGGTCATGATCGTGCCTAAAGTTCGGACCTTCTTTCTTTGTTTCCTTGCACTCCAAGTCTCGATCTATCATTCCCTCGATTTGATAACGGGACAAACAACCGGGACAAACAACCGGGTATCTTGTTGGGTCAAGATTGGGGTCGGAATGAAAAGTACCCACCCCGCCCGAGTACATGTTATAGAAATAATGATATTATAATATATATTTAAAATAAAACATTACCAACTAATTATACCTCAGTAAGGAATTTTTAGAGCACTTCTTAATTCATTGTTTTGTTTCTCTATATATACTTATCTTTTATATTTGGTTTTTCACAAATACACTGTCCACTGAGACTCATAATCTTTCAATTTTCAGTTGCTCTGTGAAAATCTTCATAACTTTCCATTTGTATGTAAAATTAATTGAGTGATGATCATAAAATATAGACGGGTTAAAACAGAAAATTGAAAAAAAAAATATGATTTTGGGGCGAGGTCAGGAACTTGCAAATTATGCGTACCCGTCGAGGCGGGTTTAGAGACGGTTTAGAAAGCAAAATATTGGGGGAATGAGACGGGTTTGGGGAAGGGGATCTAATTTTGAATCAGGGTCTTATAGTCTTTCTCTTAGTTCGAAAATTATTAAGTTTAGTGTGGTCAAGAATTGACTATGATAATTGAGAGGGTTTGTTGATTCGAGAAAATGGCATTATCCAGTTTCAAGAAGTGGATAATATAATTATAACATAGACCAAACATAAAAGCATGTTAATATAAATTTTTAACTGTAGTTGATTATGAAAGAGTATAGGTCTAGCACCCGGGGTTACTGATTTATGGTGCTGAATTTTACACATTCCATCGCATTTGACTGAGTTTTGATGTTAATTAAATTGTATTTTCAAATGCCATTTTTACAAACACCTTGTTATGAGTATTGATACCGTTACAACCATAAACAAATCAAAAGTAGATTTGTATACATATCTCTATTTTAATCCTTGTAGACTCGGCCCGGTTATTTATCTAGTATTATAATTTGTTGATCATCGCGCTTGGAGAGAGGCTTAAGCGTTAACCGGTGCAGTCACGTCGTGTGCTAACATATGTGTGCAACCATTATAATAGCAGCATCCATGAGCATAAAGGACAGTACGCTGTCGGTAAATACGAGCGACTATTTATAGATGATGTCTTAACAACGGCGTACAATGCGTTGTTGTTACATAACAATCGCATTTTACATTTTAATAACTGCGTACCATGTATGTCGCTGTCGCAGAGAGCTCTATTAGTAATGCGAGTTGAAGAATCTCTCATTTAATGTTTTTTTTACCTCTCAGATAAATGTTGTAATTCAAATTAAATTGTTAAATATTATAGAAATCAAAATATGACATTATTTTTGTAGTTTCTATTACTATTTAAATATTCGTTCTTGTTTTTTATAAGTAGAGCTCTAGATTAGTTATCAAGATGGGCCAAAGACAGTCAATTTTCTAGTCGCTCATCCAACAACATGAGTTAAACTCTTAAATCGAGTACGAAAGTAATGTACCTCTCTGTGGCATTATTAATTGACTGTCCCCTATGTTAAGAGATAGGTAAACGAAATTATTGTCAATAAAGGTCGTACGGCATGAGGTAGGTAAACATTTTGATTTGATGAACAAGGGATGCGGGAAAGATATACGGTAACATTTTCACCGTCAAACAAGTTATTCCACAATTATCGAGATTGACGTGAGGTATCGTGATTATTTATTAGAGTTTGATAGATAATCACTATATCTAGAACCCAAACCAAAAACTCAAACAAAATATGGCATGATTTGAAAATTTTAAGTATGTCCAGAGGTATTTTTGTATTTGTACTGTAACATTTAACGAATTTCATTCAATTGTACGGTCCATTTCGAATCTTTGGGTGAGTTAGGTGTCCACTTTTTTCTATGAGTATAACTAAATGTCATCTAATTATAATTGGGTGTTGATATGTGTACTTTACCCGTACAAAAACAACTCTAAATTGCTCAATGAAACCACCAATCAAATACAAAATATATTTCTTACATTTTTAAGTTATTCGCTCAAGTAGCTTCTTGACCAGTTCGATTCCCAGTATTCTGATCATTTTGACAAGTTTTAATTTTATTTTAACGTGACAATAATATAATTTTATTTAATGTTGGTGTCAAATTTTGATTTATTAAATGTGCAAAACATTACAATATAACTTTAACTAATTTCATTTTCAAATTTCTACTTTTTGAATAAAGAAAACATTACAAGTTTTTAATTGTACATACAATCCAAAATTTATATATTTTTTATTTAACAGTATGCTTCCATCGTAACGATAGTACACAAAAATTCAAAGCACGCTGATTGTATATATAGGCGGTGTAGTTTTAACGGCGGCTTATCAATGTGCTGAGGATGAATTATTTACACCACTGTTGTGTATCATGGAAATCTCCAGCATGTGAGCTGAAGATTTTCTTATTTTATATTTTTATACTCTAAGATAATTTGTTTATTTAATTGAAATTGTTAATATATGATTGAAACTAAAATAATGAACAAGTTAATTTATATCTCACGGGATGAATTCCAATACAAACTTAGTAGAATGTTCAAACGTCTGAACCTCTACCAGTCGTTGGATCGCTCAAGATCTGACGAGATTTGTTGTAGCGCGAGACACGTGACAGTGAAGCTCTACCACGGTTATTTTCGTGATTATACTGTGTTCATCACGTTCTGCGAGTTCACACTCACTTTCTACCATATCCATCTGCTTCTACCGCTTCTACCAGTGCATACTGAAGTTCTATTGGCTCAACAAGTTTGTATTTCTACCCCTATCTTTATCCCATCTGTCAGCTGTATCCCATAATACTCATCAATAATTGAGATGACATCATTTCTATAGTTTCAACAACTACTTATATTTTTGCTTTTATTTTATTTTATATAATAAGAGGTCTAGTTTAATTATCAATCAATTTGGTTGTCACTCATCTAACAATGTGTTAAACGTTTAAGTGGAGCAGGTAAAGTACATGAGGATTGTATTATTAGCGGGCCCCTAAATTATGGTCAGTAAAGGTAGGTAAACATTTTGATTGATAAATAGGGCCACCGGAAACAGGTGTGTTGATGTTTTTATTGGTAAATAAATAAGGCCGTGTTCCAAGTCCGAGATTTCGAAATAAATAATGAAAATTACCATTTAAAATATAAATAATCTAATTTAGAATCACGTTTTAAAATAACGACGACATGCATTTATTACAGAAAAGAAGATATATCATAACAAATATTGTTTTCAAACATATGTTATTTTCACTATTTTAATGAATATAATGTATAATTATACAACTGAAATCAGATACAAACCATTATTCTCGTGTGAAACGTCAAAATTTGAATTGTGACCGTTGACTTGGCGAGATGATATCAAAACGCGATATGTGGCAGTGAATTTACACCATGTTTATTATGTGTATATACCGTGTACGTAAGAGTATTATAAGAATTTGCACAATGGACATTTGATGTTTATATCGTGTAAATAGACTCTAACTTGTGTGAACATGGTATAAACATAGTATGAATATGATATAAACAGATTAGAAATTGTATAAATGAGTGCACACATAGGTACAGTCTGGTGTGAACCCGATATAAACATGGTATACATATAGTATGAACAGAGTGTGAGCACGCTATAAACACAAAATGAACATGGTGAAAATTCCCAAAAAAAGCCTACATACACTGTATAAACACATAATGAACATGGTGTAAATTATCTGTCACGTGTCACGCGCTGGTGTAATCTCGGTAGATGAATGGCCTCCTAGCAGTTCAGACATTTCACGTTCTAACTTATTTTGTAACTGAATGCATCCCTTATTGTATAATATTTAATTTTAATAGATTATGTTTTATGAGTGAAAATATACTAAGATAAATAAATTATAATTTAATTATTAATTTTAAAATAATTTGTTTTTGATAAAAATATTACAATTATAAAAACAATATATTTGAAGTCATTTTCATTTTTAAGAATATAAAAAAAAATTATTGATTTGATATTTGAATTAAATTTTGACGGTTTGAGTTGGGATTGGATTTCATTATTACGAGGTTTAATTTTGAGAGTGATTTTTGGCAAAGCAATTCTATATTAAGACAATAAGTTGCACATTATTTTGCCAAACCACACATCAAATACGAAATATATTTGCTACATTTCTAAGTTATTGGCTCAAGTAGCTTGTTGATCAATTTGTCAAGACTGTTAACAGAGGAACCACCAACACAGGTAGCCTCCACAGCCTTGTTCTTCAACTCCATCACATTCCTCTTCATTTCTTTTCCTTTCTCTCCTTCCATCAACTCTCTCACAACCTTCTCCAATCCATCTCTATCAGCATTCCCATCGATCTCGATCCCAGTCCCCCATTCCCTACAACAGAGCAAACGATTTGTCTGCTGATCCGCGAAAAACGGCCAACAAAGAATTGGGACTCCTGCAGAGATGCTCTCCATAGTGGAGTTCCATCCGCAGTGCGTCAGGAACCCTCGAATCGAAGGGTGGTTCAAAACCTTCTCTTGTGGGCACCAGCTCACCACCATCGATCTATCTCTAGTTTGCTCCACAAACTCAACAGGCAAAACAGCAGAGTCACCAATGACCAAATCAGGCCTAATGACCCACAAAAACGGGTGATTGCTATTGGCAAGTCCCCAACCGAACTCGACCATCTGTTGAGGTGTCATCACCGTGATGCTTCCGAAATCCACATAAATCACTGAATTGGGTTCATGCCCATCGAGCCATTGGAGACACTCAATGTCCTCCTTCCACAAGCTCCCCGCCATAGATCCCAACCGGTCCTCGGGAAGTTGCTTGAGGAGCAAGTGAAGAGGGCCAACGGTGTGGATGCTTGAAAAATGTGAAGACAGAGCTCCCAAAACATCACCCTCCAATGAGTCAAATGTGTGGAAAATGGAACATAAAATCATTTTGATCGGTAGTTGGAATAAAAGTAGGAAGATCCCTTATGCGGATGTGAGTGAGACCAGGCATCCAATTAATCACCGTGTCCAAATAAGCGTCGTTTGTTAAATAACTTTCATCTGCATAAACCAACAACCACTCATAGATTCATATATTAACCATAAACATACATGGGAAGCACACTGCCCAAAAGGCTTGAATCCACTAAAGATCAAGTGATCATAGTTTTTTTTATTACTTATTAGTTGTTATGAAATGGTTGTCTAACAAATTATGTTTTCACAAAATAAATTTATGTTGATTATTGTTGACCAGATCCAATATTCAAACCCTCATAACAACTGGAAAAGAAAAGAAAAAATAAATAAAGTACATTGGAAAGGCGCAAGACCATTGTCCTTGGAAATGGTGAAAAAAAATTGTCCATGCTATCACATTTAATTTTGCAATAGCAAAATGTTGTATTAACTTTGCAATTTTGTGAAAAGTGTGTACTTTTATGAAATTTTAAAAAGTAACAAAATAAATATTTTCAAAATATTTATGTTTTTTTCTTAAGCTACAATTTGTATAATCGTCTTCAAGAACACACCGTTTGAGGCTAATATTTATTGTTGAAAGGTTATGAGTTTAAAATGACCACGTTTGAGAAATCGTATTTGGCAGGTGGTCCAAGGGGCTCTCCCTGACCACTGACTAGGACTCAAGCCAATTTGCTTCTTGTAGGGGGTTTGGGTTTGGGGTATGGGCTTGGGAGAGTTCATGGGTTTGTATTGGGTAGTTACGAAACTAAAAAAGATGGCCACCTTTCAAATTACTATAAATAAGACAAAAAGTAAATGTTAGGCAGACAAAACTATACTATTTTTAGCTAGGGTCGACGCACTTATTTCTCTAGTCAAGTCAAGTATCAACAAAATTAAATTTAATTTAACTTGGGGATATAATCCACTGACATTATGATTAGACGGATAGTATGTTTTGTATCAAATTTTTAGTGATTTAATATTTGGATAAATCAGGCGACTAAAATAAATGATTTATTTTGGCCTTGTAGAACACATTATTCTTGTTAGAAGTAAAATACAAGTAGCTTTGAATGGAGCAAGACCTTTGTCCTTGAGAGTCTGAAACTGAGAGGCAGTCATGAACACAGAGGCGTTGATGCTGAAAAGCAGCGTAGCTTTTCTGATCAGACGGCTGTGGTTGAAGTCGGTGTTGACGAAGGTGACGTGGAAGCCACGGTGGTGGAGGAGCTTGGCGAGCTTGAGCATGGGCTTGATGTGGCCTTGGAGTGGGTATGGGACACACACTGCCTGAGGCTTCTTGCCATTTCTTGCTGCTACCGATTGTTCCATTGAATCTTTCTTCCTTGCAGCTTGGTTCTTGATTCCTCTCTCTTTTCTCATGCCTTTTTTTTCTATTTCTAAAGATATTTATTTCATCCACAAAAGTTCCTCTTTACATATAATCACTATTTTGCTTTTGTTTTTGTTTTTGGATTCAAATTATTATGTCTAGTGTCATATAGCGCCTAACATTAACAAATCATTTTTTAATAAAAAATTGATTCCATAACACATAATTATTAGGATTGTCATGACGTTTCAATTGTGTAACTTATATTTAGATTAGAACTAAGTGTTATTTATTTATCAAAAAAATTCACAAATTTAAATTGTACAATAGTTAAAATTTATTTTATTGCAATATTTCACAAAAAAAATCGTGCAACCATGCTCCACACTAGTTACTAAGAATAGTATCATAAATTAAATAGGTTTGGATTATATATAAGGCACCATGGGTATGATTAGGTTTGTTATTGTATTTATTTAAAACTTATGTCATTTTATCAGAGATAGGATAAATAGTAATATGTTAATTTAAAATAGAACTCTAGGTTAGGGTTTGGTATTGGTATTGAAATTATTCAAAATCATTAACTGTTTATATAAGTAAAACTAGACTAGAAAAAATAAGATGTGAACTAATTAATACCTACTATTTCTCCAATCTCACCACTTCCTGGAGAGGCTCTGGAATAAAAATAATAATAATTATTTATGCATATAGTTACAGTGAGATTGTATAAATAAGGATATGGTGAAGATTTGGGGACTGGGTTGGAGTTTAAAATCCCCAAAACCTCAGAAAAATGTGGGTTTCGGGCCACGTGCAACTCCACGGCAAGGACTCAAAACTCCAAAATTGTTACCTCATTATATAAAGTATGAAGATTTGATCTCCATCCAACATTAACTGAAATTCCCAAAAGTACTCATAATTATCACACAATACATTTTTTTAATATTTAAATATTAAAATAATTTAAGCAAATTTATTATATTCATTTGCAGAATAAGAAACTTATTGAAATAGTAAAAACTATTATAATTACGAGGACTTGTTATATTTTAGAATAGTCTAAGAAAGGAGATAGAGATTGAGTTGGAGGTCCCAAGTCCACAGAACCGCCCAAGATATATGGGGTTTTGGTGCCTACCTACTACCTAGAGTTGCACAAAAAATTGATTTTGGACATGAATGTGCAGCCAAATAAATTTTGGATATGCTAATGCGATAAGTTTGAAATTCTCGAGAATTATAGTCACAATCTGAATCTATTATTTTAGTTGCCAGATTTGAAGATTTCTTCTGCTGTGATATATGCAAGATCCCAAGATACATCTACTTTTCCTTGGATAACTATTAAAATCATTAGTATCTGAATTATTGAATGATATATATATATATATAAACGTGATAATAAAGTTGCAATTAATAATTAATTCTGATTTTGGAAGTGAGAACTGACGATTGTTTTTAAATAAATTTATCTCTACCTGTTCACAACGGAGTTTGAAATTCATATCTCTATAATATTAGTGTAAGACTCAAACTGTTACGATATTTTTTTGGAGACACAAATTCTAAAGTTAGATATAGAAGTATAACAGATGTTAAATAGGGTAAATTCTTAATTAAATTGACATATAGTAATAATTCTTATAAGTCTCACATCAACAAAAAAGTAATTAAACTAATCATGACTTAGATGTATATAATGTATACATTTTAAATTGCGGACAATTCAATGTAAAACAAAACACATGAAATGTCACGTTCTCACACTGTACCTATATGTGAATCACAATTTCAAGTAAGTTTGACCTACTTGAAATTCAAATTGCTCAAATGCGACGTGAAGTAGAGCCTTAGAAGAGGGGGTACGGAACTGACATAAATGCAATTAAAATAGTAGATGATTTCAATTTTGATGGGCCAAGTTCATGTTCCCATGCATTTGAAAAATATGATGAGTAGATAATTGAGAAGAACTAGTGGCCTCCACACCACAACCTTGTTCTTCAACTCCATCGCCTTGTGCACGAGGACTCTATTATTGCTTCCATTGAAGGTTAACTACCCTTTCAATTAGGAGAGAAAAACGCATGTCATCTTGCTAACCCGGTTATTGGAGTATAAAACTAAAATTGGTCTTTTAACTATTAGTTTAAAATTTTAGTTGTGTTGGACCTCAAATGCCGGTAACCCGCATCAACTCGACCGCACTCAATTCGGTGCGATCCAAATGGATAACAGATTAAAAAAATCCAACCAAGATGTATTTGATTGGGTCGATTGGCAAATTAGAGACGTTGGACCCGCCCCAACCAGTGCCCATCTTTATCTCACTCTACTGTACTTCTCCAAGGCCCAGTCAAACTTCACTCTTTAGGTGTTCAAGATTGAGGAAGAGAGTTGAGATTATTAGGGCTATGTTAATCTCAATCACTCATAAAAACTTCACTCTCTAGGTGTACAAGAAAATTTGTGATTATCATGGACTAATAAATAAATAAATAATATATATATATATATATATAGGGATGCATATGTTGATAATGCTAATTTAGGAATTTATGCAAACTGGTTTCCGTGCTTATGAAGAAAAGATTAGATTGTTATGAGTTTTTTTTGGTGAGATATGGTAACAATACAAGTATATTGGTAATAATACCCATCATTTGATTGCGTGTATGTTTTGAATAAATGTAAAATACTTTTACTATGATATTCTATAAATATTTTGACATGTGAGTGTATTTTAAGATTCATGGTAAAAGTTTGGGAAAATGGGGCGAGTTCATCCGCGAGAGTACCCTGTCTTGGTATAGCTGACAGAGAAAGTTGCAAAATCCTCTTTTTTTCTCAAACATTCTCCTTACTGTTTTTTACAAAAACTCACATTTACTCATATTCAAATTTGGACCGTCTCCAGTGACAGAACTAGAGAGGGAGGGGGCAGCAGGGGCAACTGCCCTCCTTAGTTCCAGTTATATATTAATTATCTAAAGAAAAATTACAATATTTAGCGTAGTTCTATGATTCAGCCCCTGCTTCAATTTGCCAAACGGTTGTGTTGGTTGATTCACATCCAACCAGTAATTATTATTTTATTTACCAGTTTCACCTTGCTGAATATTTTAACTACTATAAATTAATTTTCCTTTATCTATAGGACCATTTTCATTTACATTAAAAATGATTTGTTCAATACATGTTATTATGGTCACTTAAACATATTATAAATATCATTTTACCATAAACAAATATTTCATCGTACATTAAATAAATTTAGAAAATTTTTTTAGGGGAAAATTTAAAATTTAAATATATATAATTAATTAAATTATAAATAATATATATTATGAATTTATAAGCTTGAGTTTAAATTTGATTCGTTTATAAAACAAGTTACGTCTTAAACTCAAATGTAAATAAATTACTTATTGAATAAAATTTAACCAATTTTTTAAAAGTTCAACACTTGAATCTATAGAGTCCTACAACTTTAAAATCTTAACGAATATAATTCAAAATACTTGTTAAAAGTTCAACTTATTTCAAAATCCTTTTGCCCCCTCTTTCAAAGGTTTCTGGTTCCACCGCAGACCGTCTCTGCAAATAAGTGAAAATAAACAGAAGTGTCACTTAACTATTGGACGTTTGAGTTAACACGTTTAGGGGTGCACATGGATCCAGAACCAGATTGAATCACAAAATTGATGGGTTGTGTGTGAGTGCACGATGTCACAAGTAATAAACTCGGCAAATTCCGGGTCTAATCCACAAAGATTAACAATTTGTGTCTACTTTGGCAAAAAATACGATTATCTATATTAAATCTATTCAATTTGGGATGTGTGTGAAGTAACCAAGCAATGGTATTTATTTAAATTTAACGTAAATTAAGCAAGTGATAATTGAAAATGAGTGAAATGAACCTGGATGTAACAATATGGAACGAACCACGGGGGCTGAACAATTCAAGGTCGACACAATAAAGCACGAGTCCTAATCATGCAACATGTGGATAACCTATATATGTCATGAATTCCACTCTCCTCTTGAGATTGAAAATGGCCTAATCTTGAGTTGATCTTTACCCTTTCAGGATTAATTTTAAACAAAACTTGATGGTCGGGGATTAGGCGCGCGAGCTACAAATCTCGGCGCCTCTCTTCCCGACGCGGGATTCAGAACACGGTCGTTATTATGTAAATTTATTTACCGACTTTATCGGGTCAAACTCTTGAGATCAAATAGGAGTCTCATAAATGGACAATTCGAGCTCCGTTTCTCGACACGACTCGAAAAATAAATACACATAGGGAGAGGTTTAAACTACCACTAACACAAATTGACTACACTAAATTGGATTAGATACAAGAAAAGTAAATGTGGCTGGAATGGTCGGAAGACAAGGAGTATAGTACCTAGGGAACTAAATATAGGACAGTTTATTGATTAAGTGAGTATTAATTATTAGCATACATATTCAAATGCGTGACACCTAGGCCATGACTAGCAATTCCTTTTTGGGTTTTCCCATGCCAGATTGTCACGGGCTCGCCTTGCCTTGTCACAGGCGTGGCAAGCTTGCTCATGTCATGCATTTTGTTTTGGTCTTCAAGAATCGTCAGTTTGATACCCGTTCAGTAGTGTGTCGGTCTCAAGTAATAAAGGGAAATTAAGAATTAAGTACTAAAGTTATCGAACCCAATGAAAAAACACGCAATGAACAATCAAATTCAATTAAATATTTATTCTCACTTGATCAGGAATGTGAAAAGTAGTATATGTCACGATGAAATTAATAAAATCGAAAATATAGTGAAGTTCGAACTAAAAGTAGGGACTTGGGGTAATGAGATCATAAATAGTTTAAAGGTAATGAGCTCGATAATTATGTATAAATGACAGTTCAAAATACAGGTGAACAATGAAGATTTCTAACCTACCCAAAACTCACTTAAAAGCAATAAAATACTTAATTCAATCAAGTAATTTATCTATCCCTAGTATAGATTTAACCAATTGAAATTGCATTAGGTTTTTATAATTTCTCTAACTTTCAGTTCTTGTATTCTATAATTATTGTACTAGTGTTATTCCCAGTATTACTAGCTGATTTCTAATAAACCTAGTTCCACTCAGAAATCTTGTTTCATAACCTAAACCTATAACTAAATCAGTTATCAAGACAATTAAAGAAATAAAGTATTGAAAATAGTTAATTTGAAACAATATACTCGGCGCTATATGCATAAATATCGATCAAGTTATATTTGCACTAATTTAATCAACCCATACCTCGAATCAGTAATGATGAGCTGTGGGGGTAAACAGGGGCTGATCAGACATTGGTTAATTTGACTTTGGTGGTCGGTCGATGTTGGCTGTGTTTGTACATGTGAGCTCATTTATCAATTAATTGGGAGTGTTAAGGAGGTGTGCTTATTCTGTTGGGATTAGTTTGTGGTCAAATTTACTTTTTTCAGCATGATTTCTAATTAAAGCTTGAAAATTTGTTGGGTTTGTGGGCTAAACTTGAAATCTAAATTCAGTGAAATTAGTAGGAAGGAAAAGAGAGGAGGGGAAATGGGAAAGGGAGAGAGAGGAGCAAAGACACTCTTTGAAGATTTGAAACACCTGCATGGGAGTTATTGTAGTGATCTTCTTAACAAAAGTCAATAAAAATATTGAAGATGAGAGATTTGTAAAAAAAATGTTCTTAAGTGTAATTATATGAAAATTGACTTATTTATATGTAGCCACTAGAGATTTTCCTAATATAGAATTTGGAGTACTACTTTTGTCCTGCCACAGAACAATTACTTTGTTTTGCTGTAGGGAAGTGCAGCATGGCTCACGTGCAAATCAGCAACCATTTATTGGTTAGCACAGGAATTTAATCTTTTTATTTTTTTTTTGTTGAAAGTTTTCTTGACATATTCTTTGTTGAATGTTTTATTGGAGAAAATTCTTGGGTTGAATGTTAGTTGCATAGAGTTTACAAATGCTATTACTCAATCGAACAATCAAATATAATGCATATAGTAGTCATTTGTCACTCCAACATATATAGAAAGAACATTTAATTTTGTCACTTAATAACGTGTACAAGAGACCACCCCTTATTTGTTAGAAACATATACACTGTTATAACGGCATATAACTAACGCATACGCCGTTACAAATCAAAAGAGATCGTAGACATTGCTAATCCAATCATTTTTTTTTCACTTGGGGGGGCGAAAGCGAAACAAGAGTATTTCATTGCTACCAGTGGCGGATCCAGGGGGGGGGGGGGCACCCGCCCCCCCTTGGCCCAGGAATTCCGAGAAAAAATTATATAAATTTTTTCCGAAATTTGGATATGCCCCCCTTATATTCTGATATGTATACAAAAATTGTGCAACTAAACAATAAATATTATTTGGCTCAGTGGTAAAGGTGGACTGTTTTATCTTTGAGGTCTTAGTTTCAAACCTTAGAATTGACACTACTTTTAATAGTTGTTTGTTTTTAATGATCTTTGGGCCTAAATAGTTGGGCTTTCAAAGTTGAACATCTTTTATTCTCTATTTACTTTTTTTAAAACTCTCTTTTTTATTCATAGTTATAATTATTTTTCTTAAATTGTTTTTTCATTTTTCATTAAACTCTTTGTTTTGTTGATTATGTTATATTAATTAAATTATTTGTTAGTTATTGTAAATTTGTGAATTTTCTAAGAAAATTTATGCAGAGATTAAGCCCAATGATAGGTCGTTTGATATATGAATCAAACTATTAGAGTTTGTAAGGCTAGCAAACCGACTCATTTTGTATTTATATATACATGAAAGTTAAATTTAAACTCAACTAAAAAAATAAATAATTAAGCTTGAATAAATTTTTGTTATATACATTTAGTAATTATTTTATTAATAAAATTATTATTTGAAATTATATTATATTATATCATTTATTTATTTATTATATTATTTATTAATTAAAGTTTAGTATAAAATTCCCCCCCCCCCCCCCCCAAGAAATTTTCTGGATCCGCCACTGTTTGCTACAATACAAATATGGATTATTAAAAAGAATAAGACACGTATTTGGACATTTCTCTTCAACTTTACACCATTGCATCACTTATTTGATACAAATAGTTGAAGTGGAGTCTCTAAAAAAAATGGATTATGGGAGTGAAGTCTCTAACGGCGTATGCACTAGAATACGCCGTTAGTCTACCTCATTTGTAACGACGTATGTAGGTAAATACGCCGTTACAAATTCTTCCCGTTATGTTACCGTTCGGGCGTAGTGTTACCGTTAATTAGTAACGGCATATTTACCTACATACGCCGTTACAAAATTAGTGTATAAATGTTAACAGAACCTCCTCCAATTCTTTCCACATTTTTCTCCCAATTTTCTCAAACATCATTGTTCTCGAAAAGGGCATTTCCGTAATATCATTTTCATTTTTCGACAACTCTTTTTCAAAATACTACGGTTCATATCATCATTCTCCATATTAGTTTGTGGAATCGAAGGTGCCGGCAAAACGTTTACAACAGTTCGGTGAATTAGTAGGTAAGTACATTATTTTTTTATTAATAATGCATTATGTAATGTATTTTATTAATTGTGATTTAGGTTAAATAGTGCATGTAGATTATTGTTTTTGTTGTTATAATAATAATAATAATAATAATAATAATAATAATAATATATGTTAATTGTTGTTATAGTTGATATATATAGTGAATTAATATTGATTATTAACCGTAGTTATTTGTATAATATAGAATGGATTGTGGGTGGATAACATCCCATAAGACGAGTGAGGAGTGGATGAACGGATTAAGCAGTTTCGTCAAATTTGCGAGACAGAACGCGCAAAAGTGTCTGTGCACTCGATGTTGTAATTATTCTTGGCGCGATATGGACACCATTTGCGATCATGTATTGAAGAAAAGTTTCCTTACATCGTACAATGTGTGGATCCATCACGGTAAAGCCAGAGGGCCTAGTTCGAGCCGGCCTAGTTCAAGCCAGCCTAGTTCGAGCCGAAACATAGATATGAGTTTCCCGTCAAGTTCGCATAATCCCCCTTGTTCGACGTCGGCGCACACTCCAGAGTACGTCGACCCGGTTCATCAGTTCGTGAATGATGTAGATCTATATAGACATGTAAGGATTGACGAAGATGAAGACGAGAGCGACGAGGACGAGGACGAGGATGAGGAAGAGGACCCACAATTGGAGATAAGTTCGGTAACCGAAGTCGAGGCTGGACTCGCTAAAGCGAAGATGACGGCATACAACCGGTTGGTGACGGAGTCACAACAGCCGTTGTACAAAACCACAAGCGCTGTCACTAGTGAAAATACTTCTTTGGAAGCGATGTTAAGGATGTTGTGTATCAAATAGAGCACTGAGATGTCAGACGCGGCTTTTACCCAGGTCGCGAAAGAGTAATGTCGTATGTTACCACAACCTAATTCGTTTCCATCTAGCTACGCAGCTGCGAAAAAGATAATGAAGGCCATCGAAATGCCACACGTGAAATACGACGCATGTTTGTACGGATGCACTTTGTATTACAAAGAGTTCTCCGCTCTGGAAAAATGTGGAGTTTGCAAAGAACCACGGTTTACTATGGAAGGAAAAAATTAGTTCCGAAGAAGACGTTGTGGTACTTCCCTTTGACTCCTCGACTTCAACGGTTATATCTTGCAGAAGAGACGGCTGAGTGGATGCGATGACACGGTGAGCGGGAGAAGGAGGACGATGATGTATTAGTACATCCATCGGACGGTGCTGATTGGATTCATTTTGACAAGAGATATCCTCAATTTTCGAAAGAAGTCCGAAACGTGCGGTTGGCCTTGTCATCCGACGGGTTTTCTTCATATGGGCCTTGATGCGGTCGCATCAAATGTACGTTTATGATATCTATTACCCCAATTCTAGGTGTTATTTCACTCTCGATGTACTAAATTATTGATCTTTATGCCACTTTTACGCTTTCGGGTATGTTTGGTGTGAATGTGTAGAGTACATGTGAAAAGGGTCAAAACCGAGCCAAAATCGCAGCAGAATCTTTCAGAGAGCACAACTTCCTCATATTTAATCCAAAGTGACCCAAAAATAGATAAAATCGAAGATAACTCGGTGATCTACAACTCTTTAGAAGGAAGTTTTCTCTAAATTTCATGGGAAGAAGCTCAAAACAGCACTGAAAGACAGCACTAAAACAGATATCGGGATTGCAGACCAGCTGACTTGAAAGTGCAATAACTTCCACATCCAAAATCCAAATCGAGAAAACGTTATATCTAAGTTGAAGAGGACGAAAAGAGCTACAATTCTCGTGAAGGAACTTTTTTCATTAGAGGTCTGGAAAAGGGCGAAAATTTTCTGATACTTTCGGGTGGCGTAGAGTTCTCATCCGAACTCCCATTTGGGCTCATAATATATCAATTCGAAGGGAATTTGAAGACAAAAAGTTGTAACGATGATGCAACGGAGCTGTAACGATGGTATAACGATCATTACACCTACTGTAACGATCGTTACAACTCCCAGATGCAGAAAAAAAATATAAAAGCCACACACGAATTCTGAGTTTGGTGGCCGAAAATTAGAGTTTTCACGCGACAATTGAGCACGACGGTTTGGGAGAGCAGAGAGTAGAACGCGAAATCAACCAAGGAGAGGATTGAGGACTTCGAGACGAGCTCGAATACGATTCAAGGGCGATTCAAGTGCTAAGATCAAGCAAGCTACACATCAACAATCGAGAGGGATTCAACAATTCATATTCTTCAACCTTTTGGGTTTTAGGGTTCTTCGTTCTTACTTCTCAAACTCGATTTCTATATTTAATTTTATGGATTTTGGTTCTAGCACCATGATCATGGGCTAAATACCCTTGATCATGGATGCTAGGTCTTGAATTGAATTGTGATGATTTTATAGTTATGGATTGAATTGTTTATGCATGCTTTTGGGTGAATTAAAGTACTTAATGCTTGTGATTGGTATTGACGAATATTGATTACTTGTTTGAGTCACGTTGTCGTGTCTGAGAAGGCCGGTGGGTGATAGACATGCTTTAATTTGCCGGGGTTCAACTCTTCGGAACCCCAATTCCATTATTGTTGTGCTAATGCAGACTTGTGGTGTCTATCTACCTGAGAGGGATGATCAAAATTCTCGAGTCTAGGCTGACACCAATACCGAGAGGTGGTGTCAGTATAAATGTTTGCATAGGATTCAAGTGTGTGCATGAGAATTCATTCCGAAATTGTGACATGATTATAATTCAGTGGCCTAGCATCCATGGTTTTCTCTACTGAATAGTCTCTCCCAAGCGTTTCTATTTTATAAATCATTAAACCTTTCTATAAATTACATATTTTAAATTACACTTAATAGCATTAGTTAAATTGAATTAACCCTTATTGGTCCTTGTGGATTCGACCCTGTGCTTACCAGGAATTATTACTTGTAACGACCGCGTGCACTTGCGCGTTATCGGGTGTCTGTGGACAACTGTCTACGGGCCCAACAGGCCTAATTCTGCGAGTTACAGTTTGTGGCCTATAGTTGTTGTCCCGTTCAATTTTCCGCCCTCGTTGGCTATGCGAAAGGAGTATAACATCGTCACCATGTTGGTATCAGGTCCAAAATCACCTGAGAAATGTTTGAATAACTTTATGCGTCCATTGATTGATGAGTTGAAACATTTGTGGACGCACGAAGTGGTTACGTAGGATGCTTCCAAGAAAGAGCCGTTCACAATGTGGGCTGCTGTGATGTGGACAATCAGTTACTTTCTAGGTATGGGAATATTGGGTGGCATAACCACTAAAGGCTATATAGCATCTCCGTTATGTTTGGACAACCTCGATTCTTCACGCAGTAACTCAAGAATATCTTGCCAAGGTGCGCGTAGGTGGTTACCTGCGAAGCACCCACTCCGGTTTGTCCAGGAGGCATTTAACGGGCAGATCGAGACCCGTACAAGGCCTAAGCAGTATTCAGGGACTGCCGTACTGAAGGCCATTAGGCGTCATACTTACCTTGAGCCTAGTCTACACCCGAAGCACAATAAACGAACAGGTTTAACTATCTGTTGGTCTCATGAAAGCATTTTCTGCCAGCTGCCCTATTGGAAAACTCATAGAGTGAGACATGCGTTGGATTTAATGCATATAGAGAAGAATGTGTGCGACAACATCATAGGTACAGTTCTCGGACTAGCGGGAAAGACTAAAGATGACGAGAAAGCGAGGAGAACATACGAGGAACAGAATGTGCCCCAAGACCAATGGGTGGGCCATGACGGAGAGCACCCTGATGCGCTTTATGGGGTCAAGGGTGTACACCGGAAGGTCGTACTTGAGCATATCCGAGGAGTGAAGTTCCCCTCCGGATATGCAGGAAGTTTAAAGATGAAGGTCAATCCTGATGAGAAAAAGTTTCTCGGAATTAAGACCCACGATTGTCACGTGCTTATCCAACGCATCTTCCCCCTTGTCATTCGGAAGTACGTTCCGACTCATGTGGCGGAAGCATTAACAGACCTTGGCAGGGTGTTCCAGGTGTTGTGCACGAGAGAGCCGACGAAGAAGGCACTAAAATATTGCACGAGGATATGGTGGTTTTAGTCTGTAAGTTAGAAACTATCTTCCCTCCATCATTTTGTACCATTATGGTTCACCTGCTACTGCACCTACCGGATCAAGTTATGCGGACCGACCCAGTCTTTTTCACTTGGATGTTTCAAATTGAACGGTATGATCCTTGACTGCCAAATATCATTTCCAATATCACTTGGATGTATAGCCCAACAGTACTTGATGCACGAGTCTATCACCTTCACTCAAATGTACCTAAACCGCGCCACTTCAGCCAGCGAAACATTTGTTAGTCTAGCTCTAGGTTTCAACTTATCCGTTGTTTCCCCACATGTACAAGTTAAGAGCGTGGTGTGGAACGAGAAATTGAGCGCATCTGAGATGTTCTGGGCGAATTGGACTGTTGTTGAGAATTGTACCGAAGCAGATAAGTACGTAGAATCACATCGAGCATGGTTCATTCAAAGATTCCTGAGGAAATCTCTAAAGGACCGAGTTATGTCATTCATGTTTAAGTGGGGAAAAGTTGTAGGTACAATATATCACTTATGTGTAAATTCATACATCTTAATTACTGGAACTAATATTATAATTTAATATGCAGATTGTCGGTCGAGGGGAACAACGAGAGTTAATACTACTATCTGTAGATCTTCGATTGTCAGCCATTTATTCACAATGTACTGTGAATGGTGTGAAGTTCTTAATGTTGCGAATCGACCAAGGCCGAAGAAATCAAAATTCAGGGGTCATGATTGAAGCAAACAAAATATGTTACTACGGTGTTCTTATGGACGTCGTTGTCCTTAACTATTCCGAAAGCATGCCTATCGTTTTGTTCAAGTGTCGGTGGCACAATGAACGAACCGTGAAGAATGACGACAATCAGTTCATTTTCGTAAACACTTCCACGGATTGTCATAAACAAAACCCGTTTGGCCTTGCTGTACAGGCAAAACAGGTGTACTACATCAACGACCCGGATGTGGTGCACTTTGCGACTTCGTGGAAGGTTGTCAACGTTGTCTCTCATAGGGGCCACTACAAACCGAGCACTTTAGCTCGTGCACGTGATGAAGAGCTGGAGTTCAAGTAGATGGACCTTATCAAGAAGATCGAATTGACATGGTCAGACCGGGTGGTGTAAGGATCGACATGAGATACTTACACCAAAATCAACGGCCTGTCCCTACAACTGATTCAGAGGACGAAGACAACGAGGACGGAGACAACGAGGACGAAGACAACGAGGACGAAGATAATATGGAAGGGCATGAAGATTATGATTCGGCCAACTCAGATAGTTAGGAAAACATCTGTTTTTCTTTGTAATTGACTATCAATAAATTATTTTCAGACATTTTTTACTATATATTATTTGATCATTTCATCAATTTTCGGAATTAAATAACTCAATTACTCGGTTTTAGAAAAAAAAAGGTTTACGAGAAAAAAACAGAAATTTTTTTTTTCTAAGTGTCAAGATTGGTAACGGCGTACACAGTAGTATACGCCGTTAGTAATGGTCAACAATCTTGACCATCATAAAAGTCAAGATTGTTGACTTTCACGCTTGACTTCGGTATTAATATCCCGTTTATAATAATAAATTACTACTCAATTGACAATAATCGTTGTACACTACCTAAAAATCATATACATTAATCAAAATTTAAAACCGCGTTACAATTTCATGGCAGAAATGACATTAACGGAGGTTTGACCGTTACTTACGGATGTGTTTACGGGTGTCTGTTTAGATCGAGTTTTATACATGTTTGAAATTTACTAGAAATTTGGCATATGAGCGACAACACTATTACGCTTCAATCTGTACGGTTGGATTAAAACACAATTTTTGACACCAATCACTTCGGTGAAAGCGTGAGTTTAGGGTTTAGGATGGTAAACCCTAAACTATACCCTAAATGCTAACTTCATCGAACGTTCAGTTCAATTCAATGTTTTTATAATAATCCAAACCGTTCAACATGTTGGAAATGATATTGAAGTGATATAGTTCAAATATCAGAAAAATCAAACCACAGGAAAAATCTCGATCAATAACGATCGTTCGAACCGAATGAAATATTAATTTAGGGTTTAAGGTTGTAACGGCGTATACGCCATATACGCCGTTACTAAATAGGAACGAATTGAAATTTTTGCCAAAATTTCAATTTCGCGCCAGAATTTCCAATACCGCGGGCAAATTTTGTGTAACGGCGTATTGGTTGGCTACGTCGTTACAATTTTTTTTGTAACGGCGTATCCATCCAGTACGCCATTACAAGAAATTTTTCCGTTATGAAACGGTCATTTTTTTTGCCCGTTGGGATTTTATAACGGCGTATTATACGCCGTTACAAAATTGCAATATGTTAGTTTACAAAATATTAGGTTGAATATGTTAATTTATAACATTTTAGATTTATTAGATTTGTTAATTATTAAATTGTTAGAGTTGTTAAATTATTAGATTGAATAATTATGTAATTTAGGGTTTGTTAGAATAATTGTTAAATTTGAAATTCGTTAGATTATTTGTTAGAATAATTGAAATTTGTTAAGTTTTAAGTTGTATTATTTGTCAGATTATCTATTAGATTTTTTGTTAAAATGATTGAAATTTTTTAAATTTGTTAATTATGAAATTTGAAAGTTGACATATATTATATTGAAATTTGAATATGTTAGATTGAATATATTTGAATATTATTTTTAAATTGAAGTTGAATTTTTTAAGGAAATGCCCCTAAGGGCATTTCGGTAATTTCTAAGGAAATGCCCCTAAGCGGCATTTTCGGTAATTTCTAAGAAAATGCCCTTAAGGGCATTTTGGTAATTTCTAAAGAAATGCCCCTAAGGGGCATTTTCGGTATTTTAGCACAAATACCCCTTAAGGGGTATTTTTGAAATTCAAATTTAATTTTTTTGAAGATTAATAAATTTGAAATCGTCTTTAGATATAATGACCTCCTCGTGAAGCGATTTGAACCAACGGCTGAAGAAGCCTCATGCTCGGGCACCGAGGCATGAGTTAATGGACCCGAAGTTTTTCATAGCTTACGAACAATCGGCGCTCGACTCACCGCCTGTTGGAGGGGAGTCACCAGATCATAGGGATTGCTACACTCCCTTACCTCCACAGCCGACCCCCGATTTCGGTTGGGGCTACCAAGTTGTGCCGCCTGGTTTCACGGGTTGCAAACCCTCAAATGTCAGAGCATCCTTTTCCCAGTCTCCGCCATTGAACCAGTACGGTTTTGTTCCTCTCGAGTGGGACGAGACGTCGGATAAAGAGTTATACTTTGACTTCAAGGTGCAGCCGAATTGCTTGAATACCAACAGCTGGATGGCCAGGAAGGACGTCGATCCAAAATAAGACGTGTGCCTCAACTTGGAAGAAGAGGCAATATCCAAGAACGGAGGACCTTTAGGATTGTTTTGGGACGCGGAGTTACAGCATTCGTGGAGTATTTTTCTGCCCGGAATCAACGAGGCCTGAAATATTCCGAACATTAAACACGTGGTAGGTAAGTTTGCACGCGAGTGCGACGCTTCCTACCAGCTGTTCTGCGATCTTCCTATGTCCGAGTACCGTAAATTTTGGAGAAAAATTCGGGTAATTTCAAAACTTTCTAAATTTACCGCCCGAATTTAACGTACTTGGATATTTACGTTGCAATTTTTTATGTCAGCGCTACTATGAATTGCCCACAGATTCAGATCCCTTCAAGAAGTGGATTCGCAAGACGGCATGGTCCCCTTATAAAGAGCAGAAATCAAATATGAAGGCATGGTACAGACTGTACGTCTCGCCTTACTATCTGAACCGTAATGGAATTCCCAACATATTTAGAGGGAAAAAAGCACAATGGCGGTGACTCGTCAAACACTTTGACGAGAACGAGGTATTTTCTTACTTTCATACGCAATTGTATGAAACCTTTATTTGATTCTAATTCCGTGGTTATTTCAACTAACTTCATTTCAATGTGTAGGTGGTCTTGGAGAACATATGAGTGAAATTTGCTTGAGCGACAACAAGATTAACCATCGATCCGACCGAAGAGACAGGCAACACAAACATCTCCTCTAAAATTGAGACTTGGCTTCTTGTTAACCGAGAACCGGGACAAGATCCTACTGAGGCGGATATGTTATAGGAGGAGGACAACAAGCCGAAACGCGTAAGTTCTTTTATAGGTTATATTAATAATTAATATTTTATTCTACTTTATTATTTTTTTCATTTATTTGATATTTTGTTTTGTTACAGATATACCTTAAGAGGGCGTTGCTGGACTGGAGGAAGAACACGGCCAATACAGACCAGCACGGAAACTTAAAAAGGATGACCGAAGCGGAGGAGAATGAAGTGATGATGTTAGTGAATCAGCATTGTCATGACCTGAAGCTTTCCGTGGGACGATTAGATGCCCAATTCCCCCGAGGACGCAAAATCCGGGGATTGGGAGATGATTACCAGGTATAGGCCAGGCCTAGAAAACGTGGGCAATCCTCCAGAAGTGTGTCTGAAGAGCAGTTCGATGATATGCAGACTAGGCTCAGCCATACGACGAAGCAGATTGCCGCGCAAAATGAGAGGTTCGAAGCTCAAGAAAGAAACAACGAAGCTCAACGTAGAACCTTTCAATGGATGTACGAGCAGATGCGAGCAGCTAATCCTTCTATACCCCCTTACGACCCGAACATGTTTACCAACTTTGGTCCTCCACCTCCACAGTCGTAGTTTAATTGATGTAATTTTTATTTAAACATTTTTAATTTTAATTCATTAGGATTTTAATTTTAATTTCCAAATTAAATTAATTATGCAAAAAATAAAACCGAATAAAATTTATATATTAAAAAATTTTATTCGGTTTTTATTTTTTAATAAATTAATATTTGTAACGGCGTATTCTATGGAATATGCAGTTACAAATGTAACATTAAAATCATATTTTTTTAATACATAAATATTTGTAACGGCGTATTATTTGTAACAGTATATGTCGTTACTAAGTTGACGGTGTCAAGCCGTATAAACGGCACCGTCATCTTTGTAACGCCGTAGGTCGTGATATATACGTCGTTACAAAGTTAACGACGTTAACAACCATTACGCCGTTAACGGACTGCCGAAACGACATCGTGTTGGTGTAGCGGCGTCATTTGTACGCCGTTACAAACTATAACAACGCCTTTGTAACGGCGTACCAACTAACAGTTGTTTGTACGCCGTTAGAAATTGTAACGGCGTACTTTCATACGAAGTTACTAATGAAAAAAAATGACAGTGATACGTTAACACACATTTGTTAAAATTTAGAAATTAATAGTAATAAATTGGGGAAATTCCACTTAGCCTACCTGTAGAATATCACTTTTTCACTTACCTACACCACAAGATGAATTTAGCTCCTGAACACGCTAAAGTTTCAAAAAGTGGCACTTAGACTCGACAGTGTCAATTGTTTGATGAAAAGTCCAAAATGCCCTCAGCTAACCATTAAAATTTCAAAAATTTACCTCTCTCTCTTCATTTCTGATTTTTTTGCCTTCTTCTAGTCTCTTCCTCTCTATTTCCACTCATATTGTCCCATTTCTATTCTTCCCATATCTCGATTTCGACCCCAATATATAAAAAGTTATATTTTTCGCATGAATCGCCGGAACGACGCCGACTCATGTCGTTTTTCGTTCCGTTGCTCCCCGTGGCGGCGGTTCTCGTAGCCGGCGACAGCGCTGCGGCGAAGGAGGTTAAAGAAGCTTTCGATTTCAATAATTACATGACCCAAAAAGCCGAATCGGTGAATCGAGCCCTCGACGCGTCGATCCCGATCAAGGACTCGGTGAAGATCCACGAGGCGATGCGGTACCCGCTCCACGCAAGCGGGAAGAAGGTCCGGCCGGTGCTCTGCCTCACAGTGCGCGAGATCGTCGGTGGCGATGCCCGCCGCCGTCGCGATGGAGATGATCCACACGATGTCTCTGGTCCACATGGGCGACGGAGACCTCTACCGCGGCCGCCCCACAAGCCACATGCAAGTCACGTGACAAAAAATTAACACTGTCGGGTCTAAGTGCCACTTTTGGCAACTTCAGGGTGTTTAGAATCTAAATTCATCTTGTGGCGGAGGTAAGTAAAAAAGTGGTATTCTACATGTGGGTTAAGTGGAATTTCCCCTGATAAATTTTATAAGTTTACACTTCCTTCTCAATTAATATAAAACTTTGGAATAATTTCAGGTGACTATCTCTAGATATGTTTGTTTTTCAGGTAGGTGCTCCTAAAATTTGTTTTTCCAGATGACTATAGTAGCTAAGATTTGAAAAAATTTCACTTTGCACCTCTCCGTCCAATTCCGTTAGTTTTAAACATTTTTGACATGTGAAATGTCTAAAATACCCTTAAGGGTAAATGAGTTATTAAAATTGGATTGAAAATACTAATATACCCTCACATATACTTCTAATTTTCAAACATATGTCATCCATTCACTCTCTCTCTTCTAGGGCTGTAAACGAGCCAAGCTTTTAACGAGCAGCTCGAGCTTGGCTCGTTAAATATTCGGTTCGGACTCGTTGTAATCGAGTTCGAGCAGAATTCAAGCTCGAGATTGGGCTCGTTTAATAAATGAGCCGAGCTCGAGACTAACCTTTTAAGGTTCGATAGGTTCGCGAGCCAGCTCATTCAATATTTATTAAATTATATATTTATAAAATACTTATAATAGAATTAGACAAGACAAATCAAATCGAACCAATTTCAAGTTGGCTCATTTATTATTTAATTTATCATTTATTTAATTTTAATTAATATTTGTATTTAAATTTAAGCGAACCAAATCGAGCCGTGCTCAAGCTCGAGCTCAAACTCGTCTATTTTATTTCAAGTCGAGATCGAGCTTAGTTGTATAAGCTTGTTTGAGCCCGAACCGAGTTTGACCAAACTCTTTTTTCTCGAGCCGAGCCGAACCTTGCCAAAATAAGGCTTGGCTCAGCTCGTTTACACCCCTAATCTCTTCTCTCTCACTCCCCTCTCTCCTTTTCGTCTTTTGAAAATATCGATTGAAGGGAACTAACCAGTGAAATTAAATGCATTTAAGAAGCCATATAAACATCTTTGTCGAAAAATGCAAAATTAACCATAAAAAAACAACGGAAACACATCACAAAAAATTGAACTCTCAACATAATCAATCCCTCGGTCTTAAAGAATTCTGAGCAAAAAACCAAAATTAGCCATAAACATAATTAATGATTACAACACAAGATGCAACTTGAATAAGTATAAATCAAGAAAAATTCTGTACTCTGTGAGTCTATATAACTTAAATCGATCTAAACTAAAGGATCAAAAACTGAGTTTTGAAATAAATAACCTCAAAATTGGCACACAAATCAAGAGCACCCCGAAACACTTCACCAAAAAAATCAAGAACAAGATCAAATCCTAGAAATCAAACCACCATGAGAATCTATTTTTTTTTTAAGTAATACTATATTTTATTTCATTAAAAGACAACTAACCCGGCATCTAGCCCGATAGCTGAGTTAACGGTTGGTGGGACAAACCCCGCACCATAATCCCAACTATCGTTAGTCATAGCATATTTTGCTAACTCATGAGCCACCGATTTACAAGATCTAGAGGTGTAAGAAATAGAGACACCTGCCCCCAGTACTGAGAGAATCCGTCGCCAGTCAGAAATTATTCCGCTCACTATGTTCTTTGCTCGTTTCCCTCGTCTGATGTTGTTCATTACATGTAGGCAGTCTGACTCTATCTCCACCATTGGCAGAGTTCTCCCTTTAACCCACGAGAGTGCTTCTCTGACACCCACGGCCTCCACCTCTTCTGGGAGGAGATACCCCGTGAATCGTCTGCAAAATCCTCCCGTCAGCCGGCCTTTGGAGTCCCTACATGCGAGTCCTATACTCCATAGTCCTCTTTCCTTGTCCAAACCTCCGTCAACGTTTATCTTTACTGCTCCCTCTAAGGGGGGCCTCCATGGCTGAGTTGGTTGTCCTTGCCCATGCCCTGCGCCAGGTGGTTGAGGTCTAGATGTGGCCCATTGTCTACGGTACACTTTTGCCTTTGCAACAACCCGTGACGGGTGAAACTCTTCTCCTTTCCATATATATTGATTTCTCGCTCTCCAAATGGCCCAGAAGCAGAATGCCACTAGGCTTGTCTCGTCCTGATCATCTCCCCACGCTGTCCAGTCAGCCACCTTTGGGGTTGACCCCATTCTGCCTTTGACACCTGTCAGCAACCTGTCATCCCAAATTGGTTTCACCCTTCGGCATTCCAAGAACAGATGGTCCCCAGTCTCCTCCCCTCCTCCACACAGAGGACATTGTGTGATGATGGGTACTTCCTTTTGAAACAGAGAGGCTCTGGTCGGAAGGAGATTCGAGATAGCTCTCCAGAAGCACACTCTTACCTTCGATGGTGCCTTCAAATTCCAAACTCTTCTACATTCTAGAGCGTCTGTTGAAGGGTTCCAGAGGTTGCCTGTCGAGCAAAGCAACCTGTACGCACTCCGTACCGTATATTCACCTGTCTTATCCCCCTCCCAATACCAGTGATCGATGTCGTCGTATATACTAGGGATTATGTAGAAGATCTTGTTACTTGTTTCCGGATCGAAATTCGATCTAACCATATCAACGTTCCAGGCTCTGCATTCTGGTAGAAAAAGTTCTGACACTTTCCTATGAGCTAGGGCCTGAGGCTCTCTAGTCGTTGTTTCTCTTCTTATATATGTGTTTTCACCTGTTAGCCATGGAGTACCAAAGATCGGAACGTCACCCGGACCAATACTGCGACGGGCCTTCTCGCTTACCACGCTTCGCCCTGCACATATGCCTCTCCAAATGTAACTTGGGTTGCGCCCTAGTGTAGCCTCGATAAAAGTAGCATGGGGATAGTACTTTGCTTTTAGCAGCCTTGCTGACAGTGATAAGGGATTTGTCAGGATCCTCCAAGCTTGTTTTCCCAAGAGAGCCAGATTATGCTCCCTTAGGTGCAGGAAGCCCATTCCCCCCAGCTTCTTATGTTTGCAGAGGTCCGCCCATTTGCGCCACATGATCCCTCTTCCACCCGCAGATCCCTTCCACCAGAACTTGTTTAACATTCTCTCGATGTCCTCAATTAGCCTTTGTGGCAACTGGAATAACTGCATAGAATATGATGGCAGAGCCTGGAGAACAGATTTAATCAGGACCTCCCTCCCTGCGGATGATAAGAACTTATTACTCCAAGAGGTCAGACGCCGTGCAATCCGCTCCTTGATATACCCGAATGTTTGTGCTCTATTCCTCCCTATCATGTTTAGGAGCCCCAGATATAATGTTGCCGCCAGTTCCTCTTGAAAAAGCAACCTGCTTTTGATGACTTCTTTCACTTCGTTTCTCGTGTTTGGGGAGAAAAATACAGAAGACTTCTCTCTATTGATAAATTGCCCCGAGGCTCTTTCGTAAATGTGTAGGCACTGTAACACCCTATCATCCTCCCCCGCAACTGCTCTGCAGAAAAGGTAGCTGTCGTCGGCGAACAGTAAGTGCGAGACTCGAGGCGCACCCTGGCAATTCGTACCTATTGAATTCGACCTGCTCTCTCAAACTCTTTTATTAATAGTGATAGTCCTTCTGCACAAATTAGAAAAAGGTATGGAGATAGTGGATCACCCTGTCTTAGACCCCTCGTAGGCCTTTCAATTGGTATTTCGTGCCCTGACGTGGACACCGTGTAGGTCACCGTTGATATGCATGTTTTTATCCGGTCCACCCAAGTCTGACAGTATCCTAGCTTCCTCATCATCTGGAGAATGAATCCCCATTCCACTCTGTCATATGCTTTGCTCATATCTAGTTTTAACGCCATCAATCCCCCGTGTCCTGCCTTCTTCCTTTTCACATGGTGTAGGACTTCTCCTGCCACAATTAGGTTATCTGTTATAAGTCTCCCTGGCACAAACGCGCTCTGTGTTTGGGATATGATCCCATCTAGAGATTCCTTGAAGCGATTGACCATGATCTTTGAGATTATTTTGTATAACACATTTCACAAGGCTATTGGTCTGTAGTCTCCCATGATCTCTAGTTGTTGCTTCTTCGGGATTAGAACCAGATTGGTGTCATTCGAACCATGCGGGAGAGTTCCCGTAGAGAGGAACTCTTGTACTGCCTCGACGACTTGTGTACTTATCAAGGACCAATTTGCCTTATAAAACCCTGCATTTAGCCCATCAGGCTCTGGGACTTGTTCGGGTCCATTCCAAATATGGAAGGGCATGAAGATAATATGGAAGGGCATGAAGATTATGATTCGGCCAACTCAGATAGTTAGGAAAACATCTGTTTTTCTTTGTAATTGACTATCAATAAATTATTTTCAGACATTTTTTACTATATATTATTTGATCATTTCATCAATTTTCGGAATTAAATAACTCAATTACTCGGTTTTAGAAAAAAAAAGGTTTACGAGAAAAAAACAGAAATTTTTTTTTTCTAAGTGTCAAGATTGGTAACGGCGTACACAGTAGTATACGCCGTTAGTAATGGTCAACAATCTTGACCATCATAAAAGTCAAGATTGTTGACTTTCACGCTTGACTTCGGTATTAATATCCCGTTTATAATAATAAATTACTACTCAATTGACAATAATCGTTGTACACTACCTAAAAATCATATACATTAATCAAAATTTAAAACCGCGTTACAATTTCATGGCAGAAATGACATTAACGGAGGTTTGACCGTTACTTACGGATGTGTTTACGGGTGTCTGTTTAGATCGAGTTTTATACATGTTTGAAATTTACTAGAAATTTGGCATATGAGCGACAACACTATTACGCTTCAATCTGTACGGTTGGATTAAAACACAATTTTTGACACCAATCACTTCGGTGAAAGCGTGAGTTTAGGGTTTAGGATGGTAAACCCTAAACTATACCCTAAACGCTAACTTCATCGAACGTTCAGTTCAATTCAATGTTTTTATAATAATCCAAACCGTTCAACATGTTGGAAATGATATTGAAGTGATATAGTTCAAATATCAGAAAAATCAAACCACAGGAAAAATCTCGATCAATAACGATCGTTCGAACCGAATGAAATATTAATTTAGGGTTTAAGGTTGTAACGGCGTATACGCCATATACGCCGTTACTAAATAGGAACGAATTGAAATTTTTGCCAAAATTTCAATTTCGCGCCAGAATTTCCAATACCGCGGGCAAATTTTGTGTAACGGCGTATTGGTTGGCTACGTCGTTACAATTTTTTTTGTAACGGCGTATCTATCCAGTACACCATTACAAGAAATTTTTCCGTTATGAAACGGTCATTTTTTTTGCCCGTTGGGATTTTATAACGGCGTATTATACGCCGTTACAAAATTGCAATATGTTAGTTTACAAAATATTAGGTTGAATATGTTAATTTATAACATTTTAGATTTATTAGATTTGTTAATTATTAAATTGTTAGAGTTGTTAAATTATTAGATTGAATAATTATGTAATTTAGGGTTTGTTAGAATAATTGTTAAATTGTTAGATTGTTAAATGATATTAAATTGTTAGAGCTGCTTTGACCTCCTCTTCTATAACTGGCTTAGTCAGGGACTCGTTCTGTTCCGCTGAGATAGTTTGTTGAGCTAGTCCCACCACGTCTGTACATTCTACCTCTCTGCTTGTGAAAATTCCACCGAAATATGTAGCTATTTTGCCTTCTATGCCCGAGTTCCATCCTACCACCTCTCCTCCTTCCGTTTTGAGAGTTGCTATATAGTTTCGTCTTCTTCTTTCTGTGGCACACTTGTGGAAGTAAGCCGTGTTCTGATCTCCCTTTTCTAACCACAACTGTTTTGATCTCTGCCTCCATTTTATCTCTTCTGCTAATAACAGGTTGTTTAGACTATCTGCCTCTCTTCCATATTCCTCCATCCCCTGAACGTCCCTTCTATTCCTGAGAATTGTGACCCTTCTTTGTGTCCTCCTTAGCTCGTCTCCCTTTTTCCTGTTTTCTTCCCGTCCCCACTGATGTAATCTTTCTCGCACAATGTTCAATCTGTCCGTTAATTGCTGTCCTACTCCCTCATTCCATGCCAAGACTGTAATCTCTGCACATTCCGGGTTTAGTGCCCACTCATTGCAGAATCTAATTGAGTAACTAACCTGCTGGTGCACCTGAGGTTGCCCCATTAAGAGAATTGGACTATGATCAGATGTGGAGAAGCCTAGATTTGTCAATCTTGTATTTTCCAAAGCGGTTCGCCATGCGTTGTTTATAAGGGCTCTGTCTAGTCGTGCTTCCTTCCATCCGACGGTCCCGCGACTCTTTTCCCAAGTAAACTTGTGGCCCGTAATATCTATATCCTCCAGCCCGCAGTCTATTAGCATGGATAAGAAACCATCTATTAGCCCTTGGGATATGGCAGACAACCCCTTGCATCTTCTTGACTTCCCATGTTATTCATGTCACCAGTTAGACACCAAGGGATAGTAATTCCTTCTGCCAGCGACCTCATTAGCTCCCATGTTTGGTGTCTGTAATGTCTGTTTGGATCCCCATACACCCCTGTTATTTAGTACCCGGGGTCTGCTTCCCATGATTGCTGATATGTGAATATGTCTTTTCGAGGATGAGAGTACTGAAACTCCCTTACCATCCTTCCAAAACATCGCCAAACCCCCACTTCTACCTTTCGGGTCCACCCCAAACACTCCCTGGTACCTTAATCTCCCACACAAAGCTCTCAGTTGTCTCTGCGTGGAGTACGTCTCGCATAGAAATATGTAATCGGGTTTCTTTTCTGCTGCAATCTTCAACAGGAACTGTATGGCCCGCGGGTTCCCAAGCCCCCGGCAGTTCCAGGAAAGTACACTCTCAGCTGGTCCCGTCGATGTTTGTGCCTCATTTAAGTCTATTGTTCCTTCCGTTCCTCCGTGTTGTACTCTCCTCCGCTTTACACCCCCACAGTCCCCGGAGCTTGCGTCCTCCTCGTATATTGGTTGCACCATTCGTTGCCTGACCCTGGTTGCCTCTGCACTGCTTGCCTCTTCTGAAGCTGCTTTAGTTCTTACATGCGACCTGCCACCCTGGGAACCCCTTCCTCCCTTCCCTTGTCCATTCCACAGGTATATGTCCCCCTGTGCGAAAGTTTTCTGCTTCGCCTCAACTCTCAGCCAAGTGCCATAGGGCAGTGCGTCATATCCTACTACTCTTTCTTTGCTGCATTGCTTGTCGGCGTGACCTAAAATCCCACAATTGAAGAAGAAAGGGGGTAATCTTTCATATTTGAATGATATACAATGGCTTACCCCCTTTGAATCTTCCACCGCCATCATTCTGCTTAGAGGCTTATCAATTGCTAGCTTTATCCGCACCCGGACATAAGGGCACCAGTGCCCTGTGAAATTTCCTTCATCCATTTTCACGACCTCCCCTATGGCATTCCCAATTCTCGTCGCTACTCTCTCATTTTTCAGGTGTGCAGGCATCCCGTGCATTTGTAACCAAACCTGATAATGCTGGAATTTTACCTTTTCCGGGGGCATTCTCATAGATAATCGTTCCAGCAAGATATGTGTCCTATTGAACGTCCAGGGGCTCCTGTTCAGAACACTTTCCATATCCCATTCGTCAAAGAATTGGAACAAGAAAAGGTTGTGTGTTATTTCTTTTATAGAAACTCTGTGTTCGGGTTGCCACAGACTAGCCATAACGTTTTTAAAAGCTTTGAAATCGTAACTCTTCTCTGTTATAAATCTACCCACCAGACATAACACCATATCCTCGTTTGGCTCTTCCTCCTCCGTCTCCCCGAACACCAGTCTGATATCATGTTCGCCCTCTATGGATATATGCTTCCAACGCTCTTGTATATCATCTAGTCTATCTGGCTCCATCCCCACGCTCGGACCCTGTACCCCTTCCTCCCGGTTTTCTCCTTTTCACTCGTCCTCTTCGAATGTGCCTGTACCTTCTTTCATTTGTCTGGCTCGCTCCCTCATTATGTCTTGTTCGACCCCTGAGTCCCCCGCCCCTCCTACCCCACCCGTTCTCCCTCGCCCTTCCCACACACCCCCTCCCATTTCCCCGGTCGTGCACCCTCCACCGTTCCTTCCGACCTCCCTCAGGCCATTTGTGCGCCCAATCCCGTCCCCTTCAGTCTCCCTCGACTCACCGAACCTCCCTTCCTTCTTCCTCGACCACCGTCCGATCCCTCCTCCCACCTGTCCAGCCCGTCCTCCCCCTATCTCCGCCGCCCCTCCCCCACAGACCCCCTCCCTCTTCTCTCGGTTCTCAGCCCCCCTCCCACCTGCCCCGTCATTCCGAGCCCCCCTACCCTCCTCCCCTGCTCTCCTCCGCCCCTCCCATGTATATCACGTCCCTCCTCCGCCCGTCCCGACCAACCTCCGCCCAGTACTCGCCCCTCGCAGCCTTCCCTGCTGCCTTCCTCCTCCGTCCTCAGCCCCCCTGAGGTCCGCCCGACCGTCCTCCTCCCTTCGACCGTCATCACTGCCTCGTCCCTCCTCTGACAACCTCTCGCCCCGATTTCCCTCTCCTGCCATCCGATTATTAACCTCCTGCCGTCGTCGCCCTCACCTTACTCCCTTCCCTCTCTTGCCTAAACCTGCAGATCCGTCGACCCACCACCACAGACGGCGCCGTGGGACTCGCCAAAACAGAGGCGAACCCTAAATCGCTCTCTCGGTGAAAGAGGAAAGGGACCCAAAAATGCATGAGAATCTATTAAAGCAGCTTGCTCAGAACAGATTTGGTCTCTAATGAATCATTTGGTAGGTCGATCTATAGGAATGTGAGTGGATCTGGTAGAATTTGTAGTGAATCACACATATTTTTGAAAATCCTTCCCATAAGACTATAAGAGAAAAAAAAATTCCAACTTGAGAAGAGAGAGAGGAGTGAGAAGAGAGAATAGATGTCATAGGTTTAAAAATTAGAAGTACATATGAGAGCTTTTTAGTCTTTCCAATTCAATTTTAATTAATAACATATTTAACCGTTAAGGGTATTTTAGTCATTTCACATGTCAAAAATATTAAAAACTAACAGAATTGGAGGAAGAGATGCAAAATGAAAATTTTGAAAATCTTAAGTGTAGGGATCTGGAAAAAAAATTCTAGGAGTACCCACATAAAAACAAACATATCTAAAATCATTAAGGGTCCCACCTGGCAGCCTCACCCGACAAGCTGATCAAAACTGCTCCTAAAATCATGTGATTTAATTTTTAAATGGATTTTTCATCTCTCCTATATATTTCCACCCCCTCTACCACGAAATGGATCACTATTTATAGAGAAAAATCATATTTTAGAGTTAGGTTAAGGTGTGGAGAAAGGGGAGCGTTGTGGTTATCGATTGGGAGGTGACTTGGAGGCACAGAGAAGAAGCGTTGCAGTCACGATTGAGGTTGGTAGTAGAGTGTTTAGGGTGTTATTATTTGTAGCTTGAAATCGGGATTGTATGTTTGGGATTGAATTTGATTTTGATAATATAATTGAGGTACTTTTTATTCGAGTTGTGTTTGAGATTGATTACGTGTGGAAAATGATGATTGAGTGTATGTTTAATTGTGTTCTTAATAATATGAGTAGCTAAATATCTAGGTTGGGGAAAGGGATGAACGGGGATATAAACTTGACTAATTAAAAGGATTGATGGTTAAAATTATTGGGTTTGTGAAATAGATTAAGACTCCGAATGTGAACTTAATGCTAGCTCTCCCGAGTAGGCCTGAGTTTAGATTAAATTCAGGAAGAGAGGTGATAGCAATCGACCTAGGTGGAATGTAGCATTTGTGGGCCGGATCTACACACTGTGTCTTGGGGTTGTAATTTGATTTGCGGCAACTTCGTAATTGCAATCTATAACGGGGATACATATACCGCGGATACGGTTTACATAAATAGTGTGCCAACTTGAAGGATGGAGATTCCTACATGACCTTTAAGATGACCCCAATTAGGTATTTTAGTTAAGAGCCTGACTAATTTATTTTAGATTAAACCCTTACAAACAAGAGATATGTTTGGGACAAGTTTGGAATTCTCGACACTTAATTATGTTTCTTAAAATTGCTTTCCCGTAATTAATAATCAAATCCGGTAAAATTGGTAAATGACATACCCCCGGAATCCCAACTCCCCGATTGTCTTTATATATTTGGTTTTCATATTACTATGTGCATATTTCGCGAGTTTATTTTGTGTTTTTTGGATTCTATTCTCACCACCACTTTTCTAAAACCGACTAGACCCGCATAGTGGTCGTACGCTCCTAGTGTTCACACTATTTAGACAACACTCTCCCTGTGGGATCGATAACTCCGGGACTTAATACTCCCGATATTACTTGGAACGATCGGTGCACTTGTCGGACGCGTCACTCAGGTTCATAATTCCATTTCCCTAAAACGTGCTAATAAATAAAATGAGTGCCCTAAAAATGAAATAATAATAGAGACTCTCAAAAACTCTCCAAAATCTCTCAAAACTCAGACACCTCGTCGTCGGTATCTCCATTACTTGTCATCGGCGTATCCAAGTTAGTACTCTCCATTTGTGAAGTTTGATACTCATAATCGGATCTATGGTTCCTCAATCTCTTGATGTATGGTTTGATTTTTGTGCTATTTTTCTCAATCGAATCGAATATATGCTCATAAACCTAATAGATTTTGGTGCATGTTTCTGATCATTTTATCTCAACAAAATCAAACAAATTTAGTGCTTCAATGGTTGATCAATCGGATGCTTCGAATCTCATGGCTTATTCTCTATTCACCGATCAGAGAGAGATCGATCTCGAGGTAGGACCTAGCAGACAAATTTAGCGCCGAATTTTCCTCCAAACGGACGGTGATTTCTATTCTCTCCATTTCTCTGATTTTTGAGCTTAGATTTAGCAACCTCAATGTTGCTCCTCATAATTTGTGATCTTCGTGTAGAAATGAGAAACACAATACCAATGTTCGAAAATTTTGTATTTATTCTAATTTTAGGTATTTATGAGTATTTTTGGAGTGTCAGATTCTCAACAAGTTGATTTGAGGCATCAACTCAAAATTTTATTTCTAAAACTGTATGAATTTTTTTCAAAACTTTTAAAATCAGACGATATTTTGTTTCTTGCTTAGTGACTAGCAAAATTATGGATTTTAGGTCAATATTGAATACCTGAATTTACTATTAATGTTTGTGTAACTGCTCTCTAACTGTCACTTTAATAGGACCACTTAATGAGGCATCATTACATGCTTCTCATTTGTAATTTATCACTCGTTTTAATTTTATTGTGTTAATTGTTGGAACAGTGTTTATGAAGTTCTAATTTAAATGGAAAATAACTTTCCGATGCACCATTTGAATAGATTTATCTTACTAAAATATAAAATCTTTTGTTCATTTGTAATTTTCTAACTCGAGTAGTGTTACTCTTGAAGTCTGTAGATTATGGTTGCATGACTGAAATTCTGGGGCAAAAAGCATGCTCTCCAGATGAGTTTAGTTGGTTAACGGCTATCAAATGGGTAAGTATAATATGAAAAATTATATTGATAATTTATCTCAGTAAAGTTCTACAATGTATTGTTGTGATGAACTAGAATGTTAAGTATTGAAAACTATCTGGAATGTGCTTAAGTTTCTAATCCATTGTGAACTAATTTCATTTTAAAGTTATCTTCTACTCATTCACCACATATCAATGAATTTCACCCTGCATTCTTAATGAATAAGATAAAGTTTGGGAACGATTTTCTGTTTTGATTGAAGGTTGTAGAATGAGTTCAATGTATTATAATTTTATATCATTGTAATTATTGATTTGAATGAAGTTTCTTCTATGGCATGCTTCTATTTGATATAACTTGTTTATACTCTATAATATAACATTTGGAGTGTTTATCTAGTTACTGTTTCAGACATTAAAAGAGAAGTGTTTCGAGAAGTGTTCCAATAAGCCTGTAAAAAACCCTTTGTCCAAAATTTTATATTACACCCATCAACAAGAGGCCAACTCGAGAAAGGAAGATCGTCGAGCGCTATTATTCTCCGGCAGCAGGAAGGCCCATGCCTAGCAAGGTTTTGTCCAGGTATTGGCTTGTTTTTAGGTTATTCTCTTTGGTGTTGAGTTTTGGATTGACATTGAGTTTTTCAATTGTCAATGGATTTCAGGGCAGTGACACACAGCTCAAGCATATCCCAAAAGGTATGTTTCAAACTCTAAATTTCTTTTATGGCTTTATATGAATTGCAAGATTTTAAATAACGCTTAAAAGTTGGACAAGTTTTAGGGTTGATCATAGAAAAAAAATAAAATGAAAGAAGCATAATATATTAAAAATAATGATTTTGTATGTTTAATTTGAATAAAGTGCTTTAGTGTTTCAAGACAGTTTGTTTTATTACTTAAATATTGTTAATGTTATTTGTTATGAAAGTTATATCAAATTTCTCTATTATTCAGTTGGTTATTTTATTCAAAGAGCTTGTATATATAATTTCTGATCCGGAAGATTTGAGCATTTTTGATTATATAATGTTAAGCAATTTCTAGATGATTGTGATCTCATTTATCATTTCTTTCGACTGCTGGTTCTTTATGAAAGTTGTGTCATTTTACTCTCTTTTGGCATTGCCAAAAGTGTATGCCTTAAGATGATATTTTGAACTAATTGAAAAATATATATATAACTTAAAATAAGGTATTCTTTTATTGCCTGAATTCTCTGTCTTACTGATGCTGAGATCATGAATTTTAAGATTGATTCATACCATAGAATTAATATTTCTACCATAACATAATATCATTATATGTTAAATTTATTTCTGGTAAATTTATATGATGCACTTGAAGCATAAATTTGGGTGTCTATATTGGATAAGGTTATAGTTTTACATGTGTTTGAATTTGTACCTCTATATTTCATAAGTTTATGTTTCATTTTTTGATTCCTCATTTTTGTAACGTTCTGTTCTGTGTTGAGTTTTGCAAGTTTTACCATAAATAGATGAGCTGCATAAAATATAGGGATAAGAAGCTCGACGAAGATCGAGAGACGACTAGTGAAGATTGAGATGAGTGAGACATATTTTGATTTACCGTTCTAGCCCGACTCATCATAAGCCAATAAGATTCAAAATATATTAACTGAATATATAGTGTAATTTGTATTTGTACTACAACAATATTATAATATTTTCTTATATACAAATTTTTTTTTATCATTTAGTAATTTTATAAATTTAAATGAAAATAATTTATTTAAAACAATATTCACCATGGCACAAATAATTGGTGTAGTCTCATATAAAAAATTGTTTGATTGTAGTGGAGTTTGAAACAAGAAAACATAAGTGTAAATAGAAGCTCCCAACCACTTAGCTACATTATCAATTGTGAATTTTTAATAATACCTAGTTTGTTTACAATACAATCAATAATAAATGCGTATTAGATATACATTATTAAATACTTATTAGTTTTCAAGCACTTAATTACACCTATATCTAGTTTTACATCGGTTAGAGAAACTTTTTGTCAACTCTCTTCTCTATAAATGTAGTTCAATTTTGTTATATTAGTCAAGTTGTTCTCTACTATAAAAAACGGTGAGAACTAAAATATTTTATAATTAATTAATAATCTAATTATTTTTTTAGATTATTAATATTGTTAGTTAAATTTTTTTGTCTATTGATTGGGTTCGAAACTGTATGTTTGGGCCAACGGTTGTGTTGGGCCGAAAATAATCCAGTTTAACATTTTGTCAAACCGACCAACCGAACTAAACTGGTTGGATTTTCGGTTATAACTGAACTGACCGACTGACTGACCATTGGTTCGGTCGTCGGTTTTGAAGGCTCGAGAATCGAACCAGTCGGTTCGATTTGGTTTTGACCGATTCGGTTCTCAAACTCGTGCACAGTCATATTTCTAGTAGCAAATTCGAGATGAATTTTAAATTACAGTCATATTTCTTTTATGCACCATGGAAACTGGCATCAACCCTTATTACACTATGTCATGATATAATCATATATTTTCTCGCAAAACCACAAAAGGACAGTAACAGTTATGGTCATGGCCGCTTAACCTTCCTAGGTGCCTATAATTGGAAATTACACAACTAACATTGAACGTTAGTTGGATACGTAAATATGTTGTCTTGGAAATAAAATAATGGATGTTCCATAATTCATATATCTCTATAAAACGTTGTATATATGTGTGTCAATATCGTTATAGGTAAGTACACAAAGATAACTGATTAATGGATTCAGGAGACAATAAGGCTCATGTTGTGTGCATTCCAGCACCAATTCAAGGCCATGTAAAGCCAATGCTTATTCTCGCTAAGCTTCTCTACCAAAAGGGTTTCTACATAACCTTTGTTAACACAAACTCTACACAAGAAAGCTTGCTCCGATCTTGCGGTCCTGATTCTCTTGTCGGACTCCCCGACTTCAGATTCCAAGTCATTTCCGATCACTTCCCTTCCAATGCTGCCGATGAGCCTGGTCCTATAAAGACTCAAAGACTGTCTGCTCCGTTTCGCGATCTTGTTGCTAAGCTCAATGACACTGCAACCTCTGATGCTCCTCCCGTTTCTTGCATTCTCTCTGACGGCTTCATCTTCTTCACCCTCGATGTTGCTCAAGAGCTCGGCGTTCCTATAGCGTTGCTGTTCCCCTTATCTGCTTGTAGTTTCTTGGGAGCGACGCATTTTGAGACTTTACGAGACAAGGGCTTCATACCCCTCAAAGGTATAGTCCCCTTCTTACTAGAAAGTTGCTTATTAGGATATCAAGTCTAACGTGTATATAAACTCTTATTTCACCATAGCTATATGATATCTGATATGAGCTCAAGTGAATTTATAACATTAATTATTGTTATTTTTGTGGAAAGCTTTGTTTGAAACTAATACATTTTTGGAGATTTATAGATGAGAGCTATCTACAAAATGGGTATCTCGACACGGTTATAGACTGGATCCCGAGTATGAAAGACATCCGTCTCAGAGACTTCCCTGACTCTATTCGGACGACAGATCCGAATGATGTCAGTCTTCGATTTGCCATAGAAGTAACAGAGAAAGCTCGTAAGGCTTCATCAATAGTTCTGAACTCGTTCAATCAAATGGAGCATGATGTTTTGGATGATCTCTCCTCCATGTTCCCGCGAGTCCACGCGATCGGCCCTCTTCACTTGCTTCTCAACAAACTGCCAGAACATCCTTCAAAATCGATTGGACATAGTCTATGGAAAGAGGACACGGAATGTCTTACATGGCTCGATTCAAAGCCACCAAAATCGGTTCTGTATGTGAATTTCGGGAGCATGGTTGTCCTGACCATGAACCAGTTTCTCGAGTTCGGTTGGGGACTTGCCAATAGCGGATACCCGTTTTTATTTATCATTAGGCCCAGTTTGGTGATCGGGGGCGCAACAGTTCTGCCTCCTGAGTTCGTTGCTGAGACTAAAGAGAGAGGGATGGTGACAAGTTGGTGTCCGCAAGAGCAAGTCCTGGAGCACCCGTCAGTTGGAGGGTTCTTGACGCACTGCGGATGGAACTCAACCATTGAGAGCATATCCGCGGGAGTGCCTATGCTTTGTTGTCCGTTTTTCATGGATCAAATGATGAATTGTAGATTCATTTGCAGGGAATGGGGGGTCGGGATGGAGATTGATAACAATGTGAAGAGAGGGAAAGTGGCGAAACTTGTGAGAGAGCTCATGGAAGGAGACAAGACAAAGGAAATGAAGAGAAAGGCCATGGAGTGGAAGAGAAATGCAAAGGAGGCTGTAACTCAAAATGGATCATCGTCCTTAGCTTTAGAAAACTTGGTACACGATCTTCTTCTGTCAAAAGAACAGATCTTACTGAAAAAGAATTAATTTCTATTAATATCCTTTTAATTGCAGTAATTTCAATTCACTTCGTGTATTATATACGTACCATATATGAGTTTTTCAATTCACTACGTACCTTTTTAAGTAATTCACTACAACGAATTTGTTTTTCTTTCACCATTTGTGACCGTATCAATTTTGTATAGAAACAGTGGCGGATCCAGAAAATTTGTCAAGGGGGGGCAAAATTTTACATTAAAATTTTAATTATTTAATTAATAAATAATATATTTAATTAAAAATAATAATTTTATTAATAATATAATTACTAAATGCGTATAAAAATTTAATTCGAGCTTGATTATTTATTTTTTTAGTTGAGTTTGAATTTAACTTTTATATATATATATATATAAATACAAAATAAGTCGGTTCGCGAGCCTTTCAAACTCGAATAATTTGGTCTCGAGTTCGATTTGTTTATCAAACGATCTATTATTGTACTTAATATTTTCATAAATTTGCTTAGAAAATTGAAATTTTTTAATAATTAGTAAATATAATACACCAAACAAAAAGTTTAATGAAAAATGAAAAAACAATTAACTAATACAAGAAGTGAATAATTAGTTAATATAATTTTAACTATGAATCACAAATAAAGAGAGAATGAAATATGCTCCATTTTTAAAGCCCACACAACTATAAAAGTAAGATTAGGCCCGTAAATCATTAAAAAAGAACACATTTATGAAAAAGTTTTTCAATTCCAAGGTTTAAACCTTGGACCTCATTAATAAAAGGGAAAACTACACGTAGCTACACCCAACTAAGGCCAAAAGACACATAGCTATTCTCATCTTTCAAACTGGACACCTAGCTACACCTAAAAATTGAAAATGGACACTTAACCCCTACCGTTAGATTTTCTGTTAAAACTTTTAAGTAAAAAGACGAAAATGCCCTTGGTCAGACTTTAAATTTTCAAATCATGTCATTTTTGAGTTTTTGTGTGTTTTTTCGATCAAACTTCTCCACAACCACCGTTTTTGGTCGGAGACGATTAGAGAAGTCGGTCGGAGATGAGGCCGGCGAGGAACACGGTGGTTGTGGAGAAGCTTGATCGAAAAAACACATCAAAACTCAGAAATGACATGATTTGAAAATTTAAAGTCTGACCAAGGACATTTTCGTCCTATTACTTAAAATTTTAACAGAAAATCTAACGGTAGGGGTTAAGTGTCCATTTGCAATCTCTGGGTGTAACTAGGTGTCCAGTTTGAAAGATGGGGATAGCTATGTGTCTTTTGACCTTATTTGGGTGTAGCTATGTGTAGTTTACCCTTAATAAAATACTACTCCTTAACCACTAAGCCAAACAACTTTTATTGTCAAATTGCACAGTTTTTGAATACATATCAGAATTTAAGGGGGGGCATATCCAATTTTCGAAAAAAATTTATATGATTTTTTTTTCGAATTCCCGGGCCAAGGGCGCCCCCCCCCCCTCCTGGATCCGCCCCTGTATAGAAATGTCTATAATTTTCTTATAAACTCATTAAAGTAAATAATATATATTTATTTATTTATTTAAGGAATGTATTAGTTACAAATCTCTCAATCGTGGACATTGAATGGACTTGATAACAAACCCACTGACTTGATTAGGACTTGATAACAAACCCACTGACTTGATTATGAATATATTGTCTGGTCTTTAAAAACTCAACTTATATATTTATTTTTAGGCACATTATGTTTACGTAACTTATCCCCCTCTCAAATCTCAAGAGATTGAGGTGGGGCCACAATATACCAAATCACTTAGCTACAACGTACACATAAGTTATTGAACATAAAAACTCCTAATCAAACCACACACAAAATATCAATATCTTAGCGACACATTATTAAGTTATTAGATTGTTGACCAATTTGTCAAGATTGGTTGCTGAGGAGCCTCCAGAAGCAGTAGCCTCCTCAGCTTTCTTCTTCAACTCCATCACTTTTCTCTTCATTTCCTTACCTTTCTCTCCTTCCATTAACTCTCTCACAACCTTCTCTAACCCATCTCTCTTAGCATTGCCATCGAACTCGATCCCAATCTCCCATTCCTTGCAACATAGCCAACAATCTGTCTGCTGATCCGCGAAAAACGGCCAACAAAGCATTGGGACTCCTGCAGAGATGCTCTCTATAGTCGAGTTCCATCCGCAATGCGTCAAGAACCCTCCAATTGAAGGGTGGTTCAAAACCTTTTCTTGCGGGCACCAGCTCACCACCATCGATCTTTCTCTCGTTTCCTCCAAGAACTCGGGTGGGAAAATTGAAGAGTCACCAATGACCAGATCAGGCCTAATGACCCATAAAAACGGGTGGTTGCTATTGGCAAGTCCCCAGCCGAAGTCGACGATCTGTTCAGGTGTCATCACTGCAATGCTTCCAACACTAACATAAATGACTGAATTGGGTTTGTGCGTATCGAGCCATTGGAGACACTCTGTGTCTTGTTTCCACAAGCTGCCGTCCATGGATCCCAAACGGTCCTCGGGCAGTTGCTTGAGAAGCAAGTCAAGTGGACCGATGGAGAGGATGTTTGAGAAATATGAAGGCAGAGCTCCCAAAACATCTCCTTCCAATGAGTCAAATGTATGGAAAATGATGGGTGAATCCTTAGGAGCTGTTTCTATTGTTTCCATGATGAAATGGAAGACGAAATCATTTAGTATAGAGCTTGGAAAGTCTCTCAAACGAATCTCTTTTATGCCTGGTACCCAATCTAATACGGTATCCAAATCACTTTCATCTGCATTGCGCAAGAAATATATCCATTTAAAAAGTAAAGTAAACATGTGAAAATAAGAATCTTTGTAAATTATTGGGATATCCATCTCAAGGCACCAATGATGACATGATTCAAACTATTAAGCAAATCCAGGAGGACAAGAACCGTCCCTCTACAAGACATTATTTTTGGAGTTTCTTTTCCCTGACTTGGGAATCGTCTCTCTTTTCTTGAAAACACAAATTCATCACTATGAGACTGTTAGATTATATTAGGTTTCTTATCTTTAGTTTCCTATATTTATGTTTCCTTTCTCACATATATTAGGGTTTCCTATTCCTATTGCCTCTGTAGAGATCTCTTGTAATTCACACAACACACATCAATAATAAATCTCTCTCTTATTTCTATCATGGTATCAGAGCAATAAATCCCTCTCTTAATTCTATCATGGTATCAGAGGAATAATCGATCCTTAGTCAAATCTCTATGAATTTATCGCTTTGCCTACTCGTCGATGATTCGTGATTCTGACGGTGGGCGAGGCAATTCAATCTCAATCTCTAGCCTCTCGCTTCCGCAAACAATCAACTCGACAATTTCACAATCAATCTCGCAATCTCAAAACCAATCTCGCATTCTCGCACCACTGTACACACATCAGCAAATTGACAATCTCATAAGCTTCCGTCGCTACTTTCAGCAAATCTCTTCTATCAAGTTCAAACACCGTCTCTACTCCTTTTTTGTCCTTTCCCTTATTATGTTATTTTCTCTCAAACCAATCGGTTCTTCTTTTACTCTTTACCTTATTAATTTTCCTCGCACAATCTCGTTTCTTCGTAATAAATTGATCTTGATTCCACCACCTCGATCCCGTAACTCAATCAATCTCAATCTCTCAATCCCTACTCTTTCTCTACCCTCTTGCTCGAATCAACCCACACTTGATCAAGCATCAAGCATTTGGCAATCATCGGGCAGCTGCTATCTCGCCATCAGCCATCAGGCATCTGGCAATCATCGGGCAGCTGCCATCTCGCCATCAGCCAGCAGGCATCAGGCATCATTGGGCATCAGGCATCATGCATCATCTATATGCCATCAGCCGTTGTCATCTCGCCATCAGCCGTTGTCATCTCGCCATCAGCCAGCAGGCATCAGGCATCAAGCATCATCAGGCATCAGGCATCAGGCATCATCTATATGCCATCAACCATTGTCATCTCGCCATCAGCCAACATGCATCAGATATCAGACATCAAATATCGGCGCGCATCCTCCATCCTCAATCCTCGCGCGCATCCTCCACAACTCAATATTATCAAGCTTCAAACTCAATTCTTGTTTTACCGCATTGAGTTTGAGGGGGGCTGTTAGATTATATTAGGTTTCCTATCTTTAGTTTCCTATATTTATGTTTCCTTTCTCACATATATTAGGGTTTCCTATTCCTATTGCCTCTATAAATAGAGGTCTCTTGTAATTCACACAACACACATCAATAATAAATCTCTCTCTTATTTCTATCATGGTATCAGAGCAATAAATCCCACTCTTATTTCTATCATAAACCATTATAAATATGGAATGGTGAATACGAATAAGGATATATAGGCGTTACCTTTGATTGGTACAAGCCCTCTGTCCTCGAGGGTCCGGAAGTGGCGACAAGCCATGTAAGCAGAGGCACTGAAGCTATAGAACATGGCAATGGGAGTGCATAGCTCCTCCGCGGCCGCAACAGTGAACTTAGACATCATACCGTCGGAGACAATGCATGTCACTTCATTAAGACTCGCGACAAGATTCACAAACGGAGCCAGAAAGTTGGTGGTAATCGATTTGGTTAAGGCCATGACGTCCTGGTTGGCCTCCGGGCCGCAGGGAGGGAGGCCGTCGGGGATGGCGGCGAAGTCGAAATCCAAATCCGGGGAGCCGGAGAGGGAGGCTAGGCCCTTTGATTTGATCAGACGGGCGTGATTGAATTCGGTGTTGACGAAGGTGATGTGGAAGCCACGGTGATGGAGGAGCTTGGCGAGTGTGAGCATAGGCTTGATGTGGCCTTGGAGTGGGTATGGGATACACACTGCGTGTGGCTTCTTGCCATTTCTTGCTACTTCCATTGAAGACTTGCTAAGCTAGGCTCTGTCCTCTTGAGGTTTCTGTTTCTATGATGCTAACATTGCAAATGGGACTTGTCTTCTCTATTACTTTATATAGAAGAAATAGTTTATCATCAGGTTTGGCTTCGTGACATAAGACACTGAAATGTCAATTTTATCCTCAAAGTTTGAATATCTTGTAGCCGCCATACATGTATATAGCAACAATCATGTGCGAACCGTCCACCTTCGTGTAAATCATGTGAACCCACATGAGTGTGACACCTGTTTGCACGTGCCCTGACGTGGCTGACCCGAATGTTTTTTTTTTCTTCCAAACCCTCGTAACACCACTCACCCAACATTATAACACTTTTTTCTCTAGGCTATTGAAAAGACCCGTCCTCGCTTGTCACATGACGCCCTTACGTTGGTTCTCACGCAACTTTTTGTTCTCACTAGAGTGCATCACGAAAAGCATTCCAGTAAAAATTACTACAGGCTTGAAATCCATGAGAGCAAATATGGGGCCGCCATGTGGCAAGGGGGTCAAATTTATATTATAACTTATAAGTTAACCCAATCGGGGGAATGATGCAACAAGGGAGCCGTGAAATTGATTTTTTTTTTCTAGCGGCCGTGTCACGTGTCTTCCACTGTCATCTCAGCGCGTGCGCACTATATGTCTTCTCCATGCTATTTGTCCAGTGAAAAGAAAATTTTTTATTGATGAAATTGACAAAAACTTACAAGAAGGAAATAAAATCTAGTAAGATTCATCAACAAAAACAAAAAAGAGAGAAAGATACAAGATAAGGAACTGAGAAAGAAAATAGAGAAAATGAAAAATTCAGACAACTCGGGGGTGGGCTCAATAAATGAGTTCCACTCTATTTTTTATCTCCACATTTTCGATGAGATTGATCATTTGAGAATCGGAAATTGTACATGAACTCCCATATTTTTGCAAATGTTCCAGGTTCGGATAATTCTAGTCTAAGAATTTAACGAGTTGGGAAGGTTCTCACCAAATTAATTTATATATATATATATAGCATGTTTGAATGGATAATTAGTTTGAATGTCTATGTACCCTTTAAATTAGTTGAAGTACAACAACGGGTGGGACGTGTTGGAAACAGACCTTGTTATTGTTGACCCATTCAAATATATTGAGTTTCCATGAGTTGAGGGCATTTTCTAATCATAAGATGCAAACGGCATTTTTGCTACTTCTTGCATTCCGTGATAAATTGGAAACTTGTAGTTACAAGTTTTAATCCTCAAAACAGGATTTTAAGCTACCAAATTGTTGAATTTTATATATAAAACATGAAAGTAACATGAAGGACCTAGAAGTGACGAAGATTTGGTGCAAACTTTGATAAATCTTCAAGAAGTTTCAAGGAAATTCAGTTTTTGTTGTGCTCGGAGACTATTGGTACTGAGACAAATCAAAGTCAAAGGGAAACATCTACATATAACTTTGATGGGTCAGATTATGATGTATTTGAAAATATGTTTGTTAGACATTTCAAACCCACGTGTATACATCCAGATTTTATTTCTTCCCGGTATTATATTTCAAGATTGAACAATTTAACTTCAATCCAATTACAATAAAGAGTAAGGAAATTTCAGCAAAATGGTGTCATGCGATGAAAATATCTTGTTTCACATGAAAAGCGTCAATCCAATATCAACTGTTCAGAACGTAGAATTACATGTGTTGAACATGCTGATGAAAAATAAGCTCAATTCGACCGTGAATTGGCCTTAATCATACTCATGAACCTGAGTATACGAACTTTAGGTCATTAAATAGTCTGCACCTACTTTTCTTTCTTCTAACATTGCAGGTTGTTGATTCCCACTTTGGTGAGCTCTCTCTGATGCTAGTTTACTTCAAATTCTGTAGTATTTAATTAATTATATATTTTCACCATATACATATAATATAGTTTTTGTTTTGGATAAATACATAAAACAACCGTTAATCGAATATGAGTTTGACAATTTGTTAAGAGTCAAAGTTGAAGTATTAGATTTTCAAACAAAATCAAGCCGTAATAAAAATGGGCTCTACTCGACTTTGTTTGCACCCCTTAGTGTACCGTTAAAAGAACGCATATGTAATATGTGGATCTTGACCTATGAGAACCGTTAGCTTTTCTGTAAAGATCAGTGTAAAACTGAGTAGGAGATTTAAAGCAAGAATAGGAGATTTAGACCATAAAGGCATGGTTTGCGAATGAATCCACCACCAAAATCATCAAATCACATACCTACCACCCTTATATCCAGAACTTTCATTGTACACCTATTCCAACAATCTTCCTTCAAAAACCCTCTCTCTTGCCTTCTTAGCCTGCAAAACAAGATCAGCACTAACCCTTGTCATAAAATAAAATACCCAAAATGTTCCTAGTTTAAAATATTATGATCATTAAAATTGTTTGATTTTTTAAAAGAAGAAGAGGTGGTGAGAGAACCTGTTTATCCCAATCAGTACAACCTGTCACAATGAAGAGCATAACAGTTTGGCAAAAGGCACCAACTTGTATACCAATAAACAGGCCTCGCCCATTCAGCTTCAGCCAGAATGCTAATCCGACAGCGATGGGAATTCCAAGAATATAATATGCTCCGAGGTTCACATAAGCCCCTATATGTTGCCACCCACATCCTCTTGCAATGCCTGATGTTTCAGACAAAAACCAGTTACATAATTTACACCAACCTGAAAAAAACTCAAATCAAAGCAATCATATGACTTATAACATGATACACCAACCTGCAAACACTGCTTGGAAGCTGTTGATGATGAGACAGAGACATAACAGTGGAGCAATGTCTGTTACATAATCCACAACCTCTTTGTCGTAGCTGAAAGTGTAGCCAAAAACATGTCTCGAGGCATAGAGGGCTGAGCTGACTATTACCGATTCTGTGAGCGTGAGAAATATTGCAGCAAAGGCAGCGATACGTGCTGCTTGAGGCTTTCCGGCTCCTAGCTCATTTGAAATTCTTGTGCTATAGACCAATTACAAGGTACAAAATCAGACATATATGATAATGTATATTTACATGTATGTGTGTGTGTAGGAACAAATTAGCCAAAGTCAAAGTCTAAACCTTGCTCCAGCACCGATTCCAGTTGCTATGTTATAGAGTGTTGTGATCGTAGACAGACTGTTTCGCAAGAAGTAGTTCAACCGTTAAGTTATGTTCCATTTTGTAAATCAACCCTTTTGTTTTTGTTATGCATAGACTTGAAAAGAGTCACTATAATGATAGAGAACATACCAAATGGAAAGAACCGACGCTTCGAGTTCTGGATTAGGCAAAAGACCAGACAGCAAAGTGAGGAGCTCGAATGCCCACCATTCAAGACTAGACATAATCACCAAAACTCAAACATGTCAGATCAATACCTTGTGTTCCAGTTTTTATGTTCTTAACATTTGTTACTGTACTTTCTTTTTTCTGTGTACTGGTTTCAGCATCTTATCCCATCTTGGAAATTGATCTCTCGTTTTCTTTAATAATATCGTTTTAATTGCTGATAAAAAAAATAACTAACAACATTGGACGAACATAGATTACATTTCTTGAGAAGGCGAGAGAGATTAGTTGAAGATACCAAATCATTGTGGCAGAAGGGATGGCAAGGCAAAAGAACCGTCCCATCCCATGGAAGACCTCGAAGGAGATTGGGGCTCGGGTTTTTTGACAATTGGGGGAGTAGTTCATGTACAATACAAGGAAAATCACGTTAAGCCAGTACGAGGTAGCGGTTGAGACTGCTGCTCCTAGGTTGTGAAGTCCAGACTTGTACACCAATGTCCAAGAGAAAACTATGTGGAAACAAAGTGTAAGGCAAGAGCTCAAGACCATGGGGAGGATCAAGCTTTGCATCATAAAGTATAGAACCAGTGGTTGTAGAGCTGCATAAGCAATGAGTGCAGGAATGAGGCACATTGCATATTCACCGGCTTTACGGGAAATCGTAGGATCTTGGCCTAGAAAAACCAATAGCTCTCCCATGTAAATCCACAGGACAGAGATTGGGATACAGACCAAGAAGAGACAGAACATGCCAGTGTAAGTTTGTGTCCCGAGCTTTCGATACTCCCGAGCTCCATAGGCTTGCCCATTCAGTGTTTCCAATGCACTTGCCATTCCAACCTGTGGCATGACAACATAAATTAAACCCATTTTAGCAACAATACGATTTTGAGATATAAGTGTTGTTAATAGTAGTTTGGGAAAATTGCAAAAATGTGTTGTATTCTATGAAATTTTTATAAGAAAGTTTCATGTTGTTTGCTTATGAGAAAAATGTGCTCTGTTGAATTCTTTTTACAAAATGGGTAAGTTTTAGTGAAAATGACAAAATCACCTTTTAAAGTAAGAATGATTTTTTTCATAACATAATTATAAAAAATAATTTTTAACTTACAAATAATTTAACCAAAAACTTAAATTACAAAATTCGATAATACAAGTTTTAGTTAGTAGATAAAAATAGAAAAACATTAAAAAAATATTTCGTTAAGAGAATAATAATTCTTAATTTTATGGCAATTTTGTCATTTTATATTAAAATACACATTTTGCGGAAAAATGGAAACAACCGGGCATCATTTTGCCATTAATAATTGCGTCAATTGACTGCTATGCTCTTTGTGGAATGGAGATTTAACCCTAAATCTCGTGCGATTGTTTTCCGTCGCGTTTTCGACGTGGGTGTGTAGGTTTTTTCTCTTAAGTTGAGAGCGCCCGCCTTTGTGGTATTGTTTTCCGATGTGCGGCGGTGTTGGTAGATGTGGGCAGTTTCAGGTGAGGTTTGTTTGGTTTGAGGTGCTGGAATGGACGATTTTCGCGAGTTGTAGCAGATTTTCACAAGAATCAGGGAGGGCAAGTTAGGGTTCGTCTTGGGCGACCCTGCCGAAGGTGTTATGTCGGTGGTCGATGGCCTGGTGACTCAAGGGAGCAATTCTGGACAGAGGAATCCTATCTCCGTCTCGCTGGTTTTTTCATCCAGTTCAATTGGTATGTTTTCCCGGTTTTCAATCCTTGATCGATGGCTCGGTACTGGGTGAATCCGGGGGTATTTTAACGTCGATGGGTTGATCCTAGTAAGTACGAAGAGTTTTAAGGATGGATTATTAAAGGTTTGTGATTTTTTTAGAGATGACGATAGACATCGTTGGAGTAAAGATATTGATTATATGGTTGATCAAGGAAGCTTGTTTAATGCGTTCTACAGTGGGATCACCGAGTTTTTCCACCCATTCAAAGTGGAGGCCGTGGCACTGCATAATGCTAACTGGTTCTAGTCGATTTGTGTACGAACCATGTTTAAAGTGTTCTGCAGCAGGATTACGGGGTTTTTCCATCCAGTTGAGATGAAGGTCTTGGCTCCGCATGATGTTAAATGAGTTGAGACGTCTTGTGTCCAATCTGCAATCCTATTGGTTCAACGTTTTATTACTGTTATGTTTGCTACTGAATCGTGATTGGATGTAATGTTAACCAAGTTTGTTGTTAGTTTTTCGGTTTCGGGGATTCAAGTGGGGGTATTGTCCCATCAAATCTTGAGTTGTACTACTAGACATGTAGTTAACATTGTTTGGGTGATAAAGTTTGATTTTTTAAAAAACACAACATGACACCTTGCAAATGCATGCGTCATACAACAGAGTACATGTTTGCAATTTTCCATACAAATTTTGACATTAAAATTGTTCTATAATCGGATAGAAAAGACTTTGGTGGAAGAGGCATAAAAGACATACAATGAGACTGAGGCCAGTGACACCACAGAAGGAGATGGCTATGGAGGTGCTGGAAAGAGAGAGCTCGCCTAAATGGCCCACCATCACCGTTGATATAAAATGCAGAAAGTAGAGTGATGAGTTCACAGCCACCATGGGAGCTGCTATGCAAGCAATTCTCTTCACTTCTTTGCTCATCATACCTAAATCTACATTTCTTTCATCAACCCCCAATAAGCTATGGTCCATCTCTCTCTCTCTCTCTAATTAACTAATGTAATGTGTTCTTTCTTCAAATACATCAATAGGAGATGTAGATTTCTAGGTGTTTTAAAAGACTTTACAGGGATGGCTTCCAAGGTTTAAAATTGTGAAAAAGAGCCATGAGGCGTTTTATATATTTAGCAATTGATAATTTAAAAATAGTCATAAAATATTACATTTCTGTTGATTTGATGTAAAATAAATTATAATTTCATAATAAAAATAATTCAAAATTACATAACATTATGCCAAAAAGCATAATTACAATAAACAGACATTATAAAAAATAGAAAATAAAATAAGAAGAAGTTATAAGAACTTAAAATTAAGAAATAGAAAAAAGTAACAGAAAAAAGTTATAACAAACTAAATAGAAAAATTCATAACAGAATAAAATATAAAAATTATAAAATAAAAAATATATATAAAAAGACTAAATAGAAACAGAAATAAAAATAAACAAATTTGAAAAAAATAACAGATAAAAAAAGATTAATTAAACGTCGCCAATGCCAATGGACTTGGCAAAGAAATATTTGATAAATTGAGAAAACAACAACACTAATTGCCAATTGGAGAAGTCCATTTGCGGTTAAAATAGAAGATCAAATGAATTTAACCCTCTTTTTTCCTTCTTCATGAATCAAAGGTCAATGAATTCTTGGGGCTCACTCTTCGCAAGTATGGTGCCACACTTTACTAATCTCACTCAGATCAAGGAGTAGCTTCATTTTCATCAATTCCTTCTACGGGGAAAGATTTTATTCCTTCATTGGGGTGGCTTATGCAACTCTCAATATCTTTTCTCTTTGCACAATCAGTGATCACAAAAAAAATTATTAACTTGTTAATATATAATAATTATTAAATTTTTATTAATTAAATTTAAGAGTTATTAATGTTTTTAATGATTTAATGTATAATAATGAAGGTGACTGTTAGAGTAAGGTTATAGATTGGATTAGGGGTTAGGCCAATTTTTAAATGTGTTAAATTGTAGTTTTGTCTTTTCAACCAAATATTTAAGAAAATTGGATTAAGTGTGGTAAGTGAAAAAATTGATAGTTAGGGCACCACATAGACCAAAATGAAAGTTAGGTATCCTAAACTGAAAATGACTAATATTTCGGTGTACTAAAGTGTCATTTTTTTAGGCTTAAGTTTGTGTGTTTTAACACATATTGATGTGAGTGGAATGTATTACTCCACTCGAACCACTCTTCACAATTAACTCGATTTTATTCATTTTTGTGAAATTTCTAATCTATTTCGATCACATATATGTATTATGGGATATTGAGCTTAATTTTATAAAATAGGTTATTTTGGAGAGTTTTTGAGCAAAAAGGTACTCGAGAGAAAATTTGCGATCGAGCCAAGGTGACTTGAACCAAAACAGAGAAGAAAAGAAACCCGCGACATAAAGCCATGACACATTTGTTATCGGCTCGAGTCATGAGTTGAAGGATAAATAGGTAGTAGCTCACTGGAATCTGGAGATGAAACTTGTTTGGGAGAACCGGGCCTTACATGGGAGGAGTACACCCCAAGAAAAGTCTACATACACATTATAGCCCACCTCTGACCCAAAAGACTAGCGTGGTGGGTCTTGAGTCTAATATATATATATATATATATATATATATACTCTCCTTATACCTTATATTCTACCCATGTGGGACCTAGACTCACATGTGGAATTCCTAACAATCTCATCTCCACATTGAGTCTCATCACATCGGGTTGCTTCTCCTAAGCCCAAATCGCCTTGCACTCTTATCTACTAGTCCATCTGACAATTGTGGTCTGATCAATCATGGTTCTCCGGATTCTACTGGTGTAGCTGGCTCGATCCACCATGAGATCCACTGGTCTGCCAGCCTAATGAGATATGTGCAAACATGATTCATATACCACTGTTAGGGAGAATCGGGCATCACCTAGGAGAAGTACCTATGGAAAGCCTATATACACATTAGAGTCCATCTTTGACCCAAAAGACTAGCCTGGTGGGTCTTGAGTCTAATGTGTATATTGTTGGGAAACGAGGGATCTCATTCATGTCTAGTGGAAGTAAATAACGAAAATTAACCCTGTTTCCTAGAAAGGATCAACTGCATGTTCAAGCTTAATTGATGAAAGGGTTAGAAACTTTCAATTATCTTTTGTAGATCCAATTTTACCAAAGTTTTGAGAGTGCACAGGTTCTTCACGAATCAATCGTAAGCGTCTCCTTCTAGATGCCCTCTCTACCGGTATCCACACGAACAAGTCTTGACCGAAGCTTGACGGAGAACAATCTACTAGAATTATTCCTTTGATAATCAGATCTGAAGTTTTTAGGAGAATTGCTAAAATTGCGAATCGCACATTAAGGTTAAATCAAAATGTTGCAACATATTTATAGGCTTAGGGTTATGATCTTATTTCTAATAAATCTTACTTTATTCTGAATTCCTAATTCAGAAAATACCCCAAAATTCGTGATCACTAATATTCTTTTTCCTTATTTGTTTCAGATTTTCAAAATCAAACCCGAAATAGGAAAACACTTTGCCCAGAGGAAAGTGGCGACCGCCACTCCCTTGTGGTACGTGTTGCGATCGCCACTCCCTTTGGGTGTCTGTAGGGTTTCTTCACCTAATTTTTGATGGGCTTCCAAAGTCCTTCTTTGCTTCAGGCTTGTTCTTTGTGTGTGACCCTGTTGGCTCATGACTCATTGACAAATGATCACAAATACTATTTTGGTCCATTCATCAAAAGTGGTCTCTAGTAAGACATTATAATTATACAATGATCGATGATTCGACTTAAATTTTGTTGTAAATATCATAATTCTTTTGTCACTAGATATCGTGTTTGAACATAAGGCGTATAGTCGTCATCCGTATTTCATTCAAACTTGTTTCTTGATCCCGAGATGATTGAGAATGATAATTACCTTTATCACTAGTATGGTCGCACACTTCCTCTTAGTCACTCTCATCAAGAGGCTTAAACAGATACCATTCCCACTAGTATACGAGGGACAAATCCCTTGACCGTCAACTATATCCCTCATATGATTCGTCACATAACCAATCATACCTCTTTTGTGGCAAGTTACGGAAACCGTAGATGAGCATGTTAAACTATGTGAGTTGTCATATAGGAATCCACGAAGACTCCAAAGTTTGTAAGGATTCAATGATGCTACAACAATTTGAGTATGTTCATGTAGGGCCGAAACGCGTTACGTAAAATGCCGCGTCTCGGAAAGGTGCCCCCGCGCAAGCGTACGCGGTCACAAGTAATACATTTATAACCGGCAAGATACCGGGTCGATCCACAGAGACCAAATAGGGGTCTCTCAATTGGACATTTCGCGTCTTCTTTCCCGACATGACTCGAGACAAGTAAATGCACACATAAGGAAAGAATCTAAACTATCTTAAGCACACAACTACAACTACACTACAACTAATGCAAGAAAAGTAAATGGGGGAGCGGATGGTAGATGGTTGGTTAGAATTCGAGGATTCGAGCACCTAGGAGGCAAACATTATGATCAAAATAATCAAGCAACAAAATGAGACATTGATAATAAGCGTGCATTTCGTTGGCCTATGTTTTAAGTACCAAACACATGTCTCGACCTTGGGAACGACCTAATTAACCCGAGTCTTGCGAACTTACGGGGGCTACCACACTTGCACAATGTCACTCAACGCAAACGTGTGTACACCTCGTAAAAAGAAGACTCTAAGCTAACCACATTAATACCAAAAAATCTTCAAATCAAGAGGTGGGCGCTAGGCGCCGCCCTCTCGAGTCTACCAAAGTAGAATCAACAAGCATGCACGCAACTTATCAAAACCCAATCAGTTACAAGACATGCATGATCATTATACAATACTATCGAGATACTAGTTCTTTTGGGTCGATTACTTAGTCGCTTCGCGCTCTCTTTTAGGTTTGACAAAGATAGAAAATAGATACACAAATTTTTGGGGTTTTTAACTAAGGACTAATTAACTATCAAACTACTAAATTAGCAAACTACCCTAGAGACTCACTAAGTTGGATGCGATAAATAAAGCGAGGGGGGGGGGGTGGAAATCAAGAAACTAGCAACCAAATATATCAATATTCATGCAAGCAAGAGACAATAACAAGTGGTCTAAGTTTTAAGTATTTAATCCGCCTTTCGTGCTTGAATTAAGCATTTCATTGGGGTTGCCTACCCTCTCGGAATCTTATTACTAACCGTTGAAAGCCTCAGAACCAACTATTTTCGAACCCAAGTGTAGGGGCTAGGCTCCAACACTCCGACTCTACTTAGTACTATTCACAAACCGTCCTTCCGGACAATTTCATGAGTTCTAACATGGCAAATCACATACATACTACAAGTTTTCACTAATAGACATGTAAAATTATCACCAAGCATTTTAACAAAGTAGAATCACAAGCTAATAATCTCAATATGCATAAATACTAACTTAGAATATAGAAAAATCACAAATCAACCCATGATTTTGGGTTTTATCCCAAAACCATGGTGCTCAAACAAAAATTCATAAGAAAAGTTCAAGATTCAAGAAATATAGAGAAACTAAACAAACCAAAAAACCCAAAATGGGCTGGGAGCGCAAAAATTCTCTAATCATGTGCTTCCTTGGTGAATAATGCCTTCTTGATGTCCTCTTAAGGTGTGGTGGTAAGATTTCTCCTCCTTCTTTGCTCTTGAAGCTTTGTGGTGGCCTTTAATGGAGGAGAGCGGTGAGAGTGGAGAAGATGGATGAAGACATTGGATCTTGGGTTCTAAAAGTCTTTTTTCACTTGATTCTCTAAGTTCCCTATATATCCAATCAATTGAATTTTTTAGGGGAAAAATGGTGAATTTCGGAATTATTTTGGGGCTGAAAACTGTCCAGACCGGGTCTGCCAAACCGGGTCGGGTCATCCAGGTCAGTTGCGGGTCCGGCGACCAGTCACTGTTCCAACGCTGTTTTGACCCTCTTCCCGTCCTATAATAGAAAATCGTTCTTTCTAAGAGTTGTAGGTCTCTTCTTCCTCTTAAATTTAGGTTGAAGAAACTCTCTATTTGGATTTCAGATGTTGAAGTTATGACCCTCGCAAGATGGTTCATCGCTGCTGGAAATATGGTCACGATCGTGACTATGTACGTCACGATCGTGACACGTGTCGCGATCGTCATTCCATCGTGATGCTCGTCGTATGTGGCCACTGTCTTCAATGAATTATTTTGTCACGATCGTGACACTTTCCCACGCTTTAAAAATGCTCTAATTAAGCTCCATCAACTACAAAAGTCAAAATTCACACAGTATCAAAAATATCAAAATATTGGCTCTAAAATGCCGAAACGAGGGGTATAAGTGTTATAAATGTGTGGTTTAGCGGGATCAAACGGAGACCGCTTGACTTCACATCATCACCCCACACTTTTAAACTTATCGTCCTCGGTAAGAGAAAAATACAGAGCACTTATTCACCGAGTTAGCTACCTAGGTTAACCCATATAGGGGGAGCTCGACATCTCCCAAGGGTTTAACGCAAACAACCCTCAACCGAAAAACATATCCGATTCAAAATTTGCTAAAAACAACATCTCATCAATTCGACTCATAGCATACATTTGAGCACTTACGGGATAATTAATCTCATAACTATTAACATGTCAATAAGAATTTGTTATACAAAGTTATAAGGGCTCGAGAATTCATGCAAATGCCAAATTGTAAGGAGAAACACAAATTATCTTTTCACTAAAACTCCAAAACCAACGGTACTTAAATATGTTTCACACATAAGTTTTACCTAAATGTCGAGCTATCAAACCATTATATTCCTTCCAACCTAGGGTCCCGGGCGATTTTCATATGGTAGGGCTTTATTTGGATGACTTGTATCGTTAGGCTTGGGCTCGGGTAGGAGTTTTAGAGGATTAAAATGGAAAAATGGTGCATCATCACAAAGTTTTTTTTTCCTCACAACCCCAATTACATAATCTCTCCCAGGGTGTTTTTGTCCTAAATGTGTTCTACCCCTCAACTCACTCGAATCCCTTCCCTTTTCATTTCCAAATTGTGGCTCTTATTTGTGAAAATGTAAAACTTGCAAAATTTAAATTTTAAAACCCGCAAGGTTTATTTTTGCTTGAAGATCACTCTCGCAGATTTGAGCTTTTATTCTCAAGTTCCTTTCTTTTTTCTTTTCTTTTTTCATTGCTTTTTTCACTTTCATTTCTTTTTTGCAATTTTCTTTGATTTTTTTTTATTTTCTTGCCCAAATCCGAGAACTTTTTTCATTGTAAGCATTTTCAAATCAAGTTTAGACAAACCAGTTTCCTCAAACCATTGTGGTTAGACAAATCACTTTCATAGCCAATTTTCCCAAAATCTTTTGTCCCTCACTTCTATACAAGATCTACTATCCCAATTTTAAACCCCCACTCATAAGCAACAAAGCATGATGCACGGGATCGAAATCATATTCGATATAGAAATAAAGAGGGCACACAGGCTTGTAATGTTAGGTTCATGAAAATGCTATTTGGTTCGGAATGGGTGCTAGTGCTAGGGATAAAGTGAAGTCTGGTGGCTTTTAGGCTCAAACGGTCCATTGATGGCCTACGAAATCTCTCCCTGGGTTGTCCCTAGGCAGCTGATAACAAAAGTTGGACTCTCAACATTTAGATAGACATATGGCTACTTTAAATGTGCAGTGGTTGATAATAAGTGTAGATCAAAACAATTCAAGATATCCCCACACGAAGTCATTCACATAAATTCCCAACCCACATATAACAAAGCATAAACAACCTTATTGACATATCAATGCAATGTCATCCTCGAAAACTACCCTTGGCTCAAACAAACACTAATCCCTGCCAAAACATTCAAAATATCATTTCAAGCATGCAAGTGGCTCTTGCCTAATATGCAATTCCTACAAGAGCCTCTACCAAAGACCGAAAGACAAAAAAAACTGAAAAATTAAAAAGACTCGATTTTGGTGTGTACACACTTAAGGTCAGACTAGGCCCTTGACTCAATAAACTCGTTTGTGGTATATACGAAGTGCACACAACAGTTAAGACCCTTATTACGCCTCCAGCTACACTAAAAATAGAGAAAAAAATGCCCTAGTGTGGTCTGTACTTATTGTACACACCACACTTAAAACTCTATCAAGTCTTAGGATTGTACAAAATATGCCAAATCTCCAAAATAAGCGCATCAAACCGTACAAGGGGCAACCAAACTCAATTCAATGTCACAAGAGAATCACAAGTCTTGAATAGAAGAGGAATTCTCTAATTACGCTAAAAGAGAGTACATGTTACCTCCCTTAATGATATTCATTCACTCTTGATTGGTTTTGCCCGGGTTGGGTTCACGATAAGTGTTCGGGAAAGAAGGATGTCAACGCCGTTAGGAATCGAGCTCTTCAACTAATGTTGGCGTCGTGATTGACATTTTTCCTACATGGCACATAAACTTTGTTAACAATTGAGATCTAAAGGCATGAAAAATCTAATCTAAAATGATGAATTTACAAAGAAGGTTTAGAAGTTTGGGGTGCATCCCTATAGAGCATTTTTTAACGTCGTTAGCTCGACGGATCGACGGTGTACACTGCTTCCCTCAACTCTGCCGCCTCTCGGGCCAAGTGAGTGCAAACCACTCAACTCCAGAGACAATTGCTACTTAAGCAATTGCAAATCTTGACCTTTTGCATAATTGGCTCTTCCGCTTCTCTCTCATCAAGATAGTTCTTTTGTAATCTCCTACTCTCTTTGCGCTCCTTATTTTTCTCTAAGCTTGGAGTCCTTGGAGAAATAGGAGGAGAAAAGTAGACAACTCGCTTCTCATACGAGATAGGTACTTCTTCATAATGAGGCTCAACGCTCTCATCATGACTTCCCACATCTTCAATAGCACATTGCAAGTTTCCCACATCTAAAGGCATGAAAAATCTAATCTAAAATGATGAATTTACAAAGAAGGTTTAGAAGTTTGGGGTGCATCCCTATAGAGCATTTTTTAACGTCGTTAGCTCGACGGATCGACGGTGTACACTGCTTCCCTCAACTCTGCCGCCTCTCGGGCCAAGTGAGTGCAAACCACTCAACTCCAGAGACAATTGCTACTTAAGCAATTGCAAATCTTGACCTTTTGCATAATTGGCTCTTCCGCTTCTCTCTCATCAAGATCGTTCTTTTGTAATCTCCTACTCTCTTTGCGCTCCTTATTTTTCTCTAAGCTTGGAGTCCTTGGAGAAATAGGAGGAGAAAAGTAGACAACTCGCTTCTCATACGAGATAGGTACTTCTTCATAATGAGGCTCAACGCTCTCATCATGACTTCCCACATCTTCAATAGCACATTGCAAGTTTCCACCCTCTTGCACACATCTTCAATGTTCTCCTTGAGTTTGTCTTCCACCATGTCACAAAATTCTTTATTAGTCCCATGGAAGCACAAGTCAAGCTCATTGAATAGCGCGTCATCTACCTGGCCATATAATACCTTAAACTGAAAGAGATCACCACGGGTTCCAAACAATGAATATCATGCAGCGGACTTTATGTAACCGTGGTGATCGTAAAAAACTTTGATCTTAATGCCATTTGAACATGTTATAAACATAATTAAAGATCTGATATTTACCTCTTGTAATCAACAAGAACACAAGTGTAGTGTCTTCTCTATCAAGTCCACACAAGCACACAACCGAAAATGGTTTTTCACTCAATCTTTTGCTAGAAAAATTAGAGAGAAAACAAGAGCAATAATGGAGGTAGAGAGAGGGAGAGGTTTCGGCAATGAGGGAGAGAGAAAGGAGGGGTGGTTGCTGAAAAATTCAAAGGATAATATGAAATAGATATTATGTGATTTGTAATTTGAAATTAAATTGAATTTCAAAATAAAAATTGCATTATCTATCCCTTTAATCCTTCTTATCTGCACTTGATCCCTCTCTTATCTTAAATCCCTAAATGGGCTTTAAGCCCGTTTAACTAAAACCCAAATTAAACCCATTAACTTGAGTTCTAATTTCGGTTTAGTCAAAACGGCTCAATTTCCCCGAATTGATTTCTTCAACCGTATGGTTAAAACCTTAGGCCAGAAAACTACCGAATTGTTCTCAATTCTCATCCATAATTATTGTCATGTGTTGTGCTTAATGCGTGTGACCCTCTAGGCTCACGAATAATTGGCAGACTGGTAAAATTACTATTTTACCCTTTCCATCATAAGTGGCCTCTAGCAAGACATTATGATTATCCAATATTCGTGATTATCGATTATTCGACTTAACCTGTTATCGTACATGTCACTGTCCTTTTATCAAACCAATATCCAGATTGATCAATAGGAATAGAATGGTCATCCTAATTTATCAATCACTGTTTCTTGATATCTGAGACGACTGAAAACTCATACTAAGGTATCACCTGCATGGCCATGCTCTTTCTTCAGTCGTACTCATCAAGTGGCCTAAACGGATATCTTTCTCATACCGAAGTATGAGTGATAAATCCCTCAGATGCCTTTCGAGTTCACTGGTGCAATAAATGCCAAAGCCAATCGAAGCCGTTATAGCTACCCTTTTACAGATAACATTAGACTAGGTCAAACTTAGGTATTTGTTACATAGTGTACACAGAGACTCCTTGGTCTTAGGATATAATGACAAGTTACGATATGTGAGTATCTCATGACTGGATCTATGCAGCATACTCACAATCGGGTTGTCCGATATCATCGACCTGATGATATCTATGATATAACTCCAGCACATCTTTGCCATGATCAGTAGAGCGTGATCACAAGGAGTTAATCTCATACTGATCGCTTCAGAAGAAGCTTAGCTGATCAGGGACTCTATCGAATGCAACTCTTTCTAATCTATAGTTCTACTATAAGTGATTACACACATTATGACATAGATCAAATCACATTAGATATATTACTACAACACATTAGTAATATTATGCCTTTTATTATGTAGAATAATGATGTCCGTTACAATATAGATTGAAGAATTATTTTGGACTAGGGCACAAACCTAACAATCTCCCACTTGACCCTAGTTCCAACCTAAGTTCCAATCTACCCCCATAGACTTCACGTGCGCCTCATGCTTAGGCTGCGGTAAAGCCTTTGTTAGGGGATCAGCAACATTGTAATCAATCGGTACATAAGCAATCTCCACATGACCGTTATCAATATATTCTCTGATAATGTGATACTTCCTCTGTATGTGTTTAGTTCTGTTGTGGAATCTAGGCTCTTGAGCTAATGCTATGGCCCCTGTGTTGTCACACAACAAGCTTACCGGATCAGATGCTCGCGGCATTACATCTAATCCGGTTAGAAAGCTTCTAACCCATACGGCTTCCTTAGTTGCTTCTGCTGCAGCTATGTACTCAGCCTCTATTGTAGAATCGGCAGTTGTGGCTTCCTTGAAGCTCTTCCAGCTGAATGCTCCGCCATTTAACACGAATACAAATCCTGCTTGTGATTTGAAATCATCAGGATCTGTCTGAAAGCTAGCATCAACATATCCTGTGACTGCTAGTTCTCCATCTTTCCCACCATACACTAGGAATGCGTCTTTAGTTCTCCTTAGATACTTAAGGATACTCTTGACAGCAGTCCAGTGCTCCTGGCCTTGGTTAGATTGATATCTGCTGGTACAGCTTAACGCGAACGAGACGTCTGGTCTCGTGCAAATCATAGCATACATGATGGATCCCACAGCCGAAGCATATGGGATCTTACTCATTCTGCTTAGCTCATCAGGAGTCTTAGGACTCTGTTGTTTGCTAAGCTTAATGCCATGTCGCATGGGTAAGTATCCATTCTTAGAATCAAGCATTGAGAATCTTCTCAACACCTTATCTATGTAAGTGCTCTAACTTAGGCCAAATATTCTCTTGGGTCGATCTCTGTAGATCTTGATACCCAAAATGAAAGCAGCATCACCTAAGTCCTTCATCGAGAAGTATTTCCCTAACCAAGCTTTAACTTCAAGCAGGGTTGGGATGTCATTCCCGATGATCAGTATGTCATCGACATATAGCACTAGGAATACTATTTTACTCCCACTCGCTTTCTTATATACGCAAGGCTCACTTTCGTTTTTGATAAAACCGAATTCCCTTACGGTTTCATCAAAACGAATGTTCCAACTCCGTGAAGCTTGCTTTAATCCATAAATGGACCTAAGCAGGGCTTGGTTTTCTCTGGATCAACAAAACCCTTGGGCTGTGTCATATACACATCCTCTTTTAAGTTCCCGTTAAGGAAGGCGGTTTTGACGTCCATCTGCCATATCTCATAGTCGTAGTATGGTGCTATGGCTCGAATGATCCGGATAAACTTGACCATAGCCACAGGTGAAAAAGTCTCGTCATAATCGATACCTTCGATCTGGCGATAACCTTTCGCAACCAGTCTAGCTTTATAGGTCTGAGGTTTTCCATCCATGTCGGTCTTAATTTTATAGACCCATTTGCAACCGATGGGTTTTATCCCAGGGGTTTGATCCACTAAGTCCCAGACTTGGTTGTCGGACATGGATTTCATTTCCTCATTCATGGCGTTCTTCCATTTTTCGGAGTCTGGACTGGCCAAAGCTTGTCTGTAGGTTTCTGGATCATCCTCATCCACCAACATCAAGTCATTTCCTTCAGTGGCTAAGAAGCCATACCTGATAGGAGCTTGACGAGATCTCTCAGACCTTCTTGGACCATCTGGAATGGGTGTCGGGATTGGTTCTCGATCAATGGCCTCTTCTGGCTCATGTATTTCTACATTCGGCATAGTAGGTTGCTCCGTATCTTCTTGAATTTCTTCAAGATGCACAACACTCCCACTAGCTCTTTTGGAAATAAATTCCTTTTCCAAAAATACCCCTCCTCGAGCAACAAAAACTTTGTTCTCGCTGGGTTTGTAGAAATAGTACCCCCTTGTTTCTTTGGGGTACCCCGCAAAGACACACTTGTCTGATTTGGGTTCGAGCTTATCGCCTAGCAGACGCTTGACGTAAGCTTCACATCCTTAAATCTTAAGGAAAGCTAATAAGGGTTTCTTCCCATTCCATACTTCGTATAGAGTGCTTTCAACTGCCTTTGTAGGAGCCCGATTCAATATGAATGTTTCTAGGGCATAGCCCCAAAAGGAGATAGGGAGGTCAGCCTGACTCATCATTGATCGAACCATGTCAAGCAGGGTCCGATTTCTCCGTTCGGATACACCATTCATTTGAGGTGTTCCAGGCGGAGTCAATTCAGAGATGATCCCACACTCCTTTAAATGACTGTGAAAATCTTGGTCCAAGTACTCACCGCCTCGGTCAGATCGAAGCGCCTTTATACTTTTACCAAGCTGGTTCTGTGCTTCGTTCTGGAACTCTTTGAACTTGTCAAAGGTTTCCGACTTATGTCTCATAAGATAAACATACCCATATCTACTGAAGTCATCAGTGAATGTAACGAAGTAGTGAAAACCTCTTCTGGCCTGAGTGCTCATGGGCCCACAAACATCGGAATGTATGAGGCCTAGTAAGTCACTCGCCCTTTCACCTAAACCGACAAAAGGTGCTTTTGTCATTTTGCCCATAAGGCATGACTCGCATCTCTCAATTGAAGTGAATTCAAACGGACTTAGAAGCCCACACTTGTGAAGTGTTGAGATGCGTTTCTGGCCTATATGGCCTAAGCGGCAGTGCCATATCACAGTCTGGTTTAAATCATCGGATTTAACCCTTTTGTTACTGATATTATAAATCGAGATAGTGCCAGTGTTTTGAATATTAAGAATATATAAACCACCAATTAATGAAGCATTGCAATAAAACATGTTTTTCTTGAAAATACTGAAAATTCCATTATCAACTTAAAAATGATATCCTTCCTTGTCGAGCAAGGAAATAGAAATAATATTTCTGCGAAACGCAGCTACACAATGAACATTATTTAAAAATAAAACCAGCCCACTGGGCAAACTAAGACTAATATCTCCTACAGCAGTTGTCGAGACTTGATTGCCATCGCCAACTCGTAGGTCCGCCTCGCCCTTGCTCACTTCTCTTCTACTTCCCAGAGCCTGCACATTAACACAAATGTGAGATTCTGCACCGGTATCAAGTACCCAAGAATCTAAAGTAGATAAACTGAGATTGAGCTCAATAACAAATATACTTGATCCTGAAGATGTGGAAGCTCCACTCTTCTTAAGAAACAACTTGTGTTTCTTGCAATCCTTCTTCCAGTGCCCCAGTCCTTGGCAATAGAAGCAGACGACATCCTTCTTAGGATTCTCAACAGCCTTTGGAGCTGCTGGACCCTTAGGTTGTCGAATCTTCCCTGCTAGGTGCATAGGAGCCTTACCCTTGCCCAGGCTGGCTTTCTTGAAGCTCACTTGCTTGTTGACCATAAGAACCTCCTTGGTTTTCCCCTTGAGATTCTTTTCAGCAGTCACGAGCATACCATGAAGCCCTGACATGATTTTATTCATGTCATGCATATTGTAATTTTCAACGAACTCACGATATGCATCTGGAAGTGAATGCAGCACAAAGTCTACAGACATTTCCTTGTCCACAGGATGACCTAGTCTGGTCAAATGTTCCAAAAGACGTTTCATCTTAAGGACATGAGGACTGACAGGAGCTCCAGCCTTTAGCTTGCAAGACATCAGTTCAACGAAAGTGTCGTATCTTTCGACACGCGCTTTCTCTTTGAACATTTTCTCGATCTCAGCCATACATGCTTTGGGATCGTCGGAAATGTCCAAGAACTGTTGCTGCAAGTCAGGCACCATACTGCCCATCATGATGCACTGCACGTCAATCCGGTCGCTAAGGAATTTCTGGTAGGTATCCCTTAGCGCCCTTGAGGCGTTCAGTGTTGGTTCAGTAGGTGCTTGTTCCTGGGTAAGGATATAATACTTACGTTCATGCTTGAGAACGAGTCTCAAATTCCGGTCCCAATTGAGAAAGTTTACGTCGTTAAGCTTATCATGCTCGATTAGTGACCTAAGCGCGCTGCCAATATTTCGTAATTGTCTATGTAACTGCTCTAACTTAGCCCAATAACCTTTTAGGTCGATCTCTATAGATCTTGATGACCAAAATGCATGCGGCATCGCCTAAGTCTTTCATTGAGAAACATTTTCCAAGACATGCTTTGGTGTCTTGCATGGTAGGGTGATGTGGGACATTTATGCTCCTTTCCGAGCCCAAATATACCTCATCTTAGCACGTTTTTTCCTCGTTACGGTCATTTTAGGGCCATTTAGTGCGGAGATCTACCGTGGGCTTGAATTGTGTGCAGGGAAAACTTTGGAAGGTGTTGGGAGCAAAACCGAAGCAAAAAGAGGAGGTAGCTTACGACTCAAGAAACCGAGGAAAAGAAGAAAAGAAGATGTCACGATCGTGACTATCACCGTCACGATCGTGACACTACAAAGTTGGGACGACAGGGGCTTTGTCACGATCACCAAAATGATCGTGACAAAGAAAAAATCGGGCTGTCACAGACCTGCCACGATCGTGACAGCTTCGTGACAAGAAGAAGACAAGAGCTTGAGTCACGATCGTGACACCTTTAGGCGCGATCGTGACAAGGCCATCACGAACAATGACGATCGTGACACCTTTAGGAGCGATCGTGACCAAGCCAACATGAAGAGCAGCAACGATCGTGACAACAAACGCAACGGGTCTAAAAATTTCAAACGATGTCACAATCGTGACGCCTGATGGGACGATCGTGGCACAGGCAAATTCTGCGTTTTTATAAATAGTCAAGAGTTAGGTTGACTTAGGTAGACCTTTTTTGGAAAACAAAACTAAAGACTTTTCAGCCTCTCTTCCTAGCTTCCCACCAACTCTCCCTCAAGAACACTATTCTATTGAAGAAGTCAAACACTCTACTTCCACAAAAACCAAGCATTGGAGAAAGGAGATTCATCAAGAAGAGCAACAAGACTACACTTAGAAGATCTCAAGCCCAACATGGGCCATAGTTTGCTCTTCCTCTTTTCCCTAGCTTCTTGTGTTTGTGTTTCCTTGCATTTCATTCTTAGCACCATGGTTGTAGGCTAAACACTTACAACTATGGGTGCTAGACCATTGTATGAAGATTGAACTTTTCAAGATTTAGTAAATATTCATGTTTGAGCATATGGGTGTGAGTTACTTATTTGAATGCTTGATGATGAGTTGTATTATTTGTTTGGTATTATATAATAATATTAACAAATTGCGGAAATGAATAAATTATAAAATACTAATGAAATATGAAAATTACAAAGATGTATAAACTATTACAAATTAATCGATACAAAACCGGGAAATAAGTCGAGGCGTGTTAGACACTTTCCTTAAAGTGTATTCGCTCTCCCTCGGGTGTTGGAATCAACGAGCGTACACCTCCCAGGATACAACGACTTCGAACTAGCACCGTACACCAAAGGTCTAGTTCCGGCGAACTTGAACTTGTGACTTTCTCTATCACCATACTTACGAAGAATATTTGAGACCAAAGAAAGAGATGAAGAACCAAGAACTCATGTTCTTGGTATTGAGATGAGTAAAATGAAAAGAGAGGTGACCATCTATTTATAGTCTCTAACTCTTCAACCAAAAGACTCCTTAAATCAATGCAAATGAATTTGGAAAAATGAAAGGTTTAGCCATAAATCCATGATTTCATAACCTATGCATTCAAGATAATGAAATGCATATAATGGATATTAAATCATGAAATAAAAAATAATTTCATTCATATAATTGTTAATATGAATTAATTCATATTTTCCAACAATCCCCCACATGAATGAAATTGAGCGACGCTAACAAAAACGACATAGAAAAAGGGCACGAGTAGACTCAACACGATATGGTGATAGATTCTCCAGTCGATACCTGTATAGGATAGGTAGGGGGTACCTTTGAACCTTCCCTTGTGAAAACATGTCGACTTTACTGGCTGACCAATAGACGCGATGTCTTTGAATTGTTCTGCCATTTGTGTAAATGATAACATGCCTCGCGCAGGTATCTTCCTGACCCAAGTTCGGTTCTCATGGTTATGTTCATTTTGGTCGTGAACATCGTCCTAGTTCTGCAAGAGTTTCTAAAGGATTTAACCCCTCAATCCTCCTTTGAAGCGACCCCACTTCTCTCTCACATAGGTGATTTCTTATTTAAGAGTAACCCGCTTTACTCCGCTCGAAACATCAATATTTTCGACGCATAAGAATCATTAAAAGCACAATTGCTTAACCTTTCCATACGGGTGTCACTGTTTGCATCATAGAAATAGGACTGGGGAAACCCCCACAGTGACCTTACCAGTCTTAACAATTAGGTTGTCCCTTTGAATCATGATCTTGGGATCTCCAGTCAACATGGTTGGGTTTCCTTTGTCTCGACTATACAATTTCATGGGCTTAAGTCTCATTTCTTTAGATGCCTTCTCAACTTGATTTTCATTTAACTAGTTAATCACTAGTTCTGCGGTATTTTCTTTAGACCTTATGTAGTCTATCCTCATTGAACCATAGTTGAGAAGTTGGTTAACAACATTATGTCTTCGACATATATGTCTAGACTTGTTGTTATTCCTCGCCCTTGATAATATCCTTCCACCAATATTTAGACTTTCATAGTCGTTTAGTAACTCAGATTCCATTGTGAATCTAGTTATCAAAATTTGTTCGAAGGATTTTTATATCATGGCAAAATCTATCCACCAAATGAATATAAGATATTCAACTTGTTTACGTGTATTCTCTTACACTTTTTGAATATCTATTATAATATAGACCATAATCAATATTCTATTATAGATACATTAGTATTCTCGTAATAACATTGTAATATCCAAATTTTGGATAATTCATGTATCTTGTTTATCTACTTAAGATAGATGCAACATCCCCATGTGCATGTCATTAAGTACATGATATTGTCTATCACTTTCGTACACTCATTTTGAGAGATAATTTCGTTTTTATTATTTCATAAGTCTTAGCTTAAATCAATAGATTTTATAGCTAAACACCATCACATTTGTTTAATTTTTCAAACTTTATCAACATCGTGTGACCGATAAGTTTGCTTTTCTTGCAACATTGATTCCCATATTCTTTTCACATATGTCACTTATTGATAAGGAATCTAATTGGCAACATAAAGATGTCAAATATTTTTCATGTCACTATTTAGGTGCATGTTTAAGTCTATTTCAGAACTTCACCAACTTGCACCATTTTCTTTCACATGTAGGAGCTATATAACATTTTTGTTAGTGTTATGTTTAGCTTATAACATACAAGTTAGAAATAATCAAATGATTTTTCTATCTAGCTGTTTTGCTAAACCTTGCTAGCTCATCATGCTCTTAAGAATTTTCTCACAATTCTCAAGAATTCATTTAGATGACCCCAATTCATCTCGTTTGTCTGAATATATCAATTCTATAATTGAATATAATATTCGCATGTATATTTTTCAAATCATACACAAGAATTTTATATGCACTACTATTGCATGTCCATTGAAGACACATTCAATAATTTTGTTCATGTATCCATTTTCCTTGGAGTCGAAGTCTAAGCTTTTGCTAAGCACCCCCACACTTCCAAGTAGCCGTAGGAAATTTTTATTCCTCTTATTAACTTAAAGAAAGTTTTATCAACTTTCTTTGTATTACCTCATTCAAAGGTAATTTGCTGAAAAATCATTGCCCCACATGTATAGTGGTGACCCAAAAACTTATAAATATCACATACTTCTCTCATAAAATGTGATATTTTGTTTTCAGCAACATCATTTAATTGGTTGTGTTACAATATGAATATTTCGTGTTCGATACTCATATACCAACCATTTCAACATATTCATCTTAAAGTCATAACAATTGACTTTATCTTCATTATTGCTTTTAAGCAACTATACACAATAATATTTTGTAAAATCAAACTGAAAGTCACAAAATATTTATTCTCATCTCTTATTCGAGCAAATTGTCAATCACAATCTCAATGTGACTTTGCTCAAGAGGTTCAACTTTTCTTTCAACAATTTGAAAAACATTCTAATTACACAAAATTCACATTTGTGTTTGCTTACCAATCTTGAAAGATGGTAGATGGTCCAAGTGAATTAATCCACATATAAATTATAATTCACTTGACCAAGTCTATCATACCATTATATGACTCAATCATATAAATGAAAGACTCTTCTTCATTGATATCAATCCACATAATGACATTTTTTATTCATGCCCATCGCGTCATCGGTTATACAACCTTTGTCCACATACATTATATTTTGGACAAACAATTTTTTTTTATTTTATATTTTTTATGAATCAATTATTAGTGAAATAATGAGTATCAAATAATGTATCGACAATTACATTATTTCTCATGTTGCACATACAACAATCATCAATAATCTTAAGATTATTATTTTCAATTCCATCTAAACAAATATGGCTTCAAACAATCATGTCAAGCTAACACTGTTTGAGATTTGATAGTCCAAAGTTTATTTTGAGATTGCAACATAACTAGATCATCACTTATATCTATTATGTTGATCTCATTACTTTGTTGATATGATTTCAAACTAATCATTATCCACTCAAGAATGAAAACATTATTTCATTCATCTTATTCATATTCATATTGATATGATTTATCTCAATGAATCAAAACAATTAATCATATCTAAGTATGATTTTTCAACACATGAATAACATCGTTATCTTTAGATTCATGATTTATCAATCCATGAATGACACTGCCAATTTTCATTGCGTTGATCATGCCCAACTCATATTTATGAGTTCGTGAATGAGATCGTTACATCATTCAACTTATATGATTCATCAATTCATGATGATCAATTCAAAATAAGAATCATTCAAATCAATAATATATTTATGATTTTCAATCCATAAATGAATTCAATACTCATTACTCATATTGATATGATTCATTATTACATGAATAAACTCATTATTTTATTCATGTTAATCAATTCATATGATTTAACAAATCATATTTTTCTTATGATTCTCCACCATTATTTGATAATTTTATTCACTTGTACAATGATCATTTACAATGAATATTAAACTATTCAATACATAGTTTAAGTACAAGAGAATCATCTACTCTTTCACTTTTGAGGTTCTTCATGTACCATACATGGTGAATCCATTATGAACACCATCTTTTGTTGTCCTTTCAACGATGAATCCAACAAATTATTCAAATCATTCGACATATCATATCGAAATAAAATTCGATATATTTGTGGTAGACACTCGTGTCTTAAACCCACTTGAAATTTGACCCAAAGGTACATTCCCGGCCTCAGCCATATTGACATATTGTCTAATATTTTTCATAAGATGAATTAGGAAAGCAAACTTGTTGCTCTCATCACCAAACTCTTGTTTTCAATAATTTCTTCAAAATTGTAGCAATTACGAAGTCCCGATATTTGCATAAATATGATACATCCTTTGTTTTCCATCTCTACAACAAGAAAGACAAAAGCATCACAGAAATTTGCAAAGCTTATGTTTTCAAATTGTCGTCCGTGATCAATCCTGAGTCTCACTATTTTGCCAATGGTTTCTCCTTTCTCTCTTTGAACTCTTCGACATAGGGATTCGAAGACAGAGAATGTGTCTGACTTTTTAGAAATAAACTCAACCCAAGTGTACCTTGAGAAGTCGTTCACACATACAAAAATATATTTCTTACCTCCAAGACTTTCAGCTTGCATAGGTCCGATAAGATCTACATGCAGAAGTTCTAGGACCCAGGAGGTGGTAAGATGTTGCACCTTCTTGTGTGACGTCTTGACTTGTTTCCCTATCTAACATTCTCCACCGATTTTTCATTCGATGATCTTCAAATCTGGAACTCCGATCATAGCCTTTTCAGATAGAATTTTATGCATGCTCCTCAGATTTATGTGTCCAAACTTTTGGTGCCAAAGCTTGGTTTCTTGTGTTTTGGATAGAAGGCATTTAGTAGATAGGGAGTTGCAGTTGGAGACCATAGATAACAGTTATCTTGCGACCTAAGTCCAGTCATGAGCTCATCTAGTTGAGTGTTCACCACTGCACACTTGTTACGAGTAAATTTAACTTCGAGGTCTAGATCGCAGAGTTGATTGATGCTTATCAAATTGGCAGTGAGTCCTTCTACCAGTAAGGTTTTCTTTAGGAAGAGTGAGTTGAGTAGGTTAAGTTTCCCTTTTCCTAGTACCCTGACTTTTACTCCATCTCCAAAAGTGACAAAACAGTTTGAGCATGGTGTTAGAGTAGTAAGGAATGTACTATTACCAGTCATATGCCGAGAGGAGCCACTATCAAAGTACCAATCATTACTGGTAGAGGCTTTTAGTGAGGTGTAAGCAATGTTAGCCCTATAATGTACTTCCTTCACCCGTCATTCTTTCTGTATTTTGGGTTGGTGATGTACCTTTTTCTCCCTCCATACTTGTTGATTTTGAACTTTGGTAGTCCTGCGTTTAACGGAGCTCTTTTCATAGAGGTGATAACAGAATGGTCGTATGTGACCTCTTTGTCCACAGTGATGGCATGTCCAATTATGTTTTATTTTCTATATACTGCCATGATGATTTTTCTTCTGTGGTCGGATGCTACAGGATATCTGTGACATCTGGTGGGACATGTTGTTGGCAGTTCTTTGAGGAACAAAGGTGGTATGTGATGTTGATGCTTCTTTAGAGTAACAAAGTCCTTCCAAGTTGTTTGCTGACTTCCTAATAGATAAAATTTGGTCCAGGGTGTCAGTGCTCGGGTTCATCATCTTGATGGATTTGGTCATGAGCTCTAGTTCCCCCTTCAGCTGAGTTATTTCCTTTTTCAGATTAATGATGGTTTCAAGAAGTCTGGTCTTGTCTTCATTGAGTGAGAGAATGATTGTGTTCTGTTTCTCAGTGACTTGAGAGTGTTCATGCCACTTGACATACCACTCATTGTATACGTTGTTGAGAGTCTCATCTGAGGCGAATTTCTTCATGGGTTCAGTGGATGTGGAGGCAGTGAATGCTACATATTGACTTGTCAGTTCCGTGCCACTGTCTCCTTCTTCTTCATCTGGAAAAGATGCAATATATCATTTCTTCTGCTTTTTCAAGAAGTTTAGACATGCTCATAGCCTTCTCATTCGAAGCATTGAACTCATCTTTCTTTTTCTGCTTTTTCGCCTCGTCTGCCTTCTCTGTTCTCAGTCTTTTGAAACTTTTGTTGCGGTTTGTCTCTAACGTCTCGTGAGACATTCTTTCCCGCCATCTGGTTGAATCTTTTCATGACTCGATTATAGTTCTTGGTGAGCATAGCAATGGTGTCATGAATATCGCTATCAGAGTCTGAGAGTACTTGCTCCTTCTGAGTGTGAGTGGAGCTTTTGAAGGCTACACCTTTGTGCTTTTTCTCCATGGTTGGAAGGGAAAGCTCGTAGGTCATGAGAGATCTCATGAGTTCATCAAATTTCAGGACCTTTTATCATTACATTCTTCTATGGTAGTGATCTTCATCTTGAATCTAGAGCTTAGAGCTCTAAGGGTTTTTCAGACTACATCTTCATCAGTCATGAGTTTTCCTAGTGAGTAAAGCTCATTGGCTAGATCCATGATTCGTACATTAAACTCAGTTATGGTTTCGTCCTCATTCATAGACAGAGCTTCAAATTTGGTGGAATCGATGACAGATGCGACGCAGAATACGAAGAAGAATGTTGTCCTTAAAAATAGCCAAATGGGGAGATTGTAGTTACGACGGTTTTAGAGATTGGCTGATTTTTAAAGGAACTGAAGAACATGTTACAAAGAGTGTCAAAGCATCTTCTACGACATCTTGTGTAACATTGTTGACGGCGTCTCGGCAAACATCCTGATCGACAGAAATCAGGAAAGTGCAGTTTCGGCAGAAAAGCAAGAAGACGATTAGGAAATTCCAAAACGACTCCGATTCTGGAAAGAAGAAAGACGGCGATTAAGAGGAAATCCATTAGGGTTAGTACTCATCCTCGATTGCTATAAAAGCTTAGGCTACCCCCTTAGCAATTGTGTGGTTCTTTATTTGTTTCCTAGCGATAATTTGCAAGGTTCTTTGACGTGAAGGTTTGCGGGCTGAGAAATTGCAGATTGAGCTAAGGATATTGTGCATCACATAACTATTGAGAGTCAGGTGATTGAGGGTTTACTGATCGCGTGAGTGAAGACTGCACGCAACCACCAAGTTGTACGAAGACTTGAACTGACAGAGCAAGGCGATTGCTCGAAGAGTGGAATCAAGACGGAGTCTTGGATTCAGGGGGAGACCCTGAGATAGATTGCACTGTAAGACGTAGCATAAAGTATAGATTTAGGGATGATCACTGGTACTTGTATGTTTTGACGAATTACTGATAAGTGAAATCTTTCCACTAGGCTGAGAGCCCCCAGACGTAGGTGACGTTGCACTGAACTGGGTAAACAATCTGTTGTGTCATTGTTTATAACTTTATATTTCTGTCCTGCATTATCTACACAAGCAGTCATACACAGTGTTGTAGCTTCATACGTAACATTGTGTGTGACATCTTGCACGACTAGATCGATCAAAATTTCAATTGGTACCAGAGGGGGCACCTACAGCTTTAGGTGAGTTCCTAAACAAATATTTTGATCAAGATGAACAATACCAGAGAAGGAGGATCCATCAATCGACAACCTGTTCTAGATGGAAGCAACTACGGCTATTGGAAGGCTCGAATGTGTGCCTTCATGAAGTCACTTGACAACAAAACATGGAAGGTTGTAATCAATGGTTGGAATGCTCCACAACTCAGTGACAATGATGGCAATCCTATCGGTCCAAAACCAGAAAAAGACTGGACTGATGATGAAGACGAAGAGTCACTGGGAAATTCTCGAGCCCTGAATGATATCTTCAACGGTGTTGACAAAAACGTGTTCAGACTGATCAACACATGCACAACTGCCAAATCTGCATGGGATATCCTGGCTGCTGCATATGAAGGAATAACTAAGGTTCGAGAACAAAAAACTGCAATACCTGACAACCAACTTCGAAGCCCTCATCATGAAAGAAGACGAATCAATTGCAGAATTCAATGTTCGTATTTGAGATCTAGCCAATGAATCCTACTCTCTGGGAGAACCAATGTCTGATGAAAAACTGGTAAGAAAAACCTTGTGTGCTCTTAGCCCTAGGTTTAAGATGAAGATCACTGCAATTGAGAAAGTTCATGACCTCAAGATCTTGAAATTTGATGAGCTGATGGGGTCTCTAATGACCTATGAGTTGTCTCTGCCTAACATCGACAAAAGGAACAAAGGAGTTGTTTTCAAAAGCTCAACACACAAGCAACCAGATCCTGAGGAATCTGATTCTGACGAAGACATCGATGCTACAATGACCCTTCTCACGAAAAATTACACAAAGTCATGAGAAGATTCAGTCGAATGGGTGGACGGAATGTCACAACAAATGCCAGAAACAAAGCTCCACAAAAAGCTCAAACAGGAGGAAGTCTTGACAGACCGAACAGGAGTAGGGAAGAAAACAACAAAAACAAAGGACTTCAATGTCATGAATGTGAAGGATTCGGCCACCTCCGTAGAGAATGTCCAAATTTCCTCAAACAACAAAAACGAGGTTACAATGCCACCCTATCAGATGATGACAATGAAGATAGCGGATCTGAAGAAGTAAGCAACTTTGTTGCATTCACTACTACTACTCCTGTATGTAACATTGATAATTCTGCCAATATCAATGATGATCACCACCATCCAACTCCAAATGAGAATTGGACTAAAGAGCAACTAGTCGAGGTATACAAAGGTTTACATACCAGATGGATCAAGGAAACTCTGATACTTGATCAACAAGGTGAACGGATTATCAGTCTTACCAACGACAAGTCTAGATTTCTAGAGACGATCGTGGAGCTAAAACGCGAAATCACCAGACTAAATGGAGAAATTAGTCTTTTGACTAAATCGGTAAAGATGATGAATCCTAGCACAGAAAGCCTTGACAAGATTCTATCAGTGGGAAAGCAGACCAAGGATACGACGGGACTAGGGTACACACACGATATCCCCTCAACAGCAGTGACGAAGTTTGTCCCACAACAAGCCATGGTTGACAAGAAACCACTGGATGCCCCAACACATCCTACAGGACGACCTACAACAAATGTCATGACATCTTCTACAACATGTTCGTGTCAAGCAACTGTCAGAAGGTATCCTCCACGCAGACAACAATACTACAGAAGATCAGCTTATCAATATCAATGGATATGTCATTACTGTGGTCAACAAGGTCACATCAAACCTTTTTGTTTTCAACTTCTTGGGAGGAAGCAAGCTCAGCTACCACAAAAGAGACATCAAAGGCATCTCTCAACTCCTCAGAAAACATCCCGCCTTGAATGGAGACCTAAGAACCTAGTGTATCGAGCTAATGTTGCATATACATCCTTAAGTGCATCAAAAAACAAGGACTGGTATCTCGACAGTGGATGTTCTCGACACATGACAGGTACTCCAGAATTTCTTTCCAATCTCAAATTATATACAAACTGCTATGTTACTTTTGGAGATGGAATTCGAGCTCGAATCATTGGAAAAGGAGTACTCAAGCATCCAGGAGCCACTTGCCTGACTGAAGCATTACTTGTAGAAGGACTTAAGGCAAACCTGATTAGCATCAGCCAGATCTGTGATCAGGGTTCAAAAGTAAAATCACTAAAGAAGCCTGTATAGTTAAAGACTTCGATCAAGTCACTATTCTACAAGGAGTTCGCTCAACGGATAATTGTTACATCTGGTCTCCCGAATCACATATCGAAGCAGTAAAGTGCCTTGTCTCCAAAGCAGAAGAAACCAAACTGTGGCACAGAAAGCTTGGACATCTAAATCTTAGAAATATGCAGAAGGCAATCTCCGAGCAGGCAATTACAGGAATTCCGAACCTGAAAATAGTGGAAGGAAAGATCTGCGGAGTATGTCAGATTGGTAAGCAAACCAAGATGTCACACAAGAAGCTACAGCATATCACCACCTCTCGAGTACTTGAGCTGATACATGTTGACCTCATAGGACCAATGCAAGCTGAAAGCCTTGGAGGAAAACGATATGTCTTTGTATGTGTAGATGATTACTCACGATACACTTGGGTTGACTTCCCTCGTGACAAATCAGATACCTTCTAGATCTTCAAGAGTTTGTGCGTCCAGGTCCAACGAGAAAAAGGGGAGACAATTGGCAAAATAATTCGCCTTCGTAGTGATCATGGTCGAGAGTTCGAAAACAGAAAGTTTGCAGAATTCTGCAACTTAGAAGGGATAGCTCATGAGTTCTCAGCACCAATCACTCCCCAACAAAATGGCATTGTTGAGCGTAAAAACAGGACTCTACAGGAGATGGCTAGAGTTATGATGCTGGCCAAGGACATACCAACTCACTTCTGGGCAGAAGCACTTAACACTGCTTGCCATATCCACAATCGAGTCACTCTCCGACCAGGTATGTCAGTAACTCATTATGAAATATGGAGGGGGAGAAAGCCCAATGTTAAGTACTTCCACATCTTTGGATCCACGTGTTATATACTGGCGGATAGAGAGCCTCATCGAAAGCTTAATCCAAAGAGTGATGAAGGCATCTTCCTTGGTTACTCAAGGAATAGTCGTGCATACCGCGTCTTCAACAAACGAACCAAGACCATGATGGAATCAATCAATGTTGTTGTTGATGATGACTGTGAAGATGCCTCAGAAGATGCGACAGACGAAGACGGAGCCTATCCTCCCAACAATGTCAGGAAGAATGTTATTACCGATGTCAGAGAAGATGCTAGCAGCAAAACAGAAAACGATGATGCTAGTCCAAATGTCGATCATGACGAAATAGTTCTTAAAACCAGCAACAAGAATCGCTCGCGAAGAATCCAGACAAATCATCCTATCTCTGGAGTAATTGGAGACCTGAATGAAGGCATACGGACTCGATCAAAAACTCCTGAAGACTACAACGAGGTGATAGGTAATATTTGCTATGTTTCAAAGACTGAACCCAAAAATATCAATGAAGCCATCAATGATGAGTATTGGGTCAATGCTATGCAAGAGAAACTAATTCAGTTTGAGAAGAACCAGGTGTGGGAACTTGTGCCCAAACCAAGTGAAGGAAATCTCATTGGCACAAAATGGATTTTCAAAAACAAGTCCGATGAGCTTGGCAACATCACTTGCAACAAAGCCAGGTTAGTTGCTCAAGGGTATACTCAAATTGAGGGAGTCGACTTCGATGAGACCTTTGCTCCTGTAGCAAGGCTTGAAGCAATCCGTCTCCTACTAGGAATATCATGCCATCTACAGATAAAGCTCTACCAGATGGATGTCAAAAGTGCATTCCTGAATGGGTACCTCAATGAAGAAGTATATGTGTCACAACCCAAAGGATTTGTTGATCCTCACTTTCCTGATCATGTGTATAAACTCAAGAAGGCTCTCTATGGGTTGAAACAAGCACCAAGGGCTTGGTATGAAAGGCTCACAAAATTCCTGATTCAAAGCGGCTACACTAGAGGGGGAGTCGACAAGACTTTATTTGTGAAGAATGAGGACGGGAACTTGATGATAGCTCAAATATATGTTGATGACATTGTCTTTGGAGGGATGTCAAGCAAGATGGTAGAGAAATTTATTCAACAGATGCAATCAGAATTCGAGATGAGCATGGTGGGAGAGCTTACCTATTTCCTAGGCTTCCAAATCAAACAGTTAAAAGATAGCATCTTCATATCTCAGAGCAAATATGCAAAGAATATTGTCAAGAAGTTTGGGCTAGAGAAAGCCTCCCATAAAAGGACACCTGCAGCTACACATATCAAGCTAACTAAAGATGATCCAGGAGAAGCCGTCGACCAACACCTATACAGAAGTATCATCGGTAGTCTTCTCTACCTTACTACAAGTCGACCAGATATTGCCTACTCTATAGGAGTATGTGCACGATATCAAGCTAATCCTAAGGTTAGTCATCTCTCCCAAGCCAAGAGAATTATAAGATATATCTCTGGGACTACAGACTTGGGTTTGTTATATTCATTTGACACATCCTCTACCATGGTGGGGTATTGTGATGCCGATTGGGCTGGAAACACAGCAGATAGGAAAAACACATCTGGAGGATGTTTCTTTCTTGGCAACAACCTCATATCATGGTTTAGTAAAAAGCAAAACTGTGTTGCCCTTTCCACTGCCGAATCGGAGTATATTGCTGCTGGGAGTAGCTGCACACAACTGCTATGGATGAAGCAGATGTTAGTCGAATACAATGTCAGACAGGAAGCCATGACTTTATATTGTGATAATGTCAGTGCCATCAACATCTCCAAAAATCTTGTCCAACACAGTAAGACCAAACACATTGACATTAGACACCACTCCATTCGAGAGCTGGTCGAAGATAAGAATATCATCCTAGAGCACATCCATACAGAGAAGCAACTTGCTGATATCTTCATGAAGGCATTAGATGCGAGCAGATTTGAGTTCCTCAGGTTATCACTCGGTCTGTGCACCATCAACGAGCAATAGATGTTGCAGAAACGGTTAAGAGGAGTTAGTTGGTGCCTCTTCATGAACCGGTCCAAAATTCCAACACATGCCATTGGGCCAAGCATACCAAAAGCCCATATAAAGGAAGGAAAGGTCACAAAAGATACGCTCGGACTTTAACAGATTTGAATCAACCTGTTTTTCAAAATCTAAACCTAGTCTGCCCCTTCTCGTGTTCGCTCTCATCTCCTTCACCTCTCACATTCTGCAACAAAAAAATCTCACTACCTACATAGACATGGTGAAAACTCGGAGCACGATAGTACCAAAGAAGGACTCCGAACCAAAGAGGGCAGAAGCAAAGAGCTCCAAGAGCAGCAAAAAAAAACCAACAAGCATGGAGTCCGAATTAAAGGACCAAAAACGCAGAAAGCTGAGGAATCTTCCAAAGAAACCCATGCGGAGGAAGCATCAATGCCAATCTTTTCTCGAGTTCCCAAACGGTCCCGAACCGGAAGTGCTGCATTCTCCATGAGAGATCTAACAGGGCCAGAAAGGGAGACTGATCTTGGTCAATGAAGTCGAGAAGCTTCCATGCAGATTGTCCCCGTTCCAACAACAACAAATGTCCCAGGTATCAATTTCTCCACCGATAACTCTAGAAATAGTGATTTGTTGGAATCACTACTGGAAAACCAAGACCCACCTCAAGAAGGTGTGGTAGAGGAACTGATAAACCCTGAAGGAGAAAAGGAAGACTTGACCCCGGTCAGTCATGGGTTGGAGCGTATTGCTGAAGGAGAAGGAGAAGAAGAAGGAGCAACAGATGTCATTCCTGAAGCCACAAAAAAGGCTGTAATAGAAGAAGAAGTCGCTGACTCGGATGAAGCCGAGGAAAAAGCTAAGAAGGACAACAGTGTCGCCACAATTAACACAGAAGAAGTTCCTCTGGATGCCAGAGAAGATGCGACAGAAGATGCTGCTGAGACAGCACACACGGTGTTGTCATCCTTGAAGAAGAAAGTAATAGAAGAAAATGAAAGTCTAGCTGTGATGGTTGAAAAACTCAAGGAAACCAAGAAGAGGAAGGAGGTGAAAGATGCTGGAGGCCCCAGCAACAAAAAGAAGAAGATGTCCGTCAAGGAAAAAGGGAAGAAAAATGTCCCCAAAAGGAGATTAGTAGATGAAGCAACTGATGATGATGAAGAGGAGGTTACCACAAGGAAAGCAAGGAAGGAAGAATGTCTGAAGAAGGACAAGAACACATTGAGTGTTCCTTACGACAACGTGTCGTTTCACTCTGCGGACAGTGCTAAACGGTGGGAATTCATGTTCAAGAGAACGGTGTATCCCGAGAAGACCATGTCATCAGAACTGTTGGGACTAGAAGCCGTTGTCCAACTTTTGGAGCAGGCAGAGCTCATGAAGACCGTCACGAACATCGGTAACCACTATCCCCTCTTGGTCAAGGAATTTATTGCCAATTTGCCTACTGGGTTTGGGACTCCGGATGATCCAGATTTTGAGAAGGTGTATGTCAGAGGCATTCGCTTCAACATCTCCTCTGACATCATAAATGACTTACTGGGGAGAAAGCGGGTTCGATCTATGCCTCCACCTGACCTGAACAAGGTACTCCGTGAGATTACCGGAGATAAAAGCAGAAAGTGGCCTACCAAAGGCACTGTGGCAACATCGGACCTTACTTCCAAGTACTCCATTCTCTTCCGCATCGGAGTAGCAAATTGGGCTCCCTCCACACACGCATCTTCTATCAAACCAGAGCTGGCGATACTTATCTTCCAAATAGGTATTGGGTCTACACTTGATTTTGGGCAATTTGTTGTTGATCATCTTATTCGACATGCCAGATCACTTGCTGTAAAAATACCTATTGCCTTTCCCTCCCTTATCTCTGAGCTGCTTGTACATCAACACCCCGGAGTGTTGAAGACAACGGATAAGGTTGGCAAACGAGGAGGACTAATTGTGGTAAGCCACAAGCTGTTTAAGGGCAAGCATGCTCCTGATCTTGTCAGGCCAGAAGCCAAGGCAACGACCAGTCGAGCCACAAGTGCCGCCCCTCCAACCAAGACCACCAGCAGGGATGCAGTTATGCTTGAAAGAGAGATAGTCGTGCTTGACGAGGACATCGTCAATCTGAAGACAACCCTGAAGCATCCCTCCCAGCGACGATCACATTGCGCCAACCTGCTAAAGTCCATGTCCCCTCCTGGCTCCGAAGATGATGACACCACCTCTCTGCCAAATGATCCAGAAGAATCTACTCAAGATGCCTCCACTAAAGCGACTGAAGAAGAGACTACAAGTTCCAGCAGCAGCTCTGTTTAATTTCATGAACTTTCTGATTTCCGAACAACTGGACACCTTTATTTTGTAATTTTTGTTGAACACTGTTTCACACTGACTCTCGACTGCTGATTGGGAGTGAGTGTGAGTTAAGTTTGGATTTATTTCTTATTACCCTGCTTTGTTCCAAATATTTGTTTAAATTTTGGCTCTTTTTGAGCCAGCAAGGGGGAGTAAGAGTAAGATAGATACGCGCGTTGATACAAGAAAGATAGAGACGACACGACGACGCAAACAAAGATTTTATGACTGCCGATCGTGTGTATCGACGACAGATGCGACGCAGAATACGAAGAAGAATGCTGTTCTTTAAACTAGCCAAAGGGGGAGATTGTAGTTACGACGGTTTTAGAGATTGGCTGATTTTTAAAGGAACTGAAGAACAGGTTACAAAGAGTGTCAAAGCATCTTCTACGACATCTTGTGTAACATTGTTGACGGCGCCTCGGCAAACATCTTGATCGACAGAAATCAGGAAAGTGCAGTTTCGGCAGAAAAGCAAGAAGACGATTAGGAAATTCCAGAACGACTCCGATTCTGGAAAGAAGAAAGACGGCGATTAAGAGGAAACCCATTAGGGTTAGTACTCATCCTCGATTGCTATAAAAGCTTAGGCTAACCCTTTAGCAATCGTGTGGTTCTTTATTTGTTTCCTAGCGATAATTTGCAAGGTTCTTAGACGTGAAGGTTTGCGGGCTGAGAAATTGTAGATTGAGCTAAGGATATTGTGCATCACATAGCTATTGAGAGTTAGGTGATTGAGGGTTTACTGATCGCGTGAGTGAAGACTGCACGCAACCACCAAGTTGTACGAAGACTTGAACTGACAGAGCAAGGCGATTGCTCGAAGAGTGGAATCAAGACGGAGTCTTGGATTCAGGGGGAGACCCTGAGATAGATTGCACTGTAAGACGTAGCATAAAGTATAGATCTAGGGATGATCACAGGTACTTGTATGTTTTGACAAATTATTGATAAGTGAAATCTTTCCACTCGGCTGAGAGCCCCCAGACGTAGGTGACGTTGCACCGAACTGGGTAAACAATCTGCTGTGTCATTGTTTATAACTTTATATTTCTGTCCTGCATTATCTACACAAGAAGTCATACACAGTGTTGTAGCTTCATACATAACATTGTGTATGACATCTTGCACGACTAGATCGATCAAAATTTCACACACATTCGTGATTTCCAATAACCATAGTTGGTTCCATCGAGCATTGTGGTCGATTGATCGATCCTCCTTCCCTTGAGTCCATCTTTTCTACACAGAATCTTTGCAGGAAAGCACCAAAGAGTTTTAAGGTGCCCCCTCTGATACCAATTGAAATTCTGTTAAGTAGCAGGGACAAGATGTCGAACACAATGTTGTAACGATTGGTTCGACAACTTGTCTAATCACACTTTATGGACAGTAAATAGTAAAACATTAAACAGAAGACACACAATATGTTTACCCAGTTCTGTGACTCTGCACCTACGTCTAGGGGCACTCTGTCAGTGGAAAGGTTTTCACTATTCGGTAATCAATAGTACAACTTCAAGCATCAACTAGCTATCACACAAGCTATTGTCCTAAGCTATTAGAGATCTCACCGTGAACAACCTCGACCAGGGACTCCCCCTATCTTTGAGATCCTCTCAATTCCACCCTTCGAGCAAGCCTATGCTCGGTTGTGTTGTCTTCGACAATCTTCTCGTGAGTCTTCAATCACGAATCCAATCTTCTCGTGAATCTTCTCGTGAGTCTTCAATCTTCTCGTTATCTCACCCTTTGAGCACCTGCTTTTTTAGCAAATCACGTTGCCTAATCGGATTCCTATTCTGATTAGGAAGTCTCTTGCCGCCTTGAGTTTGTGGAAAGTGACAAGTTGGCGTTGTCGCCTTCATTAAATCTTGCATGCGTGTCTTTCTTCCAGCTGGACCTTGCCTAATTCATCCATTATCTTTATTTCTTTGCGCAGAGCTTCTGTGCTCAAAACAGGAAGTCTTCGATATCTTGCCTAATCCTGCGAGTATTATATCGCACCAACTGTGTTGCAACATGTTGTCTGAAAACTTGACTTCACACTAAAAAAAATATGTCAATACTAAACGTAGTAACAGTGGCCCATTGCTTCTTGAGATTTCGATCTTGGTTCAAACAAGGCCTGAGAAAAAGGAGGTTGTTCACAGACTTAGGCAGTGCACAATTGCATAAAAATCCTTTGAGGGTGAGAAAATGAGACCACACTTGTCAACTCCAATCACACTGAACTATGATATGGTTTGAGTTGTAGGGATCTTAGAACAAAAGGGGAAGTATCTTTGAACTATAGGAATCGAGCCCCCTACACATTAAGAAACTCTTTGTTGAAATAGCTTCATGGACAAAAAACCACCCAAAACTCTGAACTTTTGGGAGAATTTGAGATTGTCAGATGTTAATCAGGGTAAATTATTGTTTGTAATTTACTAAGCGGGCTAGTATTATGTAAGGCCCATTAAGGTTTAGGTTTGATTTTTAGGGTTTCCTAGTTTGGTTTATATTCATTTAATGCTAGAGAGCCTCGATCCGGTTCCCGAGGCGCCATCCGTTTAAAATCCGCAGAACCCGAAGCGCCAAAGCATGCCTCATCGAAATCCCCTATCATTAATTCCTCTTCACCCCTACCCACTTCTCCATCTTCCAAGAACTCAATCCAGTCGGCTAGCCTTGTTCTTATGTTCCCTTATCTTCACCTAACCCTATCACTTCAGGAAAACCACCATCAGAAGAAGCAAGTGATGCTTGGGCTTTCTGCAAGAAAATAGGCTTCACTTGTAAGGCCCGTGTTGAGGATGTGATCTAGTCCTTTGATTATATGGTGACCCAAAATAGGAAAAAAATCCAAGAAAAACAACAAAGATCAGTGATAAAATTAGGTCGATTACAATTTCATCAAGCCCTATCTTCTGGAAATTAAAGGCGATTAGCTTGGAGTTTCACTCGGATTGCTGACAAATGGGTACCTTCCCACATACAATGGAAGTCTTGGAGGTCGGATTAAATTTTGGGGGTTTTCTTACTTGGAGTCAATCCCGGGCCTTGCTTGGGTCAAAGTCTCACTTTTATTGCATCTTTTCATTTTCAGGCAGTCAATTTCCTTACTTATCAATTCTTTTTTCAATGTTACTCTGGTAACTCTTCAAGGTGCAAGGTGTAATTGATGTACCCTGGTTGGTTCTTGTTCCCTCCTTGAATATAGCATTGAGTGCTTTAGAGTTACCTAGGGCTGCTTGATCTTCTTCGGTGCTCCAGTCTTTCTCGAGTTTGGGATCGGCTGGTTCCTTGAGTAACAGCGTACTATGGTTCCTCCCAACCATTGATAACAGCCTTCTAGGTTTTGCTGTCGAAAGATTTCTTGAAGGCACACATTCGTGATTTCCAATAACCATAGTTGGTTCCATCGAGCACTGTGGTCGATTGATCGATCCTCCTTCCCTTGAGTCCATCTTTGCAACACAGAATCTTTGCAGGAAATCACCTAAGAGTTTTAAGGTGCCCCCTCTGATACTAATTGAAATTCTGTTAAGTAGCAGGGACAAGATGTCGAACACAATGTTGTAACGATTGGTTCGACAACTTGCCTAATCGCACTTTATGGACAATAAATAGGAAAACATTAAACAGAAGACACACAATATGTTTACCCAGTTCTGTGACTCTGCACCTACGTTTGGGGGCACTCTGTCAGTGGAAAGGTTTTCACTATTCGGTAATCAATAGTACAACTTCAAGCATCAACTAGCTATCACACAAGCTATTGTCCTAAGCTACTAGAGATCTCACCGTGAACAACCTCGACCAGGGACTCCCCCTGTCTTTGAGATCCTCTCATTTCCACTCTTCGAGCAAGCCTATGCTCAGTTGTGTTGTCTTCTACAATCTTCTCATGAGTCTTCAATCATGAATCCAATCTTCTCGTGAATCTTCTCGTGAGTCTTCAATCTTCTCGTTATCTCACCCTTTGAGCACCTGCTTTTATAGCAAATCACATTGCATAATCGGATTCCTATTCTGATTAGGAAGTCTCTTGCCGCCTTGAGTTTGTGGCAAGTGACAAGTTGGCGTTGTCGCCTTCATTAAACCTTGCTTGTGTATCTTTAGTCCTTCGCGCGCGGAGCTTCTATGGTCAAAACAGGAAGTCTTCGATATCTTGCCTAATCATGCGAGTATTATGTTGCACCAACTGTGTTACAACATGTTGTCTGACAACTTGACTTCGCACGAAAAAAATATGCCAATATTAAACGTAGTAACAGCGACCCATTGCTTCTTGATATTTCGATCTTGGTTCAGACAAGGCCTGAGAAAAAGGAGGTTGTTCACAGACTTAGGCAATGCACAATTGCATAAAAATCCTTTGAGGGTGAGGAAATGAGACCATACTTGTCAACTCCGATCACACAGAACTATGATATGGTTTGAGTTGCAGGGATCTTAGAACAAAAGGGGAAGTATCTTTGAACTATAGGAATCTAGCCCCCTACACATTAAGAAACTCTTTGTTGAAATAGCTTCATGGACAAAAAACCACCCAAAACTCTGAACTTTTGGGAGAATTTGAGATTGTCAGATGTTAATCAGGGTAAATTATTGTTTGTAATGTATTAGGCGGGCTGGTTTTATGTAAAACTCATTAAAGTTTAGGTTTGAGTTTTAGGGTTTCCTAGTTTGGTTAATATTCATTCAATGCTAGCAAGCCTCGATCTTGTTCCCGAGGCGCCATCCGTTTAAAATCCGCAGAACCTAAAGCGCCAAAGCATGCCTCATCGAAATCCCCTATCATTAATTCCTCTTCACCCCTACCCATTTCTCCATCTTCCAAGAACTCAATCCAGTCGGCTAGCCTTTTTCTTATATTCCCTCATCTTCACCTAACCCTATCACTTCAGGAAAGCCACCATCAGAAAAAGCAAGTGATGCTTGGGCTTTCTGCAAAAAAAATGGGCTTCACTTGTAAGGCCCGTGTTGAGGATGTGATCAAGTCCTTTGATTATATGGTAGGGTCGGACTAGAATACAAACGGGGGCTTGGCATATAAACGTTAGAAAAATTCCTACCCGCTCGATCTTATAATTAATGGGTGAGATTTACGCTGAGTCACCAATGGCACACTAATGTAATTATGAATTATTGAGAAATTTATTTTGGTCATTTGACACCAATATAAGGGCATAAACGTATTTTTATAGAGTTAACTACTTTAATTATTATTTCCTAATTTCAATATCTTTTTAAAAATTAACTATGGAATTACTCCATAATTTCTTCGTTCATTAATGATAGTTTTAAAATATGGAATCAATTCATAATTTCGTCATTCATTAATTCGGTTTCATTATGTTTATTTCATCATTTAAATTGTTTCATCAGGGTAGTTTCACGATGTTTAAATCATCATGTTTCATGTTTCATGTGTCAAGTTTCATGTTGTTTATATCATTATGTATCATGTGTCGAGTTTTATGTTGTTTAAATTATCAAGTTTCATTGTGTCATTTGTCATATGTTATTGTTCAATTCATCATGTGTCATTGAAAAATTCAACTTCATCGTCAAGTTTCATTATCTCATTCGTCATGTATCATTATTCTATTCATCAAGTTTCAATATGTTTCATCGAATATGTTTTGTCTGATATATTTCATCACGTATATTCCATCGTATATGTTTCATCAAATCGGTCTTCATAAATATGATTCATGTAACTGATATTTCAAGAGTCGTCAAATAGGTAAACTACACGATAATAGTTAATCAACAATAATCAATCAAGTCAACCGGAACAAAAATCTTAAAATCAACAATAAAAACCCTATAATCGGCAAGTAAACCGTACAATCATAAGAAAAAAAAATCGGATGAAAAATACATCTAGCAATTCAAACAATCGAAACCCAAACAAAAATCCCAATTTTAATTTCGCACTCACCATTTCACTTCAGAATTATAAAACAACCAAACCCGAACATATGTTTTGAATAGGCGGCATCTCGCTGAAATCGATGATGTTCCTGTCGCATTTGGCTGATCATCGTCTGGAATCGATGATGTTCCCATCGCATCTGGAATCGATGGTGACGGCGTCATCTCACTGGTCATCGTCGCATTTGGTTTGATCGATGGTTCCCGAGACTGAAACGTTGTCGCCGTCGTCTAAAGCCAACGCGGGAGTGGCTGCGTTTGTTCGGTGAATCGACCCTGTCAATCGCGAATCATCCACCGTCACCATCGTTGTTGTGTGGAGCCGTCGTCGCCTTCGTCACGATTCAATCGTCGCTTCCGTCGCGTCACGATTCAATCGTCGTCTGGCAGATCTGTCGCGTCGTCTGGCAGAGCCGATGGAAGGAGACGGACAAAATTAGTGCTAGGGTTTTTTGAAACTGAAAGAGGTATCGATGTATAATATATATAGACCAATATACTCTTTTTATTTTTTCTATTTGTTTCATTTAGTAATTAGTATCATTAATCTAAACCATTGATTGAAACTCATCTAATGGATATAATTTGTTCTAATATTTGTACTCTAAATATGTTTGTATTCTAGTTCATCCCTATATGGTGACCCAAAATAGGAAAAAAATTCAAGAAACGCAACAAAAATCAGTGATCAAATTAGGTCGATTTCAATTTCATCAAGCCCTATCTTCTGGAAATTAAAGGCGATTAGCTTGGAGTGTCGCTCGGATTGCTGACAAATGGGTACCTTCCCACATACACTGGAGGTCGGATTCAACTTTGGGGGTTTTCTTACTTGGAGTCAATCCCGGGCCTTGCTTGGGCTAAAGTCTCACTTTTATTGCATCTTTAATCTTCCAGGCAGTCGGTTTCCTTACTTATCAATTCTTTTTCCAATGTTACTCCGATAAATCTTTAAGGTGCAAGGTGTAATTGATGTACCCCGGTTGATTCTTGTTCTCCCTTGAAAACTTTTTTCTAATTTTCATCAATAAAATGCAATCTTTGGTGAGAAAAGAATACAGTTTCATAAAGGTTGACATAATATTATATGAGATTATTTTTACTGCAAAGTATATATATAGTTTCTTTCATTTTTACCATCGAGGTATATATGTAGTAATTCATCTTGCACTACGATTGTATCTTAACAAACAATTAATAGAGAAAAGGAAAATAAAAGATATAGCAAACACAAAGAGTATATAATTAATATTGCATGGGCTACAACAGAATACACACTTTGCGCAGCAGCTACCTTATTTGAAGTTGACACAGCTTACACATGGCGGAAACATATATATTACATGGACAGTACTGAAACTGACTCATAATAGCCAAACAAACACACAACATTGATATATTAGGATAAATATTATATATAAGTTTAATTTGGACTAATTATATGTCCTGGACGAGTAGTCCAAGTCCCTGATTAAAGGGCAATTGGTAATAGCAGTCGACGTTGTCCCCATAGCTCACACCAAAGTCATCACAATATTTCTTGTAGAATCCGATCCGATCTTCCTGCTGCGGGCTCACATGCGGGCCCTTGTTGCATTCCAGCCCGCCGTTGATGACGTTGGTGATGACTCCGTAGCCCGGAACCCGGTTCGCGGCAACGTCTCGGTCAGTGGGCGTCCACTGGCCAGTTATGGCGTCGTGGCATGAGGGTTTCGGAGTCTGTGGAGTCATCCAAAACCATAGAGCTGACTTGAATGAAAGCACGGCGTTGTTTCCAAGTGCGTCGGGGTCGCTTAATAGATCGTACCCTATGTCTCGCCCCGCCGGTCCATAGTTGTAGTTGCTGTACAACAGAACACAATATCAATTAATCCAATTTAATTATAAGCAAGCAAGTGTTTCCTATCTTTACGAACTTATAAACACTGACGTAATCTTTTGTATAAATACTGGGGTGGGCGTAATGTACCCGCTGTAATATGTTGAAGAAGTTATTCCTCCCGAAACAAAATGATCAAACTTGTACCCTTCTGGTTAACCCGTAAGGATTAGACACAATTTACTATACTGCTAAATCCATTTTATTACTATAAAATATATACATATACTATATCACATTTTCCTTTTCAAAAACTTCTTAGAATACTTCAAGCGTTAAAAATTGAATCCCCAAAACAAAAATGGAAGACTTACTAGGAGAGTTGGATAGGACCGCGGCCTGAGTACTTCTTACCGGGCACGCACGGCCACTCCGTGCTGTCGACGCAGTAAGGTGTGGTGGTATTTTCTTGAACAAAACAGTATCCCCATGTATAACGGCCATCAGGGGCACTATCCCATCCACCTATATATCATGTATGTCATATACATAGTTGTCACAAGTAACAGAAGAAATAAAAGTTCACGACTCATTTTTATCATAAACATTTTATTTATATATGGGTAGATGATGAACCTGTAGTTTCGTGGGAAGTTTGAGCGAAGAAGGCAGCGAGCTCCCTCTTGCGAGTCTCGACGTCTCCAACTGTTGCAAACTCGGGGAAGGAATTGGCAGCGGTAATGAAATCAGAGTAGGTGTAAAAACCAGCCTGCTTACAGCCATAGCTAGTTTCGTTACGGTGCTTTAACAGCTCATCGAACAAGTAAATGTCGATGAGGGAGGAGAGAGGGCTGGGCGGGGCGGGAGGGGTTGGCGTGGGAGGTGGAGGCGGCGGGGTCGGGACATGAGGCGGCGGGGGAGGTGGAGCGGCCCAGCACTGGCTCTGGCAGTTTTCAGGGGCGCACCACTCGGAGGTGTTTCCGCAGTAGCCGGCTTTGCTGCAACAAAGGCCTTCTTTACAAGGAGCTCCGTGAGCTAGCTGCGCACACTCACCGAATGCTGATGCCACTCCAAGTTTGGACACCAATGTGATGATCAACACTAGAACTGACCAAATCTTCATTTTTGGCTCTGTTTTGTTGGGATGAATTTGATGGGATGAGAGGTGGGTATTTATAGAATTCTCGAGTAAGAACAAAGAAAGTAAAAATCAATTTTATATCAGTCGGTAAATCATTATTTAGTGGTCACCATCATGCACGTGTTTCATCAGGCTTGGATGTACAGTATTGAGACAAGTGTTCTTTTCATTAAATCATGAATGCCAGTTTGTCATCATGCTTCTGAGATTAGTTTTGATTATTTAGTAACAATATCATGATATTGTGTCCGGTGTTGGATTAATTTTCAATTTTTAGTTTAATAGAGAATTTTCAGTATAGATCGAAACTCCTTAGAGTATTCATACACTAACGATATGAAAATTTGGGGACTTTTAACAAAATTATAAATGCTTTTAATTTATTAAGATATTTAAAAAGTTGGGTCACTATCGAATTTATTTGTAAATGTAAATTGTGGTTTCATATATTCGCCACATGTCATGTATACATTGGTTTGAATTTTTTGTTGACTTTTTTTTTACTGTAGCAATAATGGATGCTACAATAAACTGTCAAGTTTAAAAAAAATTCATTGAAACACAGAGGATTCAAACCCAAGTTCAGGAGAACCAAGATACCCTTCTTATCTTATGTCTTCACCAAATCAGCTACATACATTATCTTATATATATATATATATATATATATGTTGTGTAAAATATATTAAATGTGGGGTTTAAAATACCACCACCAACATTAATTATGAAGCAATATATTTAAGTGGGCATGAGAGTGTAATAATGAAAATTATGAAAATTACTTAGAGAAAATGAAGAAGGGAGAAGCTACGGATGGAAATTGTTGGGTGTTTTCTTATTATCCATGCAAGACTTACATGATCCATATTTATAGGGAAAAAGTGAAGAAGTCTTGGCCATGTGGCCATTCCCCCATACACCACACAAGTAAGAACTATTACATGTATGGTCATGTCATGTTGGAACAAGTGCCATGGTGGGGTCCACACATGCATTTCTTACAATACTCCCCCTTGGACACCACCATACATAAATAATTATGTAGGAGATATTGGACGTACTTAATGCTGCCTCGTTAAAAACCTTTTCAGGAAAACCCAGTGGGATAAAACCTGAATAAGGGAAAAAGAGTGAGCGCACAAAAGTTTATAGTGCGATCATCTTCATATATTTGCTCCCCCTGATCATTGCTCCCCCTGATCATTACTCCCCCTGATGACTGACTGAGTTATTTTGGTTGTTTGCTAAGTCGATGCATGCCAATTCGGCATACTAACTTCTCGAAGGTGGATGTCGGCAAGCTTTTAGTAAACAAATCTGCAAGGTTTTCATTGGAGCGGATTTGTTTGACATCAATCTCATTACTCTTCTGGAGTTCATGAGTGTAGAAGAATTTAGGGGATATATGCTTTATTCGATCTCCTTTGATGTACCCGCCTTTGATTTGAGTTATGCAAGCAGTGTTGTCTTCATATATTATGGAAGGAGAGTTTGTAATTGACGAAATTCCACATGCACCTCGAATATGTTGAATGACTGATCGCAAGAAAACACATTCTCGGCTAGCTTCATGTAGTGCTAGAATTTCTGAATGATTAGAAGATGTTGCAACCAAAGTCTGTTTTGTAGAGCGCCAGGATATTGTCGTGCCATTACAAGTAAATACATATCCGGTTTGAGAGCGTGCTTTATGGGGATCAGATAGTATCCAGCATCTGCATATCCGATCAAGCCAACATTATTTGAGGATTTTGAGTATAATAATCCCAAATCTTTCGTCCCGCTCAAGTAACGTAATATATGCTTGATTCCGTTCCAATGTCGTCTCGTCGGTTCTGAGCTAAATCTTGCGAGCACATTTACCGAAAATGCTATATCTGGTCTTGTACATTGTGCAAGATATAATAAAGCTCCGATCGCATTTAGATATGGTACTTCAGGACCAAGTATCTTTTCATCTTTTTCTTTGGGGCGAAATGGATCCTTTTTAGGATCTAGAGACCGAACGACCATTGGGGTACTTAGTGGGTGGGCATTTTGAATATTAAAGCGTTTCAAAAGTTTCTCGGTATATGCTGATTGATGGATTAAAATTCCATCCGAAATATGCTCAATCTGCAGGCCGAGACAATATTTCGTTTTCCCCAAATCTTTCATCTCAAATTCCTTCTTAAGATATTCAGTAGTGTTCAAGATCTTTTCATGAGTCCCAATTAAATTCATATCATCTACGTACACTGCCACAATTACGAATCCGATGTTTGTTTTCTTAATATATACACACGGATATATAACATTATTTTGATACCCTTCTCTGGTAAGGTATTTGTTAAGACGATTATACCACATTCTACCAGATTGTTTCAGTCCATATAATGCCTTTTGTAGTCTGATCGAATATAGATTTCTTGGACTATTTTTCATTGCTTCAGGCAATTTGACTCCATCAGGGAGTCTCATATAAATATTTGTGTCCAATGTACCATACAAGTAGGCAGTGACAACGTCCATCAGATACATATCAAGTCCTTCAGAGACTGTTAAACTGATCAACTATCTGAATGTAATCATATCCATCACAGGTGAATATGTTTCATCAAAATCGACCCCAGGTTGTTGAGAAAAACCTTGGGCTACAAGCCTGGCTTTATATCGAACAATTTCGTTTTTCTCATTTCTTTTCTTTGTGAATACCCATTTATATCCAATTGGTCGAACATCTTCTGGTGTTCGAGTTATGGGTCCAAAAACTTGACGTTTCGCCAATGAAGTCAATTCTGCGTGAATTGCTTCTTCCCATTTTGGCCAATCATGTCTTTCCCGACATTCATCAATACTGCGTGGCTCAAAATCAAAATCATTCATTATCTCACTTGCCACTGTAAAAGCAAAGACTTCATCTATGTTAATCGATTTTCGATCCCAATATTTATTAGTGTATGAATAATTCAAGTTTATTTCCTTACTTCCATGTTCTTGTAATTCTTCAGGAATTTTAGAATTTTCATTTCCTTTTGGGATTGGTGGTTCTACGGGAACCAATGGTTCTTCGGGAACCGATAGTTCTGCTGGAACTATCTGTCTATTCACTTGATTTTTTCGTTTGCGGGGAACAATATCTTTTGCACCCAATGGCCTCCCACGCTTTTGGCGTGTACTGGAGGAATCGACTGCTGCTTTTGAATTATCATCATTAACCTTAATTTTCGCAGGTGTGTTGATAGCATCTACGTATGACCTGGTTATCTATGATGTATCTGCAAATGCATCAGGCATTTGATTTGCAACATTTTGCAAATGAATTATCCTTTGTACTTCTTTATCACATTGTGATGTACGTGGATCTAGATGAGACATGGAATTTACTTTCCATTCAATATCACGCCCAACTTCAAGAGGCTTTTTATTTCCACCCAAATGTGGGAACGTTGTCTCATCAAAACGACAATCTGCAAGTCGTGCATTAAATATGTCACCTGTCAATGGCTCAAGATACCTTATTATAGATGGTGAATCAAAACCAACATAAATTCCCAATCGTCGTTGGGGTCCCATTTTTGTGCGTTGAAGGGGTGCAATAGGCACTTGCACAACACAACCAAAAGTACGTAAATGAGATATATCAGGTTGATGCCCACACACAAGTTGTATAGGAGAATATTGATGATATGCACTAGGTCTTAAACGAATTAAAGAAACAGCATGTAACACAGCATGTCCCCAAGCATAAACTGATAATTGTGATTGCAATAATAATGTGCGTGCAATCATCTGTATACGTTTTATAAGAGATTCTGCTAAGAATTGTATGTGTAGTGGCTGAATCAACAATACACACATCATTGCCGTTTTTGTCAACCGATGATTCATTTCTGGAATTCATATCCTTTCATGAAAAAAAAAACATAGCATTAGATTAAAAACGCCTGAAAGGATTACATAAGACAAAAAACATAATATATTACAATATTTTACAATCCCATGATTATTCAATAACAGTTCATGCTATATCATCAGCAACCAGGTTTCCTACGTTTCCATCGTCATCTTCAAAGAAGTCAGAGACATTCAAATTAGTCGGGTTTGCATGATCCGAGTTGTCCATAAAATTTGTCTCTACGATCTTCTCTTTTCCCTTAAGTGATGCTTGATACAAGACCACTAAATGCTTGGGAGTACGACAAGTACATGCCCAATGTCCTTTTACACCACATCTAAAACATTCATGTTCACTATTTTTGGGAGTATGAGTTTGTGGGCCTTTTCCTTTATCACGCCTCTCAAATTTGTTCCACTTCTGGTGGAGCATTTTGTCATTTCTCACACGAGGGTGAAAATTACCGCGCCCACGGCCACGACCGCGACCACGACCACGACCGCGACTGGAGCCTTGGCCTCTCCCAAAGAGAGGATAATTATCATGATTTGTCACATTCACTTCAGGGAATGGTGAACTACCAACGGGGCGAGTTTGATGATTTTTCATCAACAATTCATTATTTTGTTCAGCAATCAGTAAACATGCAATCAAATCTGTGAACTTTTCAAATTTACGCTCCCGATATTGCTGCTGCAGGAGCATATTAGATGGGTGAAATGTGGAGAATGTTTTCTCAAGCATCATGTCATCAGTTATTTTGTCTCCACACATACGGAGCATGGATACAATTCTAAACACAGCGGAATTGTATTCATTGATGGTCTTGAAATCTTGCCGTCTAAGATTAGACCATTCATGTAATGCTTGAGGTAAGGCAATAGCCTTCATCTGCTCGAATCTTTCTTTTAACCTATTCCAGAGATCAAGTGGATCTTGAATATCCAAGTATTCGGCCCGTAGACCGGAATCTATATGATGACGTATAAAGATGATGGCCTTTGCTTTATTCTGTACGGACTCTTGGTTGTCTTCTACAATCACTTCCCCAAGATTCATAGATCTTAAGTGTAGAGTTGTTTCTAGGGCCCATTCAAAGTAATTCTTCCCATCGAGACCGAGGGCAACATATTGGCACTTCACCAGGTTCGACATCCTGAAAAATTTAACCGCAATAATATAATTAAAATATGTCCAAAATATTTATTCAAAATATGACATATTTTGCGGATATTTAGAACTGCCGGTTCTAATTTTTAAAACTCCAAGTTTTAGTCCCGATATCTCATAATGTAGTTTGAGATTTATACTTTGATTCGGAACTTCGGGTTCCGTAAATTTGAGAAATTGTAAACTTCTGGTTTACATGAACGCCATGTCCATCAACTTTCTTTCTCGACAATTTTAGAACTTCGGGTTCACTTCGTAAACTTCGGGTTACAAACATTATATATAAATATAAAATAATAATAACAGATAAATTTCTGATGTGAAAGATCCAATTCAAGATTGGCGATCACAGAGCATACTTATAGATATAAATATAATAAACATAAATAAATTTACGAAATAAACATAAATGCAATAAATTAACATAAATTAATTAGTAGTTAGTAAGAAAGAAAAATAAATAAATTACGATAGTTAGGTTAATCGTGCTGATAACGTGTTGTGTAAAATATATTAAATGTGGGGTTTAAAATACCACCACCAACATTAATTATGAAGCAATATATTTAAGTGGGCATGAGAGTGTAATAATGAAAATTATGAAAATTACTTAGAGAAAATGAAGAAGGGAGAAGCTACGGATGGAAATTGTTGGGTGTTTTCTTACTATCCATGCAAGACTTACATGATCCATATTTATAGGGAAAAAGTGAAGAAGTCTTGGCCATGTGGCCATTCCCCCATACACCACCCAAGTAAGAACTATTACATGCATGGTCATGTCATGTTGGAACAAGTGCCATGGTGGGGTCCACACATGCATTTCTTACAATAATATATATATATATATATATATATATATATATATATATATATATATATATATAGATTTATTATTTTTTAACCCAAAAATCATGAATTTCAAATTAACTCAAAAGCAAAAAAATTTCTCCCTTGTTCCTTTGCCTCCAAGATTATAATTTCATAAATATTTATAAAAGTAAAAATAAACAAACAAAACCGATAAATTAATCAACTAGAGTTTCATAGTTAACCATAACAACAAGGTAAATGTAACTTATAATTTAAACTATAAAAACAAAATATAAATAAAAAGAATAATAAAATGTAATTAATTATTTGTCCTCATTGTTTACAATATAGTCTTTGTTCGTTTTATTTTTTTTATTAATTTATTTGGTTCTCCTTTTAAGAACTATATATGAATTATAATATCTTTGAGCTAAAGTGACAAGAGAGAAATTAATTTATTCTGGTTTAATTTGAAATTCATGATTTTTTGGGTTAAAAAGATAATAAGTCAAATTAATAAATATGTGAATTTTTCAAAATAAAAAAAAAACTAAATCAGTACTAATTTTTACAAAGAAAAAAAATTAACATGGCTTTTTTAAAAAAACTTGACATTTTACTGTAGCATGCACTATTGCTACAGTTAACAAAGTCAACAAAAGATTTAAATCAATGTATGCATGACATGTGGCGAATACATGAAGCACAACCAATATTTGTAAATAAGTTCAATAGTGACCTAATTTTTTTAATATGTTAATTTAAAACATTTATTTTGTAAGAAGTCCGAAAATATGATGTGTCTTAGGATAATGGAGCATGACTGACGCATGTAGCATTGCGTTGGCTATACAGTTTGCTATTATGATGATAGTTGGCTTAATTATTAGTCAAGAAGGATGTCGAGCGCGTGATCAGGAAAGATGTTAAGATGAAGGTTGCATCATCTGTCTCGACATCCTGTACGTCTAAGCATTGTCTAGTTTCTTTAAATAAGAGATTCGGCGATTGTGTTTCTTAAAAATCTCTAGATGAGTACAAGACTCTTGGGAAGTCTTGAATATTTAATGACCAGTGAAAACTTCCTGCCGTGATAGAGATTCTTCAAATATATTCGGCGACAAGGATTTGGGAAACTAAGATATCTAGGACTAAGGAAACCCTAATGTGTTCCGGGAGTTATTTGGAAGCTGCTATAAAAACTAAGGTTCCGTTCTTATTAGCGGTTGGTTCTTTTGAGAGAATATACAGAGCTCTTAGACGTGAAGGACGTACGGGTTGAGAGGATGTGTATTCTTCGAAGGACGTTGTGTATCACTACCAGAATCGAAAGATCAAGTGTGAGTGATTGTGTTCTTATGGTGTATGCGTGATTGAAGATCCACGCTCAAGTTCAAACAACGACTTGTGACATCCGAGTAATGAGAGTGGTCGTAGAGTGGAACCAAGACGGGGTCTTGGATTCAGGGAGAGTCCCTGAAATAGGTTTGCACTTGTAATAGTAGCATAGGATAGTGATATGCGTGATGATCACCGATACTTGTATGTTGTGGCTTATTACCTCATAGTGAAACCTTTCCACTGCTAAAGTGCTCCCATACGTAGGTGAGTTAGCACCGAACTAAGCAAACATTTTTTGTGTCGTTGTTTACTATTTTTGTTTATTCTGTTATTCGTATCTGCTATAGTTGTTAAGAACATTGTCTCGATATTGTTCTTGACATCTTTCCTGATAAAAGAAATCAAAATTTCACAGTTTATCATCTCTGATGTACTTTTTGGTGTGCGGGCTATATCACATTAGTGTTGGACAAAAGTGTCTAAAAGGGCAAAGCTAAAAATGTTTTACTTATGACGGTGTCAACTTGATTCGTGATTATGGAACGCTTAGACTCGGCCTAGAAAGATGTGAAACGCATTCACATAATCTAGGATATGAGATCTTTCCAACGGTATATCACGAGTTCTAAATGGACAACAGGTGAATGAGAAATTTAACCTCAAATATGGCCACTTGAAATGGTGTTGAGAAAATTGAGTTGTACTAAAAATTTGGGAATCGAAGGCCCGCCACAATTTTGCTAAGGCCCAAAAACGAATTCTCAACAATAATTTCAATTTGTAAATTAGGAATAATATTTCCAATATAATTTGAAATAAATATTTTTCAAATTAGTAAATTTTGGTTTCCAAATCGTGAAATCAAAAATAATATTCTGCAACTTACCATGTGAAAATAACGAAATATTAAGTGTGGTCGTATTATGCCATTAAGGTATCAGCTACAAACTCCCAAAAAGGTAAATTATAGAGAGAGAGAGGAGAGAGGAGAGAGACCGAGAGGGGGGAGGTATCAGCTATAAACTCCCAAAAAATGTCCAAACGTCCAAACTGCAATCCATCCATTGGATTGACGCGCGGTCACTATTGGCGCGACACCTGGCGTGGACGGATTTTATACCAACTTAACAGAGACAAACGGAGAAGCCGGGCATTTGAGTCATTTTGCGCAGAAGGCCTAATACACTATGCAACGGTTTGGATTCTCATAATAGCGCACACGAGGTTTTACTGGTTGCAGAGAGATTTCGACTTCGTTTTCGCACTTGATTTTGATTTCGATTCTTCAGAGACTGTGCTACATGATCTTTTTGTCTTCGATTCGGTTGTCAAATCTCGGTAAGTAGCGCGATTTCATGTTTGAGCTTATATCGATTTCGTAATTTTGGAGTTCTGATTTGTTGTTTTTTTATTTAAGCCAATTTGAATCCGATCTAGAATTTTTCGATCATCATGTTGTTATTGATTTTCGATTTGTTATTTAGAGTTTAGTCTGTTCGGTACAAAAATCTGAGGTGCAGAAGATGATGATGACGAGGATGACAACGACTAACCACCATCGATTCATGTTGTTTTTATTCATTTTCTATTTTTGTAATGTTTTTGTAAGGGATTCTCCTTCGGGGCAAGCTTTATAGTAATCAACTTTGCATCTGCCTTTCTAGTTATGTATAACATATAGATGTAATGTGTATAACATGTTAGTTTGCAATATATAATTGGTGCAATTAAATAATGTTCAGCATCACATAAAATGCTAACCATCTTCTGTGAAATTTTTTTGTATTGTTTTTGTAAACGCTTGTCCTTCGGGACAAGTTTTAAATTAATCAAGTTTGCAACTGTCTTTCTGTTTATGTATAAGGTGTCGATGTACCTTATATAACATGTCGGGTTGTATTGTATCACTTGTTTTAAAGTTGATTCATATTCTTGAGGGCATAATCGTCTATTAGCTTGGTTGACTTATAACTTATTTCCTATTTAAATATCTGCGATAAATGCTCAATTAATTTGGAAATAAATGTTCAATTAATCATCAATAAATTTGGTGACAAATGGTTGATTAATTTTGTATACTAGTATTTTTGGAAATACATATATTTAATTTATAATCTTCAATGTTTTAATAATTTTGGAAATACATATTTGTTATTGGACATTGACTTATTTAATTAGATAATGTTCAGCAACTCATAAAACGATTAACTACTTCAGAGGTTTGTGTATAATTGTCTTACCGTATATGTATAACATGATGGTGTACCATGTTGTTATATTATGTATAACAAGTGTAGTTAGATGATGTCCGATAGCACATAAAACGATTACTCACTTTAGAGGTTTGTGTATAACTGTCTTACTGTCTATGTATAACATGTCGACATACCATCTATAACATGTTGTTGTATATAGTATAACCATCTTAATTAGATAATATTCATAATCTAGCCGATTTTTAGTGTGAATCGTTGAATGATCGTGCTTTAAATACGCTTATTTTTAGTGCAAATCGATGAAAACTCGTGCTTTAAATTCGCAATCACACTTTAAATGTGCGAACGGCTTGACGAGAAATGATGAACGTACCATCGGCTCTCCATCTGTTTGTGACTAACGGGGTCAATGAACCGTCCCGCCACGTGTCGCTTGATCGTCGCTCGCGCAAAAAATGGACCGCCAGATGTATATGTACATACATATACATATACATATATGTACATACATATACATATACATATATGTACATATGTGTATACACATATATATGTACACATATATACATATATATATGTATATATATAGGGATGCACTCCAATCTAAACTCACCCAAAATGTCCAAACGTCCAAACTAATGTATAACCGTCGGATCAGAGACGTGCGTTATCTTAGATTGCGACACGTGTCAGTTATAGAACGTTGCACTACATGTAATACATTGCTTCAATTTTGCACATGTCCAACATGTTATACAACATTGCACTGCATGTTATACAGTTTGGACGTTTGGACATTTTCCCCTGATTTGTATTTGATACCTACTATATATATATTCAAATCTTATTGTTAAAGATGACACATCAAGGAGACACTGAGAACGCACAAATCAAACCCTAACCGACCTCTTCTTCTTTAATGACTCTCGACAACACGGTTAAAGTTCGACTTCGTTCGTCATTATATCCTGGGAGCGAGTTGCCCATATGGGGCAGTAGTAGTCTTAAAGAAAATGGACTACTGTGCCTCGATGAAAATTCTGTTTTCGTAGTTCTACAGCCAGACTCTAAAGGTTCTACAACCAGACACTAGACATTCTACCGCCAGAAGAAAATGTTTCGCCGTCATATCCAAAATATCAAGTCAAGTAATTTTATGATTATTGTACTGTGATATTAAATAAATAAACATATTTATTCAATCTATTTTCCTGGTTCGATTCTTATTATTGCATGAATAGATGTATATTACATTAAATATCGAACTATGTCTATGGACTCATCATCTAACAACCAACACCTACACATACCAAATATATGTGTTGCCATGGTAAGCAATCAACTAATTCATGTCAACGTGAATTTCTCCCGACGTGGCATTACGTAATGTGTCGGCTATACTCAAGTCAACGATAAACACCGTTTAGTCTATGGTTAATGTGTTTGACATAGCTGGCGCATTATGCTAGAATGTGTCGGGTATGGTCTTTGAGCAATGGTCATATTTTCGACCACTAATGACTTAAGGTATAGTCGACACATTTAAACCAAACCGTGTCAGTTATATATGGACATAAAGTATAAAAGAAAATATATTTTTTTGTAACTTATTCATGGATATAAGATAAAGAGAATGATAGTGAAGAAGTATTTCGGTGATTTGAAGTTGCAACAAAGTTTTCCAATATAGTGGTATGTGATTCATTGTATCATCCCCACTAATGAACTAGGGTTGGATATGGTACATGATGATGGTTCACAAACTAGATTTATGTTACGTCCATATCTTGACCCTGATATGGATGATGTGCCAAGTGTACAATTTCTGTACAACCATACAACCTTCGAAGTGAACAGTGGCAATAACACGTTGCAAACTAGCAGGACGACACCTCACGTGTTGAGAATTATACGGCTGGACATATTAATGTGGAAAACTTAATGTCCCTAAAAACACGCATCACTAGGGCGCAACATCCCCAAAAGACTTGTGGCCACGCAAAAGAGTGGGATTTGTTGGGAAGCACTTCAGGTTTAAAAATTAGGTTAATTACATTTTGCTCATAATATAGTAGGGCGTTTTACATTTTACTACAGCTATACTAAAAATTTCAACTTAAGATTAGTTAATTGTGTTTTTTTTACATTTTTCTCTAACGCGGTTAGAATTTGGATGAAAAACCTAAAAAACTTTAAAATACAAAAATACCCCTGAATTAATTTGAAATCAATTTAAGCTCAAATCGGTAATAAACCATATGGTTTGAGAATTTGGACCGGTTCGATTGGTTCAATCCACCCATCTCCTTTGTTGATGCTTGCGCTTCTCCGTAAAGCATCCATCGCCGGTTACTGGTTCCCATCTGCAAGTTCTGGTCGCAGCTGGACCTGGAAGGTTCCCACAACCCCACCTAGAACGACTTCCTCTGCAGCGACATCTCTGGCGTCTCTGTCCAGATCTACTCCGTCGGCTTCATCTGTGACTGCCTCATCGGCTTTGTCATGCTCGTCAACGAGTCCTCGTGTGCTCAAATTTAAATCAGAGAAAATTGTATTTTTTAGGGTGGAACAGAGAAATTTGAATCAAAGCACAAAGATATTTTGAAGTTGGAACACGTATAAAATATTTTGTCTTTTCTATTCTTTTTATAACCGACCATAATTTAGATATGAACATGTTGAAAATTAAATTTGTAATATTTTGAATCACTAAAAACAGAGGTGTGTACGTGTAAAGCTTTCAAATGCAATTAAATCTTGAAAACTCGTTTTATGGTTTGTTGGAGGTTGAAGATGGAGAGAACGTCGTCGTTTGAGAAGTTTCATTCGAATTTTGTGTTTTATATTAATAACAAGTAACCAATAGATTTTCCTAGCTAAATGGTGAGATGCAAGCTAATTATCCTCGAGTTCTTGAGTTGGATTCAACTATTGAACGTCAAACTCGTGTTTGACGCAAATGGTAAAGCACTCCTTAACCTCTAGGCTAGCATGTTTTCGATATCGTCGACTTCGTCTCCATCCTACAACAACCCATAATTTTTTTCTTAAGTTCCACCTGAATTTTTCATATTACTTTATCTACAAAACTCTGTTTTTAGTGATTCAAACTTTAAAGTGCTAGAAATTGAATTGGAAACCTATGCATAACTTAATTATGGCAAAATGTTGAATTAATATAACACTAAATTTGGGCATCGATTTACATATTTGGGTGTTGACTTGCATATATGGGTGTTGACGTGAGGGAATTCATTGGGGTCAAGGTCATGAAGTCTCTGCAATTGTGATGAGGAGGAAGAGCTTGCAAATCCCCAAAAAATTGAGCTCAAATCAACCTAGATCAGTACTAAATTGAGCAAAACAAGCTCAAGAACACCCAAAAAAATCTGGTTCTTCCCTTCCATCCTCTGTCGCCTCCTCTCCCTCTCCGACAACTCAATTAGATCCTCCATCGCCGCCGTTGACTGGCGATGGATGCTCGATGGAGAAGCACAAGCATCAACAAAGGAGATGGGTTTAGCTCGAACCTGTCCAATTGTCCAGATTAGATCTCAATTCAAGTTTATTATTGGTTTGAACTAAACTAGCTTGAATTGATTTCAAACCAATTAGGGGTATTTTTGTCTTTTTGAAATTCTTTATGTTTTAATTTTTAAAAGAACGCAATTAACTAACCACATTTTGAACATTTTAGTATAACTATAGTAATGTGTAAAACGCGCCACTATAGTAAAAATAAAAGTGTAAATAACTCCGGAAATTTTCTAGAAAATTCACAATTCGTGTATATCCAATTGATATTTAACTATTTATGTATCTACACACTCATATTTTCTGTGTATCGAAAGACTAGACATGAAACCGATATTCAAATTTCAAATAAGAGGATCAATCACACGATCGAATTCAGTCAAAAAGTTGCCTACACATTTATGATGACCGACTAGCTTGAGGCTTGGAGATCGACCGACGCTTTTACCTTTACCAAAATGTGTTTGTTATGATATCCATACCATCAATTTACGTTGTCAATATGTGCGGGCTATGTAGGCATAGCCGATAGTGTTTTTTCCTATCGCGTGAAGGTGTTTTATCGGACGCATTTAACGTGTCTACATAAAGCAATATGATAATGCTTATGGAAAGATAATAATGTTTGTAGAATCTTATCTTCTACAATTAGAAAATTATGCCATTTAATAGCTGCGAAAAACGTTTGACAAGTAGTGACAAAAGAACATCCCAACGTAAGAATTAATGAAAATGATAAATAATAATGAATCATAGCTATTAATTACAAGTGTTAATGAACATTTAATCTAGGTTTTTCACGTGCGATCCAAAACATATGATTTTGTATGGACATTATGTATATAAAAACAAGAAGGGTGACCATGCACGAAGAGTAAAATAACAATATTAATGTGTTAGAAAGTGACATGTATAGTTTCTTGCATGAATATTTTAAATAATGTTCGGCCAAGCCTATATTAGAAGACATTGTTTGGCCAAGAGCCACCTAATTAAAATTGCTTTCCGACCGGCAAAAGTGGGACCAAGCTACCTACGTGAAGGAGTATAAGTGGGTTCGTAACAACATTTTATTTTTTCTTTTTCATACATAATATTTAGGGAAAAATCCATTTAGTCATTCCTAAATTTGGCCGAGTTTCACTTAACTCCTTTTAAGTTCAAAATTGTAAAGTCTCTTAAATTTTTAAAAGTCTCACTTTACCTATTTTCAGTTAACTTTTTGTGAAATGACGAAAATACTCTTTCATTAAAAAAATTATAAATAATAAATAAAAATGATTTTGAACCTTTTGTTTTCTTATTTTTTTTTTACAAAAAAAAATAAAAAAATATTTTAGTATTAATTTTTTTTAAATAATTCATTAAAAATTTTAAAAAAACGATGTTTAAAAATCATTTTAAAATTTTTAAAAAAAATTATAAGAAAAACTTTTTTAAAATAATTTTTTCTACTAACCGAATTTTATTCTTTATTTTATACAATGAAAACATTATATAAATAATTTCAAAAATTATTTTACTGATTTATTATAATTTTTCAATAAAAGGGGTATTTTTGTCATTTTGCAAAAAAAGTTAACAGAATTTAAAAAAAAGTTATCAGAAAAGAGTAAAGTGAAACTTTTTCAAATTTAAGGGATTTCACATGTTGATTTTGAAGGTGAAACTCGGTCAAATTTAAGAAGTGTTAAGTAAAACTTTCCCTAATATTTATCATGGAAGCCAAGATAAACGTGGCATTAAGATTAGATTAAGGAAGAAAATTAGGCTTAATAAAGGTGGAGTTTAAAATGACACGCAATTTGATTTTAAAGTTGAAAATGAGGTAAAAAACGTCAATATATATAGATGTGAACTTAGCCCACGTACGAGGCACAAATAAAGACGGCTCCTCCAAAAATTAGAGTAAAAGGCCACAAGAAAGCCAATTTAGTTCATGGGCTGAGTCCATTACAAGGCCCAAAAGTATAGAGATGAAACCTGTACATTAGCATGAGTGTCCTAGGGCATGCAAACAATCTCTCTCTCCCCAGAGTCGGCTCTCTCTCCCCAGAGTCGGCTCTAGGGTTGTTCATCGAGTCAGGTCGGGTAGATTCGACCAATTTTAAGTTCGACTCAGTTTTTGTTGGGTCCAATAAAACAGAACCAATACCCTACCTAAACGTTGGTGTCAGATTTCGAGTTCGAGTTGAGTCGAGTCTTGGGTGAGTCGGGTACAACCCAACACATCCGATGGGCTCAATAAATAAGCCTATAAAAAATAAATTCAACTTAATTACAAATACTTCATATAATGTTCAACAAGAAAAAATTTTTAAAAAATAAACTTTAACCGAACTCTTGTGAATCTAGTCAATTGATTTTGAAATTGTAAACAAAAGCTTTCTAGTCTTGAGAAACCAAGAAAAAAACAACACATGCATAGGAAGAGTGGAGAGTGAATTATCACTCACAACCAATGCGGGACTTCAAATATAAGAGGAAAACCTACGCTTTCCTATCCACAAAGTACCACATCAGTCGCGGATCAATATGTTTTGTGGTTTATACACCTATTTGTTTTCCAATTAGTTATTGGTTAAATGAGAGATGCGGCTGCGCTGACATGTTTGGTGGGTTGGGCTGGCAAGTAAGTGAGATTTGCCTTTTGCATATGTATGTGGGTCCTCGGGTGGTTCGATGGTTTCACGTATCCCACCCGAGACTCACTCGATATGAAATCGGGTTATCCATTCCTTGCCCAATTTTTTATTTGGTTTAGTCGGGTCTCGGGATACTCGGGTCGGGTCTCGGTCGATTCATCGGGTGAATCGAGTTTTGAGTCAATATGGATAGCCTTAGTCGCCCCAAAAGCTCCACGTCAAGTTCGATGTGGACGTGACCTTGGGGTCCAAGCCGGAGGATCGCTAATTTTGTAGACTTGGAGAGGGGCCGCGGGATCGGAGACGTCACGTGCATAGCTGATGTCGATGCGAGCGAGATCAACCGAGGCTCTGGTGATCCCAACTCCGGCCCGTCCAAGTAGGGAAAATCAAGATACCCAATATATTTAAGATATAAAGTCTTTCCAAACTCAATTCGATTTACAATCGATTTAAGTACGAGCCGCTATTAGAATATTTTAATATAATCTATATTTTATATTTTATATTTGCATTATCTTTCTTATGTTATGCCCTTTAGGATTTGGGTTAGGTATCATAGTTTTTTATATTCTTTATAAATATAAAGCATTATACTTATGTATTCACACAATCAATATTACCAATAACATCTTATCAAACCCTGACATTTGAATTTGAATGAAAGGGAGTATTATTCCTCCTACATAGGGCTTTCCCATATATTGAACAACACATCATTAATTGGGGCATTCCATGAGCACCCAATTCTTGGTCCGGATGCAAAAATATCATGGACTCAACTTGATGGCTAAAGAAGCAACACTAAAATTGCAGGGCAAGTCTTACCATCTGGCTATAGAAGAATACTATAAGATTGTACTCTACTAAGTTCAAATTATGAAATGACACCTTGTCATATCTGATATAGTCTCAGTAACCAAGTTATGCTATGATGGTGTAATTCAGAAGAGTTACTTTAACATTGGTCATGTCTGGTGTGAAACTGATTGGTATAAGATATCAATGAAGACCTTTTGGAAATAATAATAAGGAAAAAAAAGACGATGGTCACCGCCGTGGTTCCTGCTGAACAGTTGCTTGCAACTTGCAAGAGAATTTACCAGAGCTTAAAGAGCAAGCCGTCACAAATGCGGTGGGAACTAACTGAAGTACTCCTCAGTTCATGGGAAAATCATGTTTGGATTCCATGAAGAATATTACAAAATGTTTTGACTCCACTGAACTATGAAAACCTTTTAAAATTTTACAAAATGTTTATATATGTTAAGAATTTGAGGAGAAAGTGTGCAATTTCCGATAGAATTAAAGATTAACATAATACTCTAAATATGATGGGGACCTAATGTCACCGAATCACCGTATCGGAGATCGGATGAATTTGGGGGTAGAGATTAAAATCTTCATTGGAGTGACATTACAGACCCTACATCACCTGTCTTCATTAAATACATACAAATAAATCCGTTAACACATCCAAAATGCAACACAAAAATAAAGTCAAGTTCAATAAATTTAGCGCGAATGTTTGGGAAAAAGAATTTAATTACTTTAAACTCAAAAATCAATCTTAAAATCATTTTTAACACACAATTCCGCTCAAATTTCAACACAACCTTAAAGTCATCATATTTACCTTTTGCGTCGTTTAGTTTTAAACTATATACCATCACCAATGTCCAATCAGGTTAATCTCCTATATCCCCTTCTTCTCTCGATTTAAATTTATAGGGGAAATTTCATTTTACCCCACCTAACTATACGTCATTTTCAGGTACAACACCTAAGTTTAAAATTTAGAGAAAATTTCACTTAACTCCTCCTAAATTTTGTCGAGTTTTACTTAACCCCTCTTAAATTCAAAATCCATCTGTGGAGTCCCCTAAGTTTGCAAATGTCTCACTTTACCCTTTTCAGTTAACTTTTTTAAAAATTCTGTAAACTTTTTTTGTGAAATAACGAAGATATCATTTCATTAAAAAAATTAAAATAATAAATAAAAATGATTTTGAACTTTTTTTTTCTTATTTTTTTTGCAAAAACAATAATTTAGCATTAAATGTTTTTAAAAAATAATAATTTCATAAAAAAATTAAAAATAAAAAACGATGTTTAAATATCATTTTAAAATTTTTAAAAAATTTATAAGAAAAACTTTTTAAAAATTATTTTTGCTACCAACAAAAATTTATTCTTTATTTTACACAATGAAAACATTATATAAAAAAGTTCAAAAATCATTTTTATTAATTTATTATAACTTTTTAATAAAAGGGTATTTTCGTCATTTCGCAAAAAGTTAACATAATTTAAAAAAAATTAACAGAAAATGGTAAAGTAAAACGTTTTTAAACTTAAGGGACTTCACAAGTTGATTTTGAAGTTGAGGGAAGCTAAGTGAAACTCGGCCAAACTTTGGAGGAGCTAAGTGGAATTTTCCCTCAAATTTATTCTTCCGGCACCCAAACTATTTTTAAGGCTCACACCGTTAATGTGCGGGTAATTTAGGTTAAATTTTCTCTACTTTATCGTGCTCGTTTATCCTCCCGAGGCAGCAAAATCAATGGCGGGTCGAGGTAAAACCCTAGGATCCGGTGTCACCGAGGAGGACATACCGTGTAGTAGCAATGTCGGCCTTCAGTTCCCTGTTGGCTCCATCGCTCATTTCCTCAACGTCAGTAAGTACGCCGAGCGAGTTGGTGTCCCGTCTACTCGTCGCGTTCTTGAATACCTTGTCGTTGAGATACCATCTATGTTTCTCTCTTTCAACACCTTCAACTAAATTCGCTTTTGTTCACACGCAAGCCTTGACTTTTAGTTCAGTACAAATCTAGTGTTTTTATTAGGGATAATTCCAGATACAACCCCTTAAAATATACCAAATCTCACCCAACACTCCCTTAAACCATTATTCTTACTAGCACCCACTTAAAATGGGCAAAAATCTCAGTTGTCAAATATGTATTAAAAAAGACAAAAATACCTTTCTCCCTCACCACTCCCTCACCATACCCTCTGTCTCTCCTCCCTCCCTCCACCGTCGCCGGCGAGCCTCCCTCCGGCCAATCCCCTCCCGCCGCGAGTCCACCGTCCTGGCGATAATGGCGAAGATTGAGTTGACGGGGAGGGAGGCGAGGTTGAGGGTTTGGAGGGAGAAGGAGTTCAAGGTGAGGATGGAGGGGGCGGAGGAGGGGAGAAAGGGGAGGCTGATGGTGGCGGCGGAGGTGTTCGAGGTGGCGCTAGGAGTGGCGGTGGTGGAGGGGATTGGTCGGAGGGAGGGTCGCCGGCGACGGTGGAAGAAGGGAGAAGAGACATAGGGTATGGTGAGGGAGAGGGGAGGGAGTGGGGTATTTTTGTCTTTTTTCAATAAATTTTTGACAAGTGAGATTTTTTCCCATTTTAAGGGGTTGCTAGTGAGAATAATGGTTTTAGGAGATGTCGGGTGAGATTTGATATATTTTAGGGGGTGGTATATGGAATTATCTCTTTTCATTATGTTCAAATTTCTCAGTTGTTTTTGGGGGATTTTGGTTCAGAATTCATGAAAGTGTGCACCAATTTTGTAATTTTTGGTCGATTTGTGAAATGGGGGATTTGATTGGTGTTTTGGGTTTTATGGTATCATGTTCTTGAGTTGGGTCGAAATGTGGCAATGGACAACAAGAAGACTAGAATAGTTCCAAGATACATCCAACTTGCAATAAGGAACGATGAGGAGCTGAGCATTGTGGAAACAACAAGAAGGGTACAATAGTGTACATGTGTATGTTGTAATTGATCTGCCATTGTTTATTGTGATATTTTTACTTGGATATCAAGTTGACGAGGTTGGGGTTTAAGTACTACACAAATTGAGCTATTGTTTTTTGACAAGTTTCGGAATATTATTACAGTACATAAACAATAAAGGAAAAAGGAGAAAAATAAAAACAAAACACATAGAGTGCCAACCCTTAAAAAAAAAATAAGAGAATACAAGAAGCGATGACTGATTCCAAACATGTATCGTAGTTTGAAGCATGCTCTGATTTGAACATTGTTCCAAGATTCTGCAATGAAAGGTAGGAAATCTGATTCCTCAAACCATCCATTGAAGAACTTAAATGGTCGCAACCCCAATTTTTCAAAGAGGAATTGAGCAAGAAACGGTCAAGGTGGCTTGATCTCGAACCCGAGGCATACCAAGTAAAAGCTAAGTTGTCCAATTTAAATTGGGATCAACCTGAGCGCTCCGAAAGATCACATACTACGTTGAAATTACTGGCCTGAGAATGGGTTGATCGGTGTTGAGCTGTCCAGAGTTGCATCCTGCCAGAGGGAGAGCAATGAGCATATACACTCAAAAGAGTGCAATGAACACGGGTGGTTGATGCATACTTGAGATAAAGATAGTGATGTTGGTGGACGAAGTGCTAGACATGGAAAATTCGGGTTTGAGCTAGACCAAATGTGATCCCCCAAGTTCCCAATAGAGGGAATAAAGAAAAAAACAATCTCGCGAGAAAACGCAAACTCTGAATTGAACATGGAAAAACTTTTCAATTTAGTTTCCTGAATTAGGAAGATCGATGGACGATGATAGGATAGGAGGGTGACAACATCACGATGCTTCTGGGTAGAAGAGAGTCTTATAGCATACCAAGAGATGATCCTCATGTCGAGGATCAAGTCCACGCTCGCTAGAATCAATAACATAACTAAGGTCTGAGTTTATTTGCTCGATATGTGAGATATTATCCTCCTCGGTATCCTTGACGTTGAAACCAAAAGACTTGCAGTATGACCAGGTTTGTTGAGCCTGAAGCTTCGACTCCGCCGATGAGGTTGGGCTTGCATGTTTGGCTCTGACTGATTTCTTAATTTTCGTTCCAGACGGTCCTAAAGGAGGCAGATCGTTATTTAGATTACGAATACCCAAGGTTGGGGGGGGGGGGGGGGGGGGGGGGGTTAGAAGACGCTGAATTGAAGGCTATTGATGTGGTTGGTTGTGTCTCTTTGAGTGGAGGGTTCTGTCGAACCTGCTGGTCAGAGATCACCGGAGTTGTAGAACTCTTATCAGCATGGTCGCTAGGGTCCGGGAGAAAGTTAACCCCCTCATCCGAGTTAGTGCCCTTAGCTGAATCAGAATTATTGTCATTTGATTCGTTCCTATTATTGAAATCAGCCTCGTTCTCATCTTCATGGTCCTCAGAGTCTATTTCCCCATCCGAGCTTGATGTTTCTGTGGTTGTGGCTTTATACGGGACGAGTGGGGTGTCTTTATTATCAACAAGATTCACCCGTGCTATGGAATTGGATCTTCTGTGTTTGATTTTTACGTTCCATTGTTTGGATTGAAGGTCACTCATGTGGATAAGTACCAAACCCCAATCGAGGCTCTCTCTGTTTTGAATATAGGGATGAATTGCCACAGGAGTTCCGACCGTCGCAGCCACACTATCGAGGGATCCCAGAGACCAATGAGAGGTAAGAAGATCTATGATTTGTGGTTTTTGAGATTATATAGCTCATCAATCTTTGCCAATGACAATTTTCACTTATAAATTTGACCGAGTGAAGAAAATTGTTGATTTCTTTTCTAATTTTGAGTTACATCGATGTTTATTATATTGATGTTTATCTGCAAAGAATGAAGGTATAGGAAAATTTTGAATGTTAAATGAGGGTATTCTCGTCTTTTAACTATTACACTAATAAAGTTTAATATCACGAGTTTTACTATTTTTTGGCCACTTGCCAGAAATAATTTTAAACTTAGGTTTAGCAAACTGAAAATGACGTAAGGTTAGGTGGAGTAATGTAAGATTTCTCCAAAATTTATATTTTTATTAACATAATTCTTCTTCTCTTAGACAAATTTTATATCTATGAGAACGAATTGAGGACATGTATTAGAGTTATGTACTAGTCTCTCATCAATTCCTAAGTAGCGTATCTTACAAAGATCGGTGACGAGTCTCTCGGAAAAATTATAGATTTAGTTCAATCCAATATAAAACCAATAAAATTGAGTTTAATTCATAAGTTCCCTGTCGGATGAGTTAGGGCACGAAAACAGAGAAAAGGGAACGAGATGTGAAAGAGGTAGAGGGTCTAAATTCGGTGTAGGGCCGAATTATAAAATTCTTACTGAATATGCTTTAGTGTCATTCCTAATTAGAAGTAAGGAAAGTTACATAAAATGTAACAAAAATAAAAAAAATGAAATATATGTAACAAACATTAGTTAGATATAATTAAATGAAAATAAGCGAAATTATCTCTATGATAAATCAAGAAAATAAACCGTTGATAAAAAAATGAAATAAAAATAAACCGGTTTATAAAGTGGGCATTTTTGTGTTGACGATTTGGCCGCAATTGACCGCCGGTTCTTCCAAGTTCCAAAGGATAAGATTTGTTTTCATCAATTTTGCTCAAAATTCAGTTGTTCTGAAGCTGAAATATCCGCAGAGAGCATCAAAAGTGGGACTTGCTCAGACCCAATTCGTTGCTCAATGCCTCAACCTCAATCCATTTTCCTGCAGCCTTTCATTGCAGCCCCGCTAAGCAATATCAGGTATTTCTCATCTCACCTCTCTAAAACCCAACTAAAACCCTTTGTTTGGTCGCCGAGAAAACGGAGGAAACTGAAAGATACAGTTTCCGCTTTTCTTTGGTAGCTTAATCGTCGAGGTGTTGCTGCCAATTTTGGACTCTTGTTCGAACATTTCGATTCATTTTTTGCTTCTTCACATGCTTTCCATGAAAAAGGAACCACATTGAGGGTGCGTTCGAGCTTTGTTTGGTCATCCTCAGAGTAGAGAGAAGAAATTAAATTTGGGCTCTATGCATTTTCTGATATCATAATGTTGATTATCAAGTTGGCATTTTTACTTAGTTACAAAGGGTAGGTAGGATGTTACTATTTTCCTTTTGTTGCTAAAAACATGGATATTAACATGGTTAATTATTGCTGCCAACTTCTATGGAGAGAAAATAATAATAAATTTGGACCTCTTATAGTGTTGATAGTTCATTCTGTTCGTTTGGGTGTTAAATTGTGTGGCCATATTACCACTCATTCAGTTCAGGGTCTTTGATATAGTACTATGTATGCATGTCTGCATCCTAAATTGAATTAATAGAGATTGGTTCTATATTTTGATCTTCATGGAAGTTGTGAGTTATGTCTATTTTTCGCTGACGGGCTGTTTTTCTTATCAATGGTTATTTAGTTTATTTTTTTGTTGACAACTCGTGGCGTATTTGTAAGTATGATATGGACACATTATCTTGTTTCAGTAAACTAAATGTGCAAACAAACACATGCTATGCGGACAACAAAGTTAAAATTCATGGAAGAATGGGGATAGTTTGTATGGGTATGTTGGCACCAAGAAAAATGTTCAGAAGGAGGAAGAAAGAGGAAGTTTTCAAAGATGACGCTGATGAAAAAGACCAGAAGAATTGGAGGGAACTGATGAAAGAAATTGAGGAAACAGGTTCTGCAGTTGAGGTGCTGAAAAGTAGAAGAGAAAAAAGCCAGGCTCTTCCTAAAGATCTGGTTCTTGGCACCATGGTAAGGTTTAAGCAGCTAAAGAAGTGGGACATCGTCATTGAGGTATCGAAAGACAAGTATTATTACTTCTCGTAGTTATTTTTTTTGTTTCTATCCATCTTTCTTTTGCCTTCAAAATTCTTTAGATCGTCAATTATTACTGGTCCGGCTAAGGAGTGGAATTCGAGAAAAAAAATATTTTAACTGTATGGTCTTATAGATTTAAAAAAGGCAGGCTAGATGTAGCCCATCATTGTATAGCGGGAAGCAAAAAATGTTATTTAGCTCTCCTCAAGGATGAAAAGATGTAATTAAACAGTGTTATCAATTTTCATCTTGCGAAGTGGTATAGTGCATGCTATGGTACGGGCTAGTCAATTGATGTTTACCTTTTCCCTAAATAGAACTTTTTAGTTACATATCTATGTACAGTATCATTCTATAGCCTAAAAAGACAAAGTAACTAATAAATATAACATTAAGGTGAAAGTTATTTTATAGCAAGCTTAAAATCAGTGGAAATGTTGATTACTTGAGGGTTTTTGTGATATTGGACTTGTGACATTTTGCATATAAGATAATATACAGTAGTTTAGAAAATGATTGGGTCTTATTTTCCACTTTTTAGTTTATGCTGCAAAGGATGTTTTAGGTGTTTGTATGCTAGATGCAGAGTTATTTAAATGTTCTGGATGGTCTATACTTATAATATCCCAAATTCCTTGGTTTTCTAGATTCTTGAATGGCTGCGGATTCAGAGTTGGTGGGACTTTGGGGAGAGAGATTTCGTGATGCTTATTACAGCTTATGGAAAGCAAGGGGACTTCAATGGGGCTGAGAGGGTTATGCGCTTTATGAATAAGAAGGGCTATCCTCCAAGTGTGATATCCCACACTGCTCTTATAGAAGCATATGGAAAAGGGGGTCGTTACAATAATGCTCAATCAATATTTCGCAGGATGCAGTCTTCAGGCCCTGAACCTTCTGCCATAACTTATCAGATAATATTCAAAATATTGGTCGAGGTAATTAGACTCATTGAAGCCTTGCTACATATCTTGTTACTTCATTAGGATTTTGGAAGCTGATGTTTTCATTCATTATTTGAGCGGCTGCAGGCAAACAAGTTTAAGGAAGCTGAAGAAGTTTTTGAGGTCCTTTTGGATGAGGAAAGATCACCTCTGAAGCCAGACCAAAAAATGTTTCACATGATGATTTATATGTACAAGAAGGCTGGAAGTTATGATAAAGCTCGTAGAATATTTAAGGTGATGGCTGACCGAGGTGTTGAGCAAAATACAGTTACTTTTAATAGCCTGATGTCCTTTGAAACTAATTACAAGGAGGTTTCCAATATCTATGCCCAGGTATGTAAAACGACTTATATGATTTTGTTCTTATTGTTCTGGATTAAGTGCACAACTTCTATTGCTCTTGGAAGTACTTTGGGGGTTATAAGCAATGATTCAAAACTGATAGTTTGCAAATCTTTCTAAAGGTAGTAAATTGATTGAATTTTTTTATAACATCTCAGAATTTAAATTGTACTAGTTCTGGGTGATGCCTTCAGATACTATTTTCTTATGCATTTTTTTCTCTGGACCAAAGTTAATACTCCTTTAATTACAAAATCAATTTGTGAGGTGCGTTAACTATCCAAAAATCCCACTTTACCTTTTTATGTTGACTTTTTTCAAAATCTTGTTAAGTTTTTTGTGAAATGACACAAATACCCTTGTATCTGAAAAATTAAAATAAATAAATAAAAATTATTTTGAACTTTTTTTTCTAATTTTCTCGTTGTACAAAATAAACAATAAAATTTTGTTAGTAGTAAAAATAATTTTTCTTATAAAATAAATTAAAAATTTTATTTTTAAACATCGTTTTTTTATTTTTATAAATATATTTTTTTAAAAAAACTAATTCTAAAATATATTTTTTTATTCTTTGTTTTTGTAAAAGAAAATAGAAAAAAAAAGTTCAAAATCATTTTTATTTATTTATTCAAATGTGTTATGGCTGTAAAATTGTGTATGATTTTAGTTTATCATATATTGATGACATTTTTTTATAGTGTTTGCACCTCTTTGTGCAATAAGCTTTACTTATCGTTGTTTTCCTTCTCTTTCTACTGCATTATTACTTGCCCAAATATAAAGGAAGTAGCTGGCCCTGTATTGCAATAATGCCTCTGTTGTTGTTGATCCTAAAGATTGGCTATTCTAATTACCAACTAGCTCCCGTGCGTGTTTGTTTTGTGGCGAGGAAGCGGTACATAGGGAATATAACGGGATAGAGACCAAAAACAGTAGTTGAGAAACATTTGTTTATCCAGTTGCTTTTTTCCTCAGGTTATCGATCTCCTCTAGTTTCTTTCCTCCCTCCCTTTGTTCTTTCTTTTCTTCTCTGTATACATGAAAATAGTAGTTCCTTCGACCCTACTCGTTTTTTCCTTCCATGGTCCTTCCTACCACACTTGGTGTAAGGGTTTAGTCTTTCTGTTCCTTCATATTGACATTTTTCCCATTTTCCTGTATGGTCAGTCTCTTGCTATAATAGATGCACCAGTTTTTAACCTAAATACATTTTCTAGATGCAAAGAGCTGGTCACAGACCTGACGTTGTGAGCTATGCTTCACTGATTAGTGCATATGGGAAAGCGAGAAGGGAAGAAGAAGCACTGGCTGTTTTTGAGGAGATGCTGGATGCTGGTGTTAAGTATGTATCCACTCCAAATTTACTTTTTACTTGATGATTTCGTTTCATTTCGTATGCATATATAAGTAGTTGGCAAACAAAAATGAGAGACATAGGTTAATTATTGAGCAAAAAAGACATTAGGGTTTATAGGATTTAAATGAATATTAGTCATTCATAGTTGGGTTAGCTCAATAGTGTTAACTGAACCGACCAAACAGAAGTGTTGGTTAATATTTACCAGATGTGTTACCATATTAGTATCTTCGAAAATGGCCAGTTTTAACCTTTTGGCCATACTCGTGGATCTAGTTCAAAAGTTACCACCTTCGAGTGAGGTCATAAGCAAGCCAATCAACTGCTTAACTGTTCTACTACTTTTCAGGCCCACTTGCAAAGCTTACAACATTCTACTTGGTGCATTTGCACTCTCGGGTATGGTGGAGCAAGCTAACACCGTGTTCAAGAGCATGAGAAGGGACAGGTAAATTCTTCACACTGTGTCGTAGACTCGTAATTAGATTAATTCTTGTCCATCATACTATGGAATTCATATTTTTTTTTGCAGCAGACATAATTGAAACTCCATTATGCTTAAACTTTGTTTGTTGATTATAAACTATCAATAGACAATGACATAGACTGTTGACGCACTAATGTTGCCATGATTTTTCCCTTATATATTTCTAATGTTTTAACGAGTGTCATGCTGGTGAATATCGCTCATTTTATGAGACTTCTCATGGTTGACCGTATAAAGATTAGTCATTGGGCCTAAGTTCTCTGTGATGGCATCTTAGTGTTCAGCGTGGAACCTCAGTTGAATTTATGTTCCTTGTTTTAGGACATTCAAGTATAATTTCCCAAACCGAATGTACTTTAGCATGCAATTCTATACACAATACAATTTTCATTGATGTATATATGATTGTGAGTATCTGATAGTAGAAAGATATCTTGCGGAAACTTTGTTGGAAATATGGTTTTCTCATTATATTTGTTTCTTTGCAGGTACACACGAGACATTTTCTCTTACACAACCATGTTATCGGCTTACGTGAACGCCTCTGACATGGAGGGGGCTGAAAATTTCTTCAAAAGACTGCAACAAGACAAAATGACGCCCAACATTGTCACTTACGGGACATTGATCAAAGGGTACGCAAAGCTAAATGATCTCGAGAAGATGCTCGAGAAGTACGAGGAAATGCGAGTTAGTGGCATCAAAGCAAACCAGACAATCTTCACCACAATCATGGACGCGCATGGAAGGAACTTAGACTTTGGCAGTGCTGCCGATTGGTTCAGCGAGATGAGATCTTGCGGGGTTCTTCCGGATCAGAAAGCACAGAACGTTCTGTTATCTTTAGCAAAAACAGCAGAAGAACGGGAGGAAGCTGAATATATAATAGGAACTCTAGATCGTCACCGCAGCAAAGGACAGGTTAATGGAGTTCCAAACCAAGATGACAAAAACAAAGAAGATACATATTCTTCTGACGAACCTGTACTTGTAAATGGCGATCATCAACAGCAGCAGGATGTACAGGTTCTATATTTGTAATCCCACCAGCTTCTGAAGTTTTGTACCTTTGTAGTTACCTTATAAAGATGGTGTATTTATTTTGTACCTTAGGTAACAATTCATAACGAACAAAGTGTATCGCAAGATCTTTTACTGTAATGCGATTCCTGCCATCATTAAGCGTCTCTTACATACAAAATTTGAACCAATTTTGCACAGAGTGCATTTTGCTGAAATGGATAGGAAGGTGGTGACAAAACGTGCACCAGAGCAATCATCCTACAGCAGCTTTTTCTACGCTCTCTCCAGGTACTAAAGCTTGAATCTTGAAGAAAAACTTATCTGCACTCCTCTCGTAACGTGTAAAGTTGATGTCTAAGCTTAGGTTTATTTACATTAACATACGCGGAATGAATAGAAAAAGGGAATTTTCCGAGAAGTGGAACTTTTTAAGGATGTTGAAAATGTTGGAGCAGATGATTCATATGTTGTCCAAATCTAAGGTGTCTTCATTTGCAGATCTCTCCAAGAGATGAGCTGCTTTTTCAACCTATGAAAATGGTCATCACATATCAGTTTAGTGGCAGACAGTAAATGCATGATGATCTTGTGTAATGTGTATGTGTGCAGTGTACGTATATACCTCAGCTTCCCAATTTGTTCTTGCAGTCAAAATGGACAATGTAGCTGTTTGCAGAAGAACTCCCATAATCATCCCCCACCATATCCCCTGAACCAGTGCAAGAAATTTTCACATATCACCATAGAATTAAAGAATATATACCCATCCAGTAGTATAGATTGGCAAATCCAGTCGAGCTTTGTCAAGTAAAGAGGTCTGGTGTTCGAATTCTAGTAGGTCCACAGCTCGGAGTACTGGTGGGATAAGGGTTAAATAGGAATTGCTGATAAAAAAAGGAAAATGACAAAAACCCGCCGCATGCCGTGACACTTTTTCAAGATGGTGTTGTGTATTTGTTAATGGAATAAAAGAGCTCTGAACTTTGATGGCAAAATTTGATTATACAAATTTTTTAGTTAAAAGATATTTTCAGAAAAGCTGTTAAAAAAATTAGTTTTTTGAAAAATAATTTTAATGTAAGGGGAAATTTCGTCAATTTTGTACAAATACATGTATTTTGCACAAAAAAAATCAAAGTGTTGAGAGCACATTTTTGCCATTAACAAAGTACACAACATCCTCTTGTGAAATTGTGATAGTGTACGACATGTTTTTGTCATTTTTCCTTAAAAAAAGTGCATAGATAGAGAGACTTACTGCTACTCCTAAACTGGTTTTGAAGCCAAGAATGCATCCAATAGGGAGGCCAATGATGTAGTAAGTACCCAAATTCACATAAGCAACTATAGCTTGCCATCCACTTCCTATGGCCACACCTGAAACCCCATAATTCTTGTCAGCTGAATGTACTGACAGGTCTGGTCTCATATTGTTATTACATTTACATATACCTGAGAGAATAGGTTGAATGCCATTTAAAAAGACAGAAATGGCAAGAAGAGGAGTCAAACTAGACACTCCCTCTATAACGTCCGAGTCGTTAGTGAAGAGCTTGCTCAACCCAACCCGGAATATCAGAACCACTGCACTGAAAATTACACTGATGAGGATACAGGTTCCGGTCACTACTATGACTGAGAATCTCGCGACTCCTGGATTTCCAGCTCCTAACTCGTTGCTCACCCGAACACTGCACTTAAGGCCAAATTCAGTTAGTTGTGATCATAGTACTTGTGCTGTACCAGAAAAGTTCACCAACCTGGCTGCTGCACTTAGCCCCAACATGAACTGCATGTCCCAGTTCAGGTAGTTCATGCTGGAAACAAAACCATACCCAAAATGAGTTCTTGTATAATTGTATTTAAGTTTTGCGAGAGAAAAGAAAAAGATTGTCTCGTCTGAAGAATGCGTACCAGATGGAAATCGTGTCTACGCAGATTGTTGGATCTGAGAGGAGACCTGATATGAGCACTAGAACTTGGTTGTACCATATCTCCAAACTTCACACACATTTGCACATTCAACAATTAGTAATGAGAGAGAGAGAGAGAGATTAGAGATTTCAAGTTTTGTACCATAGCATAACAGCAGAGGCAACAGTGAGCTTGAAGTAAGGCCAAATTCCCCGAAAAGCTCTGACAGAAAAACCCGTCCAAGTTTCCTTGCAAGAACTGCTGAGGAGAATGTAAGCTCCATAGACAATGGCGAGAACCCACCAAGAGAGGCTCAGCGTGAGAGCTGCTCCCGAAACCCCATAGTTGAAGTAAACGACGACGACCCAAGTGAGAAGAATGTGAAGCAGAAAGACCCCCACAGACATGAAGGCCAGAGGGTTGACTATGTTCTGTGCCTGCAGGAACCTCTGCATTGGCAAAACTACTGCAAATGCATAGAGCTGAGGGATCAAGCTCCGGGCAAAGACCTGGCCGTGCTCAGCTATGGAATCGGACTGTCCCACTGCACTCAGGATCGTCCCCGAGTACCAGTACAGAACTGTGAGTATCACAGCTGCTCCTAGCTGCAACACTATTGCTCTCTGGAAAATGATCCCCATTGCTGCAAATTTTCTTGCCCCATAGGCTTGCCCACACACAGTCTGCACAGCACTAGCCATGCCTACCTGATATAACAGCAAAACCATATATAGATATCAGACATGCTTATGAAATTGCAAGAATCCAGCATTTTCCCAATTTTGTCATAGACAAACATGGAAAGATAGTCAATCTATGATATTAGATATCGGATACTACTCTGACTCAGAAAACTAGTCTAGTACTGGGATGACAATGTGACGGGTTTAGTGATCCCCTGGGACAGATTGGGGATATCAAGTCTCCTTCGGATTAAGGGCATTTTGCCTGTTAGCTAAGACGAGTTTATTAATCCATGTCCTGACAATTAATACTCATAACGTGTACACGCCTAACAATCATCACATTGGTTCACTCCCTCATTCCTAGACCCGAACTCAGTGCACAGAACCAGACTCTGATATCACATGTAGAAAAGAATCGGGCATTTCAAGGAGTTTCAGGCCAAACACAATACAATCACCCGAAAGACTAGTTTAACGAATTATGATTATCTGAATTCTCGCACGTGCGCGCTCCAATGGTATTCTTGACCAATGAAGTGAAAAGTAAATGTATTGTTAAGACATACCATGATCCCATAAGCAAGCCCTTGAATTCCCACACTGGCTACAGAAGAACCAGCAAGCTCCAAAACACCCAAATGGCCAGCGAACATGAGAGTGACAAAGCTGAGCATATAGTTGCACACCGAAACAATGATCGATGACCCGGAAAGGATCCACAGGAGCCTTGATTCCCAGCCAACCAGCCTCGGCCACCACCGGATGTCCACTGGCCGGTGAGACAAGAACTCCTCGATCGCCACGGATTGCAAGTCGGGAATCTGAGAGTGAGAGTGGAGGCCAAGCAGCAATGGCTGGTACTCGTAAACGCCGCCGCCCCCCATGCTGGTGGCTTCAGCTCCTCCTGCCAGTGACACACTTTCACAATAATCTTGGAAACTTAGTACAATGAACACCAATACAGAGTGAATATAACATATGTGGCATTTTGGTAATTGTGAGGTGAAAACATGCATAACTAACATTCTTCTACTGGTAAAGCTACCAACCGGTTTTGACATGTATTAGAAAAGTAGTTTTAAAAAGCTAATGTTGTTGTTTTACCTAACACAATCTATCCATCTTTTGGTGCTTATATTCTCCCAAAATATATTAATTACAGCCTTTTCAATTATATGGTCATAGATAACTTATTTTAATTCATAAAAATACCTCAAATATGCATTTACAATTTCTTTTATCGAACTTGGTTAATTAAAGGTTAGAGAATAATACTTAACCGAACACTTATTCTCAAACCATGTCTATTTGTGTATTTGGACATTTGGGCTGGTATGTATTTAATTTTCTCTTTTATATATATATATTATTCATTTGGGAAAAGATACAAAAAGGAGAAAAGTTAAGGTGTGCAGAGATTGATTTTGATTGAAAACATGGTATGGCCTGAAGTGGAATTGTTACTATATATGTAGCTATGGGTTTCATTTTTGGAAGAAGTTTTGCTTATTTTGACATATGTGAAGTTGTTTTCAACTCAATTGTTAGGTACAGCAGCTGACATTGCACCTAACATAAACACGTTACGATGTTTGGAATGTTCTCAGTCAGATTTTGTTCCTGTACTTAAATAATACTTCTTACAGATATTGAAATGCATAAACATATAACACAGTTCAAATCTACTTATCCCTCGACTGACAGTAATATTCTTCTAATTTAGCAATATTTAATATTTAATTGATCAGGTAGTGAAATGCTCGAATATTAAACCTGATAATTGAAATCCAACCATGTTTTCTACAAAATCACACTTGGACAATAAGCTAAGCTACGTGAAGCCAAGGCCTTTGTTGATTCGTCAAATTATGCTCATAATCACCCAGCTTTTGATGAGTCGCCGGGGAGTTGGGATTGCAAGCTCTTCCTCAGAAAATCAGACATCTTTGACGTTGCAGCACGGCCGCGCTCAATACAGCAAAAATAATCATCCACTGGAGTGCATATTAAACAAGAACCCAAAAAAAAGGTCAGATCGAGTAGCCTAAATCCAGATCTAACAAGAACCAAATTGCTTGAATTTCTTGGAAAGGAGGGTTTGTTTTAACTGTTTTCCATGCCTCAGAGATCCAAACTACACGTAATATGTTAGTTGCATAAAACTAGACGATGCATGATAGAATCACTCCAAGATCGCAGAAAATAATCGAAGTTAAATATTAGAGTAACGAAGGAGAGAAGTAAATACATCACTTAGAAAATAATTTATGGCAGGACAATTATACCATAAATCCCAAATTATGGCTATTAATTTCAAAGAGAACTTGATCAAAATTTCTCAAGAATTTCGGAGTCTATTCTTAATTTTGTATTCCAACCTGATACAAAAAATATCACACAAGAAATACCCGAGATTTGCTAGTACCATTGATGGACTTCTTTGGACATACTAAATTGAACTATAATACTTTCATTTGATGACTATATTTAATCAATGGATATAACCCTTCCAAAATGTATAGAGAATACGATATGATTGACGATGGACATCATGAAGCATTAATAGAATAGAAAACAAGGTGTCTACGTGCAAGATGAAAAGGGAAGATTAGGAGTATGCTTACCTTCCATCACGCCGTGGCTAACAGAAGTGATGATCCCATTCTCGACGGGTTCACCTTGCACAAGTAAGGATTCTTCTGGTAGGACTGAGAGAACCGAATTCGGGAAGACCAAATATGCAAGCGCCTTCATCTTCTGCCAATATATAACACAAACACATTAGGTGTTAAATCACCTTACTTGTCTAAGAGTTAAGGTTTCATTTAAATGTGGTCTAGAAACCTGCTCTTCTAGTTTGGTGGGGTCTAGTAAAATAGATCCTCTGTCGGCTAAACAACAACATATTGCGACTGCAGGGACAAGTACAAATTTATCAGAGAGCAATCGTTGAATTGGCATGCAAATAACTTGTTGTAGATAGATATTACCAGCAAGATGCTTTAATGGGATGCCAGCGTCTACAAGTGCAGCGCATGAGGCATTTATAGCACATGGGAGAAGCTAAATAAGGATTTTGTCAAGGAAGTCTTCATTACATCAATGCATCGAGAAAGAAAAAGATAAATAGAGAAGCTCACTGAAATACATCATTCTCAGAAAGGAATAACGTCGAACAAAATCTCTTACTACAAGAAGCTGAAAAACTCAAAGAAAGTTAAGATATAACAATCTAAGACGTGCAAAAACAAACCCACTACTATACTTAGAGGGAACAAGGTTAGACGTTACAATTGATATTACATCCTCAATCCATGAACTTCAAGTTGCAAATTTAAAGGGGCGTCAGGATGAATTCAGTAGAGGTTATTGATTAATTTTTTTCACCTCACACTAGGTTTTCCATAATTGTGTTCTTGGTTCCAGAAATGACCCATAAGGCAATGAAGATTGAATAGAGAATATACGCAGTAAAAACTCTCTTTTCGAAGGTAGTATGCATTTACAGTTAGATTCAATAACCCTGCTGAAATAATCATTGAATTGTATGATAATGCACTATTGTGAAGGATACAGCACCATCATCATTGACCACCTGAAATGTGAACATGTAGACTAAATGTCAATTTAAAACCCATATCACTGACTTCAACATGATACACATCAAATGTTAAAAAAAGCAAACAGAAAACTGCCCAACTATCCAAGAAAAATAACAATCCAGAACCAAGTGGGATATGATTACGTTTTGAGCAAGGTTCTAAAATTCGAAATGGGGAGAGTTCAGTGAGGCGAAAAATAAGGAGTTCAGAGAGCTCGGGATGAAATCGGCAAAACTCATTTTGTATTAAATAAATATTATATATATATATATATATATATATATATATATATATTCGTATATAATTCACATGAAAGACAAAAATGACAATATTTTAGTAAAATAAGACACTTTCAAACAACTTAATAAGATAAAACATAAACACAATAGAACAGTTTCAAAGCATATGTAGAAAATAAAAATAAAACTTGACCAGGTTTGACCGAGTTGACCCAGTGAAAATTCGGTACAACTGAACCACCGAGAATGAGTTTTGAAACTTGGTCCAAAACTCGCCCAACTCAATTTTACCGAATTCTCAGAGAGAAATTGGGGAGAACTTGAGAGTTTTAGAGCACCGGTTTTGAGAATCAGATACGGAGAGAGTAATACAACCAATCGATGGATCTAGAAATCAACACAACTTCTAAGATACTGGCCGATAGATTGCCGCATATGTAGATCAAGTTACCTGAATTATAATTGAGGTTGTGGTATTCGGATTGATGGTAAGGACACATATACTTTGCAAAGTCCTCTTAAGGATCATCTCATATTCCTTCTCCAGTTTCCCTACACAATGTGGAAATTATGTGCAAAATTAGAGTTTACAGATTGGCTGAGGTATTCATGAATAAGAACTTAAAAATACAATAGTTGATAACATTAAATCCCACCAAAGTTATTAATCGTAAAATCAGGCCTGTACGAGGTACCAAATTCACAGTTAATGAATCGCCTAATTGAGATACACCGGAATGCATTGAGAAGGTTTAAAAACTTGATGATTGGTTGTTATGATACACACTTTTCAGGTTGCATGAATTACTTTCCACCAGTAAATTGTCATATAAATTTGTATATATGTATGTAGTTCATATAAAAAGTAAAGTTGAGGAAAAGGTAAAAAAACTAACCAATCTGCCCTGTTTTAGGCTTCCACAAGACTTCAATGCAAGCCTTCTCAGGGTTTTCGTTCTTCTTCGTTCCAGCTTTCGGTCCATAAACTGCAGCAAGAACTTTGGTATCTCCTAAAACCAAACAAAACCTACCCAACATAAATTTATAATAAAAGGATATATTCTCAATGTAAATTTGTTGCATTGCTAAGATAAAAAAAAATATTGAGCTGAGGTATACCTTGACACCAACTAGCAGAGCCATGAGCCCGGTTAAGGATGTTGCGAGAACATGCAAGTGGTCTCAATTGGTTCTCTGTACGGCCATCTGCCCGGTCAATCTCCATTATTCTGCTCACACTGACTTTATAAAATTCCAACTACAGGGAGAAAAAAAATAACAAGAGAAAATATGAGAAACAAGTTAAAGGTGTGAATTCAAGGTATAAACAGAATGGAAGAAAGAATAATATCAACAGGGGTTTTAGACATTCTGGCAAATGGGTTCCAATATGATTATTTGTTTAAATTAAACCAATCTTAAGACATTCAAACTGAAGAATATGTAAACTCAATCAAAACAACTATGTTGAGTTTAGTAAGGAATGAAATATTCTAAAATGGAATTTTGTGGTTTGTTTCATTCATTTCTTTCTTTTCCCTAAATCAGCATGAGCCATACTGCACGCATCCCCAGACCAAAAATGCAAACCACAAAACATTTAGAACTGTATTTAACTAGGATCACAAATACAAACACACAAGAAAGATAATGATACCACTTCAGTGGCAATGCGCTAGAGTACAGTCCGAGCACCAAGAACCAAGTAAAGAAGTTCATACTTACTAATGTAGAAAAATGGAGGGGGGAAATAAAAGACACGTGCACCGAACAATTTCAGACACAAAAACACAGGGCCGGCTCAACAATTATTAGGGGCTAAAGCACAAATTAGAAATTGGGCCTTTTGTTCTGTGTAGAAAAATAATATCATACTCCCAGAATTTTACTAATTAATTAAACAATGGTATTAAAAATAGGACATAATAAACTTTACAGATTTAATCCAAGTAACACACATTTTGTATATATGACAATAGTAAATATAAAAATTAAAAACTAGATCACACAGTATATAAGCATATACATAAATTAGATAAAATGATATAATTACAGGGCTCCAAAAGAATGAACTAATGATCATCATACACGGGAGATTTAAAGGCAATAAATACAAAGATTCAACTTATATAATCTTGAGCTTGGAAGCTTAACCCATCTACAGAAGTATCCTCAAAAGTCAGGAATTCTTAGACAAATCTCTCCCACATATATAGAAAAAACATTAAATATTCTAAAAAATTGAGGTTTGCGCGACCAAAACCGGCAAATGAAGTCACAAAATTCAGGCAAACCATTTTGCATATTCACATTAAACTATCCCACAAAATAAAAACTAACCCATACAAATTTTCACCACTCTAAAACTCAAAAAAAAAAAAAACTCCAGCAAAAAGAAGATGGTGGAAATAAAAAAGTTCATAGAAAATATATCCCGATAAGCCAACCAATCTGAAGTCAGTACATACCTTGAATATGAATATCCGAATTGTTGAATTTATAGAAATTGATGGGTCTCAATGTTATACAAGTCGATGGGTCTACTCGGAAATTGATGAGAACCAAAAATAGTTGAAAGGAGAAAAGTAAAAATAAAATAAACTGATAATTGTAGTTGAGGAAGAGGAAGAGGATGTTTAGGGTTTAAAGATTTTGGGCCTTTTTCCCTCCAAACAAATGGGCCTAATCTATATTAATAATTAACTTACGAAATGGGTTATATAGTGTGGGCTGAAAGCATTATGATTGGGCCGGCAGAAAAATGGATAGGTCCAAGTCCACTCAATTGCAAATACATCAATTAATTTTGTTTAAAATTAATTTACACAATATTTAAAATTTTATATGAAAATTACAATTAACATATGCTCGTTTATGAAAAAAAGCAGGTTATTCATACAAAGCACATCGTTGAAGGGAGAGTATTGTTTTGGTAAATACTAAACTAAGGGGCCATAATTCTCTTAATAAAAAATTCTTCATTTCTCAAGACAAAAACACAAATAGAGTTGATTCACATTTATAACCATACTCGAGATGAAAAGTTCAATAAAAATTCAGACATTATATTAAATATTGGAACATATATAGGTGCTGATCACTAGCTACATATTAAACTCGGCCAGGAATTTGTTTTTCTTTGATCATAGAAAATTGTCAGCATATTCAGAAATCTCGTGCATATTCATGAAATGGGTGCGTGGCCAGAAGCATGCATACATATAAAATGAATATAAAAATTTTATTTTCATTACTCACTCTGTATATACAAGGCAAAAGAAGTAAATGAAAAAAAAGATGAGGATAAGTGTTTTTCTTATTATATTTGTATTTTTATATAAGTACTAGTTAGCAGCTAGCTAGGGTTTCACGTCCATCACTCACATTTCATTTCAGTGTCTCAAATCAACAAGAGATGAGCGAAATAGGGAAAAAGTTTAGTAGTGAGAGAAAGAGTGGTGCTGAGAGCAGTTCTAGGGATGAGTTTGCGACGTCACAGACTCGTCCCTAGAACTGGACTCAAACTTGAGGTGCCACCTCCACAACAACGAGGTCTGCTCCGCCGGGAGATTGAAGCTGCACTGTGGTGCTTTTGAGAGATGAGACCACTTCGATGACCGGAGCTACTAAGGCCAAGGATCCACGGCGCAACTAAAATCTCATGGAGAAGGAAACTTCGCTGGCGTAGAGGTGGCAACTACCATCAACGACAACGACCAAGTTACTCACCAGGGGCTACTCTAGAATTTTTTGGGTTTTAAGCGATACTCATATTTTTTTATTAATTAAGTAAAAATAGACAAATCTATAACAATAAACTACATATAATATATCATATATTACAATGTAACATTATTCTTCGTCGTCATCTAATTGTTTTCTTAGCGTCATCCAATTATTTTTTTTATAAAATCATCTAGTTGTTTCTATAACTTTAATATACCAAACAAATCCTCTTATTATATATTTGTATAATTTGGGGGCCTTAAGCGTTGACTTCACTCACTTAATGATAGGGACGTCTTTGTGTGATAGGACAGGCTGAATTTTTGAGTTATAATAATGTATGTTTCAGCTAATGGTTAAAACTTTTTCATATGCTAATCAACTTATTTCTACACTTGTACTGTTCTTGTGGAGCATAAACAAACGAGACCTAATTGCAATTTGCAAAAGCAAATAAAAGTAAAAATTTGAATCGTTCAACAAACATTTGGTACATAATCCTTACTTGCGAAGATTCTTGATATAGAGAAGGTTGAAATTTTCGATATGAATTTAAAAGCACACACATGCAATGATATAATCTGGTTGCTTACCTGAGAAGTAGAGAGAGAGACAATGATATAAGCTGAGCTTAACATCAGTTGCATAGGCTCGTTCGAACTCAATTCGAGTTCGAACCGAACACTTTTCTCACGAGTCGAGTCGAGCCCTGTCAAATTAAGGCTCGATTCGGCTCGTTTATACACTAGTGTTAAATAGAATTTAAGAAAATGAAATTACATTATTTCCCACGAAAATTTTGCCATTCTTCGATTCATCTTCTTCAAACGGCCCAAAGCTGAAAGGTCCTTCAGTTTGGAGAATTTGCCGGCGCAGTAGCCACTTGTGATGATATACCCCAAACTCAATGTCTCAATCATGTATGTCTTGCACAACATGAACTCTTTGGTCTCCTGAGAGAAATGTACCGTACAGGACCCTACTAAGTGATGCCCTTTTTTATTGTCAATCTAAATTTTGTGTTATATGGTGGTTATGTACGGTAATAAAGAAAATAAACTATGTTTGTTAGTAGGTCGAGTTATTAAATAATATGTGCTTTAAAATTGATTGTGGTTACGTAAAAATTAGGGTAAAATGCAAATGATTATCCTTAATTATTATTAGTCACAAACAGATGCATACCCACATGGACGATAATGACCTAAATATACGTAAAAATTTAAAACTTTGGCACTATAATTAAAGATTACATGGGAATAAGAGAATATGTATCGAAAGGTATTTGTCAACTAATTAGGCATAACTTTTCGGAAAGCAAACGTAGACATCTAGAAGTTTCAGAAATGAGTAGTACTAAACATTCGATTTGTTAGAATATATTATATCAAATATTAAGAGATTATGTTAATTATTCAAGCCAAATAATATCGGTCGCTTTGAGAATGATGTCATGAAAAAAGGTTTAACAATCGAAATAAAGTCTTAGACAAATTTAGATAGCATGTTTGTATGATGAATAGTTTACGTAATAATGTTTTACAACGATTCGAAGAATCATGTGCCTCTCGCATGCAAAGCGAGCGCGTAAACCAAATCCCGTGCCCCTCGCTGCAAAGTGAATAAAACAATAATTGGAGATGATGACCTGGTAAGACAAATAAAAATGGAGGTGCAGGGAATTGAACCCCGTGCCTCTCGCATGCGAAGCGAGCACTCTACCATATGAGCTACACCCCTATATTGATGATAGGCGTACTTACAATTTTAGAAAAGAAAATAGTGTTTTGGGGTTGTTGCATTTCATATCATGAAGGCGTGATAAAATAAATGGTGAATCTGAATAAAAAAAGAAAGAAATAGAGGTGTATGCAAAGGGAGCGCTATACCATATGAGCCACCATCATATTAACAATAGATCAAACTTACATTTGTAGAAATGGAAAGAGTGTGAAAAGAGTGTGTTGGTATTGCTGCGTCTCATATTACAAATACTTGATGAATAAAACTAAAATGGAGCATGTCAAGTGTTCTACCATATGAGCTACAAGCCTACGGTCATATCAATTATAAGCCGCACTTGCATGTATGAAAAGAAGGAGAAGAAAAAGAAAAAGAAATACTTTTATATTATTGCATTCGAATTTCATGTCTCTCATATGCAAAGTAGGCGCTCTATCCTATAAGCTACACTCTATGTTGATGATAGGGCTTACACGCTTGCATTTGACGAAAATAGCGTTTGATATTATTGCATCTCATATCATGGAAGCTTGACAAATTGGTGAAACTGAACAAAGAAATGGAGGTGTAAGGAATCGAATCCCGCCCTTCTACCTATGAGGTACACTCCATGTTGATATAGATATATTTTGATTATGAAAAGAAGATGGTGATCTGTGTTGCATGTACAATGAAGCCTTCCTTTTTGAGATTATTTCAAAATATTGCAGTTTTTTTAAAAATAGTTTATTGTTCAAAATATTTAAAAAATTACATTTCACTCTCATTTTCTTTCGCTCTTTAGTTTAGTATATTGTGGGTTGTATTAAGTGAAAAATCATATGGTTAGGTGCAAATTTAGCAATCAATCTTGATCATTCGATATTAAAATAAAGGGTTAGATATGTACTAACTCATCCAATAGCATATAAGCATAATTATTCATAATTTGTTTTTTTTGTCATTTGATATTAATGATAGAGTAAATTCATATTTATATATATATTTTTAATTATTTCATTAGATATACATTTATAATTATTCTTTTGAATTTGCACAACCAAACTAGCCTCGCTCGCCGCCACTCCTCCAGGATATTATTCTCGGTTTCACGGTTTCATTAATCAAGTTTCATGTTTTCATTTCATCCGTCAATTTCAACTGATTTATGCTCTATTATTCTAATTTCATGATTTCATTAATCAACTTTCGTGTTTTCATTGTCAAGTTCAAATGATTTAATGGTTTATTACTCTAATTTCATGATTTCATTAATCAAGTTGCTTAATAAATTTTTTGTTTGTCTTGCATGGGTTGAGTCTCATAGTTTCATGGGTTAAGTTTCATGATTTCATTAATCAAATTTCAAAGTTTCATGGTTTCATTAATCAAATTTTAGAGTTTCATGATTTCATTAATTAAATTTTAGTGTTTCATGATTTCATTAGTCAAATTTTATCGTTTCATGAATTAAACATGTGTGTAATTTGTGATTATATATGAATTTCAAACTATTTCTTCAAATTTTGCATCGTATTATTAACATCCACACATTATATCAATGATAATATGCAGAAAATAGTCTATCGATTGTTTTTACAATTCACCTCTATCTCAATTCCCAAAGCAAATAACTATATATGAGTAGTGATTTATGTTTAAGTAGCCATCAAAATCTTCCATTCACCTTCTCCATACCCTCCTACCAAATCAAAGTTGAAATTTTGATCAGATAGTTATGCAAGATGTCACACACAATGTTATGTATAATGCTATAACACAGTGTATGACAACTTGTGTAGATAAAGACGGACAATAAATATCAAACGTAATTAACAACGACACATCATATTGTTTACCCAGTTCGGTGCAACATCACCTACGTCTGGGGGCTCTCTGCCAGTGGAAAAGTTTCACTATATGGTAATACGTCAAAATATCAAGTACCTATGATCATCACAATACCTATACTTTATGCTACTATTACAACTGCAAACCTATCTCAGGATCTCCTCCTGAATCCAAGACGCCGTCTTGATTCCACTCTTGAAACAATCGCCTTGCTCTGTCAGTTCAAGTTGTCGTTGAACGTTTTGCTTGCGTGTAGTCTTCACTCATGCGATCAGTAAACCCTCAATCACCTAACTCTCAATAGTTAATGTGATACACAATATCCTCAGCACAATATACAACCTCTCAACCCGCAAACCTTCACGTCTAAGAGCTATGTATAATATTGCTAGGAAACAATAAAAGGCCACCCGATTGCTGAGGGGGCAGCCTAAGCTTTTATAGCAGTCGATCATGAATACTAACCCTATTGGGTTTCCTTTTTGTCACCGTCTTTCTTCTTTCCAGAATCGGAGACGCGCTGGAAAACGTGTGGCAATAACTTATTTCCAGTTCGCGTTTACATACAGCTGGAGCTTCATAATTCTTGTTGTAGTCGTACTTTATGAAAGCAGACAACTTTCCTAATTTGCGTCGAACAAGATGTCAGCCGAGATGTCGACAACAATGTCATCCAAGATGTCGCATACGATGTTTCGACATTCTTTATGACATCATCTGTAGTTCCTTAGAAATAAGACATTCATCAAAAACGTTGTAACTTAAAAAGTGAAGAATTAAAATTAAAATCAATTAATCCAAATATGTGCAAAGAGAATTAAAGAAACCCCAATTTTAAAATAGGAAGAGAAGCTCACACACTATCAGATTTTGCATTTGTGACGACGCACTTTGGAGAGTGCGTCGTTACAAATGTAGTTTGTACAATATGAACGATCTCACAAAGGTATCGTTTCAGTAAATTTACCCATTTACTGATCTCATCTTTTACAGTATCAATCCCCTTTTTGAATGTACAAGAATATGTGGAGCTCAACATGTCTGGAAGCACAGGAGAACGTTCTTTTGCTGATATTATCACCAGTATTCCATACTGGGTAATTCATAGCATTACTATAATGTACCTATTCATTGCGGGTTGGTTATTCGTCAACATATGTTTAGCTTACGATGTGTTTGGAAGCCCTCGTCCAAACGAGTATTTTACAGAAAGCCGACAAGGAATTCCATTTGTAACGGTGCACACCCAATGTGCGACGTCACAAAAAACAGTGACGACGGACAATAACTGTGTACCGTCAACAAAACAGTAACGGTGTACAAAAAATTGTACGCCGGTAGTAATTTCACTTTGTAACGGCACACATTCCAATATGCAACATTACAGAAATCTTGATTGTTGACCAAAACTTTACCGTTAGGCATAAACTGTCGGAAATCGAGCCGTTGGTGTTACCGTTAAAGAGTAATTTTGTAACGGCGCGCTCTCTGTGTGCGCAATTACGAATAAAATCTATAAATGTTGGCAGCACCTCCCACATAACCTCCACTTTTCCCTCCTACAACTTCTCCCACACATTTTCCTTCCGACAAGGGTATTTTCGTAATTTTGGTGAAAGTTTCCCAACTATTTTTAAATTTTTTGAGTACCCTATATTAAGTCTCCCCCACAAATACTAGCCTTCATATAATCTCTCTCTATATTAGCTGGTGGATTCGGACTTGCGGGAATTAGTAGGTATGTACATTTTGAAATAATGTTTTTAAATTAAAATATTTTAGTTAATGTGATTTAATTTAAATATATGATGTATATTATTATTTTTGTTAATAATTTATACATATTACACAGAATGAATCGGTGATGGATAGGATTTTCGTAAAAATGAGTGAGGGATGGATGCGCGGACTAAGTAGTTTTGTAAAATTTGCAAAGAAAAACGCTTCAAGAGATGGCGTGGGACGTTTCAAGTGTCTGTGCACGAGGTGTTGTAATTCAGCTTGGCACGATATGGACGCCATTTGCGATCATATACTTAAGAAAGGTTTTCTTAGATCGTATAATGTGTCATTCCATCAAGGCAAAACTGAATAAGCTAGTTCGAGTCGGAATTGGGATATGAGTATGAGGCCAATATTGGGGAATTAGCGTTGTTCGACGTTGGACAACAATCCAATGTACGTTGATCATGTGCAGCAGTTCGTGGACATTGATCATGTGCAGCAGTTCGTGGATGATGTAGACCCAACTAGAGATGTAAGGGTTGACGAGAACGAGGAAGGAGAGAACATTAATATAATAACCGTAGTGGAGGAAAGAGTCGCTAAGGCAACCATAATGGGATACAATAGGTTGGTAACAGAGTCGCAAAAGCCGTTATACGATGTATTTTTGATTGAATTATCAATAAATGATGTGATTTAATTCAAAATAAATTATTATGGGTCAAATAGTCTCTATGGGTAATTTGGTCAATTATGACTTCTAAGGGTACTTTGTTCATTTATGACCAAATTACCCTTAATTTGGTCATTTTTGACCTGTAAGGGTAATTTGGGTATTTTTGACCAAATTAGGGGTGATTTGGTCATTTATGATCTTTAAGGGTATTTTGGTCAATTTCTAAATTTTTCAAAAAACTGTTTTTCCTAAGTATGAATTAGTAACGGCACACAAACCAACGTGCGCCGTTATAAATGGTCAACAATCTTGACCAAATTGTTGACTTTCATTTGACATCGGGGTTTTTTTCGGATCGAGGTTCATATATTATAAGAATTGTATGAAATTTTGGAACATGAAGTAAGAAACAATTGCGCTCAAATCGGTACAGTCGAATTCCCGATCGGATCGACATAAATAAAATAATATTTTTATTTTCAACTGGTAACGGTGCACACAGGTAAATGCGTTGTTACTAATACATTTGTAACAGTGCACGAAGCCAAAGTGCGCCATTACAAATGGTCAAATGTCATAGTCAACTGTGTTGACTTTCCATTGACCGGTTTGATCGAGATTCATACATTATCAGAATTGTCTGAAACTTTGGCACATGTAGTCACAAACCATTGCGGATTTATAAGTGCGGTTGGATTTAAACATGTTTTTTAAACATTATTCACTTTCGTTGAAAGCGTGAGTATAGTGTACAAGAAAGTAAAATCTAACATAAACCCTAAACACATTGATCATCAAATGTTGGGTCAAGTAATAAATATTTTTTAAAATCAAAATCGTTCAATGTGTTGTAAATAACATTGACGTGGTATAATACAATTTTAAGGAAAATCAAATCACGGGAACACGGCTTATCATTCACGATCGGACTGACATGAATATTTTAATATTTTAGGGTTTTGATTTGTAACAACGCACACACTATGTGCGCCGTCACAAAGTTGGCACCAAACAAAAATTTGGCGAAAATTAAACTTCCCGCGAACATTTCACAGTAACGGCACACAAAGTTTATGTGCCGTTACCAAAAAATCTGTACAGCACATGTACGAGTGTGCACCGTCACAAATGAGTTGACCGTTGCCAAAATTTGACCGTTATAAAAAGAACGGTCGGCAATCGAACCGTTATGTTACCGTTAGAATTACTAACAACGCACAATCAAATGTGGGTCATTACAAATAAGTTAATAACGACGCACATTTTATAGTGCGCCATGCCTAAATAATTAGTAACGGCGTATTTGTAATTACTAACACGAAACCCCTTTCTTCTCTGCTCCTCCGACACAAAAACCCTTTATGTTCCTTCGACATCGTCGTCGTCCCGCAATCGTCGTCTCGCAGTCGCCGTCCTCGTCCCGTCGTCACTTCCTTGGACACTTCATTTGCTAAGGTAAGTTTTAGTTAGTTGTAGTTAGTTTTAGGTTTATATGGATTTAGGTTTGTACGATATTTATTTGTATGGATTTTCGAAATTAATTAAAAATACCCGTTAGGGGTATTTTATGAATTAATTAAAAATAACCCTATGGGTGTTTTTGGAATTCATTAAAAATACCCTTAAGGGGTAATTTGGTCATTTATGACCTGAAAAGGGTAATTCGGTCTTTTCCGACGAAATTAGGGTCAATTCGGTAATTTTTTTACTGAATTATGGGTAATTAAGTCATTTATGACCTATAATTTGGTGATTTATGACATATAAAGGGTATTTCGGTCATTTTTGACCGAATTAGGGGCAATTAAGTCATTTATGACCTATAAAGGGTAATTCGGTCATTTTTTACTAAATTAGGGGTAATTCGGTCATTTATGACCTATTAAGGGTAATTCGGTCATTTTTTACTAAGTTAGGGGTAATTCGGACATTTATGACCTATTAAGACAATTCGGTTATTTGTTACCGAATTATGGGTAATTCGGTCATTTATGGGGTAATTCAGTCATTAATGCCGCCGAAACGTGAGGCATCTAAGGCCAAGGTGTTAGGGAACCTAGGCTATAATAACACAGCGGAAACAACATGAATGACCATGTTCCCTATAGGATCATCATGCAAATATAGATTGTTCTTGAGAAGAAGGTTTCATGAGAGCTTTACCTATAACTCGAATCCACTAAGAACTCTAGGACGATACTCTTCTCTAGCAGAGTTTACACGAGCAAGCGGTGCTACACCAAAACCCGACGACCTACTAGAATCTTCAGACCCCTTGGAGCCATAAAGAAAAACTCATAAAACTCAGAAAACCTTAAATGTTTCTGAAAGAATAATCTCTTTCCTCAACATGTTTCCCAATGATTGGCTTCTATTTATAACATCGGGAAAAGGTTGTTGGCGATTCGCCACGGACCCCACCATGGAGTCGTGGCACCTCCGTGGCCATACTGTGCCGCCTTAGGATTTCCACGGACCCCGTCACGGTTTGTGGCCCATATGAGGTCGCCGTCCGTGGCCAACTGCTTGTTGTCACGGGTCCGTGGTCCAAAACCTAATTTGGCCACGGGGAGTGGCCCCTCTTATTGATCACGACCTCTATGGTCAAACCCTAAGTTTGGCCACGGGCCCGTGGCCAATTAGCCACTCTTCCATTTCTCTGGTTTCTCTTTCGCTACTCCATACTTGCTTTATGTGTGTGACCCTCTAGGCTCGTGTCCCATTGGCTGATCGGTGTGAAACCCCTTTTCATCTGATCCATCGTAAGTGGTCTCTAGTAAGACATTATGATTACCAAATGTACACGATGATCGATAATCCGACTTAAACTCATGTCGTCTATGTCTCCATCCCTTTGTCACAAGATATCCTGATTGATCATAAGGCATAGAGCCGTCATCCTTATTCGACCAATCACTGTTTGTTGATGTGTGAGATGACTGATAATGATACCCCGTATCAATAGCATGGTCATGCGTTTCCTTTTAGTCATTCTCATCAAGTGGCCTAAACAGATATCGTTCCCATACGTATGAGGGACAAATCCCTTAGCCATCTTTCGCATCATTCATGCAGTCCGTCCCGGAGCCAATCATAACAATTATGGCTATCCTATCACATATAGCGTTAGGCGTATATCAAACTCAGATATTGACAACATAGCGATCAAAAAGACTCATTGGTCTAAGGATACAATGACAAGCCACGACAATTGAGTATGCTCATGACAACATCTTTGATGCATACTCAGGTCGGATCGTCCAATATCATTTCCCAAATGATATCTATGATCTGACTCCAACAATCATATTGCCAATGATCAGTATAGCGTGATCATAAGAAGTCATTCTCATACTGGTCGCTTATGGTGAAACATATCTAACCAGGGACCCGTTAAATGCGATCCGTACGGATCTATAGTTCTACTATTAGTGATGGCACACTCAATGATATAGATCAAATCACATTTAACATATTATTTTAACACACAGTAATATAATGCCGATTTCATTTTATTACAAAAGATAACAAAACTATTACAGATTATTTTGCATTGGACTAAGGTACAAATCCTACAATCTCCAACTTGCCCCTAGTTCCAATCTAAGTCCCAATCTATCCCCATAGACTTTACATGACCCTCATGTTTGGGCTGTGAAAGAGCCTTCGTTAATGGGCCGGTTGCATTGTCATCAGTAGCAACATAGTTGATCCTCACATCACCTCTAGTAATGATTTCCCTTATGAGGTGATATTTCCTGAGTATATGTTTGGATTTGTCGTATGATCTCGGCTCTTTAGCTAGTGCTATGGCCCAGTGTTGTCACACAACAAACTAACTAGACTATATGGGTTTGACACCACGTCTAATTCCGTCAGGAAGTTCCTAATCCATACAGCCTCCTTAGCCGCTGCTGAAGCGGCTATATACTCAGCCTCCGTCGTAGAGTCGGTGACTGTGTCCTGCTTGCGGCTCTTCCAGCTGAAAGCACCACCATTCAAAACAAACACATATCCTGACTGATTTCTAAAGTCATCAGTTACTGTCCGGAAACTAGTGTCAGTGTATCCTTTGACAACTAGCCCATCATCCTTTCCTCCATACATCAAGAAAGCATCCTATGACTTTGATCGCAATCTAGTGATCCTCACATAGGTTAGACTGGAATCTACTGGTACAACTCAAGGCGAACGAGACATCTGGTCTCGTGCAGAGCATAGCATACATGATGGATCCTATAGTCGTAGTATACAAGATCCCATTCATTCTTTTTAGTTCATGATGTATCTTAGGGTATTGAGTCTTATCAAGCTTTATGCCATGTCGCATGGGAAGGAATCCTTTCTTGGATTCCTGCATCGAGAATCTTCTCAATACTTTGTCTATATAGGTGCTTTGACTTAGACTCAAGACCCTCTTGGCGCAATATTTATATATTTTTATCCCTAAGATATAAGCAGCATCACTTAAGTCTTTAAGTGTGAAACACTTCCCTAACAAAGCCTTTGTCTCTTGCAAGGTTGGGATGTCGTTTCCAATGAGTAATATGTCATCGACATACAACACTAAAAAGACAATTTTACTTCCACTCGCTCTTTTGTATACACAAGGCTTATTTTCGTTCTTGATAAAGCCGAACTCTTTAACATCTTCATCAAAACGATGATTCCAACTCCGAGAAGCTTGCTTCAATCCATAACGATGTCATACTAGAGTTTGGTTTAAATCATCGGATTTAAGGCTTTTTGAATTTATGTTATAGATTGAGCTTCTGTTAGAGGCTTCAATATTAAGAACATACAAACCTCCAACCATAGTAGCACTGTCGTGATGAATATCATTTCTCATGATATTTAAAATTCCTATCTTGATAGAAAAATCAAAATCTTATTTGTCCAACAAAGATATAGAAATAATATTCCTACGAAAAGTAGGTACACAATAATTATTGTTTAACACTAAAACAAGCCCAGTAGGCAAAACATGGTCGATGACCCCTATAGTAGTTGCAACGAGTCTGATTCCGTTGCCAACTCTTAGGTCCACCTCTCCTTCGCCCAAATCTCTTCTACTTCTCAGCACCTGCACATTAGTACAAATGTGTGATTCAGCTCTGTATCCAATGCCCAAGAATCAGAAGTATAAAGATTTATTTCTATAAAATAAATACCTGAAGACATGGGAGTTCCACTCTTCTTTTTATCATCCTGGAACTTCTTGCAGTCCCTCTTTCAGTGACCAGCTTCATTGCAGTAGAAGCAGATAGATACCTTCTCCTTGGCTTTCCCCTTTGCCTTTGAGGTCTTGGGAGCTTTTGGAGCAATAGGTAACCTCATCTTCCTTTCAAGGTGCATAGGAGCCTTGCCCTTACCACCTACCGCTTTCTTGAAGCTCACCCCTTTCTTATTGACCATGAGAACATCTTTGGTCACCTTACCCTTGATGCTCTTCTCAGCAGTCTGTAGCATCCCATGCAATTCTGAGACGGTCTTGTTCGTGTCATGCATGTTTTAGTTTATGATGAACCCATCATATGCAGGAGGAAAGGATTGTAGAACTATGTCCGCATCCATCTCTTTCTGAACAGTGAGACCCAATCGAGATGACCCTTCATCTCGAGGACATGGGGACTGACATAACTGCATGCTGACATTCTGCAGGACAGTAGTTCTTTGAGAGTGTTGTACCTTTCGGTTCTAGCCTTCTCCTTGAACATTTCCTTTATCTGGCCCATCATGGCGAAAAGATTGTCTGCCAAGTCCATAAACTGATTTTGGAGGTCAGGCTTCATGCAGCCCAGCATGATGCATGCCACATCAATAGAGTCAGTAGTGTGCTTTTGGAATGCATCTCTAGTGCCTCTTGTGGAACCTGCAACTGGTTCCTCGGGGGGAATCTGGTCAATGATATATTCCTTTTTCTCGTGTTTACGAACTATCCTTAAGTTCCTTTCCCAGTCTAGAAAGTTAACGCCATTGAGTTTATCCTTCTCCAAGAAGGGTCTCAATGACGAACTGTGTGTTTCGTTTGATGCCATTTGATCTACACTGATAAATAAATTTAACATTAGTATGTCAAATATTTAAATTTGAAGATCTTATCAAACCACAACCATTGATTCTAAACCTTAGAGTCATAACCAGGATCCATGGTTCACCCGATTAAAGTGAACGAAGGCTCACCGCTCCAATCGGGTTATGTAGGTAGGAAAAAAACACTTTCGATCACATCCGATGTGATTCCGGGCTAGGGCATGTATACATGTGTACACGACATGCCCTATTTGATACCCTAGGTCAGACATGTCTTACAATCGTAGACAAGTCAACCAAATTCAACTATGGTCCAATTCTCATGTGGCTACAACGCGGAGGCGCACGCACCTACATGAAACTGGCTAACTCCTCATAACCGCATCCCTGTGAATGTTGTGTAGAGGAACACCCATCCACAGGGTTGGGGCTAATCTGAGTATTGATGTTGAAGGAATTATTTGAGGGCTCCAATCAATTAATTTCATGCACATACAAGAAATTAACCTCAAATATCCAAATTAATAAGGATATTGCATGATCATGAATTGATCATGAGATCTAGGCTAGAATAAAACTTGAATATTACCTTTGATTAAAATCTCTTTGTTACTAAATATGATTTAGTAACCTCTAAAGATCGTCCACACAGGAAGAGCAATCCGGGGATACTCACAACGATCCTTACTAGAAGATCGAAGCAAGCAAAACGGACGGAGAGAGGGAGGGAGGGGCCGGTCGGCTAGAGAGAGAAAGAGAGGAGAGTAGCTAGGGTTTTTGGAAAACAAAATTCCTTAATTTTCAGATCTGAAAATTTCCCTTTTATAACTCTTTTTAAACAATAATTAATGAAAGACCTTAATGGGCTTAAAACCCAAAACTTTTAATTAATTATGTAGAGAAGCCCATTCTGGTTTAGCCCATTCTGGTTTAGCCCATTCTGGCTAGGCCCAGTCTAGCTAAACTAATTAAATCTATTTAATTATATTATAATTAATTAGTCCAGCTAAACCGTTCTTGATTTTTGGTTTAATCCTAAACCGAAATCGGTCTAATCCGGTTCTTGACGATATATTGAGTCAACTCATGTAACTCGTGATCGAGCAAATCACAGTCGTTATTGTAACCCATTTATAGGAGACGTTAGACTGAGTCAAACTCGTTATTCATTACATAGTGACCTCAATGATCCTTCTGTCTGAGGATGTGATTTCATGTGCCGACATATGAGTATGTTCATGACTGTGTCTATGTAACATACTCATGAGCGGGTCGTCCTATATCACCCTTGTCTGGTGATACTATGACCTAACTCTGGCTCCCTTCTGGCCATGATCAGCGTGATCATTTACAGTTAGCCTCATACCGATCGCTTCTTATGAAGCTATTCTGATCGGGGACTGCTTAAATAAGATTTTATCTGATCTGTAGATCTACTATTATGTGTTGACACATCAATGATACAAATCAAATCATACTTAAGATATTACTACAACACTTAGTAATATGAATGCCGATTTTATTTCAACTAATAATCTTTATTACATTATTAGATTAAAAATACATTGTGCCAGGGCACAAAAACCCAACAATCTCCTACTTGCCCTAGACCCAATTGGTATTCCAATCTAAACCCATTCCCCTGACATGCTCCTCATGCTTAGGCTGCGGTAGTGCCTTAGTTAAGGGGTCAGCTAGATTATCATGCGTTGAAACGTAGCTTATCTCTACTTCTCCTTTATCAACCATCTCTCTGATGATGTGATACTTTCTCTCGACGTGCTTGGTCCTGTTGTGAAATCTAGGCTCTCTAGCGAGTGCTACGGCCCCTGTGTTGTCACACCTTATGCTCACGGGATCAGACGTTCGCGGAAGTACATCTAATCCACTAAAGAAGCTCCTAACCCACACCGCCTCCTTAGTTGCCTCTGACGCAGCTATGTATTCCGCCTCCGTGGTGGAGTCGGCTATTGTCGCTTCCTTAAAGCTTTTCCAACTGAAAGCTCACCCTTTCAACATTAACACATACCCACCTTGAGACTTAAAGTCATCTGGGTCTGTCTGAAAACTAGCATCAACATATCCAGTGACGCTTAGTTCTCCTTCTATCCCTCCATACACTAAGAATGCGTCCTTTGTTCTCCTCAGATATTTGAGGATACACTTGACGGCAGTCCAGTGATCTTGGCCTGGGTTAGACTGACTGCTGGCACAGCTGAGGGCAAACGATACGTCAGGCCTCGTACATATCATGGTATACATGATGGATCCCACTGCTGAAGCATACAGGATTCCCTCTATCTTCTTAAGCTCATCATGTGTTTTAGGACACTGTTTATTGCTGAGCTTGATGCCATGTATTACCGGGAGGTTCCCTTTCTTAGAGTCAAGCATTGAGAATCTTCTCAACACTTTATCTATGTAGGTACTCTGACTCAGGCCTAAAATTCTCTTGGATCGATCTCTATAGATCCTGATCCCTAGAATGTAAGTGACCTCTCCTAAGTCCTTCATGGAGAAACACTTCCCTAACCAAGCTTTGGTCTCAAGCAAGGTTGGGATGTTATTTCCCATGACTAGTATGTCGTCGACATACAACACCAGGAACACTATGTTACTCCCACTGCTCTTCTTGTAGATACAAGGTTCATTTGGATTCCTGATAAACCTGAACTCTTTTATGGCTTCATCGAACCGTAAGTTCCAACTCCTGAAAGGTTGCTTCAACCCATAAATGGATTTTTGCAGCTTACACACCTTTTCGGGATGTTCTGGATCGACAAAACCTTCTGGCTGAGTCATATAGACATCCTCCTGCAAATTCCCGTTAAGGAATGCGGTTTTGACGTCCATTTGCCATATCTCGTAATCGAAATATGCTGCAATGGCTATCATCATCCGAATTGACTTAATCATCGCTATTGGCGAAAAAGTCTCATCATAGTCCATGCCTTGGACTTGACGATAACCTTTTGCAACCAGTCTTGCTTTACAAGTCTGAGGCTTTCCGTCCATATTTGTATTTAACTTAAATATCCACTTGCACCATATGGGTTTTATCCTAGGTGTGCTGTCTACTAAGTTCCAGACATGATTGTCTTTCATGGACTTCATTTCCTCATTCATGGCATTCTGCCATTCTTTGGAGTTGGGACTGGACAAGGCTTGCTGAACTATTGCGGGATCATCCTGATCCACAACAATCAAGTCATTACCCTCTATGGCTAAGAAGCCATATCTGATTGGGTTTTGACGAGATCTTTCAGACCTCTTTGGTCCTACATGAGTTTCTGTTGGAATAGGACTTGGATCATTTACCTCATCGGGTACCTCTATATCCTCTGTAGGCTATTCTGTGTCTTCTCGAATTTCTTCAAGAACCACATGACTCCCACTATGATTCTTGGATAAGAATTTTCTTTCCAAGAAAACCCCACCTCGAGCAACAAAGACTTTTTTCTCTTCGGGTTTGTAGAAGTAGTACCCCATGGTTCCTTTGGGGTACCCTACAAAGACACACTTATCTGCCTTGGGTTCGAGTTTATCACCAAGCAACCGCTTGACGTAAACATCGCACCCCCAGATCTTAAGGAAAGACAGCTTGGGAGCTTTCCCTTGCCAAACCTCAAATGGAGTAGTCTCCACATCCTTTGTAGGTGCCCGATTCAAAATGAATGCGGCCTTTTCTAGGGCATGGCCCCAGAAAGATACTGGAAGGTCGGCGTGACTCATCATGGAACGAACCATGTCAAGCAGGGTTCTGTTCCTCCGTTTGAAAACACCATTCAGCCGAGGGGTTCATGACAGAGTTAATTATGAGAGTATACCGTTATCCCTTAGGTGACTGAGAAATTCCTAATCTAAGTACTCGCCACCTCGATCGGAACGAAGTGCCTTTATACTTTTACCAAGCTGGTTCTGTACTTTATTCTGGAATTCTTTGAATTTATCAAAGGATTCCGACTTATGTCTCATTAAATAGCATACCCATACCTACTGAAATCGTCAGTAAAGGTTATGAAGTATCTGAAACCTCTCCTGGCTTGTGTACTCATGGGCCCACATACGTCTGAATGTATTAGGCCCTAGAGATCACTCGCCCTTTCACCTAAGCCGCCAAAAGGCGCCTTTGTCATCTTTCCCATAGTGCAAGATTCGCATCTCTCGATTGGTGTGAATTCAAACGGCCTTAACAGCCCACACTTGTGAAGTGTCGAGATGCGTTTCTCGCCTATGTGGCCTAAACGACAGTGCCACATCACTATCTGGTTTAATTCATCCGACTTCAACCTCTTATTTACGCTATAGTTTGAACTGTAGTTAGAGTTATCAATATTTAAAATGTATAATCCACCAACCATAGATGCAGTGCCATAAACAATATTATTTCTTGATAAAGTAAATAAGCCATTTTCTATGGCAAACACTAAACCAAGTTTGTCCAAACTGGACACTGAAATAATATTCCTACTAAATGTAGGTACACATAATACATCGTCCAAAACTAAAATAAGCCATGTGGGAATCCTAAGACTAACAGAACCGACAACAGTTGTTGACACCGAACTGTTGTCTCCGACTCTCAGATCCCGCTTGCCTTTCCCAATGAGCTTTTTACTTTCCAGATCCTGCAGATTAACACAAATGTGAGTTTCTGCTCCGGTATCAACTACCCATGTATCTGAGAAAGTAACGTTGAGATTATACTCAACAACGTAAATACCTGATCCAGCACCTGAAGAGTGTCCTCCCTTCTACAAGCTCTTCACATATTCCTTGTGCTGCCTGCAATCCTTCTTCCAATGACCTGGCTATTGGCAGTAGTAACAGATTACATCTGAGGTCGAAGTGCTCCCTTTGGTTCTAGGAACCGCTTGGATCCTCGGACCTCTTGGTGCCCTTATCTGCCCAGCTAGGTGCATTAGCGCCTTACCCTTACCCACTACTGCTGGTGGCTTGCCCTTGTTGGAATGTCCTGGTGACTTGCTAGTAGGTTTGCCAGCTCTTTTGAAGCTGACACCCTTATTGACCATCATAACCTCAGGGGTCTTGCCCTTGAGATTTTTCTCTGCTGTCACCAACATCCCATGCAGTTCCTTGATAGTTTTTTTCATATTATGAAGATTGTAACTTGTGATCACATCTCCATAAACCTTTGGAAGCGACATCAGGACTATGTCTGATTTCAGCTGCTCTGTGAAGTTGTGACCTAGACTGGCCAAACGATCAAAGAGCCGCTTCATCTTGAGGACATGTGGGCTCACTGCCTCACCAGCATTCATCCTGCTGTAGAACAACTCCCTAAGAGTGTCGTATCTTTCGACACGAGCATTCTTCTGGTAGTATACTTTGATTTCCTCCATCATCTCTTGTGGATTGTCCATGAGATGCATGAACTGGTCCTAGGTGTCAATTTCCATGGACCCGACCATGAGGATGCCAACATCTTGTCGATCGCTTATGTACTTGTCATAACCGTTCTTATCGGCTTCGCTGGCATCATCTACAGGCACTTTTATAGGCTTATCCGTAAGGATATACTCCTGTCTGTCATAATGAAGGGCAAGCTTCAGGTTCCTCTCCCAAACCAGGAAGTTGGTCCCTAACAGCCTGTCACTTGACATAAGAGACTTTAAGGCTTCACTGCCAGAACGTGTTGATTTGGGTTGCGACGGTGCCATTTAATCTACACATGAAAATAAATTCAATCAGATTCTTAATTTAAGTTGAAGTGAGAGATACTTGATTATGAACATTTCTGATTTTTGTGTCTGAATCTAAACCAAGATCTCCGCATACTCAAAACTAAAGTGAGTTAATCTCATCGCCCCAGTTTTGGACGTTGGAGTAAGGCAGTCCAGTCCTTTCACAATTTCATGTGATTCTTGGCTAGGGCTTATAAATTGTATGTATACGGCATTGCCCTATATCTGATACCCTGGCTCAGATCATCTGAGAATCGCAGCCAAGTCAACCATCTTTCAACGCATGGTCCAATCTGCATGATTACTACGCTAATGCGCACGCACCCATGCAAGATTGTCCATATTCTATTAGAACCCATTCCCATGGATCCACGTTAATCGTTCCACCCATGAGTCTGAGAGCTAATCGAAGTGATGAAAAGTGGGCGGTATCTAGCTTGACTTGAAATTACTTTCCTTTTAAATGTCCATTATCACTGATCATTATTTGATCTTAATTTGAAATTATCATCTACAAATCCATGTAGAGATACTTTCAATTCTGGTTTACATGTGTGTGATTAACTTATTATTATTAATCTTTACACATGTGGGTGATGATCTAATTAACATGAACTTATGAAAATTAAATCATACATTCAACCATACATTCATAAACAGAAATGTAAATTTGCTTTAGCTAGCACGCTAACCCTACTAGAATAAACTAGAACCTATACTAGGTCTTGTCATTCCTCATTCTCCTGGACTCCCACTGGCTCCACGCCTTCTCGGGATTACCGTCCTTCTCTTCGGTTCTTCTCGTCTTGGGACTTCGTAATTACATTTAATTTAAATAAAATAAATGCTGTGAAACGCATGTCACAATTAAATTACAATCCAAAATCAACTCGCAGGTTGCAAACCGAAATTAAATTCTAAATTCGGGCTAACTTAGCAATCATGTTGCAAACACCGTGTTATCAAACAATCATGTTTTCAAACAAGCATGTTATCAAGTAAGCATATTAATTCCAATTTCATCTTGATTTAAATCATAAAATACGGTTTATCGAAACCGTTTTCTTGAACCAGTTAAATTTTGAATTAAATCGGTTCACGCTCTGGTTTATCGAAACCGAATCTTTCTGAAAGTTTAATAAATTATTGCTGAAAATTCTGGATTTTATTGGGTCGGTTCTGACCCGAATCTATTCCGGTTTAACCAAGCCAAAATTTTGGGTTCGGCCAAACCCTAGCCGCCAATGCTGGCTGCGCCGTGACCGACCAGCCCGTGAGGGCTGGCCGTGGCGGGCCGCCTGGCCGGTCAGGGCGTGGCCGTCCCCTGGCCGGAGCCGAGGGGCTCGGCCAGATCTGCCACAAGCAGATCTAGTCGGCTTCCTCGTTCTGGCCGATCGGCCCGTGACGCGGCCGGGGTTAGCCTCTCGGCTACACTCGGCCTCCTGCGGGTCTCGATCCCGATCTTGCTCGATCAATTTTAATTTTTCAGCGACAAAAAAAAATTCCAGCAGTTAATTCATGGGAAAATGTCAGCTGACTACCCCTAAAATTGACACATTTGCACCTGACTACCCCTAAAATTATTTTTAACATTGTGGGTCCCTAAAATTTTAAAATTATCACCATTAGTACCCAAAGCTATTTCCGTCCATTTTTTTCAAAAATCTGTTAACTTTTGAGGTGAAAAGACCAAAATGCCCCTGCAAGTGTTTTAAATTTTCAAATCATACCCTTCTACTCTCAATCCTTCTTCTTCCTCCATACCACTCTTTCTCCTTCATCCATCTCTCTTCTTCATACAAAATAAGCTTCATTCTTCATTATTATGGTTGCTCCAAAAATCAACCAATAAACACCCCACCCATTACTAATTTGGTAGATTTATTTGATGGGTTTAGGTTAATTTGCAGAGGAGGTGGTCGAAGGAGGCAGAGTCTGGCAGAGGAGGAGGTGGTTGGATCTGGGCGGAGGTGGTCGGAGCTGGGTGGAGCTGGTCGGAGGTGGGCGGAGGAGGGGAGGGTCGAGGTGGTCGGAACCTCCGACCACCTCGACCCTCCCCTCCTCCGACAACCTCCGACCACCTCCGCGCACCTCCGACCAGCTCCACCCAGCTCCGACCACCTCCGACCAGATCCGACCACCTCCTCCTCTGCCAGACTCTCCCTCCTACGACCACCTCATCTGCAAATTAACCCAAACCCATCACATAAATCTACCAAATTAGTAATGGGTGTGATGTTTATTGGTTGATTTTGGAGCAACCATAATAATGAAGAATGGAGTTTATTTTGTATGAAGAAGAGAGATGGATGAAGGAGAAAGAGTGGTATGGAGGAAGAAGAATGATTGAGAGTAGAAGGGTATGATTTGAAAATTTAAAACACTTGCAGGGGCATTTTGGTCTTTGCACCTCAAAAGTTAACAGATTTTTGAAAAAAATGGACGGAAATAGCTATCGGTACAAACGGTGATAATTTTGAAATTTTAGGGTACCCATAATGTTAAAAATAATTTTAGGGGTAATCAGGTGCAAATGTGTCAATTTTAGGGGCAGTCAGCTGACATTTTCCCTTAATTCATTAACCAAAATCATAGAATTTGCAATTTTAAATTCACAATACCGAAATAAATTGCAAAATCAAATATAGCCTATCATGCTCGAATACAAAATCATGCGTAACCAAGGCTTTGATACCACTGAAGAAATTATTTGAGGGTTCCAATAAATTAATTTCATGCTCATACAAGAAATTAACCTAAATATCCAAATTAATAAGTATCTTGCATGATCATGAATTGATCATGAGATCTAGGCTAGAATAAAACTTGAATATTACCTTTGATTAAAATCTCTTTGTTACTAAATAGAATTTAGTAACCTCTAAAGATCGTGCACAGAGGGAGAGCAATTTGGGGATACTCACAACGATCCTTACTAGAAGATCGAAGCAAGCAAAACGGACGGAGAGAGGGAGGGAGGGACTGGTCGGCTAGAGAGAGAAAGAGATGAGAGTGGCTAGGGTTTTTGGAAAATAAAATTCCTTAATTTTCAGATCTGAAAATTTCCCTTTTATAACCCTTTTTAGGCAATAATTAATTAAAGGCCTTAATGGGCTTAAAGCCCAAAACTTTTAATTAATTATATAGAGAAGCCCATTCTGGCCTAGCCCATTCTGGCTAGGCCCAGTTTAGCTAAATTAATTAAATCTATTTAATTAGATTATAATTAATTAGTCCAGCTAAACCGTTCTTGATTTCCGTTTTAGTCTTAAACCGAAATCGGTCTAATTCGGTTTAATCCAAAACCGAATTTTGTCTCTCTCATGATTGCTCCATGTGATTCCATCCGTTTTACTCAACCTTTAGTGTGTGACCCTCTAGGCTCAAGACACGTCGGCGGACTGGTAAAATTATCATTTTACCCTTTCCATCATGAGTGGCCTCTAGCAAGACATCATGATTACTCAACGCTTGTGATTATCGAGATTTCGACCTAACCTTGTCGTACATGAATCTATCCTTTTATCCTCTTGATATCTTTGACAACCACGAGGCATAGACAAGTCATCCTCGTTCAATTGTCATGTTTCTTGATTCTGAGTTAACTGAATTGTAACTGATACTTCATATCGACTGCATGACCATGCTATTGTATTTCAGTTGTACTCATCAAGTGGCCTAAACTGATATCTGCTCACACGTCCGTATGAGGGATAAATCATTCAGCGATATATTGAGTCAACTCATGTAACTCGTGATCGAGCAAATCACAGTCGTTATTGTAACCCATTTATAGGAGACGTTAGACTGAGTCAAACTCGTTATTCATTACATAGTGACCTCAATGATCCTTCTGTCTGAGGATGTGATTTCATGTGCCGACATATGAGTATGTTCATGACTGTGTCTATGTAACATACTCATGATCGGGTCGTCCTATATCACCCCTGTCTGGTGATACTATGACATAACTCTGGCCCCCTTCTGGCCATGATCAGCGTGATCATTTAGAGTTAGCCTCATACTGATCGCTTCTTATGAAGCTATTCTGATTGGGGATTGCTTAAGTAAGATTTTATCTGATCTGTAGATCTACTATTATGTGTTGACACATCAATATACAAATCAAATCATACTTAAGATATTACTACAACACTTAGTAATATGAATGCTGATTTTATTCCAACTAATAATCTTTATTACATTATTAGATTGAAAATACATTGTGCTAGGGCACAAAAACCCAACAGATGTTTGGGTGGTATCTCACATGACTTGTAATTACTTGTGATTTGGTCGCGTTTGAAACTTATCATTGTATCTCATATAATGTTTTTCTTGAATTATTCAAATGCATCTCATGCATTGATGCTTCAAGATCCATTTTACATACAAATTGATTATTAACTGTTTTTTTTAATCTTCGCATGTTCGTTGCACTTTATCATACAACTCATCCATATAAACTAAAGCATTCAATACCATGCATATCCAATAAGCATATAAAATGTGCATAACATAGCCCATATCTAGGTGATTTCCATAGGGTCGGTCTATGGAGATCACACGTCAACCTGAGGGTGAAGAATTATAATGAACTTGAAGGACTTAAACTTTCTTCTAGCTTCACTTAGGCTTCATCCTCGTCCACCTCCCACAGGCTTCGAGCCACCATCAAGATTCTCGTCATGTGTTACCATCGTCTTCACGTCTTTTCGACTATAATATTCTCGGTCTCGGTAATGCAAATAAAATATTACAAATTACAAGACGACACACAGGTCGTATCTAATTTACATTTCCAAAAAACTTAATGATGCGGAGATCGCAATAAGAGAATATTACATCCCGATAACCAAAACAAAAAATGATTAATGACAAACATTCATATGGGGTCTCGATGGGCTATGCTCTACACCATGTTACCAAGCATCATACATCATGTTATCACACAACGATGCAAATTCTGATTTTATCTTGGTTAATCAATTAAGATGATAAAATCCGGTTTATCAAAACCGCTTAGTTAGGAAATATCTCAGATTTATAGAAATCGCGAATATGAAGTTTCTGCGGCCGAGAAGGCACCACGGTGCCGCCACGGTCCGTGGCTACGAAGTGACCTAAAACCGTGGTTGTGGCCCATAGAGCATCTGGCGATGCCCTAGGCTATAATAATGCAGCGGAAACAACAAGATCGACCATGATCCCTCCAGGATCATCATGCAAACATAAATTGATCTTGAGAAAAAGGTAACATGAGAGCTTTACCTATAACTCGAATTCACCAAGAACTCCAGGACTATGATCTTCTCTACCAAGTCTACATGAACAAGCGATGTTACACCGGAACCCGACAACCTACTAAAATCTTCGGACCCCTTGGAGCAATGGAAGAAAACTCAGAAAACCTCAAATGTTTTCAGAAAAAATAATCTCTTTCGTCAACCTTTTCCCCAGTGATTGGCTTATATTTATAGCCTTAGGAAAAGGCTCTTGGTGATTCGCCACGGACCCCGCCACGAGGCCGTGGTGCCCTCCGTGGCCATACTGTGCCGCCCTAGGATTGCCACGGACCCCGTCATGGTTCGTGGTCCCTATGAGGTTCCCGCCTGTGGCCAACTCCTTGCCGCCACAGGTTTGTGGTCCAAAACCTAATTTGGCCACGGGGAGTGGCCCCTCTTATTGTTCACGGCCTCCGTGGTCAATTGGCCACTCCTCCATTTCACTGGTTTCTCTTCCACTACTCAATTCTTGCTCTATGTGTGTGACCCTCTAGGCTCCTGTCCCATTGGCAGATCGGCGTGAAACCCCGTTTCATCCGATCCATGATAAGTGTCCTCTAGTAAGACATTTTGATTACCCAATGCACACGATGATCGATGATTCGACTTAACCTCATGTCGTCTATGTCTCTATCCCTTTGTCACAAGATATCCTGATTGATCATAAGGCATAGAGTCGTCACCCTGATTTGATCAATCACTGTTTTTTGATATGTGAGATGATTGAAAATGATACCCCGTATCAATAGCATGGCCATGCGTTTCCTTTCAGTTATTCTCATCAAGTGGCCTAAACATATTTTATTCCCATACTGGAGTATGAGGGACAAATCCCTTAGCCATCTTTCGCATCACTCATGCAGTCCGTCCCGGAGCCAATCATAGCCGTTATGGCTATCCTCTCACAGATAGCGTTAGGCGTATGTCAAACTCAGATGTTGATAACATAACGACCACAAATACTCATTGGTCTAAGGATACAATGACAAGCCACGACAACTGAGTATGCGCATGACAACATATATGCTGCATACTCAGGTCGGATCGTCTAATAACTCTGGCAACTGGCAATCCCATTGCCAATGATCAATAGAGCGTGATCATAAGGAGTCATCCTCATACTGGTCGCTTATGGTGAATCATATCTGACCAGGGACCCGTTAAATGCGATATGTACGGATCTATAGTTCTACTATTAGTGATGACACACTCAATGATATATATCAAATCACATTTAACATATTACTTCAACACACAGTAATATAATGCCGATTTTATTTTATTGCAAAAGATAACAAAACTATTACATACTACTTTGCATTGGACTAGGGCACAAGTCCTACACAAGGCACCTAGGCGGGCCACTATGGACAATCGGTTCCTCGACGCTTCACAGGCGCCAGACTCCCCGGATGATATGTACACTCCGTCACCGTTACAGCCGATTGTTCCCGGGGGGGGGGGGGGGGGGGGGGACCTTGGATGGACTTTCGAAGTCTCGGGGCATTAGAGTTTCACGGAGATGTTTGGAGATGTCGCTGGACCCTTTGGAGAGGATGATGTGCCGGAAGCGTCCCAACTACCGTTGAACCAGTGAGGACTCATTCCCCTTGCCTACCAAGAGATTATGAGGTACGAGATGTACTTCGACAAGAAAGCAGAACTAGACTGCCTAAACATGAGGAGCTGGGTGGTCAGGGCAAATAAGGACCAAAAGGTCCACGTCAACATAGACCTAAAGGAGAAAGCGGTCCGGAAAAACGGAGTACCTATTTAGGTGAGTTGGGTAAACAGCCAACCATCTGTCCAAGAAGGAATGTTTCCTATCCCGAGGGTAAAGGCTATAATAGGCAAGTTCGCTCGCGAACGCGACACTCCCTACAAGACGATGACGGATCTGCCGGCTTCTTAGTACCGGTTATTTTGGAAGAGCTTCAACGTAATTTCAATACTTAGTCAACAGACGCTTACAAGGAGCGAAAATCGAACATGAAGAGGTTATACAAAGTCTACGTGGACCCGACTAGACTAAACCGTAATGGGATTTCCAAGTGTATGAAAGGGAAGAAGCCCTAGTGGCGTTAGCTCGTTAACCACTTTGATGCGAATGAGGTATATTACAAATTATATCTTTAATATGTTTAATTTAATTTAATTTTTTTCAGAAAAAAGTAAGGCCTCAAATGAGTACCATTCGAGGCAGCGACAACAAATTAAACCACCATACCGGCTCAATACCATTCCAAACTGTTTGAGATAGGATGGATGAGGCTGGAGAAGTGGAGGTTTCCAAGAAGTTGGAGGCATGGCTGAAGGCTAACCCGGGTCCTCAGCCTCATGATGGTAATCAAGAGGGCAGGGGAGGAGGAGGAAGAAGAGTCGAACGTCGCACCGAAACGTGTAACTTTATTTACACTCATTTCTAAATTTTTTTAACGATTTTAATTTATTATATTAATTAGTTTTCATTTACAGGGTTACATTGAGAAGGCGCTTAGAGATTGGAAGATTGACCGAGCAAACTACAACGAGGATGGAACTCTGAAGAAGATGACCGCTGCTGAGGAGGATGAGGTCATACGACTAGCTGCTGAGCATGTTCGTCAGGTTGAGGCTGCCAAACAAAACTGTATAGAGCCCTCCCGAGGACGACACATCCGGGGTTGCAGGAGTGTTTATGAGGCACCAGCGAAATAGCAAAAACGTTCGACCTCCCCCGCTGTTGCTGCTGTGGAGATTAAGAAGCTTCAGACTTAGGTCTCCCAACAAGCAAAAGTTATATCCACTCAAGCGCAGCAGATTACAGAGCTCCAATCTCAAAACTCACAAAACACACATATGATGCGATACTTCTACGACCAGCTGCATGTTCTTAATCCAAACACGCCTCCTCTGTTTGACTCGAACATGTCTAGTGTCCTGGCCCGTAATCATAATTTCCCAATGTAATTATTAATACATTTTTAATTATAATTATTAATTTGAATACTTATTTTTTTAAATATAAAAATGGAAAAAACTGAAAATAAAATATTTTAATATGTAGTTTTCAGTTTTTTTTCTTTCATATTTTTTAATATATAATTAGTAACGGAGCACATTCAGAGGCGCACATTCAGAGTGCGTTGTTACAAGGTAACGACGTACTCTGCATATGCGCTGTTACTATTGTGATGGCGCACTCTGAATGTGCGTCGTTACCAAAGCAACGACGCTCCGTCATCGAATGGACGACGACATCAGTGTTTGTGACGGCGCATACGGGGTTGTGCGCCGTTACAATTTTAACGGCGCACAAAGTGTGTGGGCCGTCTGTGTTTTAACGGTGCACAGTGATTGTGCGCCGTCACTATTACTAACGACACATTTGTAATGGCGCATGGTGAAACAGTTGTTTGTGCGCTATCACAATTTGTAACGGCGCACATCGTGCGTACGACATCATTCTCCCCTAAAATATACAAGACAAACATTTTATTAGAAATAATCGAAGAATGATGTGAATGTCAACTTCATTGAAATGGTCCAAGAAAAAAACATTCCTAAAATGACACAGTCAAGTTTCGACATACGAGTGCTACACATGAAAGCAATAGACACGAAGGTAAATAAGCACGAGTGAGATTCTATCAATGCACTCACAACAATACAATAAGCATAATAACTATAATACCTTTTTAATGCACCCACAACAATACAACTAACATAATAACTACAATACCCTTTATATAAACAAATGTAAATAACTGACATAATTCTTACCAATTGGGAGAGAGCGGGAGGAGCATGCACAATTGTAGAAGACAAGAAGCATCATAGAGTATTAAATCAAGCGTCCTATGTTCATTGAAACAATGATCGCAAATGTTAGCACATGAAAGAAACAGATAATTGTTCAACAAACGATAGGTAGAGAGATGGATACCCGATTATTGCCCGTTGTTGGATTAATGTTTCTAAATACTTTATGATATATTATATTTTTGATCATACGGCTATTAGTCATATCTTCGTCAACATTGACTATAGGTAAGCTTTGGCGCGACGTTACTCGTGAAACAACAATATACAACTGGCCATGCGTGAATACCTATTTAACCACAAATAAAATTGATAATTAAATGACTAACATAAAACATACATAATAAAAGTAGTAAAAAGAAAACTATAAATGTAGACTTACCTGTTTTGGCAAATAAACATCAACTGACTTCAGTGAATGTTCTTGACTTTTGTTAATAGTAATTGCAAAACATGACGCTATGAAAAATTGTCTTTGATTGAACTTGAAAGGCCATTTTCCATCATTGAGAGACAAAATAATCCGAGGTATGGTCACATTCTTTCCCTTGCCAATTCCTGATATTATGTCCCCACGAACGTACCGCTTACCAAGTATTTTTATCATAAGTCTGATCCCATTGTACAAGCCTTTTGTTTGGTTCAAGTTTCTCATTAGCATAACCGGACAACCAATATTTAGATGAATCTCATAATCCGGTACGCCAATAAAGTTGGTGGATTCCATGTCTATACGTAGCACAAAAAGATTCGACGAATTTGAGTGAATATGTCAACAAAGTGGATGTACTTATGTAGACTCACAACCATGCAACTAATGCACCTAAATAGACCCATTTATGAAAAACCGAATGGACAATTGTATTGTATGCAATGAAGACCTTTGATATTCTACTTATAATTTTTTTCATAAATTGGCCATTTAAATACACTTGAAGACACAACATATTATAACCACTGCCTTAGATATTAATCTATTATACACACCCATTTTTAAATTTAAAATCCTTAACTGCTATATTTTCATTTAGTGGTTCTCATGAGTAGGGATGGCAAAAATATCCAAACCCGACGGGTAACCCATAGACCCAACCCAATAAGAAGCGGGCGGGTCAGTAATTTCGGGTAACGGGACGGGTAATGGGGCAAACAAGCGGGTATCTAGTTGGGTCAAGGTCGGGGTGACCACTACCCGCCCCGTTGTATGTTAAAATAATAATGATATTATATTTATATTTAAAAGAAAACATTACCAACTAATTAATCCTAATTAGGTTTCTCAAAAACAATTTATAATCAAGTTACGAATTTTATTCGTTTGTTTCTATATGTATACTTCTATGTTAATTTTGACTTTTCGCGCAAACATGATCTACTGAACTCTTATAATTGATTTTGGTTGCACAGTGAAAAAACATCTCACACTTCAAATATGTTTTACTATATCATGTTTTATGTATAATTTTTTTTATTTGTATATAAAATTAATTGAGATGATCATATAATGCATGACGGATTGTAAAAGAAAATTGGAATAACGTCTGATTTCGGGACGGGTCTGGGACTTGTAAATTACCTGTACCCGTCGGGGCGGGTTTGAAAGAAAAATATCGGGAATGGGACGGGTTCGGGACATGGACTTAATTTTTGGGTTGAGTCTGGGATTACTAGACCCGCCCCAAACCCGCCCCAGTGCCATCCCTACTCATAAGATAGAACTCAAGAGGCTATGATCCTTTCATAAACTGTCTATTTAATATGCACACTATTAATCTATTACACACACCTCATCCATATTTCTTTTTAATGGTTTCCATGAAAAATTAATACATGGTTAGTGTTATTTTATCCCTGGCCCTAATTGCTGATATTAATTTCTAAACGGTAGTTTATTGATCATTATCATTATTGACATGTCATGGCCATAATGAACCGAAGATGCACTGGCAATTGCAACCAGCGCCCCTGAGTTTCTACTCATGACAAGGATGGCCTTCAAGGAATTAGTGGTATTCAAACTTAAATCTTATATAAATTAATGATAAGTATTAAGAATGATTAACAAATTTGAAACCAAACACCATCCTCAGAAAATTGTTGGATGGTAGGGTTGATTGACTGATTGATATTAGTTTTAGAATTAATAATTATTTTAGAATTACTATCAATTAACCATACAGTTGATTTTCTCCTAGTTTTGGGATGAGAGATTAGTGCACATTTCTTTTGTATTTTAGCAATACTTATTAAAAACTTGAGTGAATGAAATTTAATAGTTTCTTAGATAAAAAGCATAAACTTATTGGTTTGATTAGTCACCATTTTTCAAAATTTCAAAATCAACATTAAATTTTGACACTCTTAAATTTAAAAATATCACTACGTTATTAAATAAATGACAAATATCCATACTCAATTTTTTTGAATTCAATATCATCCTTTCATCAAACCTTATTAAATGACATACATTTGGTGCTCAACAGGGGAGAAGGTTAGTGGTTTATTTGCTATTAATTTGACAGAAATTAATTACCTTTTAATTATTTTACACAATGAGGGGGAATTGACCCTATAACTGTTTTGGAGGTTAATGACATGTTCATTTGTAAAGGTGCATAAGATTGGGGTCTATATTTAACTAGGAAATAATTTTTTTAGTAATTTTTGTCAAAATTGAATATTATTGATTGGAATTGATCTGTTAAAAGAAACAATGGCAAATAATGAAATTAAATATTTTGAACACATATATAACGACAATAAAATGTGTACATTATATTGATTTATGATATTAATTAATAACGAGTTGAGCCAGCCTAAAACCCTAGTCAGCGCAGGGTTCTCTTTGCGGTTTGTACCCTTCGCCCGTGGCGATTTGGGTTGTTCGTCGAAAATCAACGATGTCTCACGGCGGCACGGCTCCGTCTGTGAGGGCTTCTAGTACGGCGACAGTTCTGGGTCTTGCGGTGGTAGCTGCGACGACTACTGGCGGTGAATGAAGCGGATCTAGTGGGATGGCAGGAACAGAGTCGAGTGCAGTGGGGTTGAGGACGGAATTGCAGGTGGGGCGAGCTTGGGTCGCAACGGTAGATCGGTACTGGAAGGGAACTGGGGTTATCTGGCGTCGGTGGGTAGACTCATGCAAGCATACCGAATTAGGGGGTCTCGGCTTTCTTAAGCTTCAATACGTAGGAACCGGCGGCTTTGATTGGTTGATAGATCGGTATTGAGAGGGATATGAAATTATCTGGCGTAGGTGGGCAGACTCATGCAAGCACACCGAACTAGGGGTACTCGGTTTGCTTAAAATTCAATACGTCACTTGTGTGTCCTATTGTGATCGGTACTGTAAGGAAAAGAGGGGTCCATGGTATCGATGGGTTGATCGGGTTAAACCTAATGTACTGGGAGAATTTGAATTTCGCGATGCTCATATTGATCGCAGGGTTGATCGAGTAAGTTGGTTTAAAGCGCTCTGCAGCAAGATCACGGGGTTTCTCCATCCGTATGAGTTGGAGGCCGTGGCTCTGCATGAAGCTAACTGGTTCGAGTCGATTGGTCTCCGGAGTTATCATGGATGCCTGTGTAAAACACTCTGTAGCAAGATCACGGGATTTCTCCATCCTTATGAGTTGGAGGCCGTGGCTCTACATGATGCTAAGCAGGTCGAGTTGCACAACTTTAGAGGAATCATTAGCGAACGGTGTTGCGTACTACTACCTACTATCGGAACATGTGTTCTTTGTTTTACATGTAATCAAATGGCTCACGAATTGGCCATGTTTACTTTAACTAACGGTAGCTGTGATTATGGTAAGGGGTATGTCCCACCAACTGTAACTTCAGCTGTCCAGCTTGATGCCGAATTAGTTGCTATTTAATTAATAAAATTCGATTTTACCTTAAAAAAAATTAATAAAGGAGTTGATGCTTTACATAAACATTTTAAATCATCTCATAATTCTGGTGAGTTACTGTCCTAAAATATTTCAGTCTAAGTCAACCTGAATTAGTCACAATCAATTCCATATAATGAAATTGAGACATGCATTTGAAAATAAAATAACCGCAGTTTCTCAAATTAAAAAAAATATATAAGAAAAGATATTACATTTACCTAATTAAACACATCTTTTGGCGAGGTGACAACTAATGTGAGTTTAATTTTGGGGTATGTAATTAATATGAACTCAAACTCACTGAATATTCTGTCAACTAAGAAAAAGAATGTAACAACTATGTGATTTTTTTTTTGTTTTGAGAAATTAAATTATGAATTGTTAATCTATTATATTATAATAAACACAAATACTAATTATAAAGAATAATACTGTTTACAATTTTGAACTGAGAGTAATGACATCAAAATTGGAAAAAACGGTATGATTAAGATAAATTTAGCATTTTATTTTCCTATTAATGGTCATTAACTATAAATTAAAAATTTTGCTCACTGATTGACTACTAAATTAATTATGAATTTTAATTTTCTGGAATATCTTGAAAAGAAAAGTCATGTATATTAATATCCTCTAATGCTCATTAACTTTAAAGTTAAGATATTGCTTACTAATTAATTTTGAATTTTTTTTCATTAATGGTCATTAACTATAAATTAAAAATTTTGCTCACCGATTGTCTACTAAATTAATTATGAATTTTAATTTTTCAAAATATCTTGAAAAGAAAAGTCATGTATTTTAATATTCTTTAATGGTCATTAGCTTTAAATTAAAGATATTGCTTACTAATTGACTACTAATTAATTATGAATTTTAATTTCCCGTATTATCTTCATAAGAAAAGTCAACAATTAAAATAAAATTATTGGACTTTAATTTTCACATATATTAGTTATTATAATCTCTATCTATATAAATAATCTTTTTCCCTAATTTCACCCAATGTCATTAAACTAATTAAACATTCTCTCCAAACTCCTCACGTTCTTCATTCACGCTCACGGACCAGACTACTACCCATGAATATCCACTCTTCCTCGGCCGCAACATCTTCACCCGCCGCCTAAACTCAGCGACTCAGACTCTACACTCGCTGCCTCGCCGCCTCCAATCGCCTATCGGTGTCCTTGTGGACCTCGAAACACGCGGAAAAGCTCAACCCATACAATGTAAGCCATCGACCCAAACACCATCTTGTTTGTCACAAAATTCTAATCAACTATCTCAAATTCTAATTCATCATTTACCAAAAAAAAACACAGAGAGAAACACCTCTTCCATACCAGGTATACAAAACAAAACAAAAATCATCTAACAAAATCTATTTTATCATTTACAGAGTGACAAATTGAGATCTACATAGTGCGCATGCATACAAGGATGTTATTGAGACCACAATGCTTCTGCAAATCAGGATGATGCGAAGCCATGGTGCGCAAACATAACTATCCAGCTAATCACGTAGTATCTTTGTTTGACCTCCATATGGACTCTTCTTTCATTGCACACAGTTATACAGTGGATTAGGGTGCAAAGAAACAATGTCCCTACATCCGTCGAACAAACAACGACCAACAAATGTGCTAAACTCTATTGTTTACAGAAAGTACGAATGAAACAATCATCTTACATTAGATACAAAAAAAATCAACTACCTTCTATTTTATCATGTAAAATGTGCGAGGAAGTGAGATACAAATGAGCTCTGAAGAAGATTGTGGGGGACACAAGACTCTATTGACAATGTGAAGCCATGGTCCACACGGGAACCCAACAAACACAAAGTTCTCCTTGCAAGACACGCAATTTTATAGTGGATTAGGATGCAAACGAAAGGTCGGGGAATTATTGGAAGACGACTCTTCGTAGTTGTAACGGAAAGAAAGCAAGACAACTTTCACTTTAGAGCTCTCTATTTGAAAATAGGGAATGAATGAGAGGTGACACTGGCACCTATGAACTTTACTATTATAAATATAATAGATTAAATAATAACCTTTTCTATAACTATTTTAAATAATAATCCGTTTTTTCTAAATTATATTATTTTTGAGAAAAAATCCTACGGATCCTTGGTATAGAATACAAATAGTTGGCAAACAAAGCCAAATATTTGAAGTGTTGGACGTACTTTTTTCATCTTCAAGATTATCTTAACCTGATAATCAAATACATTAACATCTATAACCAGAATAAATTTACTACAAACTAAATTTAGGGGTCTAAATGTCCAAACTGTAAAATGTATAATACAAAATTATAGAACCCTATTAAAAGTGTAGTGCAAAGTTGTAGAACGTGATGAATCCCGTGTAAAATTGAAGAACTCTGTAAAATCTGTAGTGCATAGTTGTAGATTCTTGTAGAATGTGTAGTGTAAAGTTGTAAAACGTGATACACCCCATAGAACCTTAAAGAGTGCGATATAAAACTCTGCTGCCACGTGTCGCATATTGAGATAACGCGCGTTCAGATCCGCACTAATCTACTAGTTATAGAATATTATTCAAACATTCTTCAACCGTTTATACTAGAGTGTGCCCCTTTATAGTTAAATACACAAATAATCAAAATAGTACTTACTTGCATATATAAACATGTTCTGTCAGTGAAGCATTAAAGTCTATTTTGTCGAATGACAGGCTGTCAGGGACCAACTTCCTGGTTTGGGAGAGGAACCTGAAGCTTGCCCTTCAGTATGACAGACAGGAGTATATCCATACGGATAAGCAAATAAAAGTACATGCAGATGATGCCAACGAGGCCGATAAGAATGCTTATGACAAGTATATTAGCGACCGACAAGATGTTGGCATCCTCATGGTCGGGTCCATGGAAAATGACACCCAGGACCAGTTTATGCATCTCATGGACAATCCACAAGAAATGATAGAAGAGATCAAAGTATACTACCAGAAGAATGCTCGTGTCGAAAGATACGACAATCTTAGGGAGTTATTCTACAGCAGGCTAAATGCTGGTGAGGTAGTGAGCCCACATGTCCTCAAAATGAAGTGACTCTTTGATTGCTTGGCCAGTCTAGGTCATAGCTTCACAGAGCAGCTGAAATGGCCTTTTCCACAATATCCCAGAAGTCGATATCTCACCCATATGCATTCACACAATCATGTCAACAGTGATCTCAATTTGGCCAAGTGCCACACATGCTCGAAAGAAACAATACTCACTCAGCAATTAAACTAATCATGTCAAGCAAAAAGGTATAAACTTAACATGCAATAGTTTGAATATTACTAAAACAAATGTCTCCAAAATAAACCAAAATAACACAAAATTCAACTAAAAGTTCCAAAAATTATCAAGTCTAAATGTTTCGACAACAGCATGATGATCCCTCTCAATAGCCCAGGTCATCATAGAGGTAGTCGCCCTCAGCTCCTTCTTGTGCCTGATCATGAGAACTGCTCGGGCCTGCTCCGCTCTGGTCCTAGTACTGGAAGTAGACATATGGGCCGGACAGGGCCGAGAATGCGGCTCCCTGGAAAGCCGGGTTGTCCTGGAATCGCGACTGGTAGAAGCTCGCGATCCCCCACACGTCCTGATGTTGCTGATACAGTGCATGATCAACATACCCCTGGAAGGCATGCATTCTCGACCATTCTTGTCGAGACCGCCCGGAGTCCTCCTGCTGCTGAATGCGCATCGCACGCATCATGACGAGCACATCCTCCTTCTGATCCGGCTCCTGCTGAGCTGCTGCCCCTCTGGCCTGTCCTCTGCCTCCTCGTGATGCTCCTACTCAGCTTCCCCTGCGATCCTCTGGCGGCTGCTTCGTCAAGAGAGGCTCCCCATTCTTAATCTTGATCCTGATCCGCTCCAACTTGGGGTTGCTTTCCTTGACGATCTCCCTGTATGTCGATCCCCTGATCTCTTGCCCGCGCACGACATCTCTCTCGAAGATAGGAGGGTCATGGACATAGTTCACCCCGCTCATGAGTCCCCATACAATCTGGGTGACCAAGCATTCTACACTAATACCCCCGGGCTGCCTGGTGGGCATCTCCAACAGCTGGTCCCATATGGTCCTCTCCCATGGAGCTCGCGTACCCGTACGGTACGCATTCAAGATCCACAACTCCTTGAGAGTAACTTCATACTGATCGTTCTCTCGACTGAATAGTGTCCCGGCTAGGAACCTCTGCAGCATGAGCATCCCGGGTTGGTCCTCGGGGATGTCCCGGTCCTTGTTGGTATTCTCCCAGTACGGGTTGGCCGTGATGTGGTGCCACATCTCGTTGTTGGACAAACCCAACTCGGGCACCTCCTCCTCTGTGAACCCGAACATGGCGGTCAGGTCCTTCATCATCATTGTGCAACATCTCCCACACACCCGAAAACCTATTTCCGTCTTCTCATTATTTGCCGCCTCCACGGTGGCAAATAATTCCCGGGTCAAGTCTTCAAAGACTGGGGGCCTCCATGTCATCATTCCCGGCCAACCCAACTGGATGGCCTTGGCATGCAAATCATCCCAAATGCCCAAACTCCTACATAAGAATTCATTGAAAAACCAGCCGGTCATCACCTCCCGGTCCTCAAAGGCATCATACCTTTTCTTATACATACTCGAGGTGAGGAACTTGAGACACGCTGCATTCGGGGTCTCAATGGGGGCTCGGGAAGCTGGTTGAGCCGGGGCCGATCTTGCCCCCGAGGTGCCGGTGGTTCTCAACTTTTTGCTAATATTCTAAACTCGGGATGGCTCGGATGGCTTCTTGGGTGCCATTGCGACTTGGAGAGAGAGAGCGGGAGTGCTTGATAGAACTTAGGTGCCCGAAAAGTTCGCCGAAAAATCTCGCCGGAAAAATTCAAGGTTGGTTTTATGTGGAGGGTTGGATAGGTAAAGGGTAGGGAATGTTTAGGGGTACTAAAGGGTGGTCTAGAGTAGTCTGCCCTTCTTCTATGTCGTGGCTGACGGGGTCGTTTAATTCCTCTTCCCCTCCTCCCTCGCGGTCCTCTAGGGAGAAGCGGGGTCAGAGGCGGCATGTCATCATCCTTGGCATAATAGTCTTCGTGATCATCAGATCCAAATTGTGACCTTTCATTATTGTTTCCCTCAGCGGGATTCTCATCTCGATCCCTTCCCAGAATGGGTGGTCGTTGGTCCACTCTAGCAGGAGTAGCATCCATGCTTCTTTGTTGAACTAAAGTTTCACTGATACGCTTTTTCGAAGCGTTGTTTCTCCGACACAAACCCTCGATCTCTGGATTGTAATTAAATTTTGGCACTCCCGAGCTTCGGATCATGTACCAAAAAAGTACCTTCAAACACACAGAACACTATCAATATTAAAACAAAGCATACACAAGCATTTACCAATCATATACCGATTAATCCCCGACAACGGTGCCAAAAACTTGTTGGACCAAAATGTGACGTGAAAACATCACACAATGGTTTCTACGTGCAAGTGCACACGGTTCGCAAGTAATATAATTTATAAGATCCGGTAAGATACCGAGTCGGTCCATAGGGATTAAATTGGGGTTTACGATTAATCAATGAAAGTGCTTGCGGTTAAGACAAAGATAACAAATTGCAAAAGTGATGTCGAATGGTTTAAAATGCCTAGGGTGCTAGACAATCATCAAGTGAAATAGTCCGAGAGACTTTTCATTGTCTCATGTTCCTCCCCTTTTCGTGCAAAGGACGCTCCTTGGTTATTCTGGACCGCATCAACTTCATTATACTCGTAGCTCTGCAATGCAACTTTCTCAACCACATCAAATACTTCATCTGGGGCTATAGATATAAGTAATTCTCCTGCCCCAGCGTTCACAGCCATCTGAGACGCTTGGTTAAGCCCCCAGTAAAATGTCTTGTTTAACACTCCATCGCAGATTCGGTGATCCGGACACTTTCTCAGCAACTGTTTGAACATTTCCCATGTCTCTCCAAGAGTTTCACCCCAGAGTTGGGTATAGTTGTTGATGTCCTTCCAAAGTGAGCCCTCCTTACGGGGAGAGATATATTTTGAAAGGAATGCCCGTTCTAGGCTTGCCCAATCTCGCTTCTCGCGAAGAGGTAACGTCATGTACCATGCTTTTGCCACTCCTCCCAAAGAGATGGGGAGTAGGTTGGTCTTGACTAGATCTTCACGATAACCACTGGCCGTAGTTTCCACGACGTCTTCAAGAAGCTTTAGATGATTGTGGGCACGACATTGTTGCCAATGAACTACAAGTTTGTCCTTAATAGACTCAGCATCACTGATGTAAGCTCAAAATCCGGCGCTTGGTAGTTATATTCTGCCCTTCTTCTATGTCGTGGCTGACGGGGTCATTGAATTCCTCTTCCCCTCCTCCCACGCGGTCCTCTAGGGGGAAGCGGGGACAGAGGCTGCATGTCATCATCCTCGGCATAGTAGTCTTCGTGATCATCAGATCCAAATTATGACCTTTCATTATTGTTTCCCTCAACGGGATTCTCATCTCAATCCATTCCCATAATGGGTGGCCGTTGGTCTACTTTAGCAGGAGTAACGTCCATGCTTCTTTGTTGAATTAAACTTTCACCGATACGCTTTTTCGAAGCATTGTTTCTCCGACACAAAGCCTCGATCTCTGGATTGTAATTAAATTCTGGCACTCCCGAGCTTCGGGCCATGTACCAAACAAGTACCTTCAAACACAAGGAACACTATCAATATCAAAACAAAGCATACACAAGGATTTACCAATCGTATACCGATTAATCCTCGACAACGGCGCCAAAAACTAGTTGGGCCAAAATGTGACGTGAAAACGCCGCATAATGGTTTCCACGTGCAAGTGCACACGGTTCTCTACTAATATAATTTATAAGATCCAGTAAGATACCCAGTCGGTCCACATGGATTAAATTGGGGTTTACGATTAATCAATGAAAGTGTTTACTGTTAAGACAAAGATAACAAATTGTGAAAGTGATGTCGAATGGTTTAAAACACCTAGGGTGCTAGACAATCATCAAGTGAAATAGTCCAAGAGACTTAAATTCTACGGAATGAAAGGTATGTTGAGCCTATGTCTTAAGTGTCAACCTCGCCTTTCGGTATCCAGATTAGCCTAATTCCGAGTTTTCTCGTGCCCTTTCGGTATTGAGAAAAACTCGAGATCGCATACAATCGACAATAATAAGCTAAGGGTTACTATAAGGTGCCAAGACACGGTCTTAAGCCTACAACCCTCGGTGGATGCTAGGTCCGAAGTTTATTCCTTCTCTTTCGGTATCAGATAGAACTTTTAAACACATATTGTAAAGCGTCAATTAAACAATACATGCATTCAAACAACAATCCACGCAACAAATTAATCATTCATAAAACTAAACCTCAATAAACTTCATAATCACATTTCATATTGTCTAGCACCCATGGCTAAGGGATTTATCCCTCAACCATGGTGCTCAAGTCTAGCAACATCATGGTTAAAGCAAGAACACACATAAAGACATAGTAAATACAAATCAAACAGATAGAAATGCTCTTGGAGGATCGAGCAAGGTGCTTCTTCAAGTTTGATGAAGAACGGTGGACCCCTTTAGCCTTTTGACGTCGAGAAGGATGAAGAACACTCGAGAAATGACGAAGAACGCTCAAGAACTCTTCAAGAACTGCTGGAGAAGCTTGGTGTCTCGTTTTCTCTCTTTACTTTTCTTCGTCCCTCAAAATATGAGTCACAATCCCTTTTATAGCTTTCTGAATCCGGCCTAAGTCACGATCGTGACTGGGATGGCATGATCGTGCCTCAGTCATGGTCACGATCGTGCGCTGGGATGGCACGATCGTGACTCGTAGTTGGTAAGATATTTTCAAATCTCCTCGGAGACGATCGCGCCTTGAGTGCCGTTGAAGCCATGATCGTGACTAATGGAGGCACGATCGTGACTCTCTCTAAGTGACAATCGTGTCTTCGTCGCGACTGAGATCGGAGGAGCCATCTGTAAGTTGGAATAAATTCCTCCAATTAATAATCAAGAGGGGCACGATCGTGAATGAAGGGAGGGACGATCGTGCCTCATGGGGCACGATCGTGACTAAAGGAGGCACGATCGTGCCTAAAGCCTTTTGTCCGGTCCTTTGGTCTTCTCGCCAAGATATTGGCTCGGTGCCTCGTTTTAAGCCCTTTTTCCTCCCATTCCTGCGTACGCACCTGAAAACACCCAAAAGCATAAAACGCATACTCACGAGCCTTAATTATCCACTACGAGACAAAAACGAACCAAATTGCAAGGATAAACGGTCATGAACCGAGACCTTTTGACCCCACAACAACTATGTCTATGCGAAACAATTTCAAAAAACTACGACGGTGCAAACTCAGCAAAATCAGTGAAGTAGAAAACTTGGCGAATGTTGAGCCCGTAGAGAGTTGTCTACAGGCACCCGATAACGCGCAAGTGCACGCGGTCGTTACAAGTGATAACCGGTAAGACCGGATCAAATCCACAGAGATCAAACTTATAACGTCAGCTTATATCATGTGATCAGTGATACTTAGATAACATTTAATTTGATATGCCTTTTTAGTTCATGTAAACTTTAACTGTAAGAACGAGACGGGTTATAGAAAACTATTCAGACGTGCAACCATGGGTGCTAGGTCAGTAGGTCACTAAGGAAATCTCAATTATGGACTTAATAAACGTGATTATGCTGAACCTTATGCAACAATTTTTGCTAACACCTCCTCTCGGTGTGGTGTTAGCCTAGGCTCGGGATATTTACCATCCCTTTCAGGGAGGTCAATAACACGAACCTGCATTACGTGATACATAAACGGGGTAAAGGTTCCGAAGACTTGAACCTTTTCGACTTGAAGCAAGTCCGTCACCTGCCGATCCTCTCGGACTCGACAACATGACTCTATCAAACAATAATCATTTGCCAACGACTATCGCAAGCATTCAACATTCCAAGTCAATCAAACATACACGAAATAATTTAATTCATAACTTCAATGTTCTAAGTAGCATAGTTTGAGACCTAGCACCCATGATTAAGGGTAATTAGCCCATAATCATGGTACTAGACCCATAAATCATAGAACCAATATGAAGAGAGTAGACAAAGAACCCTAGAACCAAAAGGTCGAAAATAAGTGAAGATGGATGCACTCTAGATCCTTGGATTACTACGCGTCGTGTGATTACACCTTGATCTCCCTTGAGTGGATTAGAGCTTCTCTCAAATGCCCCCAATTGCCCTTTGCTTGATCAAGTTCGTCCTCTCCCTTTCCCAGTGTCTCGTCGCTTCTTCCAATCTTTTCTAGGTCTCCAAAAATGCGTCGAGTCTGCAGTAAATAGTCCCTTTTGCGACTGGCAGGTGCAACGATCGTTACATCATCGTTACAGTGGCGTTACACCCGTCGTTACACCGTCGTTGCAGCTCACTGTCTCGAGTTTGAACAGTGTAACGATCACTGTAACGATCGTTACACTGCTGTAACGATCGTCACTATCGCATCCTCCTTGTCTCTTGCTATCTTGCTTTCCCGACTCCTCGCGTTCGCTCGGTTTGTTGACCCTTTTAACCTGTATTCTGCACATTCACACCAACACACCTGAGGGCGTAAAAGTGGTACAAATTGGGCTCTTGACGCCCGGGACGAAGCCAATCCGACTCTAAATGTGGGGGCGGATCACTGACAAGGGACTCCATGTGGGCCCACATCAACACCCCCAACTTAAAGCTTTATCGTTCTCGATAAACATGTAAGATTAGCGCAGATTTGACCGAGTGTTCAATACAAGCAACCCCGAAGTTAACTCCGTAGGGGGAGCTCGGTCTTCTCCCGAGGGTGTTGTAGGAAAGAGCCCCTAACCCGAAGAAAACAAACAATAAAGACTCAAATAGACTGTCATCATATTGGAATGTCAATTCATAGCATGTTTGTGAGCTTTTCGACGTCAAATTTCCTCATAACTACCATATGAACCTTTAACTATGGACTCAAAGACATACGGGCTTGAGAAACTTTCACAAATACTAAAACTTAAGGAGAGATGAAACCATCATTTAACTAAAATTCAACTATCAACGATACACATATGCGTTCATGCACGCACCCTCCTCAACCTTAAGCTAACCGATTACTATATTCGACCCGAAGTTTCCTCGCTTTCGGGAAAATCTAGGGTCCCGGGCGATTCCACGTGTAGGACTTAATCAAATGGCTTGTCACGTTAGGCTTAGATTCGGGTAGGATTTTTTTTAGAGGATTAAAACAAAAGGTCAATAAACCCATCAATACCAGGCTGCTTTTCCTCACAACCCCAATTACAGAATCGCTCCCCTAGTGGTTCTCATCCTATCATTTACTACCCCGCAACGCACTCCGCCTAGTGCACCAAAAGTGACGTATGTTATTGAGCCATCCACACTAGAACTAAAGACATTGCCGTCCCACTTAAAGTATATTATCTTAAGCCAAGGGAACACGCTCCCGGTCATCATTCCGTCATCATTAACTGAATGGCAGGAAGAGCAGTTGACATCTGTGCTGCAAAAGCATAAGGGAGCCATCGGGTGGACTTTGGCTGATATAAAGGGTATCAGCCCAACGTATTGCACCCACAAGATCATTCTTGAAGATGAACAACATGGATCAGTGGAGCACCAGAGGCGGTTGAACCCCACGATGAATGAAGTGGTCAAAAAGGAGATCTTGAAGTGGCTGGATGCAGGAATAATATTTCCCATATCTGACAGTAAGAGATCACCACGGGTTCCAAACGATGAATATCATGCAGCGGACTTTATGTAACCGTGGTGATCGAAACTAGCTAGGATCTTAATGCCATTTGAACATGTTATAAACATAAATATAAATCTGATATTTACCTCTTGTAATCGACAAAAACACAAGTGTAGTGTTCTCTCTATCAAGTCCACACAAGCACCACAACCGAAATGATTTTTCACTCAATATTTTGCTAGAAATTTTGAGAGAAAACAAGGCAACAATGGAGGAAGAGGGGGAGCTTAAAATCGGCAATGAGGGAGAGAGAAAGGAGGGGAAGTTGCTGAAAAATTCAAGAGATAATTAAATAGATATTATGTGATTTTAATTTGAAATTAAATTGAATTTCAAAATTAAAATTGCATTATCTATCCCTTTATTCTTTCTTATTTGCATTTGATCCCTCTCTTATCTTAAATCCCTAAATGGGCTTTAAGCCCGTTTAACTAAAACCCAAATTAATCCCATTAACTTGAGTTCTAATTTCGGTTTAGTCAAAACGGCTCAATTTCCTCGAATTGATTTCTTCAACCGTCTGGTTAAAACCTTAGGCCAGAAAACTACCGAATTGTTCTCAATTCTCATCCATAATTGTTGTCATGTATCGTGCTTAATGCGTGTGATCCTCTAGGCTCACGAATAATTGGCAGACTGGTAAAATTACTATTTTACCCTTTCCATCATAAGTGGCCTCTAGCAAGACATTATGATTATCCAATATTCGTGATTATCGATTATTCGACTTAACCTGTTACCGTACATGTCACTGTCCTTTTATCAAACCGATATCCAGATTGATCAATAAGCATGGAATGGTCATCCTAATTTATCAATCACTGTTTCTTGATATCTGAGATGACTGAAAACTGATACTAAGGTATCACCTGCATGGCCATGCTCTTTCTTCAGTCATACTCATCAAGTGGCCTAAACGGATATCTTTCTCATACCGAAGTATAAGTGATAAATCCCTCAAACGCCTTTCGAGTTCACTAGTGCAATAAATGCCAAAGCCAATCGAAGCCGTTATAGTTACCCTTTTACAGATAACGTTAGACTAGGTCAAACTTAGGTATTTGTTACATAGTGTACACAAAGACTCCTTGGTGTTAGGATATAATGACAAGTTACGATATGTGAGTATCTCATGACTGGATCTATGCAGCATACTTACAATCGGGTTGTCCGATATCATCGACCTGATGATATCTATGATATAACTCCGGCACATACTTTGCCATGATCAGTAGAGCGTGATCACAAGGAGTTGGTCTCATACTGATCGCTTCTTAAAGAAGCTTAGCTGATCAGGGACTCATCAAATGTAATTCTTTCTGATCTATAGATCTACTATTAGTGATTACACACATAATGACATAGATCAAATTACATTCGATATATTACTACAACACATTAGTAATATATGCCGATTTATTTATTCGGAAAGATGATAAAACATTACATATGTAGATCACTTATATATTGGACTGGAGCATAACACTAACAATCTCCCACTTGCCCCTAGTTCCAATTTAAGTTCTGATCTACTCCCATAGACCCTGCATGTTACTCATGTCTAGGCTGCGGCTGAGCCTTTGTCAAGGGATCGGCCATATTATCATCAGTCGAATAGTGTTTAATCTCTACATCACCTCTATATGTGATAACTCTCACGAGGTGATTCCTGCTGAGTATATGTTTGGATCTGTTGTGGAATCTGGCTTTTGAGCAATAGCTACAGCACCTGTGTTGTCCCACAACAAGCTTATCGGATCAGACGCTCGCGGCGTTGCATCTAATCCGATCAGAAAGCTTCTAATCCATACGGCCTCTTTAGCTGCTTTTGTTGCAGCTATATACTCAGCCTTCATTGTAGAGTTGGCAATTTTGGCTTGCTTAAAGCTTATCCAGCTGAAAGCGCCACCACTCAACACAAAATATATCCTGACTGAATTTTGAAGTCATCTGGATATGTCTGAAAACTAGTATCGACTTGTCCTTTGACTGCTAGTTCTCTATCTTCATCCCCATTCACCAAAATGCATCCTCGATCCTCCTCAAATATTTGAGGATGGCCTTTGACAGCAATCCAGTTTAATTGTTCGGGGTTAGATTGGAATCTGCTGGTACAGCTTAGTGCAAACGAGACTTCCAGTCTCGTGCACATCCTGGCATACATGATGGATCCCACAGCCGAAGCATAAGGGATCTTACTCATCCTGCTCAGCTTATCAGGAGTACTAGGACTCTGTAGCTTGCTGAGCTTAATGCCATGACGCATGGGTATATATCCTTTCTTAGAATCAAGCATTGAGATCTTCTTAACACTTTACCTATGTACATGTTCTCACTTAGCAACATGTTCTTACTTAGGCCCAAAATCCTTTTGGAATGATCTGTAGAGATCCTGATGCCTACGTTAAATGTAGCATCACCTAAGTCCTTCATCGATAAGTACTTCCCTAACCAAGCTTTGGTGGCAAGGTCGGGATGTCATTCCCGATGAATAAATATCAAGAATACAATATTACTCCCACTCGCTTTCTTATGTACGCAAGGCTCACTTTTGTTTTTTTTGATGAAGCCGAGTTCCCTTACAGCTTTCATCAAAACGAATGTTCCAACTCCGTGAAGCTTGCTTTAATCCATAAATGGATCTTTGCAGCTTACATATCTTTCCGGGATTCTTTGGATCTACAAAACCCACAGGTCGTGTGATATACACGCCCTCTAGTAAGTTCCTGCTAAGGAAGGGGTTTTGACATCCATCTGCCATAGTTATGGCTAAGAATAATCTGGATCAATCTGACCATTGCTACTGGTGAAAAGGTGTCATCATAATACATGCATTGAATCTGACGATAACCTTTTACAACCATACTAGCCTTATTGGTCTGAGGACTTCCATCCATCTAGGTCTAGATCCCATAGACCCACTCAGAACCAATGGGTTTTATCCCAGGGGTTTGATCCACCAAGCACCCGACTTGGTTTTCATACATGGATTTCATTTCCTCACTCATGGCGTTCTGCCATTTTTCGGAGTCTAGACTGATCAAAGCTTGTCTGAAGGTTTCTGGATCATCCTGATCCACCAACATCAAGTCATTTCCATCAGTGGCTGTGAAGCCATATATGTCTGGAACATGACGAGATCTTTCAGACCTCCTTAGACCATCTGGAATTTTTGTAGGGATTGATTCTTCATATGCGACCATCTGAGACTCCAGTACTTCTACATCTTGCATAGCAGGCTCCTGAATTGCTTCAGGCTGTTCCGTATCCTCTCGAATTTCTTCGAGATGCACGGGACTCCCACTAGCTATTTTGGAAATAAAATATTTCTCCAAAAATACCCCTCTTCGAGCAACAAAAACTTTGTACTCGCTGGGTATGTAGAAGTTGTATCTCTTAGTTTCTTAAGGATACCTTACGAAGACACATTTGTCTGATTTGGATGCCTGCATCTCTACTACCCAAATCTTTTAGGAAAAACATACTAGGATGTTTCCCACACCATATATGACTATGGTCTATTTCTTATTTGGCTACTACGCGAAGGCGCACGCATCCAAATAGAACTGACCATCTCATCCCGCTCTCATCCCAATGAATACTACGTGGAGGCGCACGCATCCACAGTAACGGGAGACGTAATGAGTGTCATGTGGTGTACCTTCTGTGACTCTGGTCCAGCTCTTATTTGGCTACTACGCGGAGGCGCACGCATCCAAGTAAAACTGATTACCTTATTCAACTCGCATCCCAATGAATGCTACGCGTTGGCGCACGCATCCACAGTAATGGGAGACAGAATGACTATCACAAGGTGTACTATCGTTGTCTTCATCGGAGCCCGATTCAAAATGAATGCGGCCGTTTCTAGAGTCAAGTATTAGTTCAACTCTCTTCTGGCCTGAGTACTCATAGGTCCACATATGTCGGAATGTATTAGACTTAATAAGTCACTCGCCTTTCACATAAACCTGTGAAAGGTGCCTTCGTCATTTTGCTCATTAGGCGAGACTTGCATCTTTCAGTTTGAGTGAATTCAAACGGACTTAAAAAGTCCACACTTGTGAAGTGTTGAAATGCGTTTCTCGCTCATTAGGCAAGACTTGCATCTTTCAGTTTGAGTGAATTCAAACGGACTTAAAGTCCACACTTGTGAAGTGTTGAAATGCATTTCTCGCCTATGTGCCTTAAATGACAATGCCAGATTATAACTTGATTTAAATCATTAGATTTAAGCCTTTTCTTATTTACGTTATAGCGATTAAGCTTACCAACGTAAATATCTAATCCTGAAGACGTGGATACCCACTCTTCTTCATATGATACTTGTATTGCTTACAATCCCTTATTCCTGTGTCCTGGCTCATTGCAGTGATAGCAGATCTCTTCCAATTTGTCCTTAGAATTCACAGCAGTTTTGGGAGCTGCTTGAACCTTTGGACGCTTGGGGTGTCTGATCTACCCTGCAAGGTACTCAGGAGCCTTACCCTTACCCAGATCAGCTTTCTTGAAGCTGACCTTCTTGTTGACCATAAGGACCTCTTTGGTCTTGCCCTTGAGGTTCTTTTCAGCGGTCACAAGCATCCCATGAAGCTCTGTTAAGGACTTGTCCATGTCATGCATATTGTAATTTACTATGAAATCACTATATGTATCTAAAAGTGACTGCAACATAAAATCCGCAGCCATTTCCTCCTGATCATCAAAACCGAGTATGGTTAGATGTTCCTGAAGACATTAAATCTTCGTGACATGGGGACTAACAAGGCTCCAGCCTTAAGTTTGCAGGAGTTAAGTTCTATGAAAGTATCATATCTTTCGACACGAGCTTTCTCCTTGAGCATTTCCTTGACCTCTGCCTTACAGGTATGAGGGTCATCTGAAATCCTACTGCCCGCCATAATGCATGACTCGTCGATTTGGTTACTAAGAAACTTTGATAAGTATCCTTAGTACCCTAGCGGCGTTCAGTGGTGGCTCGGCAGGAGGTTCCTTGGTAAGGATATACTACTTGCGTTCATGCTTGAGTACAAGCCTCAAGTTTCTATTCCAATCTGAGTAATTCACGCCCTTGAGTCTGTCCTCAATCTGGACTCTCAGTGCGCTATTACTCCTTTGTGTTGTTTGCCTTTTAGTTCTACATGGTAAAATTTAATTAAAATTCAAGTTGGAGATTTAGTTATAAAACACTTGTCTAATTCCAACATTAGAATCTGAACCAGGATCCTATCATACCCTCAATTGAAGTGAACGGAGGCTCACTGCTCCAATTGAGAGCATCAAGGTAGGAATACATCCATTTACAAAACCATGCAATTCCTGGCTAGGGTCTGTACTAAAAGTACACGACATACCCTATACTGATACCCTAGGTCAGCCCTAGCTGACAATCGTAGACAAGTCTACCAAGCTTGAACTATGGATAGAACTAATGTGACTACTACGCGGAGGCGCACGCACCCACACAGAACTACCCATCTCATCCAGACCTTTTCTCCATCAATGTTACGCGGAGGCGTACCGACATCCATAGGGTCAAAGCCCTTTTGAGTGCCCAAACTTGGATGGTATCACGCTTGACTTGTAATTATTTTCGTTTAAGTGAATTATAAAAGTCTGATTGTATATCGATACAATCTTAATCTGGAATCATCAATTGCAAATTCATGCAAAGATGATCCCTTAGTAGGTTACATGCGAGTCTGATTAAATTCCGATTTTAATCTTTGCATGTGGGTGATAGCAAATCATACATAAACTTGTATATTTAAACTATCATACATTCATACATTCAAACATACAAATGTAACGATAAAATATGCATAGCTAAGCCCATCTTAAGTTCCTAAGAATCTAGCAAAACCGATCCTAAAGACATGGTCTTCAAGGTCCAAACTTGCTCCATTCTTTTGAACTCCCACTGGCTTCGAGCCTCCTCCAATCCGAGTCTCCCTCTTCACTTGATTCTTGTGTCGGTCTTCGTGATTACATATTAAAATAAATTAAATAAAATACAAATCACGACACGCAGGCTGTATTTACTACAACCCAAAATTAAGCAACACGCAGGTTGCAAAACCGAAATTAATATGCAAATCTAATGGGTTTAGCTAGCATCATGTGGAAAAGATCATGTGATCAAAGATCATATTATCAATCAATATGCTGATCAAACAAATAATTTTCCAAATTTTAATTTTCTTAAGTGCGTAAAATTTCGGTTTATCGAAACCGGACGGTTGATCAATTAATTGAATTTTGGACCGGTGTTCACTGGTTTATCGAAATCGAACCAAATCTGAAAATTAAATTTTTAGGGTTTCCAAATATTCTCGCGAACCAACCGGTTCAGCTCGAATCTGGTCGAGCCGAACCGGCTCAACCGAGGTCGCCCGCGGAGGCAACCACGGTGGCCCGTGAGGGCTGCCGAGGTCGCCCGCAGGGGTGACCGTGGTCGGCCACGGGAACGACCATGGTAGCCCGCGAGGGCAGCCATGGTCGCCCGCGAGGCAACCATGGTGGCCCTCACGGGCTGCCATGGTCGCCCGTAGGCGACCCTCATCAGCCCATGGTGCTGACCATGGTCTGCCCTAGGGCATTCCATGGTCCACCAAGGGACTCGACCTGGTCAGCCATGGCTAACCCGAAAAACCCAAAAAAAAAATTATTTTTCCAATTTCCAAAATCAATCAAATCTGAAAAAAAATTTCGATTTACATGCATGCTAAGGATGAAGAACACATATAAACATAAAAATTATCAGATTTAAACATATACAAATAAACAAAACATCCATGGCTTTGATACCACTGAAAGAGATCACCACGGGTTCCAAACGATGAATATCATGCAGCGGACTTTATGTAACCGTGGTGATCGAAACTAGCTAGGATCTTAATGCCATTTGAACATGTTATAAACATAAATATAATACTGATATTTACCTCTTGTAATCGACAAAAACACAAGTGTAGTGTTCTCTCTATCAAGTCCACACAAGCACCACAACCGAAATGATTTTTCACTCAATATTTTGCTAGAAATTTTGAGAGAAAACAAGGCAACAATGGAGGAAGAGGGGGAGCTGAAAATCGGCAATGAGGGAGAGAGAAAGGAGGGGAAGTTGCTGAAAAATTCAAGAGATAATTGAATAGATATTATGTGATTTTAATTTGAAATTAAATTGAATTTCAAAATTAAAATTGCATTATCTATCCCTTTATTCTTTCTTATTTGCATTTGATCCCTCTCTTATCTTAAATCCCTAAATGGGCTTTAAGCCCGTTTAGCTAAAACCCAAATTAATCCCATTAACTTGAGTTCTAATTTCGGTTTAGTCAAAACGGCTCAATTTCCTCGAATTGATTTCTTCAACCGTCTGGTTAAAACCTTAGGCCAGAAAACTACCGAATTGTTCTCAATTCTCATCCATAATTGTTGTCATGTATCGTGCTTAATGCGTGTGACCCTCTAGGCTCACGAATAATTGGCAGACTGGTAAAATTACTATTTTACCCTTTCCATCATAAGTGGCCTCTAGCAAGACATTATGATTATCCAATATTCGTGATTATCGATTATTCGACTTAACCTGTTATCGTACATGTCACTGTCCTTTTATCAAACCGATATCCAGATTGATCAATAGGCATAGAATGGTCATCCTAATTTATCAATCACTGTTTCTTGATATCTGAGATGACTGAAAACTGATACTAAGGTATCACCTGCATGGCCATGCTCTTTCTTCAGTCATACTCATCAAGTGGCCTAAACGAATATCTTTCTCATACCGAAGTATGAGTGATAAATCCCTCAGACGTCTTTCGAGTTCACTAGTGCAATAAATGCCAAAGCCAATCGAAGCCGTTATAGTTACCCTTTTACAGATAACGTTAGACTAGGTCAAACTTAGGTATTTGTTACATAGTGTACACAAAGACTCCTTGGTGTTAGGATATAATGACAAGTTACGATATGTGAGTATCTCATGACTGGATCTATGCAGCATACTCACAATCGGGTTGTCCGATATCATCGACCTGATGATATCTATGATATAACTCCAGCACATACTTTGCCATGATCAGTAGAGCGTGATCACAAGGAGTTGGTCTCATACTGATCGCTTCTTAAAGAAGCTTAGCTGATCAGGGAGTCATCAAATGTAATTCTTTCTGATCTATAGATCTACTATTAGTGATTACACACATAATGACATAGATCAAGTTACATTCGATATATTACTACAACACATTAGTAATATATGCCGATTTATTTATTCGGAAAGATGATAAAACATTACATCTGTAGATCACTTATATATTGGACTGGGGCATAACTCTAACACTATGGGCGTATCGAAATGCTTACAAAACTCCACTACAGATGTCGCCCTACCGGCTTGTGTTTGGGAAAGCGTGCCACCTCCCTGTTGAGATTGAGCACAAGGCTTTTTGGGCCATTGCTAAGTGTAACCTTGAGCTCAAAAATGCGGGATCTAAGAGACTCCTTGAGCTCGAAGAGGTGCAAGAGTGGAGATGTGAAGCATATGAGAGCAACAAGATATATAAGGAAAAGACCAAGGGCTGGCACGACAAGCACTTGATTAAACGAACATTGGAACCTGATAAGCTAGTCTTACTGTTTAGAGCTAGACTTGCTTTGCACCCCGGCAAACTCAAATCGAGGTGGTCGGGGCCATTTAAAATACTAACTTTTTTTTATAGTGGTGCAGTGTAGCTTTTGAACCCTCGAGACAACTCGACCTTCATTGTGAACGGTCAACAGGTGAAGCATTATTACGGAGCCGATCAGGGAGAAAAGGTCGGAATGATAGAGGCATGGGTTATCGAGCTAGTGGAGCTTGAAGAGACCTGCTAAAGGGGTGTCATTCTGTCCAGCTCAAGGACGTTAAACAAAGCGCTAATGGGAGGCAACCCAGGCATGTCTCATGTCAACAGATGTTAAATTGTTTGAAATCAGTACTGTAAATCTAGCAATTTGTAATTGTGGAGTGTGCTTCGTACACACCACTTGTTGTGCATTTGACATGTTCATGGCAAGTGTGCAGGCAAATAGGTGAAGGAATGGTCGAGTAGGAGGCAAGGAATTAAGGGAAGGCACTTCAAGAGGTGTAACGATCGTTATAACACTGTAACGATCGTTACATTACCAAAACCCAACTTCCCGAGAGCTGTAACGATGGGAGTAACGGTGATGTAACGATGGTGCAACAATCATTACACCACTGTAACGATCGTTACAGTGCTCGGTTAGTGGATAAAAAAGAGTAGAAGCAAGCCAGAACGCTGTCGTTTGTAGACGGTGTAACGATCGTTACAAGATGTGTGACGTTCGTTACATGAGACCAAAAGGTGTAACGATCGTTACACCTGATGTGACGATCGTTACTACATTTTGCAAAGAAGCCAGTGGGCTGCAACGATGGATGTAACGGCAGTGCAACGATGATGTAACGATGGTGTAACGATCGTTACACCATCTGTAAAGATCGTTACAGTGCACGATTCTGCAGAAAATAAAAGGGTTTTGAGCCCTTATCTCTTCACACACCCACCTCCTCTCCCGATTCCAGGCGATTTCCGGCGACTCCAAGCACCAAACCCAGCCAATCTCACCGGCCAAAACTCAACACAAAGGTTAGGGTTTGCTCTCCTATTTAATTGTTGTCTCTTTAATTGATTGCAAACCCCCCACACCACAATCTTATTGTTTGGGTGAGCCTTGGAACCCTAGCGCCAAAAATTTTAGGTGCATCAAAATGGACCCCAAAATAGCTAGAACCACGAGGGCTAAAGCTCCAGCCGGTGCGAGTACCTCAAAGAAGAGAAAAACCACAAATTTCATTGAGAACCAAACCTCGACGATTCTTGCCTGTTGACCAAAAGTCCTATCTCATGATGAACCACCAACCCCAGAGGAGGTATGCAATCCCTGTTTGAATTTTTCAGGTAAGGAACCATAGAATTATATGAAGGAACCACACAAAAAAATTCAGCCCAATAAGTTTTTCAGTAAGCAAGCACTGATTAAACTTGGAATTCTCGAGTCGCTCAAGGGAAAAGCGAAGGTGATTGGGTGGCCGAAAATGGTTGGAGAGTTCCAACTTTTGAAGACCTCACCTGAGAGTTCTTGGCGACTCTCGTGTTCATTGAAGACAACAGGTTCATGTACTTCAGGTTATGCAATCGGTGATTCTTGATCGAGAAGGGCGACCTCACCTCCATCTACGATTTCGATGACAATTAAGGAGGCTGAGAGGAATTTCGCATACAACAAACCAGAGTCAGTGGAAATGTGGAGTGAGCTGACTGGGGAAGATACATTTAGAGGGCGGAATTATGCGTTAGCACTCCCGAATGACGAAAGGGAATTGGTGTATGTGCAGAGGGTGCTTTCGAGCTCCCTATTCGGACGAGGGATGTCAATTAAGAAGATTAACGCTAAGGAACTCAAGATACTCTATGCATTAAAAAAGGGGATGAGATCTCCGTGGGAAGACGCTTTGTGGTCGCACTTCCAAGAGTTGGCAAAGAGAGAAAAAGGCGATATCTTGTGCGGGGCACTGGTGACCTAACTGGCCTTATCCATACCACTTGATATTGATGAGAAGATATGGTATGAAGATCGAACAGAGGCTAGTGCCCTGGATAGCGAAAGAAGAGAAGTGGTAACGGAGGCGGGATTTATCAAGCTCCAACAAATCTTTGAAGAGATAGACAACCCTGGAGGTCAGAAGAAGAAGAAGGTTTACAAAGCAGGAAGTAGTCGGTCGGCTAAGGAGCCACAAGTGGTATTAGAGGTGATGGAGGACGAAGAGGTAGGAGCAGAGGAAGAGTACGAGGATGTGGAGTCCTTGGAGGCCAGATTTCAAATGTTGAGCTACGACTTCTACCAATATCGGGAAACAAATGAGGAACATTGGAGGACCAATGAAGAGCACTGGGCGGACTACTACAGGCGCCAACGAGAGGAGGACCTGTACAAGGAAGAAATGACAGCGAAATGTGAGCGCATGATCAAAGCAAGTGAGGAGTCCACACAGGCAATGACTGATCTGACAGCCCTAATACCGTCTAACTTTCTGCAGCACGGTCAAGCACCCTCCTGAAGCCAAGGCCATTACCTAGGATTCTTCAATTCGGGTGCAGGTAGCCACTAACCTGGTCAATTCCAAAAGAACACTTTCCATGTAAATATGTTTGAGTCCGTGTCTTTTTGTGTTTGTGGTCGTATCAAGACTTGAATCATGTTGGAATGCCGATAAGAAGTATAATGTTTTGAGCCGAGTGTCTAATTCCCGAGGATGAGATCGCTGTTTACTTGAAAAATTGACTGTGTATGTGGAGCCGTATATGGGTCGAGAACTTGAGTAAATATTGTTTGCTTATGGGTGGGGAAGTTGTCGTGACCTACACTCTATTATCACCCAATGCACATATAGTAACCACGAGCTGTAATTATATCTTGAGAGTCCGGTTAGTGCTATTGACCGTCTAGGAGCACCCCGGGGAGAGATTTCGTAGGCCATCTTTGGAACGTTTGAGCCCAAAAGAGCCTACCTTGAACGTGATGTGACCCTAGTACCCGATTTTGAGCCAAACATGCATTTTCTTGACCCTTAACATTATAAGCCTATGTGTCCTTTCGTTTCTATATCCACCAATCATTTTGAACCTTTGCATCAATGCTTAGTTGCTTACTTGAGTGAGGGTTTCGAGTTGGGACAACTAGATCATGTTTAGGAATGGGGAAATGGCAAGGATTTGGGAGATTTGGGAAGTTAAAAATCTCCGAACCACAAGGGTTCGAAAAAAAAAGTGTTGGAAAAAAATGTTTTCGTGAATTTAAAATTGAAAAGTCTTGCATCGGAACAGCTTTCGAACTTGGGCTCGAAAAAAAAAATAATGATGATAATAACAGCAACCCAAATTCGAATATAGTCGACTTTCGAAGAAAAAAAACTGGACATTTCGGTGTTTAAAGTCAAAAGTTGCAAGGTTACAATTTCATTTTTAAGGGCAAAAAAAATTTCGGGATTGGAAAGGTAAGGGATTCGAGTGCGTTGCGGGGTAGATGAATGATAGGATGAGAACCACTAGGGGAGCGATTCTGTAATTGGGGTTGTGAGGAAAAGAAACATGGTATTGATGCGTTTATTGACCTTTTGTTTTAATCCTCTAAAAAAAAAATCTTACCCGAACCTAAGCCTAACGTGACAAGCCATTTGATTAAGTCCTACACGTGGAATCGCCCGGGACCCTAGATTTTCCCGAAAGTGAGGAAGCTTCGGGTCGAATACAGTAATCAGTTAGCTTAAGGTTGAGGATGGTGCGCGCGTGAACGCATATGTGTATCGTTGATAGTGGAATTTTAGTTAAATGATGGTTTCCTCTCTCCTTAAGTTTTGGTATTTGTGAAAGTTTCTCGAGCACGTATGTCTTTGAGTCCATAGTTAAAGGTTCATATGGTAGTTATGAGGAAATTTGACGTCGCAAAGCTCACAAACATGCTATGAATTGACATTCCAATATGACGACAGTCTATTGGAGTCTTTATTGTTTATTTTCTTCGGGTTGGGGGCTCTTTCCTACAAAACCCTTAGGAGAAGACCGAGCTCCCCCTACGGAGTTAACTTCGGGGATGCTTGTATTGCACACTCGGTCAATTCTGCGTATCCTCAATTTTTAGTGACATAAACCATTCACTGGCTGCTCCGGCCAGCGAAAATGGGAATAGCTTGTACCTTAGCAGATCCCTTGGCACTCCTGCCCTAGTGGCATCACATATCTGCTCAAACTTGCGCAGATGCAGGTTCGAGTCTTCTTTCGACAACCCATTGAATTGGCTCATTGCCGTTAGCATGCTCATGTGCACCAGCCTCAATTCAAAGAGATTTGTAGTGCTCCCCTTTCTTGCGCTTGATTTGCATTGGCGTTGGGTTGTATACCTGGCTGAAAAGGTGGCATCATGCCTCGAGGGATCTAACCATCATTGCCAACATTAGCTGCTGCTTGATTTAGATTGGCTTGATTGGTCGCCTCCTCGCCGTTTAGACTCATGTTATCTGAGTCTTGCGGTTGCATACTTGGCTGACGAGTTCTTCTTCGAGCGTTGTTAAGCATGCACGCTGCTTCAATTTTTGGATTGTACGTGAATTCAGGTGCTCCTGATGAACGGGTCATGCACGTTCACACCTACAGTATGAATTCCAGACAACTGAACTTTAGAAAAAGAATAAAATAAAAAAATAAATAACAATTGACAACAGAATCTAAACTGATATTAAATGTTAGATCCCCGGCAACGGCGCCAAAAACTTGTTGAGCCCGTAAGCAGTTGTCTACAGGCACCCGATAACGCGCAAGTGCACGCGGTCGTTACAATTGATAACCGGTAAGACCGGATCGAATCCACAGAGATCAAACTTATAACGTCAGCTTATATCATGTGATCAGTGATACTTAGATAACATTTAATTTGATATGCCTTTTTAATTCATGTAAACTTTAACTGTAAATACGAGACGGGTTATATAAAACTATTCAGACGTGGAACCATGGGTGCTAGGTCACTAGGTCACTAAGGAAATCTCAATTATGGACTTAATAAACGTGATTATGCTGAACCTTATGCAACAATTTTCGCTAACACCTCCTCTCGGTGTGGTGTTAGCCTAGGCTCGGGATATTTACCACCCCTCTCGGGGAGGTCAATAACATGACCCTGCATTACGCGATACATAAACGGGGTAAAGGTTCCGAAGACTTGAACCTTTTCGACTCGAAGCAAGTCCGTCACCCGCCGATCCTCTCGGACTCGACAACATGACTATATCAAACAATAATCATTTGCCAGCGACTATCGCAAGCATTCAACACTCCAAGTCAATCAAACATACACGAAATCCTTTAATTCATAACTTCAATGTTCTAAGTAGCATAGTTTGAGACCTAGCACACATAATTAAGGGTAATTAGCCCATAATCATGGTGCTAGACCCATAAATCATAGAACCAATATGAAGAGAGTAGACAAAGAACCCTAGAACCAAAAGGTTGAAAATAAGTGAAGATGGATGCCCTCTAGATCCTTGGATTACTACGCGTCGTGTGATTGCACCTTGATCTCCCTTGAGCGGATTAAAGCTTCTTGCAAATGCCCCAAATTGCCCTTTGCTTGATCAAGTTCGTCCTCTCCCTTTCCCAGTGTCTCGTCGCTTCTTCCAATCTTTTCTAGGTCTCCAAAAACGCGTCGAGTCTGCAGTAAATAGTCCCTTTTGCGATTGGCAGGTGTAACGATTATTACAGTGGTGTAACGATCGTTACATCATCGTTACAGTGGCGTTACACCTGTCGTAACACCGTCGTTGCAGCTCACTGTCTTGAATTCGAACAGTGTAACGATCGTTACACTGATGTAACAATCGTTACATCAATGTAACGATCGTCACTACTGCATCCTCCTTGTCTCTTGCTATCTTGCTTTCCTGACTCCTCGCGTTCACTCGGTTTCTTGACCCTTTTTACCTGTATTCTGCACATTCTCACCAACACACCCGAGGGCGTAAAAGTGGTACAAATTGGGCTCTTTAAGCCCGGGACGAAGCCAATCCGGGTCTAAATGTGGGGGCAGATCACTGACAAGGGACTCCATGCGGGCCCACTTCAGCGAACGAGCATCGAAAACTTGCGGCGGCGCGGGTGACTCACGCGCAGTTGATGGGGACCAGAGGACAATCTAAACGGCCAGACTTGAGTTGTAGAAGCTTCACTTGCTGGCGGTGAGGACATAAAACTTCTCGAACTACTTGGAAGAAACTCGTTGGGGCCTATGAGCATAACCAGAGTGGAGGTGACTAAAAACGGTCGCCGGAGAATGCTAACAAGAAACAGATCTGGAAAATTTCGGATGAACATTGTCGGTGAACAGTAATTCTGTGAACAATGAAGCATGCATAGTGCGCGATGAACAGTAATTCGGAAAAAAAAAATCTTCTTGCCCGACCTTATTTTTTCCTTGCCCACTCGCTAAACCATATTTAGCGAGTGGGAAAAACCACACAACTCGGATCTAATCTAATCTACTCTGATACCATGTTGAATTTCTAAAATATAATTGTATTATTGATGAAAGACTTGATTATAAATTACAATAGGAGGTTCCTTTATATAGGGAACAATAAGAAATAAATCAAACTAGAAAACATAACACAAATAAGAAATCCAAATTAATTAACTATTCTAACAATTCTTTTTTACTTTGTCCGCTCTTGGATACAACTCATTACCAACCTTATCATTTTAGGCTATCTATTTTACTGTTACTTTTTTATTTGACATTTTTGCTTGACTTTCTTAAGTTATAGTCATATGAAATTAGTATAATGATTTAATACCACTTCAAAATCTTCAGAATTTTAAAATGCCATTTGGTCTCTTATCTCTTTCTCCAATCTCTTTCTCCAACTAACTTCACGTCGGAGCCAAAGGGAATGGCGTCGGGACTGACGTCGACAGAAAGGTTTCTCTACAACTCCCGTGCCCGACTCCATGTGGTATTGATTGACAATCATCAGTTTGTTAGGTACACATGTGAGTTTAAAGTTTCATATCGAAAGATTACAAGGCATGAAGAAGATTTATATACACATTTGACCCTATACCTAATAGGTTATTCTTTTGGGTCAAATGTAGGCTCTAATGCACCTTATAAGTAAAGTATGGATCTCCTCAACACAACCTATTCATTTAAATGCTGATTCGATATCTCGAGATATTGAGCAGGTGAATTGATATTTATATCACATTTAAAAGCCTAGAAATCTAATGCATTTGGAATCAAAAGTTCAATCAATTGGAAATGCAATGAAAATCATTCTAATTATGCTACATACCCAAACTTAAGATATGGACATGACCGTATAAGGTTTATAAGCAAAAACACATGAGTGAGTCCTAACCTAATCCGACATCTCTCATTTCCACCTAAAACTTTAAAGAGTATTAAGACTCAAGTGAAACCTCTCATTTTCCCTTAAGGTAGAGTTATTCATTTTTTTAGGGTTTACTTTCTTTTTCATTTCTTTTTTGCAGTGAGTGAACTTGAGGGTTATATAATGGAGCTGTCTGTATTAAACAGTTGTAGCCTTCTAACAGGGATTGTAGATTACAACTAGTATTTATTTTTAGTTTGATTTTCCGTGTTTTCCTTGTATTAGTATAAAGAATAATAACTTAATTGGATAGGAGAGGGATTGATTCTACTGATAGGGACTGATTCTACTGAAGTTTCCTATATTATTGTGTTTCATTCATTCAATTCTCTTATTTTTCTGAGTTTACATTTTTTGTCTATGCAAAATGAAAATGATGAGAGGGTGAAAATTGTACTAGGTTTTCTAATTAAAGCTTCATTTATGTAATATATACATAATTTTACTTCGAATTAAAAAAATATATTAAATAAATTTATATACATATACAAAAAAATATCAATTATGCCATGTAGAAATAAACATAATATAAAAATATAAAAATTTTATATACTTTGTTATAAAATGGACAACAAAACTTTTATATATAGGGCAAGTGAGAACCAAACTTTTTGTGAGAACGTGAGAACTGACTTTGCCCATTGAAAACAAGTGAATATCTATCGAAAATAGGTGAATGTCCAAAGAAAATGGTGATATCCAATGAAAGTGAATGTCCAACAGAAATAGGTGAATGTCCAACGAGTACACTTTGTCCATTGAAGTTGAATGAATATTCAATGGAAATAAGTGAATGTCCAGTGGTTCTCATGTTCTCACGACACATTTAGTTCTCATTCGAACCCTTCCCTACATATGGTCTGCTTCGGTTGAGAACTACAAAAGTGGTGAGAACATGAGAACAATGGACATTCACTTATTTATATTGAATATTCACTTATTCTCGTTGGACATTCATTTTCTGATGCAGGACCATCTTCTAAGTAGTATTAGTTTAGGATTCCTATTATTCCTAATTATAGTTAGTTTTGGTTGGTTAGTTCTTTGGTTTTGGGTTTACTAGTTTGAGTTAGTTTTGGAGAATTAGTCCTATATAAGTCTTATCTTGTGTAGAGATTATTATCATTATCATAATTATCAATTTCAGTTACTTGGATTTATTCCGTTTTCTCCCTAAAGTTAGGGTTTATCTTTGCTTCGTTTCGAAGCACTCTTCTGCTGCACCAAAGTGGTATCAGAGCCCGGATTCGACCGGACGTGATGACTAACGATGGCACAAGTAGAGCCCAAGCCGCCGACAACGAACAACGGACGGGACAAATCGAGCAACGGCTCGACAATATCGAAGAATCAAATCGTAATATGACACAAGCACTTACCGAATTGAAGAATCAAATTGTTGCATTCACAATTGGCGGATGGAATGGACAACGTGATGGAAAAAAGGAGAAAGACAATGGTTCTTGGGAGAACATTCGACCATGCATCAACACAACAAATAAAGGTGTGACTCGCCAACTAGAATTCACCGAACAAGGAAAGCAGGGTGTACATGAACAACAAGATGGCATCCAACACAAACCTCTAGCTACGACAAACGTCAGCGGTATAAGTGAACTTTCACATGTTCGTCAACAAAATCGGAGGAATACTCCTCAATGGAAACAACGTGAATAGGATGATTCATCCGAGGAAGAAGATAATTTTCGGGCCAACGTCCAGGGAAATAATAGAGGACAAAATAATCATGAATTCAAGATGAAGATGGATTTACCAACTTTTGACGGACGCTTACATGTCGAAGACTTTCTTGATTGGATTCATAACGTTGAGAATTTTTTTGATTATCTGGATATCGTGGAAGACCGGAAAGTGAAGCTAGTTGCTTATAAGTTAAAAGGAGGAGCTTCTGCCTGGTGGGAACAATTTCAAAACAATCGATGCCGGCAAGGCAAGCAACGCATCTGCACTTGGCACAAAATGAAAAAACTATTACATCAACATTTTCTACCCCCCGACTATGAACAATTCTTGTATCAGCAGTACCAAAACTGTCGACAGGCAAATCGTGCAGTCAACGAATACACAGAGGAATTCTACCGATTAAATGCTCGAGTTAACTTACTAGAAAAAGAAGACGAATTAACTGCCCGATACATTGGGGGTTTGAACTTAGCTATCTAAGACAAATTGGCTCTTTAAGGAGTATGGACTCTAAGTGAGGCAGTCAACTTAGCATTAAAAGTAGAGAACCAAATAAATCGAGTTTCTTTTCACACACCAAGTAACTTTAGACGATCTGATACTTACCAATCTAAGGGTTCAACAGCTTCGACCAGTCGAGATGCTAACCACAAAGGTATTCAGGGCCCTCAAATCTCAACACAAGCTCAAAAAGAAGTTACAACTTCAAGTAGGCCAAACTATCAGGGTAGAAATCAACCGACAAAACAAACTGCAGGCGACCCTTATGCTCGGCCAAACCTTCGAAAGTGTTTTCGTTGCGGCCAACCTGGACACCTCTCAAACACTTGTACCAAACCTCGACACACGATAAACTTGGCAGAAGGTGAGACGGATAACGAAGAATATTCACAAGAAGAATATGTGAATGACGATGCTAAATTTGAAGAATGGGACAAAGGGGAAGAAGTAGCGCGTATTGTGCAACGTCTTTTGCTAGCCCCCAAAAGTCAAGACGACTCTCAACGACACAAAATATTTCGAACTCGGTGCACTATAAAAAAAATAAGGTGTGTAAAGTAATTATTGATAATGGTAGCAGCGAGAATGTGGCCTCCAGAGCATTGGTGAAGACACTCAACCTAAAAGCAGAACCGCATCCTACACCTTACAAGATTGAATGGATCAAGCGTGGAACTGGAATCAAGGTAGATGAAATTTGTCGTATTCCTTTACCAATTGAAAAATATTATCAAGATGAGATCTTATGCGATGTGGTGGATATGGATGCTTGCCACGTTTTGCTGGGGCGACCATGGTATTATGACGTTGATGCTACTCATAAGGGCCATGCCAATACCTTTACCTTTTGGTGTGCGAACAACAAGATTGTACTACTCCCTCAGTCAAGCTCACTTGACTCCAACTCTGCTATTAACGAGGGCAAACCGGTGTTCTCTACCATTGTCGGGTCAGATTTTTGTGCTGAGGTTGAAGACCATGACCTTATGATGGCATTAGTGGTAACGGGACAATTTGAAACAAAAGTGGCAATGCCTCCACTAGCTCAACAGGTATTAGCTGACTTTCCTGATTTATCTCCCACTGAATTGCCTAACGAATTACCTCCTATGCGCAATATACAACATCACATTGATTTAGCACCTGGGGCTAGCTTACCCAATTTACCACATTATCGTATGAGCCCGACTGAACATTCTGAATTATAAAGGCAACTTAACGATTTGCTTGAGAAGGGGTTAATCCAAGATAGCATGAGTCCATGTGCGGTTCCCGCCCTACTTACACCTAAGAAAAACGGCACTTGGAGGATGTGTATCGATAGTCGAGCTATCAACAAAATTACTGTTAAGTATCGATTTCCTATACCTCGGCTTAACGAAATGCTCGATAGTCTAGAGGGAGCAAAAGTATTCACAAAGCTCGACTTGCGTAGTGGTTACCACCAAATTCGTATCCGTCCTGGGGACGAGTGGAAAACGGCATTCAAGACTAAAGATGGCCTTTATGAATGGTTAGTTATGCCATTTGGGATGTCTAATGCCCCTAGCACGTTCATGCGGTTGATGAATCAAACTCTCCGACCCTTCATAGGGGAATTTGTGGTAGTCTACTTTGATGATATCCTTATCTATAGTCGCAGCGAAGAACAACACCTAGACCACCTTAGAAAGGTTTTACTTGCTCTACGCACTAACAAATTGTACCTAAATCTCAAAAAGTGTAGTTTCATGACTCCACAACTCCAATTTCTCGGATTCATAGTAGGCAAGGATGGAATTCAGGTTGATGAATCAAAGGTAAGAGCAATTAAAGACTGGCCGATTCCAAAGACAGTCTGAGAGGTTCAAAGTTTTCACGGGTTGGCTACATTCTATCGACGATTCATTCATGGGTTCAACACTATAATGGCACCTATTACCGATTGTATGAAAAGAGGAAAGTTCCTATGGGTAGAGCGTCAGGATGAAAGTTTCAAGATAATCAAAGAAAAATTGTGCTCAGCACCGGTTCTAGCACTTCCAAGTTTCGAAAAGGTATTTGAAGTCACTTGTGATGCTTCAACTATCGGTATTGGAGCAATATTGTCCCAATAAGGTAGGCCAATAGAGTATTTTAGCGAAAAGGTTGCTGAACCACGACGTAAATGGACCACCTACGAGCTCGAGTTTTATGCTATCTATCGTGCCTTAAAGCATTGGGAACACTACTTGTTCCAAAGAGAATTTGTCTTACTCACTGATCATCAACCTTTACGCTATATTGACTCCCATAAATCTACTAATCGAATGCATGCTCGATGGGTCGCTTTTCTACAAAGATTTAATTATGTTATCAAACATCAATCTGGGAAAACTAATCGAGTAGCTGATGCATTAAGTCGACGAGCCTCTTTACTAGCTACTATGAGCACCGAAATAGTGGCATTTGAATCTCTAAAAGATACTTATGCAGATGATGAAGACTTTGGTAGTATATGGCACAAGTGTCACAATAATGAGTTTGTTGCCAACTTTCTCATCCAGGATGGATTTATGTTCTACGGTACATGACTTTGTATTCCTCGATCATCCTTACGTGCATACTTAATTCGAGAGTTACATGCTGGAGGATTAGGTGGTCATGTCGGCAGAGACAAGACAATTAATCTGGTCGAGGAGAGATATTATTGGCCTCAATTGAAAAGAGATGTTGGTCGATTTGTACAACGCTGCCCAGTTTGTCAAAGGGCAAAAGGACAAGCTCAAAATACAGGTCTCTATACACCATTGCCTATCCCTGAGACAATTTGGCAGGATTTAACCATGGACTTTGTTTTGGGTCTTCCTCGAACTCAACGAGGTAATGATTCTGTTTTTGTCGTGGTTGATCGATTTTCTAAGATGGTTCACTTCCTCCCTTGTAAGAAAGCCACTGATGCATCATATGTGGCTCATTTATTCTTTCGAGAAGTTGTTCGTCTACATGGGGTTCCTCGATCGATAACTTCTGATAGGGACGTAAAATTTCTTAGTCATTTTTGGAGAACCTTGGGGAAGTTATTCGACACATCCTTAAAATATAGCAGCACTAGCCACCCACAAACTGATGGACAGACAGAGGTTGCCAATCGTTCTCTTGGAAACATGATTCGGGTTGTGTCCGGTGATAAGCCAAAACAATGGGACATAGTTTTGCCACAAATCGAATTTGCTTTCAATAGCATCCCTAATCGTTCGACAAAGAAGACACCTTTTGAAATCATGTATACTAGTCCCCCAATGCACACATTAGACTTGGTTCCTCTCCCACCTACTACAGATTTTAGTGGGGACGCCAAAGAATTTGCAGAACGTACACAAAGAATTCACAATGAAGTTAAGAAAAACCTAGAAGATGCCAACTCTCGCTACAAAACAGCTGCGGACAAACACCGACGTGAACAAATATTTAAAGAAGGGGAACTAGTGATGGTGCATTTACGCAAACATAGGTTTCCTGTGGGCACGTATGGCAAGCTCAAAGACAAGAAGATAGGCCCTTACTGCATTCTTCAGAAAATTGGTGATAATGCCTATAAAGTGGACCTCCCCGCGCACATGAATATCTCAAACACTTTCAACATTGCCGATATATTCAAATACCACCCGCTAGATGAGTTCTCTTTGGATCCTGCAAACTCGAGGTCGAGTTCTTTTCAAGCGAAGGAGATTGATGCAGGACCATCTTCTAAATAGTATTAGTTTAGGATTCCTATTAATTTAGGACTCCTATTATTCCTAATTATAGTTAGTTTTGGTTGGTTAGTTCTTTGGTTTTGGGTTTACTAGTTTGAGTTAGTTTAGGAGAATTAGTCCTATATAAGTCTTATCTTGTGTAGAGATTATTATCATTATCATAATTATCAATTTGAGTTACTTGAATTTATTCCGTTTTCTCCCTAAAGTTAGGGTTTATCTTTGCTTCGTTTCGAAGCACTCTTCTGCTGCACCATTTTCATTGGTAATTCACTTATTTTCCGTTGGACATTCATTTTCATTAGATATCACTTACTTTCATTGGATATTCACTTATTTTCAATAGTCAAAAATCAGTTCTCACATTCTAACAACAGAGTTTGGTTCTCACCTGATCCATCATATATATATATATATATATATCATATTTTGTGTTTGTTGTCTTGTCTTAGTTCCTATCTAATGTTGTTTCTCTAAATTTACTTACAATCTAAGAGATGTGAAGTTTAAAAGTCTACTTAATATAAGCAGGAACAAAGTATATTTTAGTAATAGGAGATATTGCTTTCCTCTATTCATACCACTTTGGGGAGAAACACGTTGCAATAAAAGTTGGCTTTGTTATCGTCTTTCTCATTTTAATAATGATTAGTTTATTATCACATGAAAATTTGCTTTTATTCAATCTAGAAAGACATCTTATAATTTTTGCTTTTATATTCAATCTAGAATTAAATGTGTTCATAATTTGGGGTAGCATGAGATTTGGTTCATGGAATGAATTCACTTTTGACTTGCACAATCTATCCAAATTTTATATAAATTACATATAACAATTTTATTTAAGTAAATAAAAAAGCAATGCGTGTGCTACCCGTATAATTATGTTAATGAAGAACTCTAGTCTATTTGTAGACATCTTTCCCTTCTCTAAAAACATTCTCATAATTCTCTGTTGCTGAGAAAAAATTCAAAATGTCATCAAATAAGTGCATCAAACAATTTACCTATGAATTACTAATTTTATAGAATGTATGATGTCATAATTAATGGGATACATATATAAGAATGTCTATTATGCTAGTAATTGGCGAGAAATAATTGAGGAACCGAATGAAATAACTCTGAACAATATTAACTCCACTTTATTATGAGAAATTTGAAGTTTGGGAAAATGGTTCCAACATGATGGAAATTGCTCGTGAAGGTTTATGTTAAGGTAGCAAGAATCTTTTAAAAAAAAGATTTTATGGTATTTCAGCAAAATAAAAGAATAAATACCAACTATTAGCCTTGGTGTTTTTTTCCTATCTTTTTTGAAGGTGATAGACCTAGACACAGATGTACCTATAACTATCTATATATCCTTTAACTTGTTGATACATGATATTTGCAATTTACCAACGTGTACACACACCAGATGGAGAAGTGAAACTTCAACACATGCAAATTAATTTACAAAACCGTATAATGGAATTACAACTAAAAGAAACCTGCAAATAGACCTTAGTATACTCTCGTATATGTACAAAATCAGCAGATATAAGAACAGAGTACAAATTGTGTCCCATATTTGTAGCTTAATTGGTTTGTTATCAATTGTAATCATCTCAGCTCCAAATTTGACACCAATAATTATGTCATGAACATGTTGTAATCGTTTGTTAATAGCTAAAAGACATGACTTCCTAACTCTTGCGAATGAAACCACAAGAACACGCTCCAACTACACGGGATCAGCAAGTACCGATAAATTGCTAACCCGAATTCACTCTTAATCATCTAATATGCTAACAATCATAAGCCTCTCTTAATGTTACACCTCCAATTTTGAAATAACTTATTGAATCATAAAAAGTTTACAACCATTTGAACTATAAAAAAAATTACAACCTCTCTATTGTACATTTCATCAAAATTATGACAAACAACGTCACCATGATAAAACTAAGAACACACTTTACAGATTGCAATTCACAATTTAATTTTAGAGATGTTGTTAACTTTCTTTCATATTCATACAAGGGTTATGTCAAGATTTTGAATTAACACAAGTATGAACCATTATATTCTTAAAATGAACATGTATAAACAATTTCAAAACTCATCTGCACAAGAATTGAAGATTTTGAATTAACACAAGTATGAGCCATTATATTCCTAAAATGAACATGTATAAATAATTCCAAAACTCATATGCACGAAAATTAAATAATTGATAATTTTGAGTTAGCTTTTGTATAAGCATTGAACTATGGTTATAATCGAGTGATTTTGAGCTCAAAGCTTGACATGTTTAATACAAAAATTGAATTTAAGACTAACTTTATTAATAAATTTTGGTTACCATGAATATCTTAAATTTAACGAATTAATAAAGTTTGATTGGATAAATGCATTGTTAAAACGCCCACGAATCAGGTCCAATCAGCCTTATGGATATGGACTTTAGAGCACTACCATTTATGAAAAGTTCGTTTAAAATCCTGCAGCTCAATCTTGCACTAACAAAATTAACAACAAATTCAAAGGAAACAAATAACGAATTCTTCATGGATACAAACTTTACAACACCACCGTACACTGAAAATTCATTTAAAATTCTACAGCTCATTCTTGCACTAACCAAATAAAAAACAGATTCAGAATACATATCTAGAAATAAAACGTATACCCAGATATTGGATGAGAGTATATTACCAGTAAAAGAATCAACAACTCCAAATTTCGGTAAAGCATCAACCACAAATATCAACAATAGATTCTTGTAATATCAAGGAACTAGAGAACATTCAACGTACTTCAGATTTTAATTTTTTGCCTACCAAAACCAAAACCAAACTCAAACATGTATAAAAGATAAAAAATAATACCACAATAAGCTAACATAGTTCTCAACTATAAGTTTACAATATCAATGAAGACTGAATGTTATTGACATAGCTGTGATCTCTTTAATAATTACCATAGAGTGAATTGACATAAGAACTCGAAACATTGTTTATGCTAAGAATTTCTCAAAGCAATGGAGTTGAAGCCCCATTTCCCACTATAGCCAAGATACAAACAGAGAAATGTTACAATTTTAAGATAGGTAACTTACATCAGCAACATGAAAGATTTGAGAACTTCAAAATACGTCGGAATGTTGATGAAAACTGAGATATATTGGTCCTCCTGGAGTAGTTTTTCTTATCAAGTTCCCCATATGATACACCATATTGATCTAGATTAACTTTAGAGTGCTTTTCGTAAAGGAAAGTATCCTCACCGAATTCAAACATTTATTTTTTATGAAATAAAACAAAAAATTGAAGAAATAGCAAAGACTTTGTTAGTCAAGTAAACATAGCACTTCTTAAAATGGTTAAAACAACAAAGCTTAGTATGGGAGAGAGAATGAGATCGAAAAGATAATATTACAAAGTACTACATTTCCATGAGTAGAATAATAATCTTCCCCGGCTACAAAATACTCGGACTGAACAAGAGGACTATAGTACCGAATGTATAATATAGTCAATTTTATGCTCATTGAAGAGACTGTTCATGAATTGTTCAATAATTTCAAAGGAAACGTTTGCAGATGACTTCATCAAGCCGATTACCAGTACCAGCCTAAAATGAACATCAAATTAGGATCAAAATAGTGCTAGGTCTGTTGTACACAAACTGATTAGAAAAGTTACGAATAAATAGACACGACGACAAATTCAATACATTAATTAGGTAATTTCTTAATATAAATATTTTTACCAAAAGACTCATTTTATAATTCAGTTCTTACTAATGTCCATGGACACAAACAAATGAAGAAGTACTATATGATCATGCCAAGTTTGCAACCTATTTCCACTATTAATACATAAAGAAAACGTATTAAAACCTTTCTTCCATGGATAAAACAGTAGGGCCCTTATTGGCAATGATCTCTTCATCACTCACAACCCCGACCACCAATACATCTCCCAAAGTATTGGTTGTGGCAATAAATTAGCATGACTGTCATGCATGAGATCAAGGTAATCATCTATGTGGAATTGTATGCGTTTCTTTTGACACTTGTTCTTATATAACATCCCTGAATTTAACCATGAGTATGGTAAGGATAACTGGTAGATAGACCAAGCAATGCTGATGTGGGCATTAGGCCTCCAAGAAGATGATTCATTTCAATAGAAAAAATAGAAAAACAATACCTCAGATTGAACAAAAATATTAATAATTCAAAGAATGGAGATTCCAAGCAAAATCAAATCAAGTTAACAACATAATTCATAATTTAACCCAATTGGATTAGAACATAAAAACAAATAGGAAAATGCGAACTAATTTAGACCGGAACAAAACTAAACCAAGTTTTCTTAAAAGTATATGATTAATTAACATCACATCGTATCTGAAACTAACTTGCACGCCCCATTTAAAAATGATGATTGAGATTACATAAATAAATAAATAAAATAAAATGAAAAGGGGGCAGACCTCTGATGTAAAACACGAGGCTCATAATCCATAGACTCCATGAACGACTTGAAGACCTTTGCATTCCTCGACTCCCCGTCACCTTTGCACCTAAATTCAATCGCTAATCCCACTCCAATTTCATAACTTTACCACAAACAACAATAAAATTTCAAAATTAGATTAGCTGAAACCAGTGTTGTGAATATTGGATCGTGGGGATATATCGGCCCCTTGACAAAAAGGGAGATCTAACAAACTCGGAGGGATCGCGGAAAGATCACGGCAAATCGCGTTTTATAATAAATAATTAATTATATATATAAACTCATATTTATTATTTATTAAAGAAAAAATGAATGATATTTAATTATTTTTAAATGTGTTGGACCGGAGCCATAACCTAAATGAATAATATTTAGTTTATAATTTATATGGAAAATGAATGATATTTATTGTTTATAATTTATAATTTATAACCTAAATATCAAACCGGGTTAAGTGTGCCGGAACAAAGCCGATCGAATTAGACCAAGATTAATTAAATTAGATCAGAATTAATTGATTTAAATCAAATTAAACCGGAATTAATTGATTTAAATTGAATTAAAACGTAATTAATTGATTTAAACGAAATTAAACCGGAATTAATTGATTTGAACCGGATTAAACTGGAATTAATTTGAAATTGTCCGGTTTGACCGGTATTTGGGGCGATTTTTGAGATATCGTCGCAGATATGTGGAAATTTCCGCGATTTCACCGCGATCTCGCCGAGATCTCCCGCGATCCATAACACTGGCTGAAACAAACATATTATAATTAACAAATAACACAAAAATAGAAAAAAAAATCAAGAGAAAATAAAGCATGCAAAGGACAGAAATGCACACCTTGGCATGCAAAAATAGGAATCCCTTTACCTTAGCCATGACGAGATGGCCCAAACTCAAGGTGGTTTCAGCCTCGACACATACAAATCAAATTAAATCCGGGTTAAATGTCCTATATTCCATCACGCTTCCTGGCGAGGTACAAGAAAGGCTTCTCAAAATTGTTGTTTCCCAGGAAATATACCCGCAAGACGCTTAATCCAGTCTATATCTTTGTTGTCTATTAAGGAACATGTAGATGCCAATTCTTGTGACATGTAATCCAAACAACTCAAATAATTTCGTGTCACTAAATTCATTTTCATCATTTACTGGTTGGTTTCAATTGATATGAAAGATGCATATTGATCATTCATCCTTTAATGCATTCATACATAAGACAATTTAATATTTCTTTACAACCAAATCTGAATTATTAGAGGCATGCCAAAATATATCTAAAATACCTCACATAAATTATCACAAAAACAAATACTAAAATAAAATATTGTTTTTAAGATAACCCAAAAACTTACCTGATTTTGGATTGCTCTTTGAATGGAGACGCAAACTCAACTGGGTACAAAGGATCTTCGGCCTCTTCCCGATTTTTCTTCTGCAGATTGAGGCAAGGCCGACGACATCCATGGTCGGCGTGTGAAGCTGCAAGGTCGGCATTCTGGGCAAGACATTTGAGACCCGATTTGACCCTCATGGTCGCAGAGCTCACCAAAAACTCCAATCGGCATCTAAACCAAGCCATCGAGGTGCATGTTGTCTCATTGGGGATGGTCAATTTGGGTCTGGGACTTGAGAGATCTCCGAGTTTGGATCCGAAAAAGAAAAACTGAAGAGGGTTGTGAGACGACGAAGAAGCCGAGAAAAATGTGAAATTTATATCTGGCTGAGCCCGAGCCCCAATTTGATTGCGTTTTCGTCGGCCGATTCAGTTTCGACGGTCATGGAGGATTTCAAATCAAACCCTCTCCTTTCTCCTAAATCATTCTCTTGCTCAAATAAGAGCATCTTCTCATGATCCAATTTTTCATTCACTAGTGAAATCTGAACCCTAGGTGTTCGCGATACATCCATGAAGTTCCAGAGGATTTTTCAGCGAATCTCAAACCAAGTCAAACCCTCTTATTCCTGTTTGTTTGCACTAACGACAACCGGAGGAAAACAACTCCGACGGAGATCGATTAAAGTGTTTTGTGATGGAAATAATTTGTGCGGTCAAGGAGATTGCAAACTATCAACCGTATAAATAATAAATATTGGAAATGCGTGAGAGAAAACGAAAAATATTTGAATTTAGAAGAAAACGTAACTCTTGGGGCAGTTATGTTCAAAATAATTGACACTCAAAATCATCTGAATCCACTTAACGTGGACAAAATTTTTACTCCTTTCACATTCATTGCGTTTGGTATCATTTTAAACCGAGTAGTTAAAATAAAAATAACTGTTGCACCACAATGAAGAATCTCAACAAAGAATGATAAGTAGCAGTGGAACATGTAATATTTGCCTACTCCTTTTATATATATATATATATTGATTTCTTTTAAAAGAACGTCCCCAAATAGAAACATAATTGCCTAACGACGCCGTCTATCTTAAACCCTAATTCTCCATCTTCTCATCTTCTCCGACCTGCTCTTCGATTCACTGAAACTTCTCTCTGCTGAAACCTCTCTCTGGAATTACAGAGTTAATCTCAAATCCAACTCAACGCAATTCAGCAACAATGTTGCGCAGAAAGAATCGAATGATGAAGGAATATTTGTACCGAAAAAGTTTAGAGGGCAAAGAACGAATGCTATATGAGAAGAAGCGAAAGATTAGCGAAGCTCTTAAAGGTGAATTTTTTCATCTCATTTTCCATTTTTGTGCATTTGGGTTGTTTCTCCTCTCAATTTTATGCTCCTATTTTTCTCAGAGGGAAAGCCGATTCCCACCGAGCTTCGAAACGAAGAGGCTGCGCTTCGTAAGGAAATCGATCTTGAAGATGAAAACACTGCTGGTAAATTCATTCTTGCAAATTTCTAATTTACTTTTATCCAGTCAAAGCTTAGCTTCCCTTTGACACAATATATATTCACACTGCTTCCATTCTAATTGTAGTTGTGGGTTTAATGTGTTCTGTTGGTTATTTTATGTTTTACACTTTTGGGTTTAAGCCAGCAATATGGGCTGGATTGGCTTTTGAAAGAAAAATTCCAGCTTTCATCATCATTGAGTTGAAAGATAGTGAAGTTGAAATCATCCAATAAGCTTGTAGTAGTGGAATTTATAATTGGATGATCTGTTCTTGTGTTTAGACATGAAACTGCCTTTATTTAGTTCTCTATGAATGTGAAATGTACCTGCCTACATATGCATAATAAAGGTGTAGAGCGAAGCGCGCACCTTTTCACTAACACTCCAAATCCACCCCAAGGCATGTGCCTAGGAGAGTTCAATTATTTGATTATTTTCCTGCTACATTGGGTGGTGTTCTATATTTGCTTCTGTATTATTGGTATTCACGAGTTTGATTTTTGGCTATTGCTGATGATGTCTTATTGCTTTTTATTGCTGAAATTAAGTCCCAAGGACACACATTGATGACGAGTATGCAAATGCATGGGAAAGGGATCCTAAAATTTTGCTTACAACATCGAGGAACCCGAGTGCACCCCTTACACAGTTTGTGAAGGTTGTTCTCTTATGTTAGGTTCTTCCTGTTTGGTTATATTTGTTAGTATTGAATATTCTTCAATTTTATTGGTATCATGCATGCAATGAGATTTGAATTTTGATGTGTTACAAATTCCACCAATCTTTCAGGAATTGAAGATTGTCTTCCCTAATGCAGAGCGTATAAATCGCGGAGGCCAGGTTAGTTGGTTTTTATGTCTCATTGATTTTCTGTCCATTCAGTTTTTAGTTTAAGCATTTTTACCTTCCTCTACCGTGACAATGTTAAATTTGTCCATCTGGAAGAGATCAATGCATTACTGCATAGAAAAGATTGGAAAATATATGATTCCATATGGTTATGCGTTCAGAAGGCAAACTATCTTAAGCAAGCCGGGCAGCTCTTAACGTTGAGTTATTTGATTTGCTTGCAGGTTGTATCTGAAATTGTAGAGTTTTGCCGGTCACGTGATTTTACCGATGTAATTTTTGTCCATGAACATCGTGGTGTACCAGTTGGTCTGGTAATAAGTCATTTACCCTTTGGTCCAACCGCATACTTTACATTGCACAACGTGGTAAGTAATTATCGTCATTTTCACTTTCCAGAACCTTTTCTTCTTCCTATCTGTTTTGTGGTTGAATACAATGTTGGTTATGGTCTCATGTAGGTCACAAGACATGACATAAAAGACAAGAAAGCCATTGGGACAATGCCTGAGGCTTACCCACACCTAATACTTAACAATTTCTCTACCAAGGTATCTATTTTTTTCGCAAGATAATTACTGATCTTTAAGATTGTGTTATACATCCACTATCTCGTGCTGAAGATATGAAAGCTAGATAACTAATGTATTGTTTGAAATTATATAAGAAAACTAGCTTTCTGGAGGATTTTGATTTTCAAATGATTTGAAATGTCTTTTATATTGAGAAGACATGCGCAAGTATTCTTAAGCAAATTATTCCTTTTGCAATTTGTGTTCCCTCTGAGTTCTCTTTTCCACTGTACGAAAAAAGTGGATGTCATACTCACAATTGTTGCATTTTATTGTGAATAGTTGCTATATCCATACTTTAGAATCATTTTATTTGTAACTGCCAATTATTAATTACCTTTTTGTTTCAAATATCGTTAGCTGGGTGAAAGGATGTCCAACATTCTGAAGCATCTCTTTCCAGTACCAAAGCCGGATACCAAACGAATTATCACTTTTGCCAACCAATCTGATTACATTTCATTCAGGTTTGCTATGATTTGATCTGCATAAAATTTCGTGTCTTGGGCTATATTTTATTGGCGAGGAGATATGCTTGTGATAAGAATGAAAAATGCAACCATAAACCTGCCTGAACTTATATCCTGGGCAAAACAATAAGGGACATCCTTTTCCTTGGTTTTGTGGCTTTCTACAAATTCAACCAGGGTAGGATCTTAGTGTACAGTAAATAATAGTCCTCCTTTGCTTTTCAAAATATCCCATTATATAGATACATTATCTATAAGTTTCAGATGAATTTCATATTTGTAGATGCAGTTTTAACTAGTTTGGTACATGTTATGAAATTTGATCCAGCATTTATATTTCCATGCATTAATATTGATCATAATTCATAAGTCAAGATAGTACTATGTCACATGCTTACCATTTTAACGTTAGGATCATATTTATGTATTATTGTGGATAGACAGTAAACTTCACATCTTGTCCAACACTGTTTTTGGTAATAGAATTATTGTTCAGGAGTTGTAGCGTGGTGTCTAATCCTTTCACATGAAAATGAAAAGGTGGAATAGTCCATAAGTGGGCCCTTTAACACTTTTGAAGTCTTTGCCTGTGCTAACTTTTCTCGATTCACAAACATACAGGCATCATATTTATGAAAAACCTGGAGGTCCTAAATCTATTGAGCTGAAGGAAATTGGTCCTCGATTTGAATTGAGACCGTATCAGGTAAGTGCCGTGCCATTTAGTTCATTATCTGCTCTACATATTTTCTTTTGTGTAGAAAGTTGCTACTATTATCATAAGCATATCCATTATGTCAAGTGCTATAACTGAATAGTGAATAGATGCCCTCACATGGATTGGTTATTGTTATTTGTTTTCAACTTCAAGTTCTCTTTGAAACATTTCATTTGTATTGCCCGTAGACAATGTTGTTGGCAATACCTAATAGAACAGGGTGTCAATGACCTTTATTTTGTACTATTTATGTCACTCGAATAATGTTTATTTCTTCTTATCTACTTCAAAACCTATTACTTTGTTTGGAGTTGAATGTGAGTGAGGAGCGGAAGCTTCAGCAATATGCAGTAGTTTTGAGTTATATATTTGGTTTTGTTGGTGCAGATAAAGTTAGGAACAGTGGATCAAACTGAAGCCCAGACCGAATGGGTGATAAGGCCATACATGAACACAACCAAAAAACGCAAAGTTCTAGGGGAATGAATGACACAATACTACATTGGCAGTGTATTAGGTCGCAATGTATTTCTTGAACAATTATGCTGTAATATTGAATAATATTAATTCCTATACTCTCTCAACACATTTATTTTAAATATATTGGCACCCGCAAGTTCATGGATAGGTCGTTTTGATATTATGAGGTGTAAAATGCACAAAAATATGGTTAATTATAAGTTTATTTTTTGTTGCATAAAACAACTGGAAATAAAAAAATGTTATTAATTACCCTTGACCTGAAATTCAGGACAGGGAAGCTTAGTTTTATATTTCTTACTTTATAACCAATTTCCATGGGTTTTTTTAAAAATTTATTTATGTTTTTGTTATCAACCATTAGAGCTAGATTTGTAAAACCTTTTTCTACTTGATTTACGAGGTATTTTTCTATATTGTGCATTGATTGATTTACTTTATCTTGATCGGTATGTAATTACCCTAAATTGACCACTTAGGGTAGTTGTTTGAATTTCTAGTTGATTCCGAGAGGGAGAATTAGTATTGGACCTAAATAGCCAAGGGTTAGGCCTCATTAGTTCAACGCTTAAATTACATTTGGCCGGAGAGTGTCGAGCTAAATGCGGTCTTGAGTCTGATTTGATCCCGAGAAGGTAAAACTTGGCTCAAGATTAGGTCATTTACAGCGCAGAAAGACGTACTTGGTAATTTAAGACATAGGTCAATGAATTAAATGCATGATTAATTGATTTTTATCTCGTGTGTTGGTAGTGAGTCGGGAGTCTAGCACATGTGGTTACCCTACTTTCCTTGATTCATTCCCATTTAGTTTGGTATAATTATCTGCTATTTTCATCGTCGTATCAACAAAACTTCAAAAATTGAGCATTTTACAATTTGAGCAATTAGTTGTATATACAATTACATTATTTAGTTCTTGTAGATTCGATCTGATACTTACCGATTTTATTACGTGTTACCATGTGCGCTTATATGCAAAGTCAAGTGCTGAGACCGGACAGGTTTTTGCTTTATATTGGTAAATTTGATTGTTTATTTTTACATTACATAATGGCTTCACTTAGGTATTCTGTTTCTTGCTTTACATGACTACAGAGCAGGAGACACTGAGCTAAAAGTAATGTAACAGTACCATAGCAGCAAAGAGCAACACAACCAACATTTATAAAAAACGAAAAACACTGATGCTAAAACCAAACTTCCATTCAAATTTCAATCGCATAATGAGTTCATTAGTTTATTAAACAAAAGTTACAAAACACTTGCTGCAAAATAATTGCATTAAAAAACAAATTATTTCATAGTGTTGTGGGACTCCAGACAATTAATACCAGACTGCTTAGCTGAGGCTAACAGTCCACTTATGCAGATCACAAGACATGTTCTATCTATTCAAAGTAGGTGAAAATTATGACAAGGAAATCGGAACAACTTACATTCACCATATTGGATCTGGTAATAACGGGTGGGCATCGTCTGCTGAAACAGTTGTGTGACTGTCAATTGCAGAACTTGTGGAAGTAGAAACATTGTCCCATGGCTCCACTTCTTGGCTCCTTGTATATTGTATCTCTTCATGATTTGCCTCCCCATTTCTATAGCCATCGCCATCGCTAGCTTTATGCACCTCACTGATTCTCTCCAACTCCATCCTAACTTCTGTCATCGTAGGCCTGTTCTTCCCGTTCAAATCCAAGCATCTTCTCGCAAGGTTAGCGAATGCCATCACCTCTTGCTTCCCTCCTTGTTTCGCGACTTGAGGGTCAAGAATATCGGGCAACTTGTTCTCTTCCATTGTAGTTATAAAATGTGTGGCCAAGCTTCTCCCGCCCTGAATCCCCAGTGAAGATATTGCTTTCTGTCCTGTTAAGAGCTCAACAAGCACGACTCCAAAGCTGTACACGTCGCTCTTATCAGTGAACTGACTTGACTGGAAGTACTCGGGGTCTAAGTACCCGAATGTGCCTTGTACAATTGTGGTCAGATGTGTTTGCTCAATGGAAATTGATCTTGAAGTCCCAAAATCTGCCACTTTTGCTTTGTACTTGTCGTCCAAGAGTATATTCGAAGACTTGATGTCTCGGTGATAAATGGGGATGGAAGCGGCAGAATGCAAGTAGGAAAGGGCTCCACCGACTTGAGTGGCAATCTGAAGGCGCATTTCCCATGAAACTATGAAATCCTCAACTTGGCCGTGGAGATATTGAAAAAGGTTCCCATTTGGGATAAACTCGTAAACCAGCAAAGGAACCTCTGTCTCCAAGCAGCAGCCTAGCAGCTTCACGATATTCCTATGGTTTATCTGTGAGAGAATGACAACCTCGTTAATGAACTGCTCGATGAGCGTTCCTTCTTTCTCTACTTTCGACTTCTTGACTGCAACGATTCTCCCATCGGGAAGCATTCCTTTATAGACTGTACCTTGGCCGCCTTGACCAAGTATCCTGTTCTTATTGAAACGATCTGTGGCTACTTCCAGCTCTTTGGAGCTGAATACTTTTGTCGTCTCCACATTGCCTTGGCTCGAAGATACTTGTTGTTCAAGCAACAAACCGCCATTTCGTTTGAAGAACATTTTCTTGCGCTTAATCTTGTTTCTTTTCTTTATGGCTCTGTAAGAGAGCCATATAAGGAATATCAAGATTGGCAACCCAAGACCGCAACTAAGACCTGCACATTTCATGGAAGCATTTTAAGTTATTGAATTGATAACATAAAGGGCTGAAACTGAAAATAAAACCTGTCATCAATGAAATAAATTAATTTCGCATTAATTACATATGGTTGAGTAGTCTAATCTTTGGGGTCATATTTTCCAATCAAACAGCTAATATGAGTTCCTAGTTTTCTTCACGAGAATAGTTTTCACCGTAAATATCTTTATATATAATTTAGAGACAAGAGTAAAAGGGTGATACCTATTACTACACCAATCTTAATCCGAAATTTTCGATCGTCACATCTGTAATAGCCGATTTCATTTATACAAGTAGCACCTGAAGTCGAGCAATCGTTATCTTCCTCGCATTCGTTGATATCTGACAAGAAATTAAGAAGAGACTGCATATAAATAAAAGGTACGCATACTGTACTGGTTTGTGATGCATTCATGAAGTAATTACCTTGACATGAACCCGGAAGATAAGCAGTGCCATTGTAGCCATCATAACAGTTGCATCGAATTGTGCCATCGGATATGTTGTAACATGAGAAATTACTTCCCCCTTTTCTTTCTTGATACAAAGTGACTGCCTCGGCTGACGAATTAAATACACCCCACAGAAGCACCGCAGGAACATAATCCAAATTTTGCACTGCAGCAACACAAGACGAATTCATAAGCGACGTCACTGCAGGAAAATAATCCAAGTCCTCAGCTAGGAAGCCATACGTGCATGTATTTTCCCTTTGAAAAGTGACATTAAACACTTTGAGATTAGAGGGGACGGTCGTCTGGCAGCAAGATCCATCACAGCTGGAGGTGCACCCAATGAGGACTGGATCTATGTTGGCCATCAAGGCTTGGCTGTTGCAACCCGCTGCAACAAAGTTGTTTCTTGACGGGGAGAAGAAAAAGGGGCTCCCTTTCAAGTTCACAGGTGTCCCGGGATTGCTTCGGTTACAGTAGGAGGAGGAGAAAACTGGATTATTGACTCGAAGATAGTGGTCATTGTACTTTCTGTATGACAGCACAACTTCCAGCACCTCCAGGTTGACTCTCTTCAAGAAAGGCTTGGAATCGACACTAGTGTTGCCAATTTGCTTGCAGTCTATCTCGAACCAAGTGCTCTCATCGAATGAGCACTTGGTTCCAATTCCAAAAGGATATGGAATGGTAACACTTCCGCATCTGTCATAGCAACCAGGCTTAGCCAGAATTGGTGCAACCGCTACACTATGCAATGGCCAAAGTGACAGCAGAAACACCAACTGCACAACCATTTCTGTCTCTCTGTGTTTCAGCTGGTTTGTTTTCTGAGTTTACCCCAAACTTTACTCTTTATATATAAGTCTTGATGGTTTAGCTTCTCCTTAGTCTGAAGAAACTACCCAGAAGAACCCATCATACAGACTATTCTCCATGACTGTCATTTTAGTAGAAAGTTCTTTGCCTTTGCATGCCACAAATTCCATGGAGAAAACAGTACATGACACAAATTCCATTCGGAGGATAAGTCATTCGCATTCCCTCCATTCGTTCTTTACAAGTTTCAATTTCAGACTTAAGGGACAACCATGAATTCAGAGTATCAATTGTAGCGCAACCTTTTCTTTCTTAGGAAAAATATATTGCATTAGAATAAGCCAAAACCATCTCCTTCTAAGGCGGGAGAGAGAAGGCAAAGTTAAAGTACCATAAGATTGAAAAATTGATACATTAAGTAATTGGAAAAGGGGTCGCCCTAGAATACAAACAGGTAGATGACATACAAACATTAGAACAGGTCTCGCACCACACATTTTCATTATGAATGATCCAGATTCATCAGCGTGAGTGATGGCAAGTCAAAGTAAATATTGTGTCAAGTGGATGTCTAGCATGTCATTTCAGTAGATTCGAGGGGCAGTATTGTACTTTCCATTTTATGATTCAATTTCTCATTAATTGTTAAATTTTAATCAATACGTAATTTCAGCAAATCAAATAATCATTCAAATCAATTAACACGTCATAATCAATTACAATCTTTCAGCTAGGAGGAAACCCAAATCGTCAATGATATTGTACCAGAACCCTAACCCAATTTCCCACAATTATTTACGCACAACCCAACGAATTTGCTCTAGTGTCATGTTTCATTCAAGTTCTGTTTCAGCATTTTTATGTTCATTTAAGATAATAATAATCTCACGACAATATTAATGTCTCATATTTTCATTAATCAACATAATTTATTGTCAAATGTGAATGTGTCATCTTTCATCTCTCATCTTTCAGTATGCTATATGAGGTATAGTAATATGTCATTATATGTGTTTTGACATTATTTTAATTTGATTTTGTGGAGGAACCCCAATCACAGTTGCAAGTGCTCATGTTTGACGTGAATAATCCAATGTTTCGCCAAGAAAATATGTGTCACCATCATAACACTATTTGTAGTTGACAACAATGAATATTACATCTCATAAAAGAATTGTTTCATCAGTAAAAATGTGTCATCCGATTAACAAAGTTTCATCAGCATAATCATTTGATGAAAGTATAATTACCCTAAAAACACCACACATTAAAAGAAGACATGAATATTGAACATGAACCCCAAGTTTAACTTTAAAAATGATAAAATTATGAAAAGGTTTCAACACCAACAATTAACATAAGAAAAGATATACTGAATTGCAAAAACTATTTGTCGTTATCACTCATGTAATCAACATCACCCTCCTCGACTCATCCACAAGTTGCTTCATCTCATATGCCTCAGAGTCATCGTCGGTTTTATCATCTTCCGAACCATCCTCGCTTTTTGGGTACCTAGATGGGTTATGAAACCACAATATCTCCTAATATTGTTAGCAGTGATTAATACCAACAAAGAGCTCAAAAAATCTCATCCACATTGCTGGTTTAACACCGTGAGACATTTCGAAAGGTGATCACCATTTTAATTAATAACCCATCTCGTTGTGTCATCTGCAAATGAGTCAATTAGTAAACTGAAAATCAAAACTTTACTAATCATTTTATAACAATATAATACTGTCATAATAAAAATGGTCGATTACCATGTTGGACAGTAATCTGGGTAATATCAAATCAAATGAAACATAATGTTTCGATTAGTAATATGAATTTGAAAACGATTTTGTTCATTGATGCAAACTATATTCATAGCACAATGAAAATTTTCAAATAAACTCATGTTTGACTTGTTCAACAATCTGTATAATAGTAATGAGATACACTGTCGATCAAAGCATATGAAATCATGAACGATATAATATACAAATCATCATCAGGAACTAAATATGAAATAGAACTCACCTTCAATAGCTGCCATCGTCTTGTTTTCAAGGTCTCCTATTTCTGATTAGTTATGACTCTGAGTTTGAAACGTGCATTGAATGAATCATTGAATGGATTATTTATACACATTTTTGTGATTATAGCATCCCTTAATTTTAAGAATTAATTGATTTAATGCATTTTGGTAAAGACTATTGTAACCTCGTTGACTGATTTCATGTCATAATCAATTTGTTTCATCGCGTGTAATCTATATTATTACTTTATTTCATCGGACATCTAATGTTTGTTCTAAAATTTGTATAATATATGACGTTTTTGTTCTAGTTCATCCCTTCAAAAAAGTACGAGGAAATTAAAAATGATCAAACAATTGAAAAAAGAGCCTCCAACCGCTGGATCAAACCCAACTAAAGAAAAGCCCAAGACAGAGTAACAGGGATCCACCAAAATTTGGCAAGATGGCAAATGAGGATGTTTATATATATAAATTATAATAATGTATTTGATAAGGAAAAAAACTAATGTATTTTAATGAATAAGATTGTTCTAAACAGCTTAATAAGTTAAAACGAAGCTGCAAACTATTAGTTAGAAAAATAACATAAGTACCAAGTTCAAATAACAATAAATAAGATAATTAACAAGTTAAAAAACAAATCTACATGTTGGCAATAGGAGGATTCTGGCGCTTGTGCCAAGAAATTTTGGAAATTTTGTAAATATTTGGGTTTCACTTCTTTGTCCAACGACGAGGATATGATTCAAACGTTTATAGGCAAACCTCAAAGCATCAGCTCTTCAAGTCAATTCTTAGGACTGCTCTTATCTTTGCAATTCCCCATTTTAATTTCTTACTATTGTATTTCTATTTTAATTTGCCACCGTGTTCCGCTACAAGCTCTACTCCACTACCGAGATGGGCCTCTACAACCTCCTCAAGGAGCGGTGGACTGACGAGGACTCCGACACCATGCCAAATCTGTTATTGAACGGAGATAAGACAAGGAGATAGCAACAATGAAAATCAAAGAAAGAAAAAGAAATTGGAAGGGTCGCATTCGCTTGAAAATTCGATGAATAGTTGAGGGTAATTTCGTCTTTTTACACTATTTAAAAGTTGAGCCGGTTCTCTCCATTAGACCAGATTTAATTTTGGTTCAATTTTAAGAGTAGTTTATGTATTTTGAAATTTCAGGAGTAGAATGTCCCAAAATGAAATTGGTTGTACTGAAAAGAAGAAAAAAAAATATAGGATATAAAAGTGTATAGTTAGGTGCACAAAACATAATTTAGCTTGTGTGGATTAGACACGGTACTCCTCTATTACTTGTCGACCAGAACCAACGGACCAAAACCAACGGTTTATATTTGTAAAATTTGATTGTTTATTTTTACATCACATAATGGATTCCAATAAGCTCTCAGTTTCGTGCTTCACATGTACCATAGCAGCAAAAAGCAAAACAACCAAGCAGTTAAAAAAAATGAAAAACACTAATGCTAAAACCAAAACCCACATTCAATCGCATACTGAGTTCATTAGTTTATGGGAAAATGACACTTTTGTGCACCTAAATATATACTTTTGACACTTTCATACCCTAACTTTTTTTTTCTCTTTTTTCCATACCCGAATTTCATTTTGGGACAACTGGCCATTTACTTACCAAAAATGGCCCTAAATTTTTGTTCAATTCATGGGTATTTTGGTTCAATTCATTTGTATTTTGGGAAAATAGTCCAGAAGTACCCTGAATTTTGGTTCAATTCATGGATATTTTGAAATTATTGTCCCAAAATGAAATTCAGGTATGGAAAAAAGAGAAAAAAAAAGTTAGGGTATGAAAGTGTCAAAAGTGTATATTTAGGTGCACAAAAGTGTCATTTTCCCTTAGTTTATTAAAGAAAACATTTGATGCAAAATAATTGCATCCCAAAACAAGACATGTTCTATCTATTCAAAGTAGGTGAAAATTGCAACAAGGAAATTGGAAAAATGTACATTCACCATATTGGATCTGGTAATAACGGTTGGGCATCGTCTGCTGAAGCAGTTGTATGACTGTCAATTGCAGAACCTGTGGAAGTAGAAACATTGTCCCATGGCTCCACTTCTTGGCTCCTTGTATATTGTGTCTCTTCATGATTTGCCTCCCCATTTTCATTGCCATTGCTAGCTTTATGCAACTTACTGATTCTCTCCAACTCCATCCTAACTTCTGTCATTGTCGGCCTGTTCTTCCCGTTCAAATCCAAGCATCTTTTCGCAAGGTTAGCGAATGCCATCACCTCTTGCTTCCCTCCTTGTTTCGCGACTTGAGGGTCAAGAATATCGGGCAACTTGTTCTCTTCCATTGTAGTTATAAAATGTGTGGCCAAGCTTCTCCCGCCCTGAATCCCCAGTGAAGATATTGCTTTCTGTCCTGTTAAGAGCTCAACAAGCACGACACCAAAGCTGTACACATCGCTCTTATCAGTGTACTGACTTGACTGGAAGTACTCGGGATCTAAGTACCCGAATGTGCCTTGTACAATTGTGGTCAGATGTGTTTGCTCAATGGAAACGGATCTTGAAGTCCCAAAATCTGCCACTTTCGCTTTGTACTTGTCGTCCAAGAGTATATTAGAAGACTTGATGTCTCGGTGATAAATAGGGATGGAAGCTGCAGAATGTAAGTAGGAAAGGGCTCCACCAACTTCAGTGGCAATCTGAAGGCGCATTTCCCATGAAACTATGAAGTCCTCAACCTGGCCGTGGAGATATTGGAAAAGGTTCCCATTTGGGATAAACTCGTAAACCAGCAAAGGAACCTCTGTCTCCAAGCAGCAACCTAGCAGCTTCACAATGTTCCTATGGTTTATTTGTGAGAGAATGACAACCTCGTTAATGAACTGCTCGATGAGCATCCCTTCTTTCTCTACTTTCGACTTCTTGACAGCAACGATTCTCCCATCGGGCAGCATCCCTTTATAGACGGTACCTTGGCCACCCTGACCAAGTATCCTGTTCTTATTGAAACGATCTGTGGCTACTTCCAGCTCCTTGGAGCTGAATACTTTTGTTGTCTCCACATTGCCTTGACTCGAAGATACTTGCTGTTCAAGCAACAAACCGCCATTTCTTTTGAAGAACATTTTCTTGCGCTTAATCTTGTTTCTTTTCTTTATGGCTCTTATACATAGCCATAGAAGAAATATCAAGATGGGCAACCCAAGGCCGCAACTAAGACCTGCAGATTTTATGCAAAAAAGGAATAACTTAATTAATTTGTTATCTTATACGTCTATTGCAAGAGACGAAACTGTTTAGCAATCTATCTTTAGAGCAAAAGTGTCATTACCAACTACTGCACCATTCTTAATCCCAACTCTTCCATTAACACATCTGTAGGAGCCGATTTCATTTACACAAGTAGCATCCACGCAAAATCTTCCCATCTCACATTCGTTGATATCTGACGACAAATTAAGAAGAGATTATAAATACATATTGTACTAGATTTAGGTGAATTCAGAAAGTATTTACCTTGACATGAACCCGGAAGATAAGCATTGCCCGTGTAGCCACGTTGACAGTAGCATTGAATTCTGTCTTGTGAGCTAGAACACGAGAAACTTCTCGCCATTCGGCTTTCTTGTAGCAGTCTGACTGCCTCTGTTGACGAATTAAATATATCCCACTCTATCACTGCAGGAACATATTCTAAATCTTGCACTGCAAGAAAGCAGGTCAAATTGGTCCTTGGCCAGTTCTTCTCAACCAGGAATGCATATTTGCATACCTCCTTCCCCTCAAAAGTTACATCAAAACCTTGAAGGTCTGAAGGGATGGCAGCCTGGCAGCAACCCCCACAAGGTGAGTTGCAGCCACTGAGAACTGGGTCGATATCAGCCATCAACGCGCGACTCTCACAACCCGCTGCAGTGAAGCTGTTTTTGGTCTGGGAGTAGACAAAGGGGCTCCCTCTGAAGCTCACGTAGGTTGCGTTGGTGCGGTTGCAATAGGATGTGAAAACTGGGTTGTTGACTCGAACAAGGCCTGGCCCGTCTCTATCATATGCTGGTTGCTGAATTTCAAGCACCTCCAGGTTGATGCTCTTCAGGAAAGGCTTGGAACTATTGTTGCCCATTAGCTTGCACTCTATCTCAAACCAGTCACCCATAGAACAGTTGGTTCCAATTCCAAAAGGATATGAAATCGTAACACTTCCACATCTGTCATCACAACCTGGCTTTGCCAGAACTGGTGCACCTGCTACAATCTGTAATGGCCATAGTAACAGCAGAAACATCAAGTCCACAACCATTTCTGTCTCTTTTGTGTTTGAGTTTGTTTGTCCTTTGCATCTCAGACTCATTACATATATAGTCTTTATGGTTTAGCCTTGAAAGTAATGCTAAGGTTCCTGGTCAACTCTGAGGATACTTCCCAGAAGGATCTTCAGGGGCCATCTGTTGTAGCAGACTTGCTTGACTAAATCATATAAGATATGATTGGAGGCAAGTCCTTTTCATAAGAACCTTTTTGTCCAAGTCAATACAGTTGACGGTCAACTCAGTAGAAAGGTCCATGCATATGGTAGCAATTCAATGGAAAAAGCAGTCAGAATCAACACTGCGGAGTTTTTAATGTTGCTACTGTGTATTTGGTGGAAGCATTCAGCAGCAATTAGGAAATCAAGTTGGAAGGAGTACGTGAAAACTAGGTTGACACGTTTGAAACTTAACACACATCATGTCGGAACAAAACGACAGGCAGGGTGTAAGCAAACTTTTTTTAATGTATATACATGTCATGCCATGTCACCCGATTACACATTTGTGTCAGATTTTTTTGGTGAAAACAATAAAATACCCTCAGTAGGGAAATGAGTTTCTTTAACTTGGTTGAAAAAACTGAAATGCTCTTTAACTCTCACTTACTTTTTAAAATATGTCATTCACAGCTTCCAACTCTGAGATCCTATCCATTTCTTCCAGGCATTCTTCAATTTCAATAAGTGGGTCATGTTTGAAATTTGCATTTCAGTATCCTTCTTTCTTTGAATTTAATTTAGGGAAAATGTCAGCTGACTATCCCTAAAATTGACACATTTGCACCTGACTATCCCTAAAATTATTTTTAACATTGTGGGTACCCTAAAATTTCAAAATTGTCACCGTTAGTACCCAAAGCCATTTCCGTCCATTTTTTTTCAAAAATCTGTTAACTTTTGAGGTGAAAAGACCAAAATGCCCCTGCAAGTGTTTTAAATTTTCAAATCATACCCTTCTTTTTTCTCCATTGTTCTTCCTCTGTTGCTCTTCCTCCCTCTATCTCTTCCTCTCTCTCCTCCTTCTCTCACCTCTTTTTAATATTTCTCCTTTTTTTACTTTCTCTCCTCTTCTCCTCCGCTCCGATCTACCCATTTTTCCAATTTGTCCGCTCCTTCCCACATTTTTATTCTCTCCATTTCCATGGCGTGATCGAGTCGAACACATCTGGGTTTGTTGGGGAGGGAAATGAGGGACGTGGTCGTGGATTAGGGCTGTTCATTTTACCCGGAAACCCGACCGACCCGACCGACACCCGACCCGACTTACCCGGTACCCAACAGACCCGATACCCGATATACCCGAACCCGACTAACCGACTAGCAAACCAAGTCGAATATTGGTTCGAATTCTCAAAACCACCGAATACCCGACTACCCGACAATATATATAAAAACATTAATTTTATTTATATTAATTATAAATTAGCCAGCCCAAACCCAACACAGACAACGGCCCAGCCCAACAACGAATAAGTGAACCAAGCCCAGCCCACAAACTCATCTGATGCACATTTCAGATTGAAAAACGTTTATATACTGTCATTGAGTCCCATTCGTTTCCGATGTGGGACTCAATGACACTCTTCTCCTTCAGTGTTACGAGTGCGCAACGTGGCAAGCTCCTGTCCGTTGATCCATTTCGACGAACTCATCTACACCGTCGAATTTGATGTACGTGGCATAACCTACTCCACACACGTACCAGACTCAGTCTCTCTTCTCTCTCACGAGTCACGACTCTCAGAGTCTTAGACTCAGTCTCTCTCTCTCTCACACGTTGAATCGCATTGAATGCGATTCAACAACTCGTTTCTTCTCCACCGCTCCTTTCTCTCTGTTTGAAACCCTACACGACCGTCGCCGTCCTCGCCTCGCCTCTCTCTTTCTTTCTGTCTCTCTTTCTCACACACATATCACATCACACAGCCCAACGGATCGATTTGGTAGCTAGTTACCGTTCGAATCGATCCGTTGGAGAACTCTTTCTTCCACTATAAATCGTCGATGGTGGAGAGAGGATTCTCCAACGGATCGATTCGATGGTGGTGTGGACGTCAGTGGACTGTGAAGGGTTCTCGGCGACGATGTCTGGGGCTCCAACTCCGATGACGGTAAGAATTCCAAACCTGTTGCTTCTGTTTAATTTTTTTCTGGGTGTTCATCTCATCTTCTACTCTTTTCTTCCTTGCATGTCTGAATTTCTGGGTAGGGATTTAGGAATTCAGTTTTGATTTGAGAAATTAGGGTTAGGGTTTGTCGAATTTCGTTTATAATTTGGGGATTTCGGTTTAAAGATGAAATTGGGGGTGGGGAATTACCAAAACTGTTTTGAATTGAAAAATTAGGGCTAGGGTTTTGGAAAACCGAATTCAATTTAGGGTTTTTTTTTCAATTTCAGAATTTCGTTTAAAATTTGGGGATTTTGGTTTAAAGATGAAATTGGGGGTGGGGAATTACCAAAACTGTTTTGAATTGAAAAATTAGGGCTAGGGTTTTGGAAAACCGATTTCAATTTAGGGTTTTTTTTTTCAATTTCAGAATTTCGTTTAAAATTTGGGGATTTTGGTTTAAAGATGAAATTGGGGGTGGGGAATTACCAAAACTGTTTTGAATTGAAAAATTAGGGCTAGGGTTTTGGAAAACCGATTTCAATTTAGGGTTTTTTTTTTCAATTTCAGAATTTCGTTTAAAATTTGGGGATTTTGGTTTAAAGATGAAATTGGGGGTGGGGAATTACCAAAACTGTTTTGAATTGAAAAATTAGGGCTAGGGTTTTGGAAAACCGATTTCAATTTAGGGTTTTTATTTTCAATTTCAGAATTTCGTTTAAAATTTGGGGATTTTGGTTTAAAGATAAAATTGGGGGTGGGGAATTACCAAAACTGTTTTGAATTGAAAAATTAGGGCTAGGGTTTTGGAAAACCGATTTCAATTTAGGGTTTTTATTTTCAATTTCAGAATTTCGTTTAAAATTTGGGGATTTTGGTTTAAAAATGAAATTGGGGGTGGGGAATTACCAAAACTGTTTTGAATTGAAAAATTAGGGCTATGGTTTTGGAAAACCGAATTCAATTTAGGGTTTTTTTTTCAATTTCAGAATTTCGTTTAAAATTTGGGGATTTTGGTTTAAAGATGAAATTGGGGGTGGGGAATTACCAAAACTGTTTTGAATTGAAAAATTAGGGCTAGGGTTTTGGAAAACCGATTTCAATTTAGGGTTTTTTTTTTCAATTTCAGAATTTCGTTTAAAATTTGGGGATTTTGGTTTAAAGATGAAATTGGGGGTGGGGAATTACCAAAACTGTTTTGAATTGAAAAATTAGGGCTAGGGTTTTGGAAAACCGATTTCAATTTAGGGTTTTTTTTTTCAATTTCAGAATCGTTTAAAATTTGGGGATTTCGGGTTAAACATGAAATTGGGGGTGGGGAATTAGTTAAACTGTTTTCAATTGACAAATTAGGGCTAGGTTTTTCCAAAACAGATTTCAATTTGGGTTTTTTTTTTCAATTTCCGAAATTAGTTTATAATTTGGGGATTTCGGGTTAAACATGAAATTGAGGGTGGGGAATTACTTAAACTGTTTTCAATTGACAAATTAGGGCTAGGGTTTTCCAAAACAGATTTCAATTTGGGTTTTTTTTTTCAATTTCAGAAATTAGTTTATAATTTGGGGATTTCGGGTTACACATGAAATTGGGGTGGGGATTTAGGCAATCTGTTTTCAATTATATTAGGGCTAGGGTTTTCTGATTTTCATATAAAATTGGGGGTTTCGATTTTAAAATCAAATTGGGGATTTCGAATTTAAAATCTAATTGGGGGTTAGGGTTTTTAATTAGGGTTTCTTATTTAAATTGAAATTGGGGTTACTGTTTTTAAGTAGGGTTTGCAGTTGGGGTTTAGGATTTGAATTGGGGGTTTTTGTGTAGTAATATCTGTTTTCTGTTTTTAAGTAATATTGATCTGTTTTATGATATTAATTATTCAATGTCTACATTGAATTCCAATCTGTTTTCTGTTTTGAAGTAATTCAATGTCATGTGATAGTAGCAAATAGCAATTATGTACGTAACTAGGCTATTGTGTAGTAATAAGGTCATATGGATCTGTTTTATGATATTAATTATTCAATGTCTACATTGTGCATTGCAATCTGTTTTCTGTTCTTAAGTAATTCAATGCCATTGTCATGTGATAGTATTAGTAGCAATAAGGTCTTGGAATTATGTATGTACTGTGTAGTAATAAAGTAATATGGATCTGTTTTCTGATATTTATTATTCAATGTCTATATTGTGTGTGTAGTAATATCTGTTTTGTATATGCATGATGCTTGACTATATTGGTTTGTGACCATAATGCTTGACCATAATGCATGAGTTATCTATATTTTCTGTTTAGGTTTAGGGTTTGTCATGCAAGTTTAATTAGGACTTATTTGATTGATTGTGCTATTACTTATTTGATTGATTGTGCTAATACTTGTTTATGCTAATACTTGTTTATTCTTGATTACACGGCAATAGGATGATGCTGGTCGGGAAGCTGTTGTTGCTGCTCGGGAAGCTGCTGCTCGGGAACCAAGAGCTGCTCAGGCTGCTGCTATTGCTCATACTGTTGAGCAATGTGCAGCAGCCCCAGGTACTCTCGATCCTCCCTTGAAAAAAACTAGAAAATATAGTCATGTATGGAATGATTTTCACCTACCTGCCCCTAATGAACACGGTGTTTTGTATGCACATTGTAAGCATTGTAGCTAAGTATAAGGCTGATAGTAAAGATTGTGGCACAACAAATTTGAATAAGCATATTAAAATTTGTAAGGGTCACCCAGATAACAATCCCACAAATCAGTCTATACTTAATTTTACAACTACTTCTGATGGCATTTCAAAATTGGGTTCATGGGTACTTGATCAACAAGGGGGTAGACAAGATTTGGTTAGGATGCTTATCATGCATGAATTGCCCCTTAGTTTTGTAGAACATGAGTATTTCCAACGGTTTACGAAAAAAATCCAGCCTCTATTTCATATTCCAAGCAGGAGCACGATCACAAGAGACCTTGGCGAGATGTATAAGAGCGAGAAGGATAAGTTCAAGGAATTCGTTCGACGGAAGGCTCCTAGGGTGTCCCTCACAACGGATACATGGACAAGCAATCAACTCATCAATTATATGTGCATCACCGTCCACTACATTGACGATGATTGGAAGCTCCATTCGCAAATCGTGTCGTTCTGTCAAATCAATAGCCACAAGGGGGAAGACATTGGTAAGGCGCTTGAGCAATGTCTTCATGAGTGGGGGATTGATAGGCTTATGTGCATTACTTTAGATAATGCAACAAGCAATGATGTTGCTGTCCACTTTATGAGGAGGAAAATGAACTTGGTGGGGAAGAGCATCTTAGGAGGGAAGTTTTTGCACATGAGGTGTTGTGCTCACGTCATAAATCTTATAGTGAAGGAGGGTTTGACTTTGCTCGGGAACCCGGTGGAAAAGATTAGGGTTGCGGTTCGTTTTTTTAAACAATCAGCCGCTAGAATGAACAGATTTAAGGAGTGTGTGGCTGCCGCTGGGCTTGATTGCAAGAATTCACTTGTTCTTGATGTTTCTACTAGGTGGAACTCCACCTTCTTGATGCTCCAATCTGCCGTAGCCTTGGATCCTGCCTTCGAAAGGTATGATAGTGAGACCGCCCTTCTTCGACATGAGCTGGAGTCAAAATTCATGAAGGGTTCAACAGAGCCGTTGGGTATGTTGGTGGAGGAAGATTGGACATATATCAAGAAGTTTATGGACTTCTTCGAGCATTTCTTTGTTGTTACCAAGAGGGTTTCAGGCAGCAAATATGTCATGTCTCACACTTTTTTGGATGAAGTTAATTCCATATTGGAGATCATCAAAGAGGGACAAGCGGGGGCAGAGCATGACTTCAACATCACAGCAATATCAAACAAAATGAGGGCAAAATTCGACAAGTATTGGTCGAATGTATCCCAAATGAACTTACTAATCTTCATAGCATCTATTTTCGATCCGAGGAACAAGTTAGATGTTGTGAAGTATGCTGTGGATAACATGTACCCTCCTGATATTGCTGCAACCTTACAGCTTCAGATAAAGAATGCTTTGCAAGAATTGTTTGATGAGTATGTTTCCAATGCATCTGCAGTAGGTAGTAGCACTACACCTTTTCCTGGAGGTGCACCTACTACTACTACAAGTGTTGTTGTTCCTAAGCCTGCAAGGAAAACACTCTGTGGATCATTTGATCAAACTCAAGTTCTTGAAGATGGTGTGAAAAAGACAGAGCTGGACAAATATCTGACGGAAGATGTAGAGAGCAATGAGGAAAATTTTGACATCTTGGGATGGTGGAAGAACAACTCATCTAGATTCCCGATTCTCTCTACACTAGCCAAGGATCTTTTGGCCATACCTATCACATCCGTATCATCCAAGTCAGCTTTCTCAACGGGTGGTAGGGTTCTCAATGACTTCCGAAGCGCCTTACTACCGACTACAGTGGAAGCATTAGTGTGCACTCAAAGTTGGATTCGAGGAACAACATCTGTAAGCGGCTTTAAGGAGGTATTGCACGAGAATGAAGAGGTCGAGCGAGGTAATTGAATTGGACAACTCTCTAATTAAATCCTCAAATATTTTCTATTTTATCAATTATGGACAACCCCTAATTATCTTTATTAACGTACAGATTTAATTCGTTATGCTACTCAAGCTACGGAATGAGGCTCCCTCTTGGTGTTCAAGTTTAAGTTTGGTTTAATTTTTTGAGTTCGATTGAACGCTATGGTGATGTTTGAACTTGTTGTTCACTTTTGATCACCTTCTTTTGGTACTACTAGTGGTGAATGGTGATGAACACTTAGTTCATTTTTGTATGCTCAAAACTTCATGAATGTGTTTGTTTGTTTGAGCAAAATATTATCTAATGAAAAGTTTGAGCAAGTATTGCTCTTTGGCTATATTTTATACTGTTATGAATTATGATTTGTTATAATACTTACTAGTTACTTGTGTTTTATTGGAATGGACAAATCGATGGTATTGGAATTTGGAATGAATGAAGTAGAAGAACAAGAACTGGCTGACATTTTCAAGAGAGTGAGAGTCTGAGAGACAGTGAGGAATGGATGTATGTGATTTTGTAGAGGAGACTATATAAATTTGAATTTTTAATTTGTAATTTCTGATTTTGTAATGTGTAAATGTTAATGTAAATCAGTAAATGTAAGATGTGTATGTAAATGTATGAATGTGAATGTGGAATATGTAAATGTGAATGTAAATGTATATATATATATAATGAATGGGCTTTAAACATGTTGGGCTTCAAAATCCGTTTGGGCTGAGGCTTTAAATTGAGTGGGCCTCAATTTCAAAAATTGCAAATGGGCCAGAAACTAGGCCCATCGGGTGAGTTGGGTATACCCGACTCGCCCGACTACCCGAGTCCTACCCAACCCGATACCCGACTCCTAAACCGAGTCGAGTATCGGATCTGGGTTTCCATACCCAACTCCAACCGAGTCGGGTACGACCCGACATGGGTCTACCCAACCCGACTCGTTGGACAGCCCTATCGTGGATGGCTAGGATTGCGCGGGCATGAGCAAGAATGATGACGGCGGCGACGCCCTCCTCTGGTCCGACGACCTCGAGAGGCACTCCTGCGGCGACTTCTCCTTCGCTGTTGTGCAGGCCAATGAGGTGATCGAGGACCAGAGCCAGGTTGAGACCTCCCCCACCGCCACCTTCGTCGACGTCTACGACGGCCACGGCGGCCCCGACGCCTCCCGCTTCATCTGCGACCACCTCTTCCTCCACCTCATCAATCCGTCCCTCTATTCTTCACTTTAAATTCTTCTTCTTGTTTTTGATTGATTCCTCTAAGTTGGCCCGAAACAGTAGTTGAAAGGGTTGTGCTGAATTGGATTGGCTTTGAGTTGAGATTTAAAACACTTACATGGGTGAGAGAAGGAGGAGAGAGAGGAAAAGATAGAGGGAGGAAGAGCAACGGAGGAAGAACAATGGAGAAAAAAGAAGGGTATGATTTGAAAATTTAAAACACTTGCAGGGGCATTTTGGTCTTTTCACCTCAAAAGTTAACAGATTTTTGAAAAAAATGGACGGAAATGGCTTTGGGTACTAACGGTGACAATTTTGAAATTTTAGGATACCCACAGTGTTAAAAATAATTTTAGGGGTAATCAGGTGCAAAAGTGTCAATTTTAAGAATAGTCAGCTGACATTTTCCCTTCAATTTATGCTTTTATCTTTTCATTGTTTATACGAAAATCATTTTGACCTTGAATTTGGGAACCTTTTTCTTTGATTTTTTGGCTGTTTTGATTGAATTTATAGTTGATTATAGGATTTAGAGGTAGAGGGTTATATGTGATCAGCCCTTTCTCTGCCTCCTCGGGGAAGCCGCGATTTCTGTCTCTAGAGATGCCTAGGGCGTTGCGTGCGGCACTGCTTTGGTAGCCGAGTTCAGAAACGCCTCGGGCGCAGTCATTCCCGCTCTGGGCGATGCACCCAAAGATGATGGTCCTTCACAAACCTCCGGATGCTCCACTTACGATCAATTCATGCAGTTCAAATACAATCTGACCCTTGTCGTTACTGCTAAGCAATCCTGGGAATTGTGTAAACGCTGCAGCTTCACTTCTGAGGCTAATTATGAAGTTCTGATTCAAACGTTTCAAAAGATTCATGCAGAAAACAAAACATACTCTATCCAAGCCACTCCTTAAATGCTCTTAGTGTTTTCTTTCCCCATCTTGGGAAGTAGACGGAGACCTGAGTATGCTTATTTTTTCTGTGAGTTTTGCTAACAAATCTAAAGCCCTCAAGAGACCAAACCACACTGTCTACTGTATGTTATTGGGCATTCAAATAACCAAGTGACAAATGCAGAACTGAACTAAATGTAGAAACAATATGCAAATTGCCAGCTATTTACTTCCATGGCACATCACAGCTAGCATGACAAGAATATAAAACCAACCTCATTGTTGCATCACCAAGTCTGGCTTGGAAACAATGGCTGTGCCTCCAATGATGAAGATAGCTGGATGTCCATGGCAGATTGTGTGGAAGAAGTACCAGCATCCCAAGTCCCAAGTTCTTGCTCCATAACACATTCAAATTCAATCTGTCCGTGATTCACATCACGATTGACACCGGTTTGAGATGTCCTGATTCTTTCCAACCCCATGGTGACTTCCCTCATCGTAGGCCTCTTCCTCCCATTCAAGTTCAAGCATCTTTTTGCCAACTCAGCAACTGCAGCAATATCATCAGTCCTGCCTTCTTGCTTAACTTGCGGATCTAGAATGTCAAATAGCACATTCTCCTTCATCGATATGAGGAAATATGTCGCTAAACTCCTGCTTTCTTCTACCCTCAGCATAGATATGGGTCTTTCTCCGGTTAGGAGCTCAGCAAGCACGACCCCAAAGCTGTAGACATCGCTCTTATCAGTAAACTGGCTGGATTGGAAGTACTCAGGGTCCAAGTACCCGAATGTGCCATGAACCAATGTTGTGAGGTGAGTTTGATCAATGCAAATGGATCTTGAAGTGCCAAAATCGGATACTTTTGCTCTGTATTTCTCGTCTAACAAAATATTTGTGGATTTGATGTCGCGGTGATAGATGGGGATGGAAGCTGCAGAGTGCAAGTAGGCAAGAGCTCCTGCTATTTCAGTCCCAATCTGTAGGCGCATCTGCCAGGAGATAGAGAATTCCTCGTCTCTGTCATGAAGGTACTGGAAGAGATTCCCATTCGGGACGAATTCATAAACCAGTAGAGGAACTTCTGTCTCCAAGCAACAACCCAGCAACTTGACGACATTCCTGTGGCTAATCTGTGAGAGAATGACAACCTCGTTGATGAACTGTTCAAGCCCTTCATCTTCAACTTTCGACTTCTTGACAGCGACGATCCTTCCATTTGATAGCATTCCTTTGTAGACAGTACCTTGGCCGCCCTGTCCAAGTATTCTATCGGTGCTAAATTTGTCCGTCGCCTTCTCCAGCTCCTTGGAAGAGAAAATATTTGTCGTGTCAACACTTCCTCGACTTGCTGATATTTGTTGTTCTAGCAACAAACCTCCATTCCGTTTGAAGAACTTTTTCTTGCGCTTAATCTTCCGTCTTCTTTTGATGACTTTGTACAGCCAGCATATCAGGATGATCAGGATGAGTAGTGCAAGACTTGAGCCAAGAACTGCATGACAAAAACAAAATCAAAGCATCAGCTCCATAGATTTATGATCACCAATCTGTTCAAGACTATGACTAAATACTCAGTTATGATCAAGAACTTACTGAAGAACATTCTGACATACCTGTAATGATGATCTTAATCTTCTGTTTACCATCCTCACATCTGAAATCTCCATATGTGTTCTTACAGGTCCTAGAATACTGCCAGCAATAGTTTTTATCTCGGTCCTTGCATTCATCAATATCTAACATTATATAAGGAAAAGAAGGTTAAACTGATCAGTATACAACAACTAACATGCATATGTAATAAATAGTTGATTATTCATGATTAATGGAAGAAGGGCCAATATAAGTGTATAACTCGATCCACCTAAAAGCTCAGGCTGATAGGTAAAGGTCAAGTGAGACTTTACGGTGCATTTTAAAATCTACCACGAGGCTCTGCTACAAAGTTAAACATTGATCCATCTAAAAACTCAAGCAGATATGTGAAGGCTACAAGATGCTCATCAACGGGTTCATGTGAGACGTTAATAATATGGAACAAAGTTAGTTACCTTGGCATCCATTGAGGAGATAAGGATTGCCTTCAAACCCCCTTTTACAGCTGCATCGAAGACCGGTGATGCTGGTGTTAGAGCTACACAAAAAAGAAGAGTTTTCCAGACTGCTTCGTTCTCTCAGTCTGTTTCCCTCTGCTATCAAACTCCAACGATCTATGGACAAATCCAGCAAGGCGGGAATATAATCCATGCGTTGCACAAGGGAGAAGCAACGACTATATGTATTCGCCAAAAGAAAATCATTTTGACCTAAGAAGGCATACTTGCAATGCTCCTGTTGATCTTTACTTACGAAAGTCACATTAAAAGTCTTCAGGGCTGAAGGGACCGCGATCTGGCAACAAGCTCCCTCACAACTGGAGGTGCATCCAGTGACCGTGCTCGCCACGTCTTCATTTTCTATCAAGGCGCGATTCATGCAACCTGCAGCAGTGAATGTGTTCTTGGTGCTAAAGGAAAAAGGACTCTCTTTTTTCAGGTCTATGGTGACTACGCTGCTATTACCACTGTACTTGTTACAATTTGAAGACCATATTGGGCTTTTGATGCGAACTGAATCAGGTAAGAAAATGTCTAGTATCTCCAAATTGAGCATCTTCAAGAATGGTATGATTGGTAAGAGGCTCGTGCTGTTGTTACTGATGCGGCAGTCTATCTCCAACCAACGGTCATAGTAACAGCTACGGTTCTTTCCATCTTTTCCTATTCCAAAAGGGTATGGAATGTCGACGCTCCCACATTTTGCTTGACATCCAGGCTTGGCCAGTGATGAAGCTGCAAATGAACTCAAAAGCTGCAACAATAGTAGTAAGAGAAACAAATCTGCCAGTACCAGATGATAGTGCAAAATCATTTTTCTTCTTTACCTGCTGAAATCAGCAGTGGAAAGACGAAAAACAAGAAAATCAAAGGAAGCATGAGTTGGATAGAGTTCCCAACATCTGAAAAACCATAACTTCCTCCAACTAATTGTCTGGAAAACGCGTGAGTAATCAATCAGAAAGAGACAGCATATTGGAACAGTCAGATGGGTTGCTCATTTTTCTGTATGCAAAAGGGTGCCTTTAACAATAAGAAGTCGTTATCGGTGGACTTCGAGTCCACCCCACCACATTCCACCATGAGCATGGTGATTTAATAAAGGATAGAAGGACCAGTTCAGCAGATGCAAATTAACTATTAAATGAGCTATTTACAAAAGAGACACGCAACTAAGAACTTTCTCAGAAATTTTCCAGTGAAAAAAAAATGCAATACCCCACATCGGTTTTTGCTTTTTCTTGTAAGCTTTTTATTTAAATATGGGTCAATTGAAATTTCAGAAAAAAACTGTCTAAACATTGTCATTGAAAGAAAACAAGATTAAGTACCAACTACCAAGTGGTCCCAAATAGCCAAACTGTGAGCACTCATTCACACTTGCAGGCCGGAAACCAAACTCTAATCTGAAACACGAGCTTTATCATACTGACCTACATGCTGTTTGAATGCACTACAGGTTTTAGAAAAATGGGGTCGCCTGTAATTATTTACAGTACTAATCTGAAGCACGAGCTTTACCATAGGCTTACTCAGGTACTAAGCCTCGGGACAGCAAAATGGTGAGGGAATGCTAATGATCGGTGCATAAAAACAGTATAGAAAACAGTTCATAGATCATTAGCAACCATTTCTATCTTCTACTTCCAAAGCAGTTGTTACCCTAGAGACCACATAGATACATTACCAAGGGAGCTGATATAAGAGAACATTCTAAGACTGAAACAAATGCATCAAGCACATAGCAAACTTTGGGGCACAAAATGAACTAGTTTAGGCTCAAGGAGCTTACCTTTATCCATTTGCTGGTTCTGGTTAAGGCCAGAGGAAGAGAGTTTCATTTTTCAGAATGACCCCAAAAACCCAACTTCTCAATAACACCAAAACACCTAATTTCACAAATACCCTAAACTATTCACCTCACAAACCAGCATTACAACCCACACACCCACCCAGAACCCAGAAATTTCACATCCTCTTCTCGCAAGTATCACCCAAAACCAGTCCCATTACACACTACAATCCTCCTTAGGCTCATGAGCTGCAGATCTTCTTCATAACTCAAAAGACCCCAAAATTGAAAGGTCAACAAGCATGGCTCATCATTCAAGCCCAAAACCTCAGTGGTACAAAATCTGACCAGATATCCAACTGGGCATGGACATAGGTTGGAACTAGAGCATAGCATAGTGAAATGGGGACCAAAATGAATGAAGCTTGAACCCAGAGAGTCCAAGCTTTTGTGAGGCTATTCATATACAATTTCACCAAGGTTAAACATAAATATTTGGGAAAATGATACGGGCCAAAAGTAGTTTATGGGATTTATATGGGCTTTCTTTATTAATTGTTTTCATTAGCCCAAGTCCTTAGTTAAGATGATTTTAGTTCTGAGAGTGTTCTGTAAAAGGGGCAAGGAGGTTGCTGGAAAAAACATTCAAGTGAGTTGAGGTTATAAATGAAACTGGTGGGGAATGGCTACCTTGGAGTTGTTCTGGGAAAAGGAATGTTGTTCTTGGATGTTGGAGAACTCGAAGCTGATATGGGTAGCGATCTCTCTAGGAAGGACTCTGTTTCTGGAAATGAGGACATTATGAGTTGGAAAGATGGGAAGAACACTAAACTGCTGTATGAAGGAGAAAAGGAAGTATAAGTGCAGCCATGCATGTTTGCATAGTTAAGGGATGGTAAATGGTGGAGAAATGTTTGAATCATGTCATGAAATGTTGGTGGTTTTGTTTTTATTTTGATGATGCAAGTAGTCTCCAGTTCTTACAAGTGGCTGTCAGTACGTATCAAGGTGAATGCAGACATGATCCCAGCTGAAGTTAGAAGTGAAATGATGACATTTCAAGAACCAGATTTTGTCTGTTCAAGAAAGGAAATGGTGTCAGAACAAAAACTGAGTAAGCAGCTCTATAATTACAAGACCATAGATTATGTAACCACAAGTTACATTGACAAAAGGGATAACCCGAGGGGGCTAAATTTTATTTTTCATGGAGTCGAGCAACTATTTACCAAGACAAGGAACCTTTGGGTGCTAAAATCCTCCTGGAGAGGTAATTCACCACAGTAAGTCTTTCCCCACAGGACTGTGGGAAATATAGTTGGTGGCAATAAAATAGAAGCAATAGTACCTCCATCACTCCATCACTCCATCACTGTTAGTTTTTTCAACAGTAACGGCGTATACCAAACACATACGCCGTTACAAATCCGGTTCTAACGGTGTATTCACCAGAATACGCCGTTAGTCTACCTCATTTGTAACGGCGTATCTATCAAAATACGCCGTTACAAATTTTTCCTGTTATGTTACCGTTAGGGCGTAGTGTTACTGTTACTTAGTAACAGTGTATGTAGGTAAATACGCCGTTACAAAATCAGTGTATAAATTTTCACAGAACCTCCTCCCGTTCTTCCCACATTTTTCTCCCAATTCTCTCAAACATTATTGTTCTCGACAAGGGCATATCTGTAATATCATTTCCATTTTTCGACAACTCTCTCTCAAAATACTACAGTTCATATCATCATTCTCCATATTAGATTGTGGAATCGAAGTTGCCGGCAAAACGTTTACAACAGTTCGGTGAATTAGTAGGTACGTACATTATTTTTTATTAATAATACATTATGTAATGTATTTTATTAATTGTGATTTAGGTTAAATAGAGCATGTAGATTATTGTTTTTTTTGTAATAATAATAATATATGTTAATTGTTGTTATAGTTGATATATATATATAGTGAAATAATATTGATTATTAACCATAGTTATTTGTATAATATAGAATGGATCGTGGGTTGATAACATCCCGTAAGATGAGTGAGGAATGGATGAACGGATTAAGCAGTTGCGTTGAATTTGCGAGAGAGAACGCGCAAACAGATGGCGTGAGACGTTTCAAGTGTCCATGCACTCGATGTTGCAATTATTCTTGGCATGATATGGACACCATTTGCGATCATGTATTGAAGAAAGGTTTCATTACATCGTATAATGTGTGGATCCATCACGGCGAAGCCAGAGGGCCTAATTCGAGCCAAAATATAGATATGAGTTTCCCGTCAAGTTCGCATAATCCCCCTTGTTCGACGTCGGTGCACACTCCAGAGTACGTCGATTCGGTGCATTAGTTCGTGAATGATGTAGATCCATCTACAGATGTAAGGATTGGCGAAGACGAAGGCGAGAACGACGAGGACGAGGATACAACCAGTTGGTGACGGAAGTCGAGGCCGGACTCGCTAAAGCGAAGATGACGGCATACAACCAGTTGGTGACGGAGTCACAACAGCCGTTGTACAAAACCACAAGCGCTGTCACTAGTGAGGATACTTCTTTAGAAGCGATGTTAAGGATGTTGTGTATCAAACAGAGCACCGGGATGTCAGACGCAACTTTTATCAAGGTCGCGAAAGAGCAATGTCGTATGTTACCACAACCTAATTCGTTTCCATCTAGCTACGCAGCAGCAAAAAAGATAATGAAGGCCATCGAAATGCCACACGTGAAATACGACGCATGTTTGTACGAATGCACTTTGTATTACAAAACGTTCTCCGCTCTGGACAAATGTGGAGTTTGCAAAGAACCACAGTTTACTATGTGTAGTTACGACGATTTTAGAGATTGGCTGATTTTTAAAGGAACTGAAGAACATGTTACAAAGAATGTCGAAGCATCTTCTGCGACATCTTGTGTAACATTGTTGACGGCGTCTCGGCAAACATCCCGATCGACAGAAATCAGGAAAGTGCAGTTTCGGTAGAAAAGCAAGAAGACGATTAGGAAATTTCAGAACGACTCCGATTCTGGAAAGAAGAAAGACGACAATTAAGAGGAAACCCATTAGGGTTAGTACTCATCCTCGATTGCTATAAAAGCTTAGGCTACCCCCTTAGCAATCGTGTGGTTCTTTATTTGATTCCTAGCAACAATTTGCAAGGTTCTTAGACGTGAAGGTTTGCAGGCTGAGAAATTGCAGATTGAGCTAAGGATATTGTGCATCACATAACTATTGAGAGTTAGGTGATTGAGGGTTTACTGATCGCGTGAGTGAAGACTGCACGCAACCACCAAGTTCATTGAAGACTTGAACCGACAGAGCAAGGCGATTGCTCGAAGAGTGGAATCAAGACAGAGTCTTGGATTCAGGGGGAGACCATGAGATAGATTGCACTGTAAGACGTAGCATAAAGTATAGATCTAGGGATGATCACAGGTACTTGTATGTTCTGACGAATTACTGATAAGTGAAATCTTTCCACTAGGCTGAGAGCCCCCAGACGTAGGTGACGTTGCACCGAACTGGGTAAACAATCTGCTGTGTAATTGTTTATAGCTTTATATTTACTGTCCTGCATTATCTACACAAGAAGTCAGACACAAGGTTATAGCTTCTTACGTAACATTGTGTGTGGCATCTTGCACGACTAGCTGATCAAATTTTCACTATGGAAGGAAAAAAATTAGGTGAGTTCCTAAAACAAATATTTTGATCAAGATGGACAATACCAGAGAAGGAGGATCCATCAATCGACCACCTGTTCTAGATGGAAGTAACTACGGCTACTGGAAGGCTCGGATGTGTGCCTTCATGAAGTCACTTAACAACAAAACATGGAAGGCTGTGATCAATGGCTGGAATGCCCCACAACTCAGTGACACCGATGGTAATCCTATCGATCCAAAACCAGAAAAAGATTGGACTGATGATGAAGACGAGGAATCACTGGGAAACTCTCGAGCTCTGAATGATATCTTCAACGGCGTTGACAAGAACGTATTTAGACTAATCAACACATGCACAACTGCCAAATCCGCATGGGACATCCTTGCTGTTTCATATGAAGGAACAACCAAGGTTCGAGAACAAAAACTCCAATACCTGACAACCAACTTCGAAGCCCTCATCATGAAAGAAGACGAATCAATTGCAGAATTCAATGTTCGTATTCGTGATCTAGCCAATGAATCCTATTCTCTGGGAGAACCAATGTCTGATGAAAAACTGGTTAGAAAAACCCTGCGTGCTCTTAGCCCTAGATTTAAGATGAAGTCACTGCAATTGAGGAAGTTCATGACCTCAAGATCTTAAAATTCGATGAGCTAATGGGGTCTCTAATGACCTATGAGTTGTCTCTGCCCAACATCGACAAAAGGAATAAAGGAGTTGCTTTCAAAAGCTCAACACACAAGTAACCAGAACCTGAGGATTCTGATTCCGATGAAGACATCGATGCTACAATGGCCCTTCTCACAAAAAGTTACAACAAAGTCATGAGAAGATTCAGTCGAATGGGTGGACGAAATGTCACAACAAATACCAGAAACAAAGCTCCACAAAAAGCTCAACCAGGAGGAAGTCTTGACAGACCAAACAGGAGTGGAGAAGAAAACAACAAGAACAAAGGACTTCAATGCCATGAATGTGAAGGATTCAGCCATCTTCGCAGAGAATGTCCAAATTTCCTCAAACAACAAAAACGAGGATATAATGCCACCCTATCAGATGATGACAATGAAAATAGTGGATCTGAAGAGGTAAGTAACTTTGTTGCATTCACTACTACTACTCCTGTATGTAACATTGATAATTCTACCAATATCAACGATGATCACCACCATCCAACTCCAAATGAGAATTGGACTAAAGAGAAACTAGTCGAGGCATACAAAGGCTTACATACCAGATGGATCGAGGAAACTCTGATACTTGATCAACAAGGTGAACAGATTATCAGTCTTACCAACGACAAGTACAGATTTCTAGAGACGATCGTGGAGCTAAAACGCGAAATCACCAGACTTAATGGAGAAATTAGTCTTATGACTAAATCGGTAAAGATGATGAATCCTAGCACGGAAAGCCTTGACAAGATTCTATCAGTGGGAAAGCAGTCCAAGGATACGACGGGACTAGGGTACACACACGATATCCCCTCAACATCAGTGACGAAGTTTGTCCCACAACAAGCCATGGTTGGCAAGAAACCACTGGATGCCCCAACACATCCTACAGGACGACCTACAACAAATGTCATGACATCGTCTACAACATGTTCTTGTCAAGCAACTGTCAGAAGACATCCTCCACGCAGACAACAATACTATAGAAGACCAGCTTATCAATATCAATGGATATGTCATTACTGTGGTCAACAAGGTCACATCAGACCTTTTTGTTTTCAACTTCTTGGGAGGAAGCAAGCTCAGCTACCACAAAAGAAACATCAAAGGCATCTCTCAACTCCTCAGAAAACATCCCGCCTTGAATGGAGACCTAAGAACCTAGTCTATCGAGCTAATGTTGCATATACATCCTTAAGTGCATCAACAAACAAGGACTGGTATCTCGACAGTGGATGTTCTCGACACATGACAGGTACTCCAGAGTTTCTTTCCAATCTCAAATTATATACAAACTGCTATGTTACTTTTGGAGATGGGATTCGAGCATATCTCAACCTACAGATCTCCAATTACTTCGGTTCTTTTTGGAGATTAAACCTCAGCCAATTCTATACATCTTTTATGTTTTGCTCCGAACCCAGTTCGGACGAGAAGACCTCCGTCTGGAGCAAAACATTTTTCCCATCTCGCTGGACAGACTCTGCGGACCAGTCTGCTTCTCGGCCTTGTATCTCCAAAACCAGCGCTCTTTTGGAAAATCAGTATTTCACAAGAGTTGTAGCCCTTGGGCTTATCTTTACAACGCCGCAAGTTTCAGGTCAATCGGAGCTCAGACGAAGCGGCTATGGCTCACGCAATATCGGTCTCCGGAACTGGACAATCTGGACAGTTTCTCCATTTTGCATTTAGTCTTTGTTGAATCGATAAAGAAGAACTTTCAGATCTTCTTCTCTAGAGCAAGTCCACACCAAGGGGATGATCTTGAAGATCCTTCACTTAATTGCCTACTAGAACAATTAAATGAAGAACAAGAGAGCAAAGAGAGGAGAGAGAGAGTTGTGAGAGTTGTAGGATTGATGAGAGTGTGTTGTGTCTTGAATCCCATTTGATATTTCTCTACTTCATCAATCTCATGAGCATGGGTCAAAAGGTGATTGGTATGGGCTTAAAGGTGCTTTAACCCATACCCCTTAAATCACTCACCTCTTAATCCACAATCACCAACTAAGCATGGTGTTGTGTGGCCCCCACACATGGACCCACCATGTGGGCCGGCCAAGAGGGCTTATTGGGCCCTTAATGGGCCCTTGTTTGGGCCGGCCATGAGACCTCATGGGCCGAGCCCAATGGGCTCGCCCGTGTGGTCTCGTGCCGTGTCCAAAAGTCGCCCGACCCTTTTTGTCGTTACTTATCAAACAAAGTCCGACGCGACATCGACGAAAAAACTCAGTTTTCTCGATTCGCTAATTTATTCTCTCAAACCGAACCCATGGCACAAAACCCCCAGTTTTGTCCATGTATTACTCCTCAAGAAACGTTAAGGTTTCCTTGTCTCAAGTTATCCGTCTTGAATGTGTGTGACCCTCTAGGCTCATGCCACCGTTGGCAGATCGGCGCAAAAGATCGCTCTTGCCCGATCCATCATAAGTGGTCTCTAGTAAGACGTTATGATTACCCAAGGTGCATGATGATCGATGATTCGACTTAACCTCCTGCGTACAAGTCACTATCCTATTATCTCTAGATATCCCGATTGATCACAAGGCATAGAGTCGTCACCCTTGTTTAATCAATCATTGTTACTTGATATGTGAGATGGTTGAGAATTGATAATCCGTATCACCGGCATGGCCATGCTCTTACTCTCAGTCATTCTCGATCAAGAGGCCTTTTAACGGATATCTTTCCCATACCGTAGTATGAGGGATAAATCCCTTAGCCGTCTTTCGTGTCACTCATGCAACCCGTTCCGCCACACAATCATGCCCGTTATTGCAATCCTGTCACAGAAAGCCTTAGGCGCATGTTAAAGCCGCACGTTCATTGCATAGTGATCACAAAGACTCCTCGGTCTAAGGATGTCGTGACAAGCTATCGCATTTGAATATGTTCATGGCTTAATCTATGAAAACACTATTCAAAGCGGGTCGTCCGATATCAATCACCTCATGATATCTATGATATGATTCCGGGATCCCTCATCCCTATGACAAGTAGAACTACGTCATTAAGAACCATCCTCATACTGGTTGCTTCTAAAGAAGCATATATTGACCAGGGACTCGTTAAGTGTGATCCGTACAGATTTATGGTTCTACTATTTTAGTGGTCATAAATCAGATCATGCTTAACATATTACTTCAACACATAAGTAATACAAAGTCGTTTTATATACATGTTACAAACGATGATAATGTACATAGACGTTTACAGGCTAATAGCAATTGGACTAGGGCACAAATGCTATCATCAGGAGCTTCCTGCCTAACTGAAGCATTACTTGTAGAAGGACTTAAGGCAAACCTGATTAGCATTAGCCAGATCTGTGATCTAGGTTCAGAAGTGAAATTTACTAAAGAAGGCTGTGTAGTAAAAGACTCCGATCAAGTCACTATTCTACAAGGAATCCGCTCAATGGATAACTGTTATATCTGGTCCCCCGAATCACATATCGAAGCGGCAAAGTGTCTTGTCTCCAAAGCAGAAGAAACCAAACTATGGCACAGAATGCTTGGACATCTAAATCTTAGAAGCATGCAGAAGGCAATATCCGAGCAAGCCATTACTGGAATACCAAACCTGAAAATAGTAGAAGGAAAGATCTGCGGAGAATGTCAGATTGGGAAGCAAACCAAGATGTCACACAAGAAGCTGCAACACATCACCACCTCTCGAGTACTTGAGCTAATACATGTTGACCTAATGGGGCCAATGCAAGTTGAGAGTCTTGGAGGAAAACGCTATGTCTTTGTGTGTGTAGATGATTACTCACGATACACATGGGTTGACTTCCCTCGTGACAAATCAGATACCTTCTTGATCTTCAAGAATCTGTGCATCCAGGTCCAACGAGAAAAAGGGGAAACAATTGGCAAAATAATACGACTTCGTAGTGATCATGGACGAGAGTTCGAGAACAGCAAATTTGCAGAATTCTGTAACTCAGAAGGGATAGCTCATGAGTTCTCGGCACCAATCACTCCCCAACAGAATGGCATTGTTGAGCGCAAAAACAGGACTCTACAGGAGATGGCTAGAGTTATGATGCTGGCCAAGGACATACCAACTCACTTTTGGGTAGAAGCACTTAACACTGCTTGCCATATCCACAATCGAGTCACTCTCCGACCAGGTATGTCAGTAACTCATTATGAAATATGGAGAGGGAGAAAGCCCAATGTTAAGTACTTCCACATCTTTGGATCCACTTGTTATATTCTGGCTGATAGAGAGCCTCGTCGAAAGCTTGATCCAAAGAGTGATGAAGGCATCTTCCTTGGTTACTCAAGGAATAGTCGTGCGTACCGGGTTTTCAACAAACGAACCAAGACCATGATGGAATCAATCAATGTTGTTGTTGATGACGACTGTGAAGATGCCTCAGAAGATGCGACAGACGAAGACGGAGTCTATCCTCCAAACAATGTTAGGAAGGATACTACTACGGATGACATAGAAGATGCTAGCAGCAAATCAGAAAACAATGATGCTAGCCCAAAAGCCAATAACGATGAACCAGTTCCTGAAACCAGCAACAAGAATCCCTCGCGAAGAATCCAGACTAATCATCCTATCTCTGGAGTAATTGGAGACCTGAATGAAGGCATACAGTCTCGGTCAAAAACTCCTGAAGACTACAACGAGGTGATAGGTAATATATGCTTCGTTTCCAAGACTGAACCCAAAAATATCAATGAAGCCATCAATGATGAATACTGGGTCAATGCTATGCAAGAGGAACTGATTCAATTTGAGAAGAACCAGGTATGGGAACTGGTGCCTAATCCATGTGAAGGAAATATCATTGGCACAAAATGGATCTTCAAGAACAAGTCCGATGAGCTTGGTAACATCACTCGCAACAAAGCCAGGTTAGTTGCTCAAGGGTATACTCAAATTGTGGGAGTCGACTTCGATGAGACCTTTGCTCCTGTAGCAAGACTTGAAGCAATCCGTCTCCTACTAGGGATATCATGCCATCTATAGATAAAGCTCTACCAAATGGATGTCAAAAGTGCATTCCTGAATGGGGACCTCAATGAAGAAGTATATGTGTCGCAACCCAAAGGATTTGTTGATCCTCACTATCCTGATCATGTGTATAAACTCAAGAAGGCTCTCTATGGGTTGAAATAAGCACCAAGGGCTTGGTATGAAAGGCTCACAAAATTCCTGATTCAAAGCAGCTACACTAGAGGGGGAGTCGACAAGACCCTATTTGTGAAGAATGAGGACGGGAATTTGATGATAGCTCAAATATATGTCGATGACATTGTCTTTGGAGGGATGTCAAGCAAGATGGTAGAGAAATTTATTCAACGGATGCAATCAGAATTCGAGATGAGCATGGTGGGAGAGCTTACATATTTCCTAGGCTTCCAAATCAAACAACTAAAAGATAGCATCTTCATATCTCAGAGCAAATATGCGAAGAATATTGTCAAGAAGTTTGGGCTAGAGAAAGCCTCACATAAAAGGACACATGCAGCTACACATATCAAGCTAACTAAAGATGATCCAGGAGAAGCCGTCGACCAACACCTATACAGAAGCATCATCGGTAGTCTTCTCTACCTTACTGCAAGTCGACCAGATATTGCCTACTCTGTAGGAGTATGTGCACGATATCAAGCTAATCCTAAGGTTAGTCACCTCTCCCAAGCTAAGAGAATTATAAGATATATCTCTGGGACTACAGACTTGGGTTTATTATATTCATTCGACACATCCTCTACCCTGGTGGGGTATTGTGATGCCGATTGGGCTGGAAACACAGCAGATAGGAAAAGCACATCTGGAGGATGCTTCTTTCATGGTTTAGTAAAAAGCAAAACTGTGTTGCCCTTTCCATTGCCGAATCGGAGTATATTGCTGCTGGGAGTAGCTGCACACAACTGCTATGAATGAAGCAGATGTTAGTCGAATACAATGTCAGACAGGAAGTCATGACTTTATATTGTGATAATGTCAGTGCCATCAACATCTCCAAAAATCCTGTCCAACACAGTAAGACCAAACACATTGACATTAGACACCACTTCATTCGAGAGCTGGTCGAAGATAAGAAGATCATCCTAGAGCACATCCATACAGAGAAGCAACTTGCTGATATCTTCACGAAGGCATTAGATGCGAGCAGATTTGAGTTCCTCAGGTCATCACTCGGTCTGTGCACCATCAACGAGCAATAGATGTTGCAGAAACGGTTAAGAGGAGTTAGTTGGTGCCTCTTCATGATCCGGTCCAAAATCCCAACACATGCCATTGGGGCAAGCATACCAAAAGCCCATATAAAGGAAGGAAAGGTCACAAAAGATACGCTCGGACTTTAACAGATTTGAACCAACCTGTTTTCAAAATCTAAACCTAGTCTGCCCCTTCTCGTGTTCGCTCTCATCTCCCTTACCTCTCACATTCTGCAACAAAAATCTCACTACCTACACAGACATGGTGAAAACTCGGAGCACGATAGTACCAAAGAAGGCCTCCGAACCAAAGAGGGCAGAAACAAAGAGCTCCAAGAGCAGCAAAGCAAAAACCAACAAGCATGGAGTCCGAATCAAAGGACCAAAAGCGCAGAAAGCTGAGGAATCTCCCAAAGAAACCCATGTGGAGGAAGCACCAATGCCAATCTTTTCTCGAGTTCCCAAACGGTCTCGAACCGGAAGTGCTGCATTCTCCATGACAGATCTAACAGGGCCAGAAAGGGTGACTGATCTTGGCCAAGGAAGTCGAGAAGCTTCCATGCAGATTGTTCCCGTTCCAGCATCAACAAATGTTCCAGGTATCGATTTCTCCACCGATACCTCTAGAAATAGTGATTTGTTGGAATCACTACTGGAAAACCAAGACCCACCTCAAGAAGGTGTGGTAGAGGAATTGATAAAACCTGAAGGAGAAAAGGAAGACTTGACCCTGGTTAGTCATGGGTTGGAGCGTATTGCTGAAGGAGAAGGAGAAGAAGGAGCAACAGATGTCATTCCTGAAGCCACAAAGGAGGCTGTAGTAGAAGAAGAAGTCGCTGACTCGGAAGAAGCCGAGGAAGAAGCTGAGAAAGACAACAGTGTCGCCACAATTAACACAGAAGAAGTTCCTCTAGATGCCAGAGAAGATGCGACAGAAGATGCCACTAAGGCAGCACACACGGTGTTGTCATCCCTGAAGAAGAAGGTACTTGAAGAAAATGAGAGTCTAGCTGTGATGGTTGAAAAGCTCAAAGAAACCAAGAAGAGAAAAGAGGTAACAGATGTGGAGGCCCCAGCAACAAGAGAAAGAAGATGTCCGTCAAGGAAAAAGGGAAGAAAGTTGTCTCTAAAAGGAGATTGATAGATGAAGCAACTGATGACGAGGTAGAGGAAGTTACTGCAAGGGAAGCAAAGAAGGAAAAGAGCCTGAAGACAGTCAAGAACATGTCCAGTGTTCCTTACGACAATGTGTCGTTTCACTCGGCAGACGGTGCGAAAAGATGGGAATTCGTGTTCCAAAGAACGGCGTATCCGGAGAAGACCCTGTCATCAGAACTGCTGGGACTGGAAGCCATTGTCCAACTTCTGGAGCAGGCAGAGCTTATGAAGACCGTCACTAACATCGGTAACCACTATCCCCTCTTGGTCAAGGAATTTATTGCCAATTTTTCTACTGGGTTTGGGACTCCGGATGATCCGGACTTTGAGAAAGTGTATGTTAGAGGCATCCGCTTCAACATCTCCTCTGACATCATAAATGACTTCCTGGGGAGAAAGTGTGTTCGATCTTTGCCTCCACCTGACCTGAACAAGGTACTCCGTGAGATTACCGGAGACAAAAGCAGAAAGTGGCCTACCAAAGGCACTGTGGCAGCCTCAGACCTTACATCCAAGTACTCCATTCTCTTTCGCATCGGAGTAGCAAACTGGGCTCCCTCCACACACGCTTCCTCTATTAAACCAGAGCTGGCGATACTCATCTTCCAAATAGGTACTGGATCTACACTTGATTTTGGGCAATTTGTTATTGATCATCTTATCCGACATGCCTGATCACTTGCTGTAAAAATACCTATTGCTTTTCCCTCCCTTATCTCTGAGCTGCTTGTACATCAACACCCCGGAGTGTTGAAAACAACGGATAAGGTTGGAAAACGCGGAGGACTAATTGTGGTGAGCCACAAGCTGTTTGAGGGCAAGCATGCTCTTGATCTTGTCAGGCCAGAAGCCAAGGCAACGACCAGTCCAGCCACAAGTGCCGCCCCTCCAACCAAGACCACCAGCAGGGATGCAATTATGCTTGAAAGAGAGATAGCCGTGCTTGACGAGGACATCGTCAATATGAAGACAGCCCTGAAGCATCTCTCCCAGGGACGATCACATTGTGCCAACCTTCTAAAGTCTATGTCCCCTTCTGGCTCCGAAGATGATGACACCACCTCTCTACCAAATGCTCCAGAAGAATCTACTCAAGATGCCACCACTGACGCCACTGAAGAAGAGACTGCCAGCTCCAGCAGCAGCTCCGTTTGATTTTATGAACTTTCTGAATACCGAAGTACTGAACATCTTTATTTTGTAATTTTTTGTTGAACACTATTTCACACTGACTCTCGACTGCTGATTGGGAGTGAGTGTGAGTTAAAGTTTGGATTTGTTTCTTATGACCCTGCTTTGTTACAAATATTTGTTCAAATTTTGGCTCTTTTTGAGCCAGCAAGGGGGAGTAAGTTAGATACGCGCGATCACGATGATACAAGGAAGAAAGATAGAGATCACGATGATACAAGGAAGAAAGATAGAGACGACGCGAAGACGCGATGATACGCGCGAACACACACGCTATGCACAAAATATGCTACGAGACGCGAAACGTAAAAAGACTTGATGACTGCCGATCGAGTGCATCGACGACAAATGCTACGCATAATGCGACGAAGAATGCTGTCCTTAAAAATAGCCAAAGGGGGAGATTGTAGTTACGGCAATTTTAGAGATTGGCTGATTTTTAAAGGAACTGAAGAACATGTTACAAAGAATGTCGAAGCATCTTCTGCAACATCTTGTGTAACATTGTTGACGGCGTCTCGGCAAACATCCTGATCGACAGAAATCAGGAAAGTGCAGTTTCGGTAGAAAAGCAAGAAGACGATTAGGAAATTCCAGAACGACTCCGATTCTGGAAAGAAGAAAGACGACGATTAAGAGGAACCCATTAGGGTTAGTACTCATCCTCGATTGCTATAAAAGCTTAGGCTACCCCCTTAGCAATCGTGTGGTTCTTTATTTGATTCCTAGCAACAATTTGCAAGGTTTGCGGGCTGAGAAATTGCAGATTGAGCTAAGGATATTGTGCATCACATAACTATTGAGAGTTAAGTGATTGAGGGTTTACTGATCGTGTGAGTAAAGACTGCACGCAACCACTAAGTTCATTGAAGACTTGAACCGACAAAGCAAGGCGATTGCTCGAAGAGTGGAATCAAGACAGAGTCTTGGATTCAGGGGGAGACCATGAGATAGATTGCATTGTAAGACGTAGCATAAAGTATAGATCTAGGGATGATCACAAGTACTTGTATGTTCTGACGAATTACTGATAAGTGAAATCTTTCCACTAGGCTGAGAGCCCCCAGACGTAGGTGACGTTGCACCGAACTGGGTAAACAATCTGCTGTGTAATTGTTTATAGCTTTATATTTACTGTCCTGCATTATCTACACAAGAAGTCAGACACAAGGTTATAGCTTCTTACGTAACATTGTGTGTGGCATCTTGCACGACTAGCTGATCAAATTTTCACTATGGAAGGAAAAAAATTACTTCCGAAGAAGACGTTGTGGTACTTATTGACTCCTCGACTTCAACGGCTATATCTTGCAGAAGAGACGGCTGAGTGGATGCGATGACACGATGAGCAGAAGAAGGAGGATGATGACGTATTAGTACATCCATTAGACGGTGCTGATTGGATTCAGTTTGACAAGAAATATTCTCAATTTTCGGAAGAAGTCCGAAACGTGCGACTGGCCTTGTCATCCGACGGGGTTACAGTTTATGGTCTGTAGTTGTTGTCCCGTTGAATTTTCCACCCTCGATGGCTATGCGAAAGGAGTATAATTTCCTCACCATTTTGGTATCAGGTCCAAAATCACCTGAGAAATGTTTAAATAACTTTATGCGTTCATTGATTGATGAGTTGAAACATTTGTGGACGCACAGAGTTGTCACGTGGGATGCTTCCAAAAAATAGCCATTCATAATGCGGGTTGTTGTGATGTGGATAACCAGTGACTTTCCGAGTATGGGAATATTGGGTGGCATGAACACTAAAGGCTATATGGCATGTCCGTTATGTTTGGACAACCTCGATTCTTCACGCAGTAACTCAAGAATATCTTACCAAGGTACGCGTAGGTGGTTACCTCCGAAGCACCCACTGCGGTTTGTCCCGGAGGCATTTAACGGGCAGATCGAGACCCGTACAAGGCCTAAGCGGTATTTAGGGACTGCCGTACTGAAGGCCATTAGGCGTCATACTTACCTCGAGCCTAGTCTACACCCGAAGCACAATAAACGAACATGTTTAGCTATCTGTTGGTCTCATGGAAGCATTTTCTGGTAGCTGCCCCATTGGAAAACTCATAGAGTGAGACATGCATTGGATTTAATGCATATAGAGAAAAATGTGTGCGACAACGTCTTAGGTACAGTTCTCGGACTAGTGGGGAAGACTAAAGATGACGAGAAAGCGAGGAGAACGTACGAGGAACAGAATGTGCGCCAAGACAATTAGGTGGGTCATGACAGGGAGCTCCCTGATGCGCCTTATGGGGTCGAGGGTATACACCGGAAGGTCGTACTTGAGCATATCCGAGCAGTGAAGTTCCCCTCTGGATATGCGGGAAGTTTAAAGATCGAGGTCAATCCTGATGAGAAAAAGTTTCTCGGACTTAAGACCCACGATTGTCACGTGCTTATCCAACGCATCTTTCCCCTTGTCATTCGGAAGTACGTTTCGACTCATGTGGCGGAAGCATTAGCAGACCTTGGCAAGGTGTTCCAGATGTTGTGCACGAGGGAGCCGACGAAGAAGGCATTAAAAAATTGCACGAGGATATGGTGGTTTTAGTTTGTAAGTTGGAAACTATCTTCCCTCCATCATTCTATACCATTATGGTTCACCTGCTACTGCACCTATCGGATCAAGTTATGCGGACCGACTCAGTCCATTTCACTTGGATGTTTCCAATTGAACGGTATGATTCTTGACTGCCAAATATCATTTCCAATTACCATTGAACTGTATAATCGAATATGACATTAATATTCATATTTCGAATGCAGGCAACTTTGGCGTGTACAAGAAAAGTGTGCGAAACCCGCAATATCCAGAAGGTTGTATAGCCTAATAGTACTTGATGCACGAGTCTGTCACCTTCACTCAGATGTACCTAAACCGCGCCACTTCAGCCAACAAAACATTTGTCAATTCGGCTCTAGGTTTCAACTTATCAGTTGTTTCCCCACATGTACAAGTTAAGAGCGTGGTACGAAATGAGAAATTGAGCGCATCCGAGATGTTCTGGGCGAATTAGACTGTTGTTGAGAATTATGCTGAAGCAGATAAGTACGTAGAATCACATCGAGCATGGTTCATTCAAAGATTCCCCAAGAAATCTCTAAATGACCGAGTTATGTCATTCATGTTTGAGTGGAAAAAAGTTGTAAGTACAATATATCACTAATGTGTAAATTCATACAATTTAATTACTTGAACTAATATTATAATTTAATATGCAGATTGCCGGTTGAGAGGAACAACGAGAGTTGATACTAATATCTGCAGGTCCTCGTTCGTCGGCCATTTATTCACAGTGTACTGTGAATGGTGTGAAGTTCTTAACATTGCAAATCGACCAAGGCCGGAGAAATAAAAATTCAGGGGGTCATGATTGAAGCAAACATAATATGTTACTACGGTGTTCTTATGGACGTCTTTGTCCTTACCTATTCCGAAAGCATGCCAGTCGTTTTGTTCAAGTCTCGGTGGTACGACGAATAAACCGTGAAGAAGGACGACAATCAGTTTATTTCCGTAAACACTTTCACGGATTGTCATAAACAAAACCCATTTTGCCTTGCTATACACGCGAAACATGTGTACTTCATCAATGACCCGGATGTGGTGCACTTTGCGACTTCGTGGAAGGTTGTCAACGTTGTCTCTCATAGGGGTCACTACAAATCGAGCACTTTAGCTCGTGCAGGTGATGAAGAGCCGGAATTCAAAGTAGATGAACCTTACCAAGAAGATCAAATTGACATGGTGAGAACGGGTGGTGTAAGGATCGACCTGAGATACTTACACCAAAATCCACGGCATGTCCCTACAACTGATAACGAGGATGAAGACAACAAGGACAAAGATAATATGGAAGGTCATGAAAGATTATGATTCGGCCAACTCAGATAGTTAAAAAAATATCTGTTTATCTTTGTATTTGACTATGAATAAATTATTTCTTAGACATTTTTACTATATATTATTTGATCATTTAATTAAATAACTCAATTACTCTGTTTTAGAAAAAACAAAGTTTACGAGAAAAAACTAGAAAAACCAGAATCTGCCAAACATTTTCTAAGTGTCAATATTAGTAACGGCGTATTTAAGAGAATACGCTGTTACTAATTTAGTAACGACGTAATCTCTTAACTACGCTGTTACTAATGGTCAACAATCTTGACTATCAGAAAAGTCAAGATTGTTGACTTTCACGCTTGACTTCTGTATAATTTCTCGTTTCATATACTAAATGACTACCCAATTGACAATAATCATTGTACACTACCTAAAAATCATATACGTTAATCAACCTTATTATGTAACCGGTTGTCGGTTACGAGATTCCGGGAACCGGCCGTAACCGAACCGAACCGATAACCGAACCTATTATGTAAAACCTTATTTTACTTTGTTTTGAGTTGAGCCCAACAGTAGAGTTCAGCCCATCACTTTATTTATTTGGGCCCAAAGTGATGTTGGAGAGGCCCACATATAACCCACTCAGTGGACCCAGACCCATCACCCATCCTCATCCTCATTTAGGTTTTGCTTTTAGGTTTTGCCTTTCGGTCATTTGGTCTTGGTGTGTCTTCTTCAGAGACAGCAAACGGAGGCGCAGCGGCCACGCCTCGTCCCGCAACTCCGCGACCAGCTCCGCCGCGCCTCGTCCCGCAACTCCGCGACTAGCTTCGCCACCTCGGCCACCGCGACCGCCGCCATGTCTGCCACCTCGCCCACTTCGAACAAAGTTTTGGGTTTTTGGTTTTGGGGTCGGTTACACCCATAACCGACCGAACCGAACCGCTCAATTGGGCGGTTATAACCGAACCGACCGATTAACTTACGGTTCGGTTGTCGGTTATGTTAGTTCCATAACCGAACCGGTCGGTTCGGTTCGGTTATGATCGGTTCGGTTCGGTTATGAAACCGTGAACACCCCTATATATAAACGGACACTTATACAACACAAACCGCATCTCATTTATTGAAAATATAGTTGGTGGAACCTCAAATAACATAATATTTCCAACCTTCACTAACCCACACACAAAGTCATACATAGGTAAATTAAAGGTGCAACAATTTATGAACAAAAGCATCAAAATAGGAATCCTGGAACCCAACGGTGAGCAGCAACTCTCTCTGCTTCTCATGATTCCTCCTGACCTCTTTGGCCGTCTCGCCCTCTCCGTCCATCACGCTCCTGACGGCCACGCACACTCCGTCTCTGCCATCTAACATGTCCACCTCGACCCCGACCCTGAGGTCTCCTCCCATCATCCTTGCGTTTATTATCTGGTCCCCTTTGTCGGGAAGCAGCACCAGCTGGCACTCCGCCACCATCGCCTCCGCCAGGGACCCCGACCCGCAGTGCGTCACGAAGCACCCCACCGCAGGGTGCCTCAGTATCTGCTGCTGCTGCACCCACCCTCCCCACACCGCCCCTCTCCCCGCCTTCACCACCCTCTCCTCGAACCCCTCCGGCAGGGCGTCCTCCACGCTCTCTGCACCTGCCGGAGGTTTGAGGGCCGCCAGGAAGGGCATACCCGTCAGCTCCAAACCTAGGAGCACTTCTTGGAACTGCGACTTCCCCATAATGCACTCGCTTCCGAATGCGCAATATATGACACTTCTTGGCGGGAAGGCGTCGAGCCATTTCTGCCACTTTTCGTCCAACACTGCAGCCACCTCCACCGGCATCACCGGTCCTGCCAGGAGGACCGGTTTCTTAAACTCTTTCTCCAGGTAGTCGCAGTATGGCCCTTCCACCTTCCATTGTTCACACACACACACATATATATTATTATAAGTTTTAGTTGATATAAAACGTGGGTCATATATATATATATATGTATATCGGGTCAGACTACCAACATAAACTGATAACTCTACTGAGCCATAAGAGAACGCTCTCATGGGATTTCTATGCAAGCCACAACTCGATAGAGCTTATAAGATGCAGAATAACTGGAAAGTTAGGCTCACAAACCTGTTAGACCCAAACCAACCCGCAACCCGCTTTAATATCATGTAGAATCCAAAAGTTCAACCTTATATTTGCCTCAACCTAATTCCCCTCACGAGTGTATGTCATGTTTTTTCTAAAATTACGTTCGATTTTTTCGGTTGGAGTACTCTATGTACGTATATAGAGTAAAATATGCGTACAAACCTCCTTGGTAGTCTTGAAAGCAATGGCATCACAATTGGTAAATGACGTGATGTTACGTTGTTGGAAGGAAATGGCACCATCACCATGAGTCGCAGTTTTGTCGTGGAGGGAGAACAAGGCTCGAGCTTCGTGGGGTTTAAGCTTAATCTTAGAAGGAGGGAAGCCCGGAGGAGGCTCGAGGAGGTCGGACTCCGTGTAGGACGGCCCTCTGGCGGGGCTGAGGAAGTAGCCGATGGTGGCGGAGCTGATGGTGCAATAGTGGACACACTTGATCCCCAGAGGGCGGGCGAGGTCGGACATCCAATGGGCAAAGTCAAACACAACGACATTGGGGCGGAGGCGGAGGAGATGGGAGTGGACGGTTGGCCTGGTGAGGTCGAAAGCGGACATGAGGAGGTGCTGGAGGGGGAAGGGGACGTCGTGGGTGGTCTGGGAGGCGGGAGGGAGGCCAGGGACGTCGGGGACGGGAACGGGGATGAAGGATATGAGGAGAGGGTGGAGGTTGAGAGGTTCGAGCTTCGAGACGGCGTTGGGAGGGAGGAGGAAGGAGATGCGGTGGCCTTTCACGGCGAGCTTGTTGGAGATGTTGAGATAGGTGATGAGGTGTCCCATAGCCAACCATGGGTACATTACAATGTGCATTTTATCTTCCATATCGATCCTAGTACCATAATATCTATACTACGTACGACACTTAAATAAATATATATAGGTACAGCCAAGTCTAATTAAGAAGAGGGTTGTTGGAGTAAATGTAACGGTGTAAGAGAGATCACCACTCGTTTAACCTACCGGTCAGTATATATCGTGCCACTTTCCCTTTCATGCAGTGTTGAATGGTTTCTTTCTAGCCCAACAACCACAAGTATATTAATGGGTGTCGTGACACTTCAATAAGATATTTACTAAACTCTAATATCATATATACACCAGCTTGAGCTTGACTATTAGTTGACAAAACTCGTTCTCTAAATTTAGATCAGGTTTGAGGCTTAGCACAGTCATTTTCAACGTAGGTACACTTGGAGAAATTCCATTATCACATAGATATTCAAATATTTTTTAATTTTGTAATTCACCTAAATGAAAACAATTATCGATGTTATAAACTTGTGAAATGATGATTTTACCCCTTCTTTGATTAACTGATTTGTGTTAAAGTTCATGGGCATATTATTCTTGTCTTAATCCTAAATCATTAATAATTTAAAATATAGTATTAAAAATTTTAATATATTGTTAAATAATTAAGAAAATCGCTAATCTTCAGCCTACAGCCTCGCTAGAGGTTTGCGACGAAATCGCAGTTTCATCCCAAAACTAAGCGTTTTGACCCCCTGGTAGTAGAACTTGTCAGCGACGTCAAGCCCAATTTCTTGGGACAGACCTAGGGTTCTAGTGAGGTGAGTCTATCGTTTCAATCACACTCGCATCTGCAATTGATATGATTCAATTCGTCAGCCCTCTATTCAAAAGTACTCTCTAGTTTGGCGAAGAACTCGATCGACAGGGCTTAGAAGTTTCGCAAGAAATCACAGAAGCAAGGATTGATTGTAATCAATGTGTAACAAGAAAAATAGAGGAATAATTTAGAGGACAAGATCGAGACCCTACTTTGTTTAGCAACCAAACGGAATAGAAGGAAGAAAACTGACCCAACAGAAGGGGAAAACCAGACCGGTCCAATCTGGCCTGGTCCAAACAGACGGGGCGAAATCGTCATTTCACAAAATATGTTACAACGTTTATAACTGTGGTAATTAGTTTAGTTTAGATGATTTACGAAATTAAAAAAAAACTTTAGGTGTACCTACGTGATAATGGGTTTCTCCAGTTGTACCTACATGAAATTATATCTTTTTTATGAGCAAGTTATGTATCAATGTTTGGACTCGACATACTATGTTAAAGCAAGACAACACCAAACTATAGTGTATTTAACATGATTTTCGTTTCATCACAGTGTAATTTATGTGAATTATGTTTAATTACCACGGTGTACTTTATATTGTATCCTCAGTCGGATATATATATATATATATATCAAAATCCATTATAACTAAGTTAAGTTAGATGCTAGTGTGAAATGTCTACATTATTCATGAAATTTTATTTAAATAATTAAATATTAAAAATAGTAATTAAACAAAAAACAATAGGATAGATTCTTATAAATTCTAATGTTAATTAAAACTAAATACTAACACAATTTAAGGTAAATTGATAAAAGAAAACAACTTAAGGGATGCACTCCATTACGAATACCCCTTTAGATACAAATATAGAAATACATTACATCTGTAGGATGTAATGAATAGATTAGGGTGGGGCACTTTCTACCCAAAACCAAAACCGAAACCGAATTGGGATCCAAACCGAACTCGAACCGTAGAACCGAGAACAGTGGGTATCCGATCGAATTTGGTTCTGAGAGTGCAGAACCGCTAATTAACCAGTTTAGAGCCTGACCGATTTTGGGTGTTTTATTTAGATTTTTTGTATTTCAGTTTTATGTTTTTGCCTAAAAAGGATAATTGTGTATAATTTTCACTATAAATTGAACAATATATGAATATCACATTAATTGGATATAATTAGGCAAAACTATACAACTATATTAGAGAACTGAACCCTTAATTTCACAAGTAATCATTCAATTGGATCTAATTGGGTAAAACCGAGAATTGGACCTCAGAACCGCGCCCGAAACGGACCAATACCCACTTATTAGGTCCGAATTTGGGTCTCCAAAGTGAAGAACCGATTGGTTGGGTTCGGTCCAGTTCTAACCGATTGGGTCCGGTTCCTGAATCGTGCCCAACCCTAGAATAGATGGTTAAGATTATACCGCTGATGTGGACAATTAACAACATATAACTTCAAAAAAATGGCAATTCTGTCATGACAATGGATTTCGGAAATCAATATTTGTGCGATAAAAAAGGAAATAGGCGTTTTAAAAGTCCATGATTCAGTGACAATTAGAATTCTCATTGACATTCTCTCTATTCCAAATTGGATCTACATCTCCCTCGTAGCATTATCAAATAAAAATGGCGACTTCTCCAATTAATCTGATGAACCCGATTGTGGACGATGACGATAAGTATGGTTCCATAATAAATCTTACATACTTTGAAGCAACCCATGTGATACTGTGGTGAATTTGACATTTTGTGTGAACGAAACCTTAGAAGATAGCGAAGAACACGATCGTGATGTTGGAGGAGACGGCGATGGCGTTCTTGTCGGGCTATCAAAAGAATATATTGAAGGTACAAAATATTCTAGTGTTCCATTACGATTGTAGTTGTTTCCATCTTTCCGTTGGCCATGATTGTGTGGCATGGTTCCATTGCAAGGTTGTGTTATGCCAATATTCCATGATTGCATTGGGTGATCATGTCGTTACATCAACAATTTTGAACAATTCTATTGTTCCATGAGAAATCAAAACCATTTCAATTGTTCCATCCACAATCATACAGTGAAGTTGTTTTGAACTTGCATATACTGTTTGGTTAGTGAATTCACAAACTAATCAATTATTGGATGCCATATGTGGTTTATTGTGGAATGTTCAACGAATGCGTAGTGCTCATGATTGATGGGTGGGAAAGAGATGATCTTGGTGACTTCTTACCTGGTTTTCATGACAGGTTGAAACCAATTATGGGAATGAGGTTCGAGACAGTCGATGAAGGTATCCGACACTAAGAGAATATAGCAGGGCGTGTGGGTTTGTGGTATGTCTAGGGACTCAAAGAAATATTCGTTGTGGTATTTTTTCTTTGAACTATATCGTTTACGCTAAGGAGGGAGACAAGTATGTGATAGATTTGAATGAACTTGGTATGACATGCTTTGATCATGCAAACAGAGCAGCCACAATGAAATAATGTGCTAGTGAAACGCTTTACGTAAGTTAATATTGGTAATGGAATATTTGAATGAAATGGTTTCAAAGTGATGGAAGAATGGAGGCATAGACAGATGCATATAATGAAATAAAAATGTAACTATATTAAATAATGGAAAAATAAAATTTTAATGTTATGTAATAATGAAATTATGGAGCAATAGAGTAATGGACTCATAGCATGCAAGACTATGTTTGACATACTGGAATCAAGTACTCATGTAATTAAGTATTCACGGAATCATGTAAACAAAGAGGTAACGTGCTCATGGAATGATGGAATAATAACTAGATAAAATTCAAGGATGGAAATGCCCAAGTGATGTCTGGATAATTCAGAGTCAGTAATCAATTAACAATTTGCAGAATTAATGTCCATGGAATCATGTGACAAATACCAAGAGGGTATATCCAATAACAGACTTAGCTATTGTCGACGATGAAAATATACGATGCCAAAAACATGAAAACTAACACCAGTGGAACCATGGATCGTTTTTTAAACCAGATAGATTTGCAGGGAAAATACAAGTTAGATTTGAGTCTCAAACAATCCTGAATTTATTTATGCAACTAACCCTAAACCAGATAGATTTGCTAACCTTGCTTCTTATTCTTGGGCAAGTTAAAAAATAGGTTGAGATTTGCGATTCAAATGACTCATAGTTGACGATCTCTGGCGAGTGCGGTGTGTGGCGCCGTCGTGATCATAATGGGCAATGCGATCTGTCCGTCCGAGATAGGGTACGCTAGGGTTTGACAGTTCGGGGAAAAGGAAAGCGCGATTCGGACGCGATTCACCAAGAACGCGCAATTGAATTTCGATTCAATCTCCTCAAATTACACATATACGAAACTACCCTCAATCACTTTGATTTCACACGAAGTTGGGCTCCTTTTTGTTAATATATGTTGTATATTATATTATTGTAAATCATATTAATCCCATATTGAATAAAAATTGTTTTTATATTCCAAATTGAATGTGAGTTATGCTCATTTCATCCTCTTGAATATTTAGGTTACATTTTTTTAATTTTGTCTTTAGGTTTGCATTGATTATTAGAATTCAAGAGGTGGAAGAGATGAGACTATAAATAAATGGTCTTTCTCTTCATTTTTCAATGAACCAAACTCAAGAATTCTTGTGTTATTGTTCTCCCTCTTCTACATTTCTTCGTTCGGTTGGTGATAGAGAAAGGTTCGAGTTCTAGTTCGCTTGAACTAGACCTTTGGTGTAAGGTGCTAGTTCAGAGTCGTTGTATCCTGGGAGGTGTACGCTCGATGAATCCAACACCCGAGGGAGAGTGAATACACTTTAAGAAAAGTGTCCAACACGCCTCGACTTTTTCTTTACGGTGTTGAACTTGTATTTGGTAAAAGGTTGAGTTACAATTTATAAAGTTTATTATTAAATTTTATTTTAATATTAGCAACTTGTTGATTATTTTATAATATTTTTCAACAATCTTAAAGTGTACTTTAATTTTAAAAAAATAAATAAATAAAATATTTAACGGGTTGCGAAAGTTTAAAGGTTTTCTAATTTTTCTCTATATCGGTATACTAACTAATTGGTTTCTTTTGTAGAAAAATGGAAACCCAAAACATGAACGGTGTGAATGGAAATGATGGAACTCTTCCCACAGACCTCGACATGGTTAATGTCGGGGAGATACATGTGCCTTTGGGCCAACATGAAAACGTGGCTGCGGACAGGAACGCACCTTCGGGTCAAGTCCCAAGTGGTCTTGTGGCACGAATGCCAACCACAATGACACCGGTGTGAGTTCCGGTAAATCATGTTGAACGACCTGAGAAGTTTGATGGCTTGAACTTCAAGAGGTGGCAACAGAAGATGTTATCTATTTGACCACTTTGGGTCTAGCAAGGTTGCTAACCGAGGAAGGACCAAAGTTGCATGAGGATGAAAGTGATCCTCAAGTGCTTATAACATTCAACTCATGGAATAACTCTGATTATTTGTGTAGAAACTATGTATTGAATAGTTTATGTGATGCATTGTATAACGTATATAGTGCAAAAAGAACTGCCAAGAAACTGTGAGATTCTTTATCCCATAAATATAAAACTGAGGACACGGGCGCCAAGAAATTTATCGTGGGTCGGTTCTAAGATTTTAAAATGGTAGATTCCAAAACCGTGGTGAGTCAAGTGCAAGATTTGCAATTGATCATACACGAAATGCATGATGAAGGAATACAAATAAGTGAGTCTTTTCAGGTCGCCTCGGTAATTGAAAAATTGCCACATGGATGGAAAGATTTCAAGAACTATCTCAAGCACAAACGAAAGGAGACAAGTTTTGAAGATCTAATTGTTCGTCTTCGTATCGAAGAGGACAATAGAAAAACTGAGAAAATGTTTGATGCTAAAGCAAATTTTGTGGAGCATGGTTAAAGCTCTAGGAGATATAAGGCCGAAAAAAAATTGGGCCAAAGGGAGGAGTGTTCAAGAAGAAACCACAACCCAAGTTTTTGGGAAAATGTTTCAACTGTGACAAGTTTGGTCACAAGTCAACCGAATGTAGGCTTCCAAAGAGAAAGAGGCAAGAGATCAATGCAATGGACACAAATGAAGATCTTGTTGCGGTAATCTCAGAAGTTAACTTGGTGGACTCCAACCACAAGGAATGGTGGCTAGACACTGGAGCAACACATCATGTTTGTTCAGATAGAAATGCTTATTCTAGTCTGAATATGCTTGAGCATGCAGAGAAAATATACATGGGAAACTCTGCTACCTCAGATATCAAGGGGAAAGGGACGGTCTTTCTGAAGATGACATCGAGAAAAGAAGTCAAGCTTACAAATGTCTTGTATGTGCCCGACATCAGGAAGAACCTTATCTCTGGGACATTACTGTATACTCATGGGTTTCGAATTGTAATTGAGTCTCAAAAAATTGTGTTGACCAAAAATGGAATGTATGTGGTAAGGGCTATGTAACTGATGGCATGATGAAAATGAATGTAATGGCCATCAAGAAAAATGAAATGAATAAAGAAAAGTCTTCCATTTATATGCTTGAGTCAAGTAGTTTATGGCATGGTAGACTTGGTCATGTGAATTATAACTCTATACGTAGATTAATTCACTTGGACCATATACCCACATTCAACATCGATAATAGTCACAAGTGTGAAACTTGTGTAGAGGCAAAACAAATGAGAACACCTTTCAAAGTTATAGAAAGGAAAACTAAACCTCTTGAGCTAATTCACAGTGATATTTGTGACTTAAAGTTTGCTCAAACAAGAGGTGGAAACAAATATTTTGTAACTTTCATTGACGATAGTACAAAATATTGTTATGTATACCTGCTTAAAAACAAAGATGAGGCTATAGGAAAATTTGTCATGTGCAAAACTGAAGTTGAAAATCAACTTAGTAAGAAAATTAAAATGGTAAGAAGTGACCGTGGAGGTGAATATGTTGAACCGTTTGGCTCCTTTTGTGTCCAACACGAAAATATTCATGTGGTTACACCACCATACTCTCCTCAATCTAATGGTTTTGCTGAAAGAAAGAATCGCACTCTAAAAGAGATGATAAATGTGATGCTTATAAGTTCTGGGTTACCACAGAACATGTGGGGGGAAGCTGTTTTATCAGCAAATTATCTTTTAAATAAGTTACCTCAAAAAGAAGTTGATAAAACCCCATATGAATTATTTAAAGATAGGAAACCTTCATATAACTACTTGAAAGTGTGGGGGTGCTTAGCCAAAGTTATGGCCCCAGCTCTAAAGAAAATGAAGATAAGACCTAAGACAGTTGATTGTGTCTTCATTGGATATGCACAAAATAGCAGTGCATATAGATTCCTTGTGTATTATTCTGAAAACCCATATATTCACAAGAATACTATAATGGAGTCTAGAAATGCTACGTTTTATGAACATGTATTTCCTTATAAGCCGAAACTAGATGAATCGAGATTATTTAAACGAATTCATGAGGATAATGAGGAAATACCACGTGTTCAAGATGAACATATTATGAAGAGGATGATGGGATAGAAGAGCCTAGACGAAGCAAAAGAGAAAGGGTAGAAAAGTCATTTGGCCCTAACTTCCTAACCTATATGCTAGAAGATGAACCTCAAACTTATAAAGAGGCTGTAAACTCTGATGAGGGACCTTTATGGAAGGAAGCCATAAAAAGTGAAATTGATTCCATCATGCAAAATCACACTTGAGAATTGGTAGATCTCCCACCTGGAATTAGAACACTTGGTTCTAAATGGATATTCAAAAGAAAAATGAAAGCAGATGGAACAATTGATAAATATAAGGCCAGACTTGTAATCAAAGGTTATAGACAACGTGAAGGTCTTGACTACTTTGGTAATTATTCTTCGGTGACAAGAATAAGTTCTATAAGATTGATAGTAGCTATTGCCGCTTTGCGGAATCTTGAAATTCATCAGATGGATGTCAAGATTGCATTTTTTAATGGAGATCTTGAGGAAGAGATATACATGGAGTAGTGTTGGGCCCGTAGACAGTTGTCCACAGGCACCTGATAACGCGCAAGTGCACGCGGTCGTTACAAGTAATAATTCCTGGTAAGCACAGGGTCGAATCCACAAGGACCAATAAGGGTTAATTCAATTTAACTAATGCTATTAAGTGTAATTTAAAATATTCAATTTATAAAAATGTTTGATAATTTATAAAATAGAAACGTTTGGGAGAGACTATTCAATAGAGAAAACCATGGATGTTAGGCCACTGAATTATAATCATGTCACAATTTCGGAATGAACTCTCATGCACACACTTGAATTCTATGCAAACATTTATACTGACACCACCTCTCGGTATTGGTGTCAGCCTAGACTCGAGAAGTTTGATCATCCCTCTCAGGTAGATAGACACCACGAGTCTGCATTAGCACAACAATAATGGAACGGGGTTCCGAAGAGTTGAATCCCGGCAAATTAAAGCATGTCTATCACCCACCGGCCTTCTCAGACACGACAACGTGACTCAAACAAGTAATCAATATTCGTCAATACCAATCACAAGCATTAAGTACTTTAATTCACCCAAAAGCATGCATAAACAATTCAATCCATAATTATAAAATCATCACAATTCAATTCAAGACCTAGCATCCATGATCAAGGGTATTTAGCCCATGATCATGGTGCTAGAACCAAAATCCATAAAATTAAATATAAAAATCGAGTTTGAGAAGTAAGAACGAAGAACCCTAAAACCCAAAAGGTTGAAGAATATGAATCGTTGAATCCCTCTCGATTGTTGCTGTGTAACTTGCTTGATCTTAGCACTTGAATCGCCCTTGAATTGGATTCGAGCTCCTCTCGAAGTCCCCAATCCTCTCCTTGGTTGATTTGGCCTTCTACTCTCTGCTCTCCCAAACCATGGTGCTCAATTGTCGCGTGAAAATTCTAATTTTCGGCCCCCTCAAACTCAGAATTCGTGATTTGCTTTTATATTTTTTTCTGCACCTAGGAGTTGTAACGAACGTTACAGTAGGTGTAACGATCGTTACACCATTGTTATAGCGCCGTTGCATCATCGTTAAAACTTTCTGTCTTCAAATTCCCTTCAAATTGATATATTATGGGCCCAAATCGGAGTTCGGATGAGAACTCTACACCACCCGAAAATATCAGACAATTTTTACCCTCTTCCAGACCTCTAATGAAAAAACTTCCTTCACGAGAATTGTAGCTCTTTTTGTCCTCTTCAATTTAGATATAACATTTGCTCGATTTGGAGTTCGGATGTGGAAGTTATAACACTTTCAAGTCAGCTGGTCTGTAATCCTGATATATGTTTTAGTGCTGCCTTTCAGTGCTGTTTTGAGCTTCTTCCCATGAAATTTAGATAAAACTTCCTTCTAGAGAGTTGTAGATCGCCAAGTTATCTTCGATTTGATATAATTTTGGGTCACCTCAGATTAAATATGAGAAAGTTGTGCTCTCTGAAAGATTCCGCTGCGATTTTGGCTCGGTTTTGACCCTTTTCTCATGTATTCTGCACATTCACACCAAACATACCCGAAGGCGTAAAAGTGGCATAAAGATCAATAATTTAACACATCGAGAGTGAAATAACACCTAGAATGTGGGTAATAGATATCATAAACTTACATTTGATGCGACCGCATCAAGTACTCTGAGGGTTGTATTGCTCATGGACAAGAAAGAAAAGTGTGCAAGCTGGTGAAGTCCTTATATGGACTTAAACAAGCACCTAAACAGTGGCCAAAAAATTTGATAGTGCCATGTTGTCAAATGGATTCAAAATTAATGAATGTGACAAATATGTATATGTTAAGAACACAGAGCATGGTTATGTTATTCTGTGCTTATACGTTGATGATATGCTTATTGTAGGAAACAATGAACGCATGGTCAAATCAACAAAAGACATGTTGAAATCAAGATTCGATATAGAAGATATGGGACTTGCTGATGTAATTTTAGGGATAAAAATTACAAGAACTAAAGAATGACTTATTTTAGGTCAAACACATTATTATGTTGACAAAATTCTTGACAAGTTCAGCAAGGGTGATGTTGGTTTGGCTAGAACGCCTATTGATGTAAGCCAACACTTTTCAAAGAATAAAGAAGAAAGTATTGCTCAAAATGAGTATGCAAAAGTGATAGGTAGTCTTACGTACTTAATGACATGTACGAGACCCAATATTGCCTTCACTGTAAGTAGACTTGCAAGATATACAAGTAATCCAGGAGCCGAACACTGGAATGCTATCGTAAGAATACTAAAGTATTTACGGTTTACTCGTGATTATGGTCTACACTATACAAGATATCCGGAAGTTGTGGAAGGATACACCGATGCAAGTTGGATATCTGATATACAAGACTCAAAGGCCAAAAGTGGTTATGTGTTTACTTTGGGAGGTGCAGCTGTGACATGGAAATCCTCAAAACAAACTGTTATAACCAGATCAACGATGGAATCTCTGAGTTTGTTGCATTAGATGCATGTGGAGAAGAGGCCGAATGGCTAAAAAAATTTCTTAGAGGATATTCCTAGTTGGTTGAAACCAGTGCCTGCAATATGTATATATTGTGACAATCAATCAACTATTGCCAGGGCAAAAAATATAATGTACAACGGTAAGTCTCGACATATACGTTGGAGACATAAAACCGTTAGACAACTTCTCAAAAATGGAGTCATAAATATTTACTACATTAGGTTTAAGGAAAATATTGCGGATCCGCTTACAAAAGGCTTGCCTATAGACCTAGTTGAGAAGGAATATAGAGGAATGAGACTTAAGCACATGAAATTATAAAGTTGAGACAAAAGAAACCCAACCATGTTGACTGGAGATCCCAAGATCATGGTTCAAGGGACAACCTAATTGTGAAGACTGAGTGAGGTCACTGTGGGGGTTCCCCTAGTCTTATTTTTATGATGCAAACAGTGACACCCGTAGAAAAAGGATAAGCACTTAAGCCTTTAATGATTCTTATGCGTCGAAACTATTGATAGTTTGAGCAGAATAAAACGAGTTACTCTTAAATAAGAAATCACCTATGTGAGAGAGAAGTGAAGTCGCTTCAAAGGAGGATTGAAGGGCTAAATCCTTTAGAAACTCTTGCAGAACCAGGGAGATGTTAATGATCAAAAAGAACATAACCATGAGAACTGAACTTGAGTCAGGAAGATATCTGCGTGAGGCATGTTATCATTTACACAAACGGCAGAACAATTCAAGGACATCAAGTCTATTGGTCAGCTAGTAAAGTCGACATGGTTTCTCACAAGGGAAGGTTCAAAGGTGCCCCTACCTATCCTATACAGGTATTGACCGGAGAATCTATCACCAATTCGTTCGAGTTTTTCTCGAGTCTTTTTTAACGTTGCACAATTTTATTCATGTGGGGGATTGTTGTATATTATATGATTGTAAATCATATTAATCTTATTTTGAATAAAAATTGTTTTTGTACTCCAAATTGAATGCGAGTTATGCTCATTTCATCCTCTTGAATATTTAGGTTACATTTTTTCAATTTTGTCTTTAAGTTTGCATTGATTCTTAGAATTCAAGAGGTGGAATAGATGAGACATAAATAGATGGTATTTCTCTTCATTTTTCAATCATCCAAACTCAAGAATTCTTGTGTTATTGTTCTCCCTCTTCTACATTTCTTCGTTCAGTTGGTGATAGAGAAATGTTTGAGTTCTAGTTCGCTTGAACTAGACCTTTGGTGTAAGGTGCTAGTTCAAAGTCGTTGTATCCTGGGAGGTGTACGCTCACTGAATCCAACACCCGAGGGAGAGCGAATACACTTTAAGGAAAGTGTCCAACACGCCTCGACTTTTTCTTTACGGTGTTGAACTTGTATTCAGTAAAAGGTTGAGTTACAATTTATAAAGTATTGTTAAATTTTATTTTAATATCAGCAACTTGTTAATTATTTTATAATATTTTCCAACAATATATATTTAGTGTGTCACCGAAAATAATAGAAAAAGATAACCATAAATCTACTCATAGGATGGGGATGCAATCAGCTAGAAACCATGTTTCAAATAGGTACAAAGGGACCTCCACCATCCGTTGGATGCAATGTCATCAACGGTTATCAATAATAACCAATTTCAGTTAAAAAATAATTCAATAAATCTCATAAAGGGTGAACTAGTAATTGTGCCTCATAAATCACATCTACCATTTCTCTCACCTCTCTCACCCCTTCCACACGATTATGCCTGAACTTCAATTCCACCGCGTCCAGCTCCGCCTCCTCCTCCTCCGCACACGGATCCTTCACCACGACCAAGCCCCACGCGCCGCCATCCGATCCCCGCTGGTCCGCGATCCAATGGATGTGATCCGCCTCCCCATCCTCGCGCCCCTCCGTCTCCGACCTCAGGTTCGTCCGGAGGCTCAGGTCCGGCGACATCGATTCGGTGTGGGAGAGGTTGGGGGAGATGGAGAGGGCCTACTCGACGAAGCCGAACATAGAGGGTACGGGGTCGGACCGAACACTTGGCGCTGGACGGCCTCGAAGGAGTGCCCAGATCTGGATCCATGAATTTCATATGAGAAATTGGAAACAATGAAAATCTGAAAGTCTTTCATGTAACTGAAAACCTGAAACCCTTTCATATAACTGAAAACCTGAAAACTTTTCATATAACTTATAACCTGCAAGCCTTTCATATAGCTGAAAATTTGTCCAAACAAAGAAGAACTACATTCGAACAAGTTTTCTGAGACACATTTCATGAAATTCAAATGTATCAATTCATAAACAATTCGGATCAAGGTTTTTCAATTCAAAATCTTAAAAGCTTTTCAAAATCTGAAGGCCTTTCATATACAAGACGACTGGAACAAGTAAGAGATCAATGTGTTCAAAATCTGAAGGTCTTTCTAAATCAGAAGGCCTTTCAAAATCTGAAAAGCATTTCAAAATCTGAAGGCCTTTCATATATTTTCGTCTATAGGAAAACACTAATACCCGTCGGGGGAGTGGTGTGACGAGGGTTTTCTGTTATATGAAAGGCTTTCAGTTTGTCAGCCAAAATTTTTGTATCAGAAAAATCTGAAGACCTTTCACCCAGAACAAGTAAGGACTCAATTTTTTCATAATCTGAAAGGCTTTCATGTCCCAGTTCATAATCTGAAAGGCTTTCAGATACACGAGGGGACCCCTCGTGTGACGAGGGTTTCGTGTATTTTTCTATAGGAAAACACTAATACCCGTCGAGGGAGTTGTGTGACGAGGGGTCCTCTCGTGTGACGAGGGTTTCGTGTATTTTTCTACATGAAAACACTAATACCCGTCGGGGGAGTGGTGTGACGAGGGGTCCCCTCGTGTGACGAGGGTTTCGTATATTTTTCTATAGGAAAACTCTAATACCCTTCGGGGGAGTGGTGTGACGAGGGGTCCCCTCGTGTGACGAGGGTTTCGTGTATTTTTCTATAGGAAAACACTAATACCCGTCGGGGAAGTGGTGTGACGAGGGGTCCCCTGGTGTAACGAGGGTTTTCAGTTATATGAAAGGCTTTCAGGTTTTCAGTTACAAAATATGAAAGGTTTTCATATTTTGGAAAAACCTTAATCTGAATTGTTTATGAGTTGATACATTTGAATTTCATGAAATGTGTCTCAGAAAATCTGTTCGAATGTAGTTCTTCATTGTTTGGACAGATTTTCAGTTATATGACAGGGCTTGCAGGTTTTCAGTTATATGTGACAGGTTTTCAGTTATATGAAAGGCTTGCAGGTTTTCAATTATATGAAAGGCTTTTAGATTTTCAGTTTTATGAAAGGCTTTCAGATTCGGAACGGATAGGCGGTTCAGCGCCAGGTGTTCGGTTCGGCCCCGTCCCCTCCATGTCCGGCTTCGTCGAGCAGGCCCTCTCCATCTCCCTCAACCTCTCCCACACCGTCATGACTGGCTTCAGCCCCGATTCTCTCCCTGACCCGACGCCACGAGCTAGCTCACGAAAGGGTCGTTCGCGGATATCGACGACGATCCCGACGGCTGAGACATCGGCGGAGTGGACCCGACGAACAAAGGAGACCGAGAGTCGGACGGCGTAGATGCTCGACGTGTTTGAGTGAGAAGAGCTGGGAGAGGAGGTTGAGGTCGCAGACGGAGGAGAAGAGGTGTGTGAGGGAAGAAGACAAGCTTGAGGAGTAAAAATACAAATATACCCCTATGTATATGTTAAATGACGAAAAGAAATTACAACTTCGACTTATTTACGCTTCAATGCCACCGCGTCCATGTTCACCGTTGGTCATATAATCGTGTGACTGAGATTGGTCCCTTAGTACCTATTTATAGTCATGATTTTCTGCTGATTCTTTCCCTATAGGATGGTCAAGAGTTATTAGTATATTTGTATGGGACAGGAGCATTTGAACGCGATTTTGTGCCACAACATAATAATGATGTATTTCAAATAATACGGCAGCTAGTGAAATATTGTAACCACTTTTTTCTTCTTCAATTTAATCATTAATTATAAATTGCTAATAAAGCAGCAAATCAAATAGAAATGGCTTATTATAATTAGAAGATCAAGTATTGTTTTGCATAATGTGGGTAGGTAGCTAATAAGAGTTGCAAATTCTGAACAAAAACATAAAATTAGTAGCATGGAATTGGATACATACATATAAATCTGTTTTTCTTACTTACACTACTCAATCCAATGCTTTACCCAACAAACTCAGCCCAATTTATACAATGATTATAAATAGCCATTGTATTAATACCAATGGCTATTTCTATATAAACATGTTTTTACATAGTCATTACTCATTATCAATTAAAATACGCTTAGTTTGAGATACATATCCGTACTTTTCTTTAATATATAATGACATAATGAATTTGTCCGTAAATATACGGGCAGTGTTTTATTTCTAATCACCCTTCTTGTAATGCCTCTTCGGATCAATGACACTTCTCAACTGAAATTATCAAGCAAAATAAAAATAGGGAATAGTCACACTACACCAATTATGTTTCAAGGTGGAATAATATTTATGTCACCTTTAGTATGAGATATGTCACCTAAAATGTTGGAATGGTGTCACATATCCATTGTCATCAAGAGTGTTAGGTGACACCTAATGCAATATGTCACACATTATGAGGAAATTGTGACATATAGGTTTGTATCACTTTTAACGAGAAAATAGTGACATATATATTATGTCACACATATTAGAAAAAGTTACACTGTTGTTGTGTTACCCATTATGTATATATATATGTCACCCATACCCATAAATAATATAGGAAAATAATAAAATAATATAAAACAGCCTGAATTATTCCATAAATCCAAATTTTAATATTATCAAATCTGATAAAAAAAAAGCATTCAAAATGTCGTACTAAAATATGTAATAAAGCATAGTTTCATCAAAAGTTATACATACATTGATTATAGGGTAAAACACCCTTAGGCACACTCAAGTTTGGTCAAAAGACACCTAGTTACACCGAATTTTAAAAGTGAACATCTAGTTCTCCGAAATATCAAAAAGGACAGATAGCAAACACCGTTAACATTTTAAATGGAAAATGTTAATTTTGAAGTTAAAAGATGAAAATGCCCTTGGTTTGACTTCAAATTTTCAAACACATGGTCTCTCTCTGATTTGTCTCTGCGATACCGAACAACCCAACACTGACCTTCCGACCGACTTCGTCGGCCGACCTTTCTCTCCTCCCCGCTGCTCGAAGCACGCCAAATATGGGAACGCCAAAATCGGAATCCGATAGACTCACATCTGTATTATATCATGAATATTAACATTACTTTTTAACCAATATGAGAAAAAGCTTCTTCATCAAATGCAAAGGTTTGTTTGTTTTTCTTGGTTGATTTTGATTAGCAAATTATGGGTTGACATTTTTTTCTTCACCTATCATCAAAATAGACCAGTTTCACTTACTTGGGTCGCGTTTTGATCATCCATAAAATGTAAGAAACAAATAAAGTTTCGTTTTTTGCGGGTGGGTTTGTATTAAGAAGTGGAGGCTGATGAGTCTCATCAGAGTTTTATTAACTAATAATTTTGTGGTTGTAGCTGATGAGAGTTTTATTAACTAATAATTTTGTGGTTGTAGCTGCGGTGGCGTTTTATTTTTTAAAAATTATTAAAATATAAATTTACTATAAATGTAGCTGTGATGCTTGACTCTGGTCTTTGACGCAGCTCTGATGCTCGCACCGCCATGGATCTTCTGCTCCTCAAGATCGATGGAGGTTAGAGAGAGGAGTGAAGAGGTGTAGTGGGACCCACCGGGTCGGTGTTCCAGCGATTTTTGGGCAGCGGCAAGGAGGGGAGGGAGAGGTCGGTCGGCGAAATCGATCGGAGGGTCGGTGTTGGGTTGCTCGGTGTTGCAGAGACAAAAAAAAGGAAGAGACAAGGGCATGTGTTTGAAAATTTGAACCAAAGGCATTTTCGTATTTTAACTTCAAAATTTAACATTTTCCATCCAAAAAGTTAACGGTGTTTGCTATTTGTCCGTATTTTATATTTCGAGAAGGTTAAATGTACACTTTTAAAATTGGGTGTAGCTAGTTGTCTTTTGACCAAATTTGGGTGTGACCAGGTGTATTTTACCCTTAATTATATAAATCCTCTTATGAACATCCTAAGATGTGGAATTGGGAGAAGGTCCGCTGGATGAGGACCCGGGAGAAGGTCCATTCATGAGTTCATACTTCTCCATGAAATCCTAACCTGCCCAGCAAGCTCTTTAATTAGCTTCTGCATAATGCCATTATTTGCCTTGTGGCGTTCTTCTGCGAAGCGTAGTTTCTCCTCGACCATTGTATTGACCAACTCCTCATTTGTAACACGTCTCCCTTGATATGCAATCTTCGGTTCCCGTATATACTTCCTGCCAAAACCCCAAACTCAAGTAACCGGTCGATCAATGTCATTGTTTGCCACACGCTGAATGATACTAATTTCTCGCTCAATTGTGAGTGAGCCACTAACAGACATATCAGAGCCAACACCACTTGATTGCTGCTCAGCCAACGATGCAAGCTCGATTGCAATCAATTTCTCAATTTTTCTCTAAATAAATTAACATCATATTGTTAGTCTATATTTATTGCAAGAGAACAAAAATTTATTTTAAATAAAAGGAACAAAGAAACTATTGCTGACAAAAAACTGATTATGCATATGGTAAGACACGGTGTGAAGCTTCAGTTTGAACAAACAACAATACAGAGAAGAAGAACAAGGAATAGAGCAAGTTAGAGGAGGAAACCAACAATTGCAGACTCTTGGTGATGAAAATGGAGACGAGAAGACTAATCAAAGCCTCCTTGTTATTGATAAGCAAAACTAATATATATTATATACAAATACACGAGTGTGATCAGAAAAATGAAAAAAATTCAAAGATGACAAGTTGGTCTAAAAATGAGGTGGGAAGAGTAGGAGTTCATAGATGCATGCTTCGACAGTAACTAAATTGATAAGAGATTTGTATTTTTAAAATTCAATGTTATGTTAATGATGATTACTGCTTTTGCAGGCGCATCATGCTGGTATGCATAAGAAAAAGCATAAACATTAGGCGCTTTTTCTTCTGATTATCCGTCTTGTACTTTTTGGCTCGATCTGAGAAGGACGTCCTGTCAGAGCAGTGGTTGCGTCTATTTTCATCAATCCGATACCCCCGCAGTCTTTTACTTTCTTTCTATATAATAAATATTAAATTCTGGTGATGAAAATATATATAATTAATCTGACATATTAAATGAAATTAAATAATTCAAGAGATAATATGATTCGCTCAATTCAATAAGTAACTTACCACTTTTTTGGGGTCCTTGAAGTGTTCAACAAGCCACTCATATTCCGGTTGACGATGAGAAAATTCTTTAAACATCAGAGGCGGCAGGTTGTCAACATTCCCAATCTCTTTTCTCTTATCCTTCAACTCTTTGGCCTTAGTATTTATTCTACATTTTCAGGTCCTATAGCGAGTTGCAGCTTCATTCATAATCTCATAATTCATGCAGTAAGTTGCCTTGATGTCCAATCAATATCGTAATGTTCCTACGTAAAAATAATAAACCAAATTGTAAGTGTATTAAGTCCATTAATGTACTTTCATTATAGTGAAAGTACTGTCATATAGTGTACTAGGAATTGAAAGCTATTATATATATATATATATATATATATATATATATATATATATATATATATATATATATATAATTATGAACCGGGAGGTGTGAAAACACTTTACTACGCTTACTATCATCAAGATCATAAAAGCTATCGGCATTCATCGAGATAAAATCGCGTACTATGACGTCGATATCATCAGTTATATGCTGCCTCTTTACGGTACTCGTTGGCTCTCTCTTAGTTGAATTCCATCCAATTCGAATTTTCGAATCACCCTTTGTAACGTTACAGTCATCGCCAACGTCCTTGGTCCTCTCGTCTTCCTACCCTTAGCACCATCTGGTGGCTCTTTGCAGCGTATGCTCGAGAGTTCTTGTAATTAATTGGAAGACTCACCAATACTTTCTGTGAGGAGAATTAGCTGGCCAAGAGAAGGGGTACTGTTAGCATTTTCATTCTGGCTCAATCCATCCAGATTTCCTCCATATATCTCTTCCATCCTATTTATAGAACTTCTATGCATTCTTTATTTTTGGAGGCATCCTGCTTTCTATAGTTGTTTTGATGTGGGACAGTAGCCATAAATATGTCAGCCAAAAGCTGCATTGCTAATTCCCAGAGAAGTAATGACAAACAAAAAATAGGAAATACATCATTCGATAAATCTCTTTAAAACTGCCTTCTAGTTAAAGGAATCCAAAATTGATGAACTTCAGATTTTTAAAGAAACTCTCAAATAAAACCCCTTCAAATAGCAAACAAAACCTCATTAATTGATCAACTTCACAAAACACAATTAACATCAACTAATTACATCAGTAATCATGGCTCGGTTAAAGATCACAATAACCTTACTACACTTGAAGATCAACTTCAGATTTTTAGAGGAAAACAATTGAAGCACACATGCATGTAAAATTATCCATATATCAAAATTTCTCAACCAAATCAAGCTTCAACTCAATCAAATTAATCACAATGAACACATATACGTACAATTCAAAGCAAATACCGTAACTATACGAATCAAAATCAGGTGATGAGACAAAATCAAAATCAGGTGACGATTCTTGCCTCAATTATGGCGAAAGTCGTACCCTAGACTAACGAACCCTAGACTGACAAACCTGGAGATGAGGACGATGAAGTTGGAGAACGGAGACGCCGGTGACGAGTGGAACGGAGACGTCAACGATTTTCAGAGAGCTTCGTTTTTGAGAGCTTTGTAATTTGTTCTGAGAGCTCTGTGGTTTTGTTTTTAAGAGATTTATAATTTTAGAGCAAGAATAATCTAGTGTTTGTCTCAACACATATGGGTTTTAGCATTCGGGCCTATATATGTCACCCATTCTTAAGTAATTAAGGGTGTCATATCGTTCTATGTGTTGCCATTTCTTAAGTAGTAAGGTGACACATTCATACATAAGTGACCCATTTCTATTTAAATGTAAAATATTCTCTTTTATGTTATTCATTTTTACTTAATGGTAACACACTAACTTACATGTCATCATTTTTCTATATTAAGGATGATAAAATATGATGTGTAACATTATTCTTAATGAAGGGTGACATTAAATTTATTGTCACTTAAACACATAATTGGTGTAGTGTCAACTCATTCACAATTTTACTCCAATTCATGCATTTAGGTTAGAAAACATATTAACAAGATTGACAAGACCCGTGAAGAAGGTTTGCAAGAGGATTTACGAAACCAACCCCACCATATATTGTTTGTGAAATGACTTTATTGTTATTGTTCATGCAATAACTCCTAGCAATCAATCAATGAGAGAGATATATATTAGTTTGACATTATTATCACATCCACTTTGTCGTCCCATTATTACAATAGTACCAAACTTTAACTTTGTTTTGACATTTTTCTTATCAAACTATGTCAAGCTAGTGACTCACCACTAGGGGTGCTCAAACCCGGTTAACCGGAACCGGCGGCGAGAATCGAGAACCGGACCGGGTATGGTCGGTTCCCGGAATCAAGAACCGAAACCGACCGGATATTGGCCGGTTACCGGGAGGCCGGTTAACCGGAAATTTACACCGGTTTCTCGGTTTACCCGAAACCGGTAAAAACATTATTAAAAGCCTATAAAATTTGCTGAAATTGAAATTAACACAAAAAAATTCATATTTAATTTTTTTTTCATTAAGGATGAAAAACTATTAAGGATGGATCAGAGAGTACCCAAAGGCACTCAATCTGATCTCTCCCTAATAATTAAAAAACACCCTTACCTAATAGTGAAAACCATTAAGGATTGATCAGAGAGGGCTCAAGGTCCTCAATCTGGTCTTTCCCTAATGATACAACACCCCTAAAATGTATATTTCAATACCAAATAGAGAGTTACACAGTTCAGAGTTGTTCACACAGTACATCATTTTACAACAAGCTTCATCAAGCTTTCTAAATGATTATCAAACTATCTTAAATACAAAAGTCTTCAATCTTCAAGCCTTCACATGAGAGAAGAGAAGAGGCAGAGTTGAACTTCACCAATTTCTGCAAAACAGAAACATGAAGTCAGAAACTTAATTGACAATATAAGTATATGCAAATTTGAAACTTGCTTTTAAAATAAACTTAATAAAAACCTTGAAATATACAAACTTGCTAATATTGTCAGATATTAATAAACTTGGTAACAGAACAGAACCTTAATAAACTAACAATATAAGTATATGCAAAACAGAAACTTAATAAAAACTAACAATTAAGAAAACAGGAACCTAATTACTAAACAAAATATGCAAAAAATATAAGTATTTGCCAAGAGGAAGTTACCTTTTTCGCAAAAATACAAAAGTCTTCAATCTTCAAGGTTTCATACGAGAGAAGGGGCACCAACGGGACTTGCCGTTTCACCAATTTCTACAAAACAGAAACTAAAATTAGAATCTTAACAAAAAAATATTAAACATAAACTTAACAAAAAAGAGAAGGGTAGAGCAGTTGAGACAGTTACCTTCCTCCACAATTTGTAGCTTATGAAGCTCTTCTTCCAAATCCTTTATATTCAATGGAATTGGAACCTTCAACCAATCCTGAGTGCACACTAGGCATTGTACAACTGTAGGGCTCAAAGAGCTCCTAAAATCATTTATGATCCTCCCTCCAGTACTAAAGGCCGATTCCGAAGACACGGTGGAAATAGGAATGACCAAGATATCTCGAGCCATATGTGCAATGACGGGATATCGATGACCATTCATACGCCACCATTGCAAGACATCGAATGAAGTTGAATTTTCTTCCTCATGATCTCGTAAATATCGTTCGAGTTCTGACTTCACACTACCTTCTTCTTCGACCCTCTGTTTCTTATATTGGGTGAACAGCACTTGGCTGTCCGGGTCATCAACAGTAGCACATGATGCTTGTGATGTACTCTCCACAACAACCCCATACAGTTTTACATACTCAACAAATAAATCACCCAAAGCTTGTTTGACACAAGGTGTTAGTTGGTCAGCAAGATTAAGAGGATAAATATGCTGAATCATGTAAATAACACAATCTAATTTCTTTCTAGGGTCTAAAACAGGTGCAATAAAAGTGTACATGTTCAGCATTTCAAGATCAGCAAAATATTTATTGAATTTCAATGCCATTTTACCTGCCATGCTTTTCATCTCTCTGTTCTCACTAGACAGACCAGTGTTAATAAAATGGAAAACATCACTAATCTCGTCCAATATAGAATTGGACGTTGCATATGAAGAACCAGAAACACGAACAGTGATGTTATAGAATTTTTTCAAGAACGACATAAATGAATTCAAAGCAGACCAATCAGAATAAGTTAATCGACCAAGAGATGTACCGTCTTTCCTAAGTTTCCTTTCCATCTCAATCCCCAAGATAGGATCAATAACATCATACTTTTCAAATGTCTTCTCTAACCTGCAAGCAGCATCAAGCATCAAGTAAGTAGAATTCCAACGAGTAGAAACATCAAGACAAAGCAATTTCTTACAATCAATACCAGCTCTTTGAACAGCATCTTTAAATTGAGATAATCGTGAAGGAGAGAGTTTGATAAATCTTACCGCAAACCTTACCCTTTCAACTGATGTACCCAACATACTTATACCATCACTTACCACCAAATTGATTATATGAGCAATACAGCGCATGTGCAAGAACCTGCCACCCAAAACATTGGTGGACTGCAAGTTCATGCGACAAGTCAGATACTCTATCGCTTTGTCATTGGCACTGGCGTTGTCAACAGTGACGGTCATGATCTTGTCAATACCCCACGAATTCAAACAAGCCTCAATATCCTTGCCAATATCCTCGCCTTTGTGAGACTGAATTGGACAGAAATTGAGGATTTGCTTGTGCAAAACCCAATGAACATCAATATAATGGGCAGTTAGAGTCATAAAGCTTCGCTGCTGATTAGAAGTCCAAGTATCAGTTGTTAACGACACTCTAGGTTTACAACAAGTAAAATATGCATGCAACTTTGCTTTCTCAGATTCATATAATTCAAAAACATCCCTTAAACATGTGTGTCTAGATGGTATTTTGAAAAGAGGACATGCAATTTCCATAAACAGTTTAAACCCCACACCTTTCACAAAATTAAATGGCAGTTCGTCAGTTACTAACATCTTGGCAAGAGCATCTCGACAAGCTTGCTGATCGAAATGCCAAGATGTTAGTTCACCTCCTGCTTCACTCCTAAACAATAATAGCTTTTGCCTCTTATCAATATTATCCTTATTTTTTGGGCAAATTCTAATATGGGTTAAGAGTGAAGATGTTCCATTTAAGTTAGGATCAGCCGCAAAAATACCATTACAATGCAAACATTTAGCCTTTTTTTCACCATCAACATCAAGTTTTGAAAAGTGTTTCCAAGCTTTAGACTGAACTGTAACAGCTTTTTTACGAGATTTACGGGGTTTGCGGGTCTTACCACGGGATGCAGGTGCAACAACTGCAGCTGCATCCCTATCTTCTGATCCTCCTCCACCTCCAGGAGCTGCTGCTGTAGTTGGCTCTGACCCATCTACTCCAGCTCCAACAGCGACTGTTCCCAGTTCACCTTCAACTCCAACCAAAGCAATTTCCTACACACAGAACATAACATTGAATTAGTAATTAGAAGACAACCATAAACATCAAGAAACCCTAACTATCAGACCCTAAATATAGAAAGCAGAAACCCTAAATTAAATAAGAAATCCCAAAATTGAACAAATTAGAACAATAATTTTAAAAGCCCTAAATTTTAAAAACCCTAAAACGAATATTGATTTCAAATCAGAACCCTAATTTTAGAAACCCTAATTATATAAATCGGAAATTGCAGAAACGAATTGGAACCCTAATTTTGAAACCACAAACCCTAAAATTTAATTTCATAACCCTAAATGAAGAAATCGAAGAATAGAACATGAAATTAAGGAAAAACAGTGCATAAATGGTGAAAAGAGGAAGAGATCTTACCTCCATATGTGTATTTTGAACTCGAATCTGGTCTTGGAAGCTGGATTTAGGTCTCTATTTATAGAAAACTGAAGTCCAGTTCCAGAGACTTCGAGGTCTCTCTCGTTGGGAGACTCCATCCCCTTCCCCACTCCTTCTCTTATGGCTCCACTAGATCCAGTCACAACGGGAAGACGATTTGACTGAGATCCCCCGCATTGAATGCGGAGGATACGTTTTCAGGGCAAAAAGTATGGGCATCTGCGTCAAAGATTGCCACATTAAATGCGGAGGATTCAACGGGACCACCGCGGAGAGGAGAGGGGAGGAAACTGGAGAGTGAAGAGGAGAGATACAGAGACAGAAACAAGAGGGAAGAGGATGACTTTTGGAGTCGATGGGATGGACCGATTGAGAGGGCAAGGAGGGAACGGCGGTGGTGGAGACCACAGACAAGCTTTCCAAACCCTAAAGTACAAAAACAATGATGAAAATTGTTTGGGGAATTGAATCTGTGAGAGGAGAGGAGGAGGATGGTGGCGCTGCATGGTGGAGGAAGAGAGTGAGGGAGGGAGTCGATACTCGAGAGACTCGAGCTCGACAGTCGAGTCGAGAGAGGAGAGATGTGTGAGAGAGAGAGAGAGAGAGGCAGATCTGAGACTGAGAGGAGAGAGGAGAAGAGATATTTGTGCAATCGTGTGAGAGAGAGTGAGAGTGAGAGTGTGAGTCTGAGAGGCGAGGATCAGAAGACGAGGAGGCGAGGAGGCGAGGAGGCGAGGACATTAGGGCTGAGTCAGACAACATGTGTATGGTAATAATGAGCCGCGTGGAGGGACGACAGCCGTTGATGAGGTTTCATCAACGGCTGAGATTAAAACACGTGTCTGTGTTATATGATACCGGTTTTCACCGGTTAACCGCGGTTAATCAATTCAATAACCGCAGACCGACCGGTTCACTACCGGTTTTGGCAAAATCCAACCGAATTGGGGCTGTTTTTTACCGGTTCCAGTTTCTCCCGGGCCGGTTCTGCCTGGTTTCGGTCGGTTTGTCGGTTTCCGGTTGGTTTTGAACACCCCTACTCACCACTACTAGTATAACTCCACTCCTGCAAGCGTAATTTATATGACATTAATATAAAATTGTGAACAACATAATTAATCACAAAATAAATAATAAATAAATATTAAAAATATTTCGATTCATCATATGTGTATAGGATTTTCTCAATTCGTAAAAAGAATCTCTCTCCTCGCCTATAAATATTTTTTGATGTGTTTCATTATAGTGTTTTTCACATGCATATTTGATGGACGAATGTATTTATTTATATGTAGGGAGAGAAGGAATTTCAATTATATTTAGGTTTCTTTACTCAATATAAACTGTTAATCGAAATAGAGATTAATGCAGAATAATGAGAATCAGTGTTGTAAAAATCGCAAGACGCTAATAAATTGTATAGAATTTTCAAAAATTAATCAGGTTTAATCCAACTTATATTACTGTAATTTTTTATTAAATAAACTAATATACATGTACAATATAATTATGAATTGTTATTTAAACATAATAAAAATAAATATTTAAGATATAAGTATGTAAATATTGTTATCTTTATATACTTAAATTTTAATATATTAATAAAATAATCAATTAATATAAATCAATTTTGTTTTAAATATTATTTATTGAAGGTCAGTGCATGATTTGATTAAGTTGGAATTTTTTGTTGTTGTTGGATATTTGTCTGTGCCTTTGATGTCCGGTATATCATATTTTTTTACGCTAAACCATCTTGACATTATATAATAGCGTGTGAGGGAAATGATACACTGCCATAAGAATATTTTAATGCAGCGTACATGCATGCGCGCTGTCATAGTACATTTCTTATGACAACGTACGTCAATTTCACTTATAATTAACCCGTACTCCATGTATTTCTTTCTTCATCTATTTAACGCAACCTTCAACTATTCAACTCATCGTCTCTACTCTGCCAAAACAGCTCCAACTAAGAGCGGATCTATAATTTTTTTAAGGGAGGCGAAATTACATATTAATTAAAAATTTAATATACTTGATAACAAAATAACTATTAAATCCTTATAACATGTTAGATTATATTAGGTTTCCTATTTTAGTTTCCTATATTTATATTTCCTTTTCTCACATGTATTAGGGTTTCCTTTTCTATTTCTATTACCTCTATAAATAGAGTTCTCTTGTAATTCATAATACACACATCAATAATAAATCTCTCTCTTATTTCTATCATGGTATCAGAACTATAATCGATCATTGGTCAAATCTCTACGCATATTTCGCTTTGCCCACTCGTCGATGATTTGTGATTCTGACGGGTGGGCGAGGCAATTCAAATCTCAATCTCTAGCCTCTCGCTTCTGCAAACAAATCAACTTGACAATCTCGAATCTCCTCTACCAAGTTCAAACACTGTCTCTACTCCTTTTTTTTGTCTTTTCCCTTATTATGTTATTTTCTTTCTCAAACCAATCAGTTCTTCTTTTACTCTTTACCTTAATAATTTTCCTCGCACAATCTCGTTTCTTCGTCATCAATTGATCTTGATTCCACCACTTCGATCCCGTAACTCAATCAATCTCAATCTCTCAATCCATACTCTTTCTCTACACTCTTGCTCGAATCAATCCACACTTGATCAAGCATCAAGCATTTGGCTATCATCGGTCAGCTGCTATCTCGCCATCAGCCATCAGGCATCTGGCAATCATCGGGCAGCTGCCATCTCGCAATCAGCCAGCAGGCATCAGGCATCAGGCATCATCTATATGCCATTAGCCGTTGTAATCTCGCCATCAGCCAGCAGACATCAGGCATCAGGCATCATCTATATGCCATCAGCCATTGTCATCTCTCCATCAGCCAACGTGCATCAGACATCAGACATCAAATATCGGCGCACATCCTTCATCCTCAATCCTCGCCGCATCACCTCGCGCACATCCTCCACAACTCAATATTATCAAGCTTCAAACTCAATTCTTGTTTCACCGCATTGAGTTTGAGGGGGGCTGTTAGATTATATTAGGTTTCCTATCTTTAGTTTCCTATATTTATATTTCCTTTTCTCACATGTATTAGGGTTTCCTATTCTATTCCTATTACCTCTATAAATAGAGGTCTCTTGTAATTCACAATACACACATCAATAATAAATCTCTCTCTTATTTCTATCATAACAAAATATAAACTGAGCTTAATTATTTATTTAGTTGACTTCAAATCATATGCATATATATATATATATACACAAAGTGAATAAGTAGTTCTCGACCCTTACAAATCATAATAGATTGGGCTCAGGTTTAACTCGTTTATCAGACGATCCAACTTTGCGCTCATTCACGTCATAATTTTTCTTAGAAAATTTACAAAATTTCAATTGTTAATGAATAATTTATTTTTTTATCAGCAAGTTGTGTATTAAGATTTAGGTTCGATAATACTATGCTGATGCAAGTTAAGCACCAAACTTATGATTTCAAATTTTTTGGTGTGATGTAAATAATTTAATTAAAAAAAATTAATAAACAAAATTTGCAATTTTCCTTTCAGTGCTACTGTGGGTTTTTGTCTAATGGTATTGCTAACCTCACTACTGTCCACGTGTGTGATATTGTAATGGCCCAACAAATAACACTAAGAAAAAGCTGGCTCATAACCACTTAAACATAGCCCAACTCGCAGCTACACTTTTTAAAATGAGAATGTCTATTGCGAGACTCGAACTCCTAACCACCCGTTCATAAGGCTGTTTCATATATATTATGGTTTAAGGAGGGGCAATTGTGATTTCTAAACAAAATTCTCCTTAAATATCTTTTATTTCTCCGGCCAAGGGGGGCCATGGCTCAAACTTCATCCAAGTCTTCGCCTTCGGGGAATCTCCTGTTGTCGCTCCGATGACTTACTGCAAATACCAGATAAGGTTGCTGTCATACACGATTTTCACATACATCTCCTAAAATACAAATGTGTTTTGTGAAATCCCTTAAGTTACCAAAAGTCTCAAGTGATCACTCTTTGTTATTTTAAAAAAAAAAAATTCTTTTAACTTTTTTTCTGAAAATGAAGAGAATAACCTTGTATTTAAATATTTAAAAAATATTTTTTTTACTTACATATTACAGAGTTTATAACATCGATAATAGTTTTTAGGGTTAATCTCAGATAAGTACACTTAAGTTGACACTATTTGTAGATGGATACACCTAAGTTAGAAAACATATTTTAGGGTCAGTAAAAATTTAATTTGTATTATGTTAGACAATGAGGTTAGATTTTTTTATTGTGAAATGACAAAAGTCTCTAATTCTCATTCAAATTTTAAGAAACATGCCTTTTGAGAACATTTTTCATATTCTCTCACTTCTCTCCTCTCACTCTTAGAAAGATCGGTTCTTTTAATAAACAGTGATTTCACTTGAAACCTGATCACTTCATAACTCCACTAAATCCAAAACCTACCCATTTCCAAAACCCACATCAAAACCAACCACAAAACTCAAAAGTTTTCAGTTCCACCATTTCTCCAAATTTTCAAGCAACCAAACACACTAGTAGGATCTCAGATCCTCAAAACCATACCCTCACATAACACAACATAAACCCAAACAAACAAGCCAAATCATCAACAAAAAAACATATGAAACTCACAACAACAACGAACCAAGCACTTCTTGAAATCAAACAAAAAAATTGAACAAACAACACTGAAAATAACCTCCAAGCCGGCGAGACTTTACTCTCGCCGGGCAGGAGATCCGGTCTCGCCGGCTTGGAGGTGACCAATATCCCACCGGGGTAGTGAAGTTTTCCCGACGATATATTGCCAATATATCGTCGGGAAAGGTTACAAAACCTAATCGGCGAGATATTGGTCAAAATCTCGCCGGTTAGGGTTTACAACCTAGCCGAACCTAGCCGGCGAGATGTTTCCAATATCTCGCCGGCTAGGTATGATAAGTTTTGGAGTTAATATGTCCCAATTTCTCAGTTTTCCGTTACCAATTACACCTACAAAAACCTGGCAATTCAACTAAATCATAAACTGCAACTAAATCCTAAACTGCAATTGCAGCGATCGAAAATAGATATTTCATAATTGCAAACCAATTAATAGTTGAACAATAAATGTATAATTACAAAACGTGAAAAAAATCGTAAACTAGGAAACTACGGGAGTTGTCCTATCCGTTTTGTTTTCTGCGCCGTCTTCTTGAAACTCTTGCTCGGGCGCGGTTGTTCGTCGGCAGGTGCTGGAGGTTGCTGTTGTTCCGAAAGTAGTCCCGGCGAGATAGTCAAATGCGTCACCGTATGAGATGGAGTCAGGCCCGGAGTCGGAGTCTGGGCCGGAAGCGGCATCTGCATGCCACCTGGCAAGCTGAAGCTCACCAGGTGATCCCGAATAGTGGCGAGAACCTCGGCCTTAACCTGAGCATCGATATGGGTTTTAAGCCGAGCCTGCTGATCGTCGAAACGCCGTTTTAGCTCAGCTATCTCCCTGAAAGGCCAAAAAGCTCCCTTGCAAAAGAGGCCCTTTAATCGTCCAAGTACATTTATATTCCGGCTTTGTCGGGTCGAACACTAGGGTATCAACTTGTGGGTCGATTATTTAGTCGATTTGTGCTCAATCTTAGGTTTGACGGGGAAGAAAAAGTAAATACGCAATTTTTAGGGTTTTTTGATTAAGAAACTAATTACTAGCAAACAACTAAGTTAAGTAAATTACGCTAAAGGAACACTAAGTTAGATGCAAAATATTAAAGCGGGGGAATGAAAATCAAGCATCTAGCAACCACGGGTGCTAGACCGACGACGAAATGCCAATCCAAGGTGTCAATATTCAAAATCAAGCAAAGCATGGATTCTAAGTTATAGGTGCTTATCCTCTCGGATTAAGCCTTTCCTAACGTCAACTACCCTCTCGGGATGTTACAATCGGCGTTAGGAAGCACTAAGTACAACTATTTTCGAATCGAAGGTTGAATTTTTGCTTTCAAACCTTTGAATCTACTTATGTCCACTCTTAAACTTTCCTCTCGGACAAGTTCTCAAGCCTTAACTCTAGCACAACAATAAAAACCTACAAGCTCTCACTAATAGGTGCTCAAGTTATGTTCAAGTGCAAGATTCAAGCTCATATTACCACATGCTCTCACAAATAATAATAATAATAATAACTATCATCAAGCATGAAATCCAAGTATATTCACAAGCACATGCTCAAAAATGAATATATAACACATTGAAATTGTCATCATCTCCTACAAAGGTCTAGCATCCATGGTCTTGGGTTTTTTAGCCCAAAACCATGGTGCTCATACAAAATTCTATTAAGGAAACACAAGATTCAAGAAGTTGAGAAAAAAGAAGCAAACCAAAGAACCCAAGATGGGTTTAGAAGCTCAAAATCTCTCTAATCTTGTACTCCCTTGATGAATCTTGGCTTCTTGAAGTCTTCCCAAGGTGTGGTGGTGGAATCCTCCTCCTCCTCCTTGCCTAATTAAGCTTTTGGTTGGCCTTTAATGGAGGGAAATGGAGGATGGAAGCTAGGGAGAAGATGGAAGAAGGTGAGAGAGTGGAAATAGGTGATGTCTGTATCTGAAAAAAATGTGTGGTGGTAAATAATGGTGAAAATCGGATTGCTAGATTGGCGAAAATGCCCTTCCGAGTGAGCTGCTATTTTGGCGACCAGCCCCTGTTCTGGCTCCGTTTTGGCCATCTTCCGGTACTCCAGTGGAAAAACTTTTTTCACAAGAGTTGTAGACCTTTTCTTCCTCTTGAATTTAGGCTCAAGAAAGTCTTCATTTGGAGACCGGATGCGAAAGATATGGCATTTGCATGACGGCTCACTGTTGCTGGAATTTGTTGCTAGTGTCACGATCTTGACGATGGGTGTCACCATGGTGACAGTCTTTTTTGTTTCTTCTTGTCACGATCATGTCACAATCATGAAACCATCGTGGCATCCCATTTTTGCCCCTGCAACGTTGATTTTTCACAATCGTCTGAGCGATCGTGACATTCGCTCTGTTTCTGAAAACAATTGGTGTCACGATCGTGACACTGTTCCGGGGCCATTTTGGCCATCTTCCAGTCCTCCAATGGACAAACGTTCTTAACAATAGTTGTAGATCTTTTCTTTCTCTTGAACTTAGGCTCAAGTAAGTCTTCATTTGGAGGTCAGATGCCAAAGATATGGCCCTTGCAAGACGGCTCGGTCGTGCTGGAATTGAGTGATGGGTCGTTGGTTAGCCAGTTTGACCGGCTAATATATTGCAATCTATAAATCCGATGACCTCGCTTTCTTCTTCAAAGCTGTAGAGTTTTCAAAGATCTTCATCGTGATGTATAATTTTGCTCCATTTGAACTCCGAATAAAGACGATATTGCCCTTGCAAGATCTGCCAGCGCCATGACCATATCACTCTCTCGTACTCCAAAAATGCTCCAATTTGGCTCCATCTCTTACAAAATAGCGAAAACACACCAAGAATAAAAAATATCAAAATAATGGCCCTAGTGTTACCGAAACAAAGGGAAAAGCGTGCTAAGATGGGGGTTATTTTGGTCCGGAAAGGGGCACAAATGGACCACGTTACTCCCCCTCCGCAGCAGCAGCTCTAGCGGCCAATTCTGCCTCTCTCGCGCGAGCCTCTGCCTCTCTCTGGCCAGCCCTCTCCTCCATTTCCACCGTTCTGGCAGCGACTGTAATATCTATCTGCTCAGTTGACGCCGCAGATGTACGGGCACCACCTCTCAGTTTCGCCGGTCGAAGGAACTTGCCGCCCATGCCAGGAACAATACACCCCCGCTTCTTCTCCGTGCCCATCAACCGCTGAAGGATTTCGGCCTCTACATGCTTCGGGATCGAATATTGTTCTTGTTGTGGGGTCAAGAGGTCTCGTTTCGAGACCGTTTAACCACACAATTCGGTGCATTTTTATCCCGTAGTGGCCAATTAAGGCCCGAGAGTATACATTTTATGCTTTTTGGTGTTTTGAGGTGCGTACGCGGGAATAAAAGGAAAAAGGGCCGAAAATGAGGCACCAAGCAAAAGTCTTGGCGAGTTGACCAAAGGGCCGGAAAGAACCCTTTAGACACGATCGTGCCTCCTTTGGCCACGATCGCCCCCCTTGCCAAGAACGATCGTGCCCCCCCTTGAAGATTAAATCGAGCATTTTATTCCAACTTATAGAGAGCTCCCACGATTTCACTCACAACAGAGACACGATCGTCACCCAGAGAGAGTCACAATTCTGTCTACATCAGTCACGATCGTGGCTTACAAGGCACAAAGGCGCGATTGTCCCTGGGCGATTTGAAAATATCTCACCCACTACGAGTCACGATCGTGCCATCCGAGAGCACGATCGCCCCCATGACAAAGTCATGATCGTGCCATGCCAGCACACAATCGTGACCTAGACTGAGGCACGATCGTGCCATACCAGTCACGATCGTGACCTGCCACAGATTCAGAAAACTATAAAAGGGGTTCACTCATATTTTGACAGGAGTAGAGAGGAAAAGAGAGAGAAAACGAGGCCAAAGCTTTTTGCAGCATTCCTTGAAGCGTTCTTGAGCGTTCTTCGTCGTTTCTCAAGTGTTCTTCATCTTTCTCGACACCAAGAGGCAACAAGAGTTCCACCGTTCTTCATCAAACTTGAAGAAACACCTTGCTCGGGCATCCAAGAGCATTTCTACCCGTTTGCTTTATATTTAATATGTTGTTCATGTGTGTTCTTGCTTTTACCATGATGTTGCTAGACTTGAGCACCATGGTTGAGGGCTAAATCCCTTAGCCATGGGTGCTAGACAATATGGAATGTGATTATAAAGTTTGTTGAGAATTAGTTTATTGAATGATAAATTTGTTGTCTGGATTGTTGTTTGAATGCATGTGTTGTATGTGTTTGAGGAGTTCTATCCGATACCGAAAGGGAAGGAATAGACTCCGGAACTTGCATCCACCGAGGGTTGTAGGCTCAAGACCGTGTCTTGGCACCTTATAGTAACCCTTAGCTTATAATTGTCGATTGTATGCGATCTCGAGTTATTCTCAATACCGAAAAGGCACGAGGAGACTCGGGATTAGGCTAACCTCAATACCGAAAGGCGAGGTCGCTACTTAAGACATAGGCTCAACATACCTTTCATTCAATAGAATTTAAATCTCTCAGACTATTTCACTTGATGATTGTCTAGCACCCTAGGCGTTTTAAACCATCTGTTATCACTATTGCAATTTGTTATATTTTACATAATCGCAAACACGTTCATTGATTAATCCTAGACCCCATATTAATCCCTGTGGACCGACTCGGTATCTTACCGGATATTTTAAATTATATTACTTGCGAATCGTGTGCACTTGCACGTGGAAACCATTGTGCGACGTTTTCACGTCACATTTTGGCCCAACAAGTTTTTGGCGCCGTGGTCGGGGATTAATCGGTATACGATTGGTAAATGCTTGTGTATGCTTTGTTGTGATATTGATAATGTTCCGTGTGTTTAAAGGTACTTGTTTGGTACATGACCCGAAGCTCGGGAGTGCCAGAATTTAATTACAATTTAGAGATCGAGGCTTTGTGTCGGAGGAACAACGCTTCGAAAAAGTGTGTCAGTGAAAGTTTAGTGCAACAAAGAAGCATGGATGCTACTCCTGCTAGAGTGGATCAACGACCACCCATTCTGGGAAGGGATCAAGATGAGAATCCCGCAGAGGGAAACAATAATGAAAGGTCACAATTTGGATACGAGGATCACGAAGACTACTATGCCAAGGATCGTCGCCTCCTCTATCCCCGCTTCCTCCTAGAGGATCGCGAGGGAGGAGGGGAAGAGGAATTCAACGACCCCGTTAACCACGACATAGAAGAAAGGCAGACTATCACTACTAAACCCCGAGTTTTGAGCTTACATCAGTGATGCTGAGTCTGCTAAGGACAAACCCGCAGTTCATGGGCATTAATATCGATGCCCACAATCATCTAAAGCTTCTTGAAGACGTCGTGGAGACTACGGCCAGTGGTTATCCTGAAGATCTAGTCAAGACCAAGCTACTCCCCATCTCTTTGGGAGGAGCGGCAAAGGCGTGGTACACGACGTTACCTATTCACGAGAAGCGAGATTGGGCAAGCCTAGAACGGGCATTCCTTTCAAAATATGTCACTCCTTGCAAGGAGTGCTTACTTCGGAAGGACATCAACAACTATACCCAACTCCGCGGTGAAACTCTTGGAGAGACTTGGGAAAGGTTCAAACAGTTGCTGAGAAAGTGTCCGGATCACCAAATTTGCGATGAGGTCTTGAACAAGACGTTCTATTGGGGACTGAATCAAGCATTTCAAATGGCGGTCAATGCCAGCTCAGGAGGATCACTTCTATCTATAGCTCTGGGTGAAGTATTTGATGTGGTGGAGCAAGTTGCGCTCCAAAACTACGAGTACAACGAAGCTGATGCGGTCCAGAATAACCAAGGAGCGTTCTTTGCACGAAGAGGAGAGGAACAGGAGACACTGAAAAGTCTCTCAGACAAGATGAATAGGCTACTAAACATGGCACAAGGAGACCAAGGAAGGAACTCGAGGCCTCAAGTGGGGGTAAATCGCATGGACTACGACAACAACAACCACAACAAGGGTAGCTCTGGGGGATATGGCAATGCATGGGGGTACCAAGATCGTCCGGTGCAAATCCATCCCCAAGGCTATGGAAACAATTACAAAGCGAGACCACAGGCCAATGCGAGTAGTTATGGCAAAGTGTATCCCGATCGTCCCAAGGAGGTAACAATGGCCAAAACAACCGTCTGTAAAGCTACGACAAAGGTCAACATTCCAGTTCCAAGAGCGATGAGTCACTAAGAGATGTTCTAGAGGCTTTCATAAAAAGACAAACAGCAGTGATCGATGAACTAAGAAGAAACCAGAGGAGCAATGACGCTCGATGGGAGCAAAGTAGTGCTCTAAGACAAATGGAACTCTTCTGTCGGACACAGAGGTGCCGAAAGGTCATGGCAAGGAGCATGTTAAAGCGATCACAATAAGAAGCGGAACACGTTACCAGGGCCATCTACCCCGGGGGATTAATAGTCGAAAGTAGAAGAGGCCGTTGTTGAGGATTTAGGGTTTGGGGATGAAAATCTCGGGAATGAGGAAGGAGAACTAGAAGCACCTCGAGAAAGGCATGACAAGCCCCAAGAGGGACCCCAAGGTGATCCCACTTATGTCAAACCACCTACTCCCGTTCTTAGACCTCTGTTCCCTCAAAGGGTGAAAAGAAAGGTGAAATGCAACGACGTTCAATTTGCCCGTTGCCTTGATGTGCTTAGGCAAGTCTCGATCAACATCCCTCTTATCGAGGCGTTGGATGAAATGCCTAAATATCTCAAGTTTTTCAAGGAGATCCTCTCCAACCGTCAGCGTTTGCAAGAGTGTACTAAGATAGCATTGAATGAGGAATGCAGTGCATTGGTGCTTAACAAATTGCCTCCAAAAGAGAAAGATCCAGGAAGCTTTACAGTTCTGTTCGGGATAGGAAGAGCAAAGGAAATGATGTCCTTATGCGATTTGGGAGCCGACATTAACCTTATGCCGCTTTCCGTCTTTAACTCAATTCAAATTGGCCACATGAAGAAAACATCGGTCTATTTGCATTTGGCTAATCGATAAGTGGTTTACCCCGAGGGGGTAGTTGAAGACGTGTTAGTGCGCATTGGAAAATTTATCTTGCCGACCGACTTCATCATTCCTGACTTCCCGGTTGATCATGCGGTTTCCCTAATCTCAGGGCGGCCTTTTCTCGCAACTGCCGACACGGTAATCCGAGTTAAACAAGGCGTATTGGAGATGACGGTGGGAGGTGAAACTATCATCTTTGACATTCTAAAAGGGATTAAAGCGCCGGAAATGGATTATTCGGAATTAGCGGCCATCTCCTTGATTGATCAAGAGGTACAACATGTGTCTACCCTCAATTTGTTTAAGTACTAATGATTTTTCTAGTACTTTCTTTGAACAATTAGATCTTGAAGAAAAAGAGGAAGGGAATGAGCAAAGTGAGTTATGTGCACTCGGTTTTGTTGAAAGAAGAGAAGGATACATGGGCTCTGAGCCATTATTTACGGGAGATAGAATTATTCCCCACACCAAGCCTTCGCTTGAGGAAGCTCCAAGGCTTGAATTAAAAGTGCTTCTCTAGCATTTGAAGTATGAATATTTGGGGCCAGATTCTACGCTTCCAGTTGTCATTTCTTCTGCCCTGTGCCCAGATCAGGAAGCCAGGCTGATGAGTGTATTGCAGAAACACAAGGGGGCATTGGGTTGGACTATCGCCGACATCAAAGGGATAGACCCAACTTTTTGCACCCACAAAATTATTCTGGAGCAGGAATGCCGAGGCTCTGTCGAGCATCATAGACGGCTCAATCCGGCTATGAAGGAAGTGGTGAAGAAGGAAATTTTGAAGTGGTTAGATGCTGAGGTGATATACCCCATTTCAGACAGCAAGTGGGTTAGCCCAGTTCAATGTGTACCGAAGAAGGGAGGCCTAACGGTAATTGCAAATGCTAACAATGAGTTGATTCCTCAACGCACCGTGACCGGGTGGCGTATATGCATGGACTACCGCAAGTTGAACAAAGCGACAAGGAAGGATCATTTCCCGCTACCCTTCATAGACCAAATGTTGGATCGGCTAACCGGAAACGAATTCCATTGTTTCCTAGACGGCTACAGTGGCTATACTCAAATCCACATAGCCGTGGAAGATCAGGAAAAGACAACATTCACTTGTCCCTACGGGACGTTTGCTTTCCGACGAATGCCTTTTGGGCTTTGCAACGCCCCGGTGACCTTCCAAAGGTGCATGATGGCTATATTCTTAGACATGGCCTAGAATTACGTGAAGGTTTTCATGGATGACTTCTCAGTTTTTGGAAGGTCATTTGACGAGTGTTTGGAGCATCTGGAAAACGTGTTGAAAAGATGCGAGGAAATCAACTTGGTGCTTAATTGGGAGAAGTGCCACTTCATGGTACGTGAAGGAATCCTTCTGGGCCACAAGATCTCGAAAGAAGGCATTGAAGTTGATCGGGCCAAGGTTAGTGTCATTGAGACTCTTCCATATCTGTCTTCTGTGAGGTTGGTGAGAAATTTTCTTGGCCATGCCGGTTTTTACAGACGTTTTATCCAAGACTTCTCAAAAGTAGCCAAGCCATTGTGGAAATTGCTCGAGAAGGAGGTGAAGTTTGAATTTACACGGGAGTGCAAAGTTGTGTTTGATGAGTTGAGAGCAAGACTGGTAAAGGCTCCAATAGTAGCAGCCCCGGATTGGGGTCGGCCTTCCGAGATCATGTGTGACGCAAGCGACTATGCTTTGGGCGCGATTCTAGGCCAAAAGCACCAAAAGATCTTCCGCGTCATATCTTATGCGAGCAGAACTCTAAATGACGCTCAAGAGAACTATACAGTCACTGAGAAGGAATTTTTTGTAGTGGTATTTGCATTCGAGAAGTTCCGCCAGTATGTGATAGGGTTGAAAAAAGTGGTGCACACGAATCACGCGGCCTTGAAATATTTACTGACCAAGAAGGAGGCAAAGGCTCGACTAATCCAATGGGTCCTCTTGTTGCAAGAATTTGAGCTTGAGATAATGGATCGGAAGGGAGCTAAAAATCAAGTAGCAGATAACCTTTCTCGAGTAAAAAATGGCGAGAAGGAATGTGAAGAGGAAATCAGGGAAGTATTTCCCAACAAACATGTCTTGGCCGTGGAGAGCGCATTACCATAGTATGCCGACATCGCGAACTATGTTTCATGTGGGATCGTGCCTTTGGGGATTAACTCCCAACAAAAGAAAATGTTCCTTCATTCTTGCAACAGATAGTATTGGGACGAGCTTTATTTGTTTAGGCAAGGGAATTATCAAATTTTCCGCTGGTGTGTAGCGGAGAATGAAATTCCTGAAATTATGGAGGCTTGCCATAATTCCCCTTATGGGGGTCACTTCGCGGGAGAACGGACCGCTCGAAAAGTATTGCAATCGGGAATTTATTGGCCGACCCTCTTTAGAGACTGTCACGAGCACACCAAACAGTGTGACAGATGTCAGAGAGTGGGAAATGTCTCCAGGAGGCATGAGATGCCTCTTACCGGTATTTTAGAAATTGAGGTGTTCGACGTGTGGGGTATGGACTTCATGGGACCTTTCCCGTCATCTGATGGGAAGCTCTACATCATAGTCGTGGTAGACTATGTGTCTAAATGGGTCGAGGCAGAAGCTTGTATTGCAGCAGATGCAAGAATGGTCATCAAGTTCGTCAAGCGGAATATCATTGCACGATTCGGAACCCCTTGAGCTATCATAAGTGATCGTGGCGCCCACTTCCGAAACAAGCTCTTCAAAACTCTTGCCAAGAAATTTGGCATGAAACACAAGATGGCTCTTGCGTATCATCCTCAATGCAATGGGCAAGCCGAGAGCGCCAACAAGAAAATAAAAGGGGTCTTTGAGAAGATGGTAGGCCCAAATAGAAAGGATTGGTCGGAGCACCTCGAAGAAGCCCTCTGGGCGTATCACACCGTGTACAAAACCCCGCTAAACATGTCTCCATATCGAATGGTATACGGTAAAGCTTGCCACTTGCCAGTGGAAATCGAGTATATGGCAAGACGGGCTATCATGAGGTGTAACATGGATCTGGGTAAGGCGGGAACAAAAAGGTTGCTCCACATAGAGGAGCTTGAGGAGTGGAGACGGGAGGCGTATGAGAGCAACGCCATTTATAAAGAAAACACGAAGCGGTGGCACGACAAGCACATTATAAAGAGGAGTTTTGAGCTAGGACAATTGGTTTTGCTCTATAACGCCAAGCTTAAACTCCATGCCGGGAAGCTAAAGTCCAAATGGTCCAGGCCATTCAAAATCATTACGTGTTTGCACCACGGGGTTAAGTGTGGTGTTTTGGACCCAAAGGACAAAACTACGTTTTTTGCGAATGGGCTATACTTGAAGCTTTACCACGGGATAGACGGAAAAGACATTGATCCGGACATTGATGAAGAAGTTAAAGGATTTGAAGAAGTTGAAGGAGAGTTTCCCGAAGAAGGCGGCTTGGATCGAGGGTAGTGTGGTTACTACCAGAGTTTCGTCGGGCTAACGACGTTAAACAAATGCGCTATTGGGAGGCAGCCCAAGTTTCTAAATCTCTTTTTGTAAATTATCACATTTTAGTTTTTTTTGTTAAAGCAATGCACTAATCTTTGTTCGATTTGTCGCATGAAGGAACCGGTGCAATCACAACGCCTATGGTGTACACCTCTCCTTCGCAAGACGAGCAAATCAACACTCAGGACAAACTATCAAATCAAGTCAATCTCATTATTTTGAGAAAGGTAACATGTACTTTCTCCTTACTCCAGAAAGTTGAGTTGATCTTGCTTAAGGCTTGTGATCGCCTTGTAACCTTGAATGGTTTGCCCCTCTATGTGGGTTGTTGTTATAAGATTAGTAGTATTGATTGTTTTTTAGAATTGTGTCGTGTGAACTCAAGGTTTAGTTAAACCTTAAGTGTGGTGTGTACCGGGTACACACCACTGTCGAGTTTACTTAAGTTTAGGGTGTAGTAGTTGTTGCAGGTCCGAATGTGACCTCGCAATTACACTTTTGACCCGCATTTGAGCACCGAATTGTCCTCGTTTCGGCTTTCTAAAGCCATTAAATTGGTAGTTTTGATCCTTTATGTGTTTTTGACATTTTATAGGTGCAAGGCACAATTATAGCATAATTGAAGCTGAAAATCGGTTAAGAAAGTTCTGCACAACAACTGAAACTTTCCGATGGTGTAGATTTCTCGTCCGATTTGGGCCCATAATATGTCGATTTGAGCGGATTGTGAAGATCTAAACCATTGGCGAAGATTTCAAGGGGTTACGATCGTGCCTATGGGAGGAACGATCGTTCCTAAATGAATTTTTGGCCGAGTTTTGCTCGAAACTTACAGAGGCGAGGCACGACTTGGGTCACGATCGTGCTTAGGTGAGGCACGATCCTGCCTACCAAGGCAAGATCGTGACTAAGGCGCGAAACTGATAATAAAGTGCATAAATCAGATTTTTTGGAGTGTGGGGAGTTGAGCAAAGACCAAAAACGAGTTGAGGAGGAGAGAGTTGAGTTTGAGAGCTCCAACCTCTTGTTCTTCATCAAACTTAAAGAGTTCTTCATCTCTTCTTGACACTTTGGGAGTTTTAGAGTGGATTCCACCATAGATTCAACCTTTGGAGCTAGGAAAGGAAGCTTTGGAGAGATTTCTACCATCAAATCCACCGAGCTTGAAGATTCATCTTGCTCAAGAACACCAAGAGCAATTTCTATCCCTATTTACTAGTTTATTTTGATGTTCTTGTTTAATTTTGTTGATTGTATGATGATATTTGGATTGAGCACTATGGTTGAGGGCTAAATCCCTTTGCCATGGGTGCTAGACATTTGTGATGTGATTATTGAGTTTATTGAGGTATTAGTTCTAGGATTGAAGACTTTGTTGTGTGGATTGTTGTTTGAATGCATGTATTGTTTAATTGACGCTTTACAATATATGTTTGAGGAGTTCGATCCGATACCGAAAGGGAAGGAATGGAATTCGGATCTAGCATCCAGTGAGGGTTGTAGGCTCAAGACCGTGTCTTGGCACCTCGTAATAACCCTTAGCTTATTATTGTCGATCTAATGCGGTCTCGAGTTGTTCTCAATACCGAAAGGGCACGAGGAGACTCGGGATTAGGCTAACCTCATTACCGAAAGGCGGGGTCGGCATTTAAGACATAGGCTCAACATTAATTTTGATCCAAAGAAATTAAAACTCGTAAACTTTTTTACATTGCTATTTGTCTAGCACCCTAGGCGCTTTACTTCCATTGTTATCATGTTGTTGCTATTTACTTGTGGTAGTTTACTAAAATAAATACAAACACTCAAAACAACCTACGACCCTCATTAGTCCCTGTGGATTCGACTCGGTATTTTACCGGTTTATTTGTAATTTCCGCGACCGTGTGTTGTTGCGCGAGAGAGGGGATACCGCTTTTTCCCCCAACAGTAGTACCCTAAGTGTGGTATGTGTCCCATACAACACCATTGAGTCTTTGTCTTTTGTCTTCTTTGTATGTCTTGTGCAGGTGATGTAAATTCTCTTCATCAATAAGGGAGCAAAAGCAAGAAAAGAGAGGAGATTCACGGGAGTTTTTAGGTAAGCCTAGGGCCCACCCATCATCCTTTTGTCAATAAAGGGAACCCATCCTCTCTCTCACTTTATTGTTCTAGCTACCTTACAATTCCAAGAAAACTCTCCCGAAGTTGATTTCTACCCTCTAAGATGAATCACTAGGAATACGCGATGAACGCTCCTCCTTCATCAGATGATGATGGCGTTAATTCCCCACCTCCACGGTGGCCGGTAAATTCGCCCGAGCCCGAAGATAGCTCTACCCCTCCTGAAGATCCTATGATACACATTGAATGTCGTCTTTCAGAAATAATAGTGGACGTCATGACGGTGCAGGAAGAAATCTAACACTTTAAGGAAGATATGCAAGCTCGGTTAGCAGACATAATGGAGATTATCAGCAACTTCACCGAGCTAGTGTAACGGAGGAATCGGAGGCCGCCCACGGCCCGTTGAAGAGGAAAGGTACCAATCATCACTTGTACAAATGTGTGTAGTTTCGATTTGTTGAGTCCTAGAGTAAAGCGACCCCGAGTGTGGGGTTAAGTGTGGTGTGTGTCTCACACACCACAATTGAGTCTTTTAATAGTTTCCATTCAAGTCTAAGTGCATGTATTAGGGTTCAAATGTTCGGTGATGGCAAGAAGAAGAAAAAAATGGAAGAAGGCAGAAAAATGGGCAGAGCCACGATCGTGCCCCATGAGGCATGATCTTGGGTTGGGGAAAACTTGAGGCATGATCGTGGCCCCCCAGGGACGATCGTGCCTGAATTAATTCGATTTATTCCAACTTATAGTGGCTTCCCACGATCGTGACCTAGGAAATTTTGCCGAGTCACGATCGTGACCCACCAGGCACGATCGTGCCTCGGCTCGTATAAAGCCAAATCTGGCTTCTTCATCTTCATTTTTCACAAACCCTACTTCTCCACAGCGCTGCCTTCCGCCTTCTTCGCCGGAAAATCGCCAGAAAACGCCTCCAAACGCCGGATTAACGTATTTCCTTCGCCCCTCACTACTTTCCTAGCATAGATTTGTTATTTCCACCATATTTCCTCCACAAATCCACCCCTTAACCACCCTTCCCCATAGATTCCGGCCATACCTTACCGGAATAAGTGGTTATTCCGACCATACTCCCCTCTAGACGACCCTATAGGACCCCTAAACACTCCCTACCCTTCACCTACCCCACCCTCCAGATAAACCCAACCTAGACTTTTTTTGGCGACATTTTTCGGCGAGTTTTCCGGTCACTTAAGTTCGAGCATTCTCACTCTCCTAATACCAATGGCACCCAAGAAGCCAATCGAGCAAGCCCGTGCTCAAACCGTTAGCAAAAAGGCTAGAACCACTGGCACCTCTGGGTCAAGATCGGCCCCGGCTCAATCGGCTTCCTGAGCCCCCGTTGAGACCCCGAATGTAGCATGCCTCAGGTTCGTCTCCCCGAGTCCGTTCAAGAAAAGGTATGAGGCCTTTGAGGACCGAGAGGTGATGACCGGCCGGTTCTTCAATGAGTACCTATGTAGGAGTTTGGGTATATGGGACGAATTGCACGCCAAGGCCATCCAGCTGAGTTGGCCGGGAATGATGACACGGAGGCCCCAGGTTTTTGAAGATTTGACCTGGTAATTCTTTGCCACCGTGGAGGCGGAAAATAAGGAGAAGACGGAAATAACCTTCTGGGTGTGTGGGAGAAAGTGCAAGATGACGATGAACGACCTGACCGCCATATTCGGGTTCACTGAGGAAGAGGTGCCTGAGTTGGGTCTGTCCAACAACGAGATGTGGCATCACATCACGTTGAGCCCGTACTGGGAGAAGACCAACAAGGCCCGAGACATCCCTGAGGACCAACCCGGGATGTTGATGCTGCAAAAGTTCCTAGCTGGGACACTCTTCTGTCGAGAGAACGGTCAATATGACGTTACTCTCAAGGAGCTGTGGATCCTAAATGCATATCGTACGGGTACACGAGCTCATTGGGAGGGGACCATATGGGACCAGCTGTTAGAGATGCCCAGCAGGCAACCAGGGGGCATAGGAGCGGGATGCTTGGTCACCAAGATTGTTTGGGGATTCGTTAGCGGGGTGAATTATATCTCTGGCCCTCCTATCTTCGAGAGGGATGCAGTGCATGGCCAAGAGATCAGAGGATCGACCTACGGGGAGATCATCAAGGAGAGCTACCCTCGGTTGGATCGGATCAGGCTGAAGATCAAGAACGGGCGACCTCTGCTGACGACGCAGCCACCAGAGGATCGCATGGGAGGCCGGGCAACAACAGCAGCACGGGGAGGCAGAGGACATGCTAGAGGGGCAGCAGCTCAGCAGGAGCCTGATCAGGAGGAGGATGTGCTCACCATGATGCGTGAGATGCGCATCCAGCAGCAGGAGGACTCCGAGAGGTCTCGATAGGAGTGGTCGAGAATGCATGCCTTCCAGGGGTATGTGGATCAGGCGTTGTATCAGCATCACCAGGACGTGTGAGGGATAGCAAGTTTTTACCAGTCGCGATTTCAGGATCACCCGACTTTCCAAGGAGCCGCATTCCCGGCCTCGTTCGGCCCGTATGTCCACTTCCAGTACCAGGACCCGAGCGGAGCAGGCCCGAGCAGCTCTCATGACCCGGCGCCAGAAGGAGCAGAAGGCGACTACCTCTATGATGACCCGACTTATTGAGAGGTATCATCGATGTGTTGTCGGACATTTAGACTTGTTTAGCTTTGAATACTTTTTGTTGGATTTTGTGTTATTTTTGGGTCGATTTTGGAGACCCTTGTTTTAGTAATGTTCAGACTATTGCATGTTAAAGTTATATCGTTTTACTTGATATGATTAGTTTAATTGCTGAATGAGGGTTGTTTTCTTTTTGAGCATGTGGGGCACTTTGCCCAATTTGAGATCACTTTTGGCATGATGGTGTGAATTCATATGAGTGAGATATCGACTTGTGGGATATTGTGGAAAAGGCCATTGTGGGCCAAAGTGTATGCTTACATGATAAAACGTTGTATGAAATGCTTTGCTTGTCGATTATACTGTGTGCATCCCCATCAATGTTTCGTGGTTGTAATTAATGGTTTGACCACAATGGCTTCGGCCAAAATATTATAGACCAAGGGAAACGATTCGTAGGCACTCCGTTGGACCGTTTGAACAAAATATGATTTTACCCTATACACATCATCCATAGTACCCTCTCTTTGCCAAAATGCCTTGTTATAAAACCCTACAGTTTGTGCCCTTTCAATTCATTAGCCTAACATTGACTTGAATCTGTGCTTCTCATTGCTTAGTTGCTTCAGCAAGTGGGGGGAAGGGTTAGACCAATTGTATAGGAATGAGAATTGTGACCATGGGGTTGGGGATAAGAAAAAGTGAATTGTCCATTTGAAGAGAATAACACACTGCTAAGAAGACACCAAAGGTAAACACTTTGAAATTGCTGCGATTCGGGTTTGAGGTCAACAAAAGAAAAGAAGAATTTGGAAGAGAAATACATGACATGCCGGAAGATCCTAATTTAGGAGAGCAAAAATGCCAAAGAAGAGAAAGGCACGAAGAAAGGAAAAAAAACGAACCAAACCCGGACGAAGGCCCAAATGCAAATCAGCGAGCAGTTGAATTTAGCATTGAGGAGCAAACCAAAAGCAAAGCAAAATGTCGGTGGTCAAAGCAGAAAAAGAATGGGAAGGAATGATTTGGGTAAAAAGGGGTAACATGTTATTGATACCGAGTCTTGGGGAGAGATATAATTGTAACGGGGCTTGTGAGGTTGAGGCAACTTAGGAATTGAGCACTATTGATCTTCCTGAATTAATCTTCTAAAAAAATCTACCCGAGCCTCACCCAACATTACAAGCCACAATAAGCCCTACACTTATGGATCCACTCTTGGCTATGGTCTAGTGATAATCGGGATCAGTCTGAACCATTAATCTATGATCACCAAAGCATTGAGGGAAAGGGACTTATGTGATGCATATTGTGTAAGGGCAAGTGTTTTGTAGCATGCATGCGGAGTGAAAATGATACCCTTCGTGCACGTTGACCTTTGCATGATTATCTCGAGTTTATATGGATACTTATGTGCAATTGCGGGTTATGCCAATTGAATCTTATTGTGTGTGTGTTATGAGTAGTTGTAATCCTAAGTCTAGTGGTTGTCATTTGTAGTATAGTGGTAAGTTTTCCCACTCGTATTGTGTTTTCGTTCGGGGGAGTTTTTCCTAAAACCCCAGGAGATTCCGAGCTCCTCCTATTGAGTTGATTCGGGGTTCTTAACTCGGCGAATTTTATAGTGCGCTTATTGACTCATCGGGACGATAAGTGTTTAAGTGGGGTGTGTTTGTTGTGGGGTCAAAAGGTCTCGTTTCGAGACCGTTTAACCACACAATTCGGTGCGTTTGTATCCCGTAGTGGCCAATTAAGGCCCGGGAGTATACGTTTTATGTTTTTGGTGTTTTGAGGTGCGTACACGGGAATGGAAGAAAAAAGGGCCGAAAACGAGGCAACGAGCAAAAGTCTTGGCGAGTTGATCACAGGGCCGAGCAGGCCCTTTTCGTGCCCCTCTTGAAGATTAAATCGAGCATTTTATTCCAACTTACAAAGAGCTCCCACGATTTCAGTCACGACGGAGACACGATCGTCACCCAAAGAAAGTCACGATCCTGCCTACATCAGTCACAATCGTAGCTTCCAAGGCACAAAGGCGTGATCGTCCCCGAGTGATTTGAAAATATCTTACCTACTGCGAGTCACGATCGTGCCATCCGAGAGCACGATCGCCCCCATGACCAAGTCACGATCGTGCCATCCCAGCACACGATCGTGACCTAGACTGAGACACAATCGTGCCATACCAATCACGATCCTGACCTGCCACGGATTAAGAAAACTATAAAAGGGGCTCACTCATATTTTGACAAGAAGAGAGAGGAGAAGAGAGAGAAAACAAGGCCAAAGCTTTTTGAGCATTCCTTGAAGCGTTCTTGAGCATTCTTCGTCGTTTCTCGAGTGTTCTTCATCTTTCTCGACACTAAGAGGCAACAAGAGTTCCACCGTTCTTCATCAAACTTGAAGAAGCACCTTGCTCAGGCATCCAAGAGCATTTCTACCCGTTTTCTTTATATTTAATATGTTTTTCATGTGTGTTCTTGCTTTTACCATGATGTTGCTAGACTTGAGCACCATGGTTGAGGGCTAGATCCCTTAGCCATGGGTGCTAGACAATATGGAATGTGATTATAAAGTTTGTTGAAGATTAATTTATTGAATGATAAATTTGTTGTGTGGATTGTTGTTTGAATGCATGTGTTGTTTAATTGACGCTTTACAATATGTGTTTGAGTAGTTCTATCCGATACCGAAAGGGAAGGAATAGACTCCGGACCTTGCATCCACCGAGGGTTGTAGGCTCAAGACCGTGTCTTGGCACCTTATAGTAACTCTTAACTTATAATTGTCGATTGTATGCGATCTCGATTTATTCTCAATACCGAAAGGGCACGAGGAGACTCGGGATTAGGCTAACCTCAATACCGAAAGGCGAGGTCGGCACTTAAGGCATAGGCTCAACATACCTTTCATTCAATAGAATTTAAATCTCTTGGACTATTTTAGTTGATGATTTTCTAGCACCCTAGGCGTTTTAAACCATTTGTTATCACTATCGCAATTTGCTATCTTTGTCATAATCGCAAACACGTTCATTGATTAATCGTACACCCCAAATTAATCCATGTGGACCGACTCGATATCTTACCGGATCTTATAGATTATATTACTTGCGAAATGTGTGCACTTGCACGTAAAAACCATTGTGCGACGTTTTTACGTCACATTTTGGCCCAACAGTTCTCCTCTGCCAGCCGCTTCTACGGCAAGTGCTTTGTGCCGCTCGATCTCGTCCTTCTCTTTTTGGACCTGCAAACAAAAGTGTTAAATTGTATGACATACATAAAAATTCCGGTAAATTTACAAAGAAATTAAAATTTTACCGTCTCCGGGTCGGCCTCTTTTTCGTAGACGCGCACGTAAGTTTCCAAGCTCGGAAGGAGAACTCCAGCTTTCTGTTGGAGTAGAGCATATCTGTCGAAGGGCCGGGAACCGCCACTATGCTTTTTCTGATTCTCAGCCAGGGCTTTCATTTTTCCAGAAAGTTCTTGCACACGGGAAAATATGGAGCGTTAAGAAAGTATTATTAAGTATTTGAAAAACTTAAAGAAAATATTCTACGTCTTAAAACATACCTTATATTCTGGACTCTCGAAGTAGTCGCACATCCAATCCCATGCTTGTTCTCGGCCTATGAAGTCTTCCGGGACAAGCCTCCGTTTTTCTCGTTGTAGTCCCTCCAGCACTCCCCCATAAACTCCCCGTAGCGCCTCTGAGTATGGAAAATGAGCCACTGGTAGACTCGATTTGGCGCTACGTGGTAGCGTAGCGCGCTCTTCAATGATAATAGAAATATGTTAGTGCAAATATATTTTCAAATAAAATAATTTTAAAATGAAAAAAAATTACAAACTTACGGTGAGAGCTCCCCATATCTTACACTGCTCATCGAAGTCCAACTTCCAAAACGTCGGAGCGCGAGGTAATATATTCGTCCTGATGTGACTGCCGATGAACCGGATAATCTGGGACGAGTCAAATTCTGGGTTGTTGTTGATGAGGATGTGATTTTTCTCGAAGTTCCACGTGACCGACAGGGGCCCTTTCTCTATCATATCTTGGAGCTTCTTGCACTTCGCAAGCCCACGCGAACATGTCTTCGGCTACTGTGGCCCACTCGTAGATTCTTCTTCGTACGTGTTGTTCATCGACTTTTACCAAATGTGTCGTCCGGAGCGCACAGTCGTACCGCACGTGTTCGAGCCGTTTGACTCAGCTGTAGGAATGCACGAGGGACCATCTAAGGGAATGATGCACTCAATCAGCTCATCCTCGTGTTCAGACGCCTCCTCCGGAACCGAACCACCCCGCTCGGGTCTGTTGACCTCCTCCTGGGCCGGTGTACCCTACTGGGGCCGAGTACCCTCCGTGTCTAGTACCAGCCTGGGCCTCATTTTCTACCCCCGAGCTCTCAGGCGGTGCCAAGTCCGTAGCATACCGCCGGATTTGGTCAAAATATTATTCCTTCAGTGTCTTCTGCCCCCATGTTTCTTCTAGCAGCCATTTCCTGCGTTGACATCAACAAAATATATGTATTATTGTGTAATCATGTAATTCACAATATCAACATATTTTTATCATTTCGAGAACAATTTCAAGCAATATCAACAATTTCAAGCACAAACTTTTATTTAAAAGATAGACAAAAGTTGAAAATGCCTGTCAGCCTATTTGAGTCTCACCGTATTGTTCAGAAAATCAAAAGGAACTCAGTGCGCAATTTGAGTCTTCACAAAATCCCCCAAATCTCGCCATCTTCAAAGAATGTGCTACTAGTGTGTGGGAGCTTTGCAAATCTCTGGGATTCACTTTAAAGGGTAGCAATGAAGAAATGTTTCACTCCTTTCAAGAAATAGAAGATGAAAACACTAATAATTCTTGTAAAGAAAAGGTATAGGAGATATTCAAATGTAGATTTGAATGATTTTGAGCATTCAAATCTATAGGAGACATTCAAATGATTTTGAGCATTTAACCCATATTTAAATCTGTAACACCAACTGCACTTAATAGCATGCATACATAAATTTGGCTTTAAGTACAAGACAGAAAATTTTGGAACATAAATCAATTCTCAATCCTTGATATCGACAAAAAACTCACCAAATCATGCAACTTCAAGTAAACTGATTCACAAGATACAAAATATGAACTTAATTGTTCATCAAACATTCAAATCATAAACAAACAAACAAAAAATAACAAATATGTACTCCTCTTGTTTTGTACACAACCACATTTTAATCAATGGAATAACAAAATTTAAGGTTCAAATTCAAATTCACGGTGCCAGTCCACAAGTGTCGAAGCAAGCCATTTTTCCAGTGCACAAGTGTAAACCTTACATCTCACATTAAACCCTAAATCTCAAATTGAAGCTTAATTTCGGCAAATGAAGTCACAAATTGATGAATCCCGAAATACCCAAACCCTAAATCTGAAATTTGAAAGAGATCACCATGAATTCCATTCGATAAATTTCATGCAACGGAAGTTATGTAACCATGGTGATCGAGAAATACAAAAATCTTAATGAAAATTCAACATGCTATCAACCTTTCAAATCTAAAAAATACCTTTATGAATCGATGAAAACACAACGTTAGTGTTTCTCTATTAGGTCCACACAAGCACCACAACCGAAATGGTTTTCTCTCACACTTTTGCTATAAATGTTCTTGAGAAGCTTTGACAAAAAAATGGTGGATGAAGAGGGAGAGAGGATTCGGCCAAGGGAGGGATAAGATGAGGGGAAGTGGTTACCAATAGTTGGAGAAAAAGATGGAAGATATTTTGGAATTTTAATTTGAAATAAAATTGAATTTCAAATTAATAATTGCATATCTACCCTTCTGAAACTCCTATTTGCACTTGTTCCCCATTCATCACTTGAATCCCTAAATGGGTTTTAAGCCCGTTTAACTAAAACCCAAATTAAACCCATTAACTTGAGTTCTAACTTCGGTTTAGACAAAAAGGTTCAATTTCCTCGAATTGATTTCTTCAACCGTCTGGTTAAAACCTTAGGCCATAAAACTACCAATTCGTTTTCAATTTTCATCCATAATTATTTGTCATGTATCGTGCATAATGCGTGTGACCCTCTAGGCTCACGAACAGTTGGCAGACTGGTAAAATTACTATTTTACCCTTTTCATCATAAGTGGTCTCTAGCGCGACATTATGATTACCCAACGTTCGTGATTATCGATTATTTGACTTAACCTGTTATCGTACATGTCAATATCCTTTTATCAAACCGATATCCAGACTGATCAATAGGCATATAATGGTCATCCTAATTTATCAATCACTGTTTCTTGATATCTGAGATGACTGAAAAACTGATACTAAGGTATCATCTGCACGGCCGTGCTATTCCTTCAGTCATACTAATCAAGTGGCCTAAACGGATATCTTTCTCATACCGAAGTATGAGTGATAAATACCTCAGACACCTTTCAAGTTCACTAGTGCAATAAATATCAAAGCCAATCGAAGCCGTTATAGTTACCCTTTTACAGATAACGTTAGACTAGTGTACACAAAGACTCCTTGGTCTTAGGATATAATGACAAGCTACGATATGTGAGTATCTCATGACTGGATCTATGCAGCATACTCACAATCGGGTTGTCCGATATCATAGACCTGATGGTATCTATGATATAACTCCGGCACGCACTTTGCCATGATTAGTAGAGCATGATCACAAGGAGTTAGTCTCATACTAATCGCTTCAGAAGAAGCTTAGCTGATCAGGGACTTTATCGAATGCAATTCTTTCTGATATATAGTTCTACTATAAGTGGTTACACACATTATGACATAGATCAAATCACATTAGATATATTACTATAACACATTAGTAATATTATTCCTTTTATTATGTAGAATAATCATGTCTATTACAATATAGATTAAGGAATTACATTGGACTAGGGCACAAACCTAACAAAATTAAGCCATTTTGTGAAGAAATCTGAGGAAGTAACACTTACCGGAGATAAGGACGAGCCGGAGATGAGGATGACGGCGAGGCGAGGTCGGAAACAGAGAGCTCGGAGACGAGCTGGACGACGAGGCTAGGTCGGAGACAGAGAGCTCGGAGACGAGATGGACGGCGAGGGGAGTTCTGTAGTTGTGAACGACGACGAGGTGAGCTTCGGGAGAGGACGGCAAGACGCGGTCCGGCAAGCCGAGGGAGATTCCGTCGACGGCGACGCAAATCGGGCGAGAGCGAGACAGAGGGAAAGAGCGGGAAGTGAGTAAAATTTCTCTAAGTGTTGAATATGTAAAAAAGCATTCCCAGCGGGATTTTGGCAAAATCTCGCCGGGAATAAGTGTTTGAAATTTAAATTTTTATTTACATATAAATTTGATAATAAATCTTTCCCGGCGAGATATTGTGCAAAATCTCGCCAGGAAAGAGTTTAGATTTAAAAATATTTTTATAATTACATTTTATGATTTCAGATATAAATTTATGATAACATTATATAATTGGGGTTTAAGGATTGCTTGGAATATAAATTTAGAATTAAATTTTAATTTCATAATTAGGGGTTAAGGTTAGAAACCCGTTATATGTACATATCTTTCGACTCATCCGGTACTTGATGGAGGTCGATTTGAGAATAAAATTGTTCAAAATTTTACCCAACATAGAGAAATACATCTTCGGTTCCATCCGTAAGGTTGGATTAAAAAAAATATTTTGACAATATTGAATCGTCTTGAACGTACAGTTTTAGAGTTATGGGAAGTAAGGGTTTACATACCCTAAACATACGATGTTCACATCCCGAATGTAAGAAAATTGAATTATAAAAATCGAAACCGTTGGATATGTAAATTGTGAAGGGTTACCTATGTAAATTAAATTTTAGCCAAATCGTACCACATGATCATAACCGATAAGTCGACAGAGTATTTAGTCAACCATAAAAGTCAAAATCAGTATTTTAATCTATATCTTTCCCGACGAGATATTGCACAATATCTCACCGGAAATAATGAATTAAATTTATATTTAAAAATATTTTAAAAAATAAATTTTATAATTGTAGATATAAATTTATACAATGGGGTATTTGCAAGACGGGTTAGTTCGTCATCCGCGTACATCGCTGCTTTTGTCGTAAGGTGCTCACCCTCCACTGTATCTTCACCAAATTTTTCAGCCCGCTGGTATAAATCCTCCACAAGTTCTACAACATGATCGACATTTCGACTACTTGAAGCCTCTTCCTGTCGAGATTCTCGTCCTCACCCAAAAACGAATTTGTGTTATGCACTTCACCGTGACAGATCCACACAGTGTATGTCGAAACCATGCCGTATTGCAATAAATTGGTACGTATTGTATTCTCGTGTTGGACAATCATATTGTGACAGGATTTGCACGGGCATAGATATCGGTCGCAACCGTGTTGGAACACATTTTTTTGGATAAACTTTATGAAATTTTCGACACCGTCCATATACGCTTGCGACCTTCTATTTTCTATATCCATCCACCTACGGCGGCCCATAATTGACAAATCTACGTACAATACAATACGTGATAGTTATTATATGCATATGTATTACTACACGTAATTCAAGGTAAATATCCACAAAAAAAAGTACGATTTTAACCACACGGTCATAATTCATAGCATATAGGTCATTAAAATTTCACTAATTCATAGCCTAGTTCACCAAAATTTCACTAATTCAAACCCTAGTTCACAAAAATTACACGTATTCATAGTCTAGTTCACCAAAGTTTCACTAATTCATAACCTAAGACAAAAATTCATAGCAATGACGATATATCATAGCAAAATTAAAATTTCATAACAAATCGAAAACCCAAACTAACCTGCAAATCTGGAGATCGACCAACGGGGACGACAAGATTAGAGACAACGAGGGGAACTCGAGAATCGGACTAGTAATCTTCGACTTTGTATGCACTCCAAATATTTACCTCTATCAATATTGGTCCAAATGATCCTTCACAAATCAAATTTTGACAAATGAAGTCATGCATGAACCTTTTATAGAATTTTCAGAACCTTTTCTCGGCGAGATATTGCACAATATCTCGCCGGGAAAGGTTATGACCGTTGATGGTCAACATCTGACCGTTGACAGTCAACGACTCCAACCCGGCGAGATATTTCAATATTTCGTTGGGAAAGAGTTTGTTGACCATCAACAGTCGGATGTTGACAGTCAACGGTCATAACCTTTCCCGGCGAGATATATGCAATATCTTGCCGGGAAAAGGTTATGACCGTTGTGGTCAATATCTGGGCGTTGACATGTGTAATCGGCCTGGCGGTTTGGTAAAACAAACCCGGCGATATATTGAATATCTCGCCGATAAAGTTCATAACCTTTCCCGGCGAGATTTTGCGCAACATCTCGCCGGGAAAGGTTATGAACGTTATGGTCAACATCAGCCCGTTGACTGGTAAAACCAACCCGGTGAGATATTGCTGATAGCTTTTTGTGCCCTAGTCCAATTGCTATTAGCCTGTAAACGTCTATGTACATTATCATCGTTTGTAATATATATAAAACGGCTTTGTATTACTTATGTGTTGAAGTAATATGTTAAGCATGATCTGATTTATGACCACTAAAGTAGTAGAACCATAAATTTGTACGGATCACACTTAACGAGTCCCTGGTCAAAATATGCTTCCTTAGAAGCGACCAATATGAGGATGGTTCTTAATGACGTAGTTCTACTTGTCATAGGGATGAGGGATCCCGGAATCATATCATAGATATCATGAGGTGATTGATATCGGACGACCCACTTTGAATAGTGTTTTCATAGATTAAGCCATGAACATATTCAAATGCGATAGCTTGTCACGATATCCTTAGACTGAGGAGTCTATGTGATCACTATGCAATGAACGTGCGGCTTTAACTTGCGCCTAACGCTTTCTGTAACAGGATTGCAATAACGGGCATGATTGGGTGGCGGAACGGGTTGCATGAGTGACACGAAAGACGGCTAAGGGATTTATCCCTCATACTACGGTATGGGAAAGATATCCGTTAAAAGGCCTCTTGATCGAGACTGACTGAGAGTAAGAGCATGGCCATGCTGGTGATACGGGTTATCAGTTCTCAGCCATCTCACATATCAAGTAACAATGATTGATTAAACAAGGGTGACGACTCTATGCCTTGTGATCAATCGGGATATCTAGAGATAATAGGATAGTGACTTGTACGCACAAGGTTAAGTCGAATCATCGATCGTCATGCACCTTGGGTAATCATAACGTCTTACTATAGACCACTTATGATGGATCAGACAAGAGCGATCTTTTGCGCCGATCTGCCAACGGTGGCATGAGCCTAGAGGGTCACACACATTCAAGACGGATAACTTGAGAGAAGGAAACCTTAACGTTTCTTGAGGAGCAATACATGGACAAAACTGGAGGTTTTGTGCCATGGGTTCGGTTTGAGAGAATAATTAGCGAATCGAGAAAACTGAGTTTTTTCGTCGATGTCGCGTCGGACTTTGTTTGATAAGTAACGACAAAAAGGGTCGGGCGACTTTTGGACACGGCACGAAACCACATGTTGGGCTCGGCTCATGAGGTCTCATGGCCGGCCCAAATAAGGGCCCAATAAGCCCTCTTGGCCGGCCCACATGGTGGGTCCATGTGTGGGGGCCACACAACACCATGCTTAGTTGGTGATTGTGGATTAATAGGTGAGTGATTTAAGGGGTATGGGTTAAAGCACCTTTAAGCCCATACCAATCACTTTTGACCCATACTTTTGAGTTGGATGATGAATTGAAATACAAGACATTAATTCATTATTCAAATAATCACAAAAACACACAAAACTCTCTCTCTCTCTCTCTCTCTCTTGGTGTGGCCGGCCACCCTTGCTCTCCTCTTGATCTTCATTTAATTGTTCTAGTAGGCAATTAAGTGAAGGATCATCAAGATCATCCCCTTGGTGTGGACTTGCTTTAGAGAAGAAGATCCGAAAGTTCTTCTTTAATCGATTCAACAAAGACTTGAAGGTAAACATCTTGTGGAATAGATTTTGCTTTGGGATTTAATGGTTTATGTTCTTGGACAAGGTTTTGAGTAGATTTTGTTGTAATGCTTCCGCTATCTCGGCGATCTAGAACGCTCCAAAACCCTACAATTGCATATATCGCCGATTAGGTTAGACCAACCCGGCGAGATTATGAATATCTCGCCGGGAAAGGCTTACCCTAACCGGCGAGATATGCAATATCTCGCCGAGTTGGTTTAACCTAACCCGGCGAGATATAAGTCTCGCTGGGTTGGTGTGACCAACTCGGCGGGATATTCAATATCTCGTCGGGAATAAGCAAATTTACAGTAGTGAAAGCACAAACCAAACTCATTGTAAAAAGATTTGAGCCTCCGAATCTAAACTTGATAACAATGGCTCGAGCTCTACAGTTTCAATACTCAAAATCAAATCCCTAAAACCCTCAATAGTGAGAGAAGATTATTTATGGGTAAATGGAAAGCTTGCTAAGGAAACCGATATGTGAGAGTGAGAGGAGAAAGGCAAGAGAAAATGAAAAATGTTTTAATGGCATGCTTGTGAAAATTTGAATGAGAATTAGAGACTTTTTGTCATTTTAAATTAAAAATTAACTGAAATCTAACCTCATTGTCTAATACTACTGCAAATATGGTTTTTCCAGGCGAGATATTGATAAGTCTCGCCGAGTTTTTTACACCAAACCAGCGAGACTTATATGTTGCCGGCTTGGTAAACAACATTGAATATCTCGCTGGCCTGGTATAACCTAGCCAGCGAGACTTTAAATATCTCGTTGGTTTGGTTAGGATGGTCAATGGCCAACGTTTTAGTACGTATTTATTCCTGGTGACATTTTGAATATCTCGCTGGCCTGGTATAACCTAGCTGGCGAGACTTTGTATATCTCGCTGACTAGGTTAGGATGGTCAATGGTCAACGTTTTACTTCATTTTTTTTTTCCCGGCGAGATATTGATCAAAGTCTCGCCGGCTATGTTTTTACAATTTCAAATTTCTAGAATTATAAAATTTAATGCTAAACATGTTTTTGAATATAAACTCTTTCCCGGCGAGACTTTCACCAATATCTCGTCGGCTAGGTGAGATATTTTTACAAATTTAAAAGTTGTATAATTAAATTCATGTTATAAACCGTAAACTGCAACCTTCAATCCTAAAACAATCTTGTTTATAACATAAATTTATTTTCTAATCCTAAACCCCAAATCTCAACCCCTAACCAGAAATTCCTGAACCCCAAATCCTAACCCTAACTCCTAAATCCCAACTTCGTAATCCCTAAACCCCAAATATCAAATTTCTAACCCTAACCCTTAATTATGAAATTAAAATTTAATTCTAAATTTATATTGCAAGAAATCCCTAAACCCCAATTGTATAATTTAATTATAAATTTATATCTAGAAGTATAAAATTTAATGATAAAAATATTTTTAAATATAAACTCTTTCCCGGCGAGAATTTGACCAATATCTCGCCGGCTGGGTGAGATACTTTATAAAATTTTGACTTTTATGGTTGCTTAAATACTCCGTTCACTTATCGACTATGATCATGTGGTTTCAATTTTGCTAAAATTTAGTTTACATTGGTAAACCATCATAATCTACATATCCAACGGTTTCGATTTTTATAATTCAATTTTCTTACATTCGGGATGTGAACATCGTATGTTTAGGCCATGTAAACCTTTACTTATCATAAGCCCAAACCTTTATGTTGCTACGTTTAATAGTTGGCATGATTGTTTAGCGCAAAAGTAAGAAGTCGAGTAACATGTTACATGACATGTGGAGCGACTTGTTACGAGCCGCAGATTAGGAAAGTCTGAAGCTTTCCTATTAAGACAAAGCTTGGAGGGAAAGAAGAAAGGCGCCACGAAGACTTGGAGCGCAAGAGAGTGACGTCGACAAGTCAGGCGACTTCCAGCTGGCAGTTACACGTCAGCAAAAGGCGGAAACCAGACTTGCCTGATTTCATCAGGAAGTCAGAACAGGCAAGACGAATTCCAGCTGGCAGTTACACGTCAGCAAAAGGCGGCAACCAGACTTGCCTGATTTCATCAGGAAGTCAGAACAGGCAAGACGGCTTCCAGCTGTCGTGGAAGGCGGGAACAACTTGCCTGACTTTCCTGTTCCTGATCCGAGAAGGATTAGGAATGTGAGCTGCTATGAAAAGCCCTTGGCTTCCCATTAGCAGTGATCCGTTCTTGTTCTAACACTTGCAAGATTTCTCAGAGCTCTTAACCGTGCACCATCGGCGTGTTGAGAGGCTGATGAATATTCGCTAGAACGGACATTTTGCTCCGATCAAACCTTGAGTCGCGAAGACTAAGTGTTTGGGTTGGTTAGGGTTTTTGTTTGTGATTGAAGACTCACAAGTCCGTCCAAGAAGACAACGACACCGAGCATGGACTTGCTTGAAGGGTGGAATTGAGGGAATCTCAAAGACAGGGGGAGAGGCTCCAGGTCGAGGCGATTCACGGTAAGATCTATAGTAGCTTAGGACAATAGCTTGTGTGATAGCTAGTTGGGCTTGAAGTTGTACTATTGACTACTTGATAGTGAAAAACCTTTCCACTAGCAAAGTGCCCCCAGACGTAGGTGCGGAGTCACCGAACTAGGTAATCATCTCTGGTGTCGTGATTATTATCTGTCTATTACTTTGCTTACTGTGTCCACAAGAAGTCGATACACAAGTTAAAGACTTTGTGTTCGACTTCCTGACTCGGCTACGATTCATAATTTCACTTTATGTTCAAGACGATTCAATATTGTCAAAATATGTTTTTTAATCCAACCTTACAGATGGAACCGAAGATATATTTCTCTACGTCGTGTAAAATTTCGAACAATTTTATTTTCAAATCGACCTCGATCTAAAATTTTAAATTTTTATTTTTAAAATGTAAACTTTTTCCCGCGAGATATTGGTCAAAGTTTGCTGGGAAAGATATAGATTAATTATAAATTTTTGACTTTTATGGTGACTAAATACTCCTTTGACTTATCGGCTATGATCATGTGGTTCGATTTGGCTAAAATTTAGTTTACATAGGTAAACCATCATACATCATAATCTACATATCCAACGGTTTTGATTTTTATAATTCAATTTTCTTACATTCGGGCTGTGAACATCGTATGTTTAGGGTGTGTAACCCCTTACTTCCCATAACTCTAAAACTCTACGTTCAAGACGATTCAATATTGTCAAAATATTTTTTTAATCCAACCTTACGATTCAATCATCGCACACCATCTTCGTTCCTCAGAAGTCTGTCTCCCAGAAGTCTCGCCAGAAGTCTCCTGACTTCATGGCTGACCAAGCGACCAAAAAGTCTTCTACCCTGGCCGCGTCAAAAATCCAGAACAAAAGACATAATTGGGTTTGTCATCACTGTGGACGAAGAGGACATATTCGACCCTTTTGCTATCAGCTATATGGGAAGAGCTCGGTCAAGAAAAGGACCACCGTCAAGAAAAGCCAACCTCGGAAGGAATGGCGAGTCAAAGAGGTCAACTATCGAGCTAACATCGCATACACCGCTTTAAAGGCCTCAACCAGCAACGATTGGTACTTCGATAGTGGATCATCTCGACATATGACGGGTAATAGCTCTTTCCTGGTCACTTTAATACCATGCACAAATAGCTTCGTCACTTTTGGAGATGGAGTAAAAGCGAGAGTGCTCGGGAAAGGAAAACTCAATCTTCCCAACTCTCCATGTCTGAAAGAAGCTCTGCTAGTAGAAGGCCTCACAGCAAACCTCATCAGCATAAGCCAGATATGTGATTTAGATTTGGATGTCCACTTCACTCGCGACAAGTGCTCGGTCAAAGACGAACAAAACAAGGAAGTCATGATAGGCCACAGGTCCCTCGACAATTGTTATCTAGGGTCTCCAACAGTCAGTACCTTGCCAACCAAGTGCCTTTTATCCAAAGCTCAAGAGACAAAACTATGGCATCAAAAACTTGGTCACATCAATTTGAGGAGTATGCAAAAGATTCTCTCTGAAAAGGCGATCATTGGAGTTCCCAACCTCAAGATCATTGAAGGAAAAATCTGTGGAGAATGCCAGATTGGGAAACAAGTCAAGAAGTCGCACAAGAAGGTACAACATCTTACTACTTCTCGTGTTCTAGAACTTCTTCATGTTGACCTTATGGGACCCATGCAAGTAGAAAGTCTAGGAGGGAAGAAGTACATATTTGTATGTGTAGACGACTTCTCAAGGTACACATGGGTAGACTTTATTCGAGAGAAGTCAGATACCTTCTCAGTCTTTGAAACCTTATGTCGAAGAGTTCAACGAGAAAAGGGAGAAGTCATTGGGAAAGTCGTCCGACTTCGGAGCGATCATGGAAAGGAGTTTGAGAACATCAGCTTCACAAACTTCTGTGATGCTGAAGGAATTGCCCATGAATTTCCTGCTCCCATCACTCCTCAGCAAAACGGGATCGTTGAAAGGAAGAATCGCACTCTTCAAGAGATGGCAAGAGTCATGATGCTAGCAAAAGACATCCAGCAGCACTTCTGGGCTGAAGCTTTGAATACGGCATGCCATATTCATAATAGAGTGACTCTCCACCCTGGAACTTCGTTCACTCTTTATGAATATGGAGGGGGAGAAAGCCGAATGTCAAATACTTCCATGTATTTGGATCAGTCTGCTACATACTCGCAGATAGGGAACCGCGACGCAAATTGGATCCTAGAAGCGAAGAAGGCATCTTCCTTGGGTACTCCAGAAATAGTCGGGCTTTTCGTGTATTCAACAAACGCACCCGGACTATCATGGAATCCATCAATGTCGTGATCGATGATAGCAACGAACAATCCATCAATGTCGTGATCGAGGACGAAGAAGTCCTAAATCTCTCAGGAGAAGTCAGACCAGAAGTCCGACGAGAAGTCAGACCAGAAGTCAAGGAAGATGAGCGCAACAAAGAGTCTGAAGACGAAAGCCAAATCATCCCGGATGAAGAGGCAACTCCTACAAGGCAAAAAGCTCTGTCAAGAAGAATTCAGAAGTATCATCCACCCCAGGATGTGATTGGAGATATTAATGAAGGAGTTCGAACTCGACAAAAGGCATCTCTTGACCACCAAGAGTTGATAGGTAACATGTGCTTTATTTCCAAAATTGAGCCAAAAAATATACAAGAGGCCATCAATGATGAATATTGGGTCTGCGCGATGCAAGAAGAATTGGTTCAGTTTGCAAGGAATGAAGTCTGGGAACTTGTACCCAAACCTGACAATGTCAATGTCATCGGGACAAAATGGATATTCAAAAACAAATCTGACGAACAAGGAAACATCACTCGAAACAAAGCGAGACTGGTGGCTCAAGGGTACACACAAGTCGAAGGAGTCGACTTTGAAGAAACCTTTGCTCCGGTAGCCAGAATGGAAGCCCTACGACTTCTTCTCGGCATCACATGTCATCTGCGCTTCAAACTCTATCAGATGGATGTAAAGAGTGCCTTCCTTAATGGAAATCTAAACGAAGAAGTCTATGTAGCCCAACCAAAGGGATTTGAAGACCATGACTCTCCGCACCATGTCTACAAGCTAAAGAAAGCTCTCTACGGTCTCAAACAAGCTCCACGAGCATGGTATGAACGTCTTACTCAATTCCTTGTAAAGAATGGCTATATTCGAGGGGGAGTAGACAAAACTCTCTTTGTGAAGAAGGAAGGAAAGGACATCATGATAGCTCAAATATATGTCGACGACATTGTATTTGGAGGGAAGTCAGACAAGATGGTGGAACGCTTCGTTCAACACATGCAGTCTGAATTTGAGATGAGTATGGTCGGTGAGCTCACATATTTCCTAGGCTTACAGATCAAGCAGATGTCAGATAGAATATTTATCTCCCAAAGCAAATACGCAAAGAACATTGTCAAGAAGTTCGGGTTAGAAAAGGCTTCGCACAAAAGGACTCCTATTGCCACACATGACAAGTGCACAAAGGACGAGATGGGAGAACCAGTTGATCAAAGTCTCTATCGAAGCATAATAGGAAGTCTCCTCTATCTAACAGCAAGTCGACCTGACATTGCTTATTCTGTGGGAATCTGTGCTCGATATCAAGCCAATCCAAAAGTCAGTCACTTGGCTCATACAAAGAGGATCATAAGGTACATCTCGGGAACCTCTGAATTGGGTTTGCTATATTCTTTTGATACCTCTCCTACTCTGGTTGGATATTGTGATGCTGACTGGGCGGGAAGCACACCAGATCGAAGAAGCACCTCTGGAGGTTGTTTCTACCTGGGGAACAACCTTGTATCATGGTTCAGCAAAAAGCAAAATTGTATTGCTTTGTCTACTGCTGAGTCCGAATATATCGCAACTGGAAGTAGCTGTACTCAACTTCTTTGGATGAAACAAATGTTGGCAGAATATGGAGTCAAGCAAGAAGTCATGACTTTGTTCTGTGACAACATCAGTGCAATCAACATCTCGAAGAACCCAGTGCAGCATAGCAAGACAAAGCATATTGACATCAGGCACCACTTTATTCGAGAGCTCGTAGAAGACAAGAAAATAAAGCTCGAATACCTACCCACTGAGAAATAAGTCGCAGACATATTTACAAAGGCGTTAGATGCCAAAAGGTTTGAAAGTCTGAGGTCAACCCTCGGACTTTGCTGTCTAGAATAGCCAGAAGTCAAGCAAGAAGAGGAAGAGCTTTTAGTTGATTTTACTCTTTCTCTCGATCAGGACCAAACAGGGTCCACAAAATCAAGCCGGGCCCAAATCCTTTTATCAAAAGCCCGTTAGTCCTTCTTGAATTTTGAGAATGATTACGATCTGACTATCCACCTATCAGAAATCATTCTGTTCAACTTCCACAGACTCTGCACCTCCTCCACTATTTTGAAATCGCTAGGGTTTCTCAGATCAAAAAATTCTGCAAAAATCTACTTTCTCCTCACAAAGAAGAAATCCTAGCTAAATGGTTGAAACTCGCAGCGGAAGAATACCATCTGCTTCAAAAGTATTTCGAGCAAAAATGAGGGCAAAGGTCATTGCCAAGAAATTATCTGCCTCCAAATCAACGAGAACCAAGCATGGAGTGAGAATCCGAGGAGGAAGAAGCTTAGGGGAAACTTCGGCGGCTCCTCAGGAAGTAACAAGCTCGCCCCCATCTGGCACACCGGAAGACACAATTCCCGTCGTTGAGAAGAACGACGCTCAAGCCGGTTCTGCGAACATTGAAGGAGAAGCTTCTCTCTCGACTCCGACTCCAACACGAGGTAAATCTACTATCCTCTCTAAAGAAAGCCTACCTGTAGAGGGATTTGAAACCCTTGTTCCTGAAGTCCACGGCACTGGCTCCGAGGACCAACCTAGCCTCTCTAAGTCGACACACACACCAGAGAAGTCCCCTCTAGACGAGGACTTGCACAAGGAAGAAAGTTCCCATGTCGCCCCAAACAGTGAGTCAGGGCGTGATGAAAATCCTGAAGCCATTCCAGAAGTCACTCAACTTCTAGAGGAACCTGCCAAAGAAAGTGTCGATATTGAAAACATGGAAAAGGAAGAAGCTGTGCCCAAAAGGGCTGAAAGAAGGAAGCTACCAACCCGAAGGTTGGTTAATGAAGAAGAAGAAACTCAAACTCAGAGAAGATTGACCCCAAAAAGGAAAGCATCAGAAAAAGGAGAAGCTTCGGCGTCCAAACAGCCGAAGAAGTCACTCCGGAAGTCCCGCACTTGGACAGAGTAGCGGTCGAAATAACCGGAGGACGTAGGAAGGGCTGGCCAGTCAAGCATACCATTGCGGCAACCGAGCTCACAACAAAATATTCTATTCTCTACCGCATCGGTCTGGCTAACTGGGCACTCTCTACACATGGGTCAAGCATCAAAACAGAGCTGGCAAAACTCATTTACCAAATAGGTACGCTGTCTCCCATTGATTTTGGCGCTTATATTATTGACCATCTAGTTAAGCACGCCAAATCATGTGCTATCAAACTTTCGATCGGGTTTCCTTCACTAATCACCGGTATCCTTCTCCAACAATGTCCTAACATTGTTCGAGAATCGGATATTCCCGGGAAAAAGCCACTGCCTCTTGCCATCAATCTCAAGAACTTTGAAGGGCAGCAGTTGAAGGACCTTGGACTTCCTATGGCCAAAACTCCAGGAGCTGGATCAAGCTCTCGTCCCTCAGGACCAATTGGCGCTAGGATGCAGGAAGGATTGGTGGAAATGATTGGTGATCTGGAGAAGTCAATCGCCACGCTCTCAACTCGCAAAGTCACATGTGAAGTCCTTCTGGAAGACCTCCGATCTACTGCTACTGCTGCTACTACTGATGTTCCTGCTGAAGAAGAAGATAACGACTCCACGTCGTTTTATTAATTCTCTGAAATTTGCTATGATAACTCTGTCCCACACACACTTTTAAATTCTCAGGGTTTGTCCGAGTTACTTTCCGTACACTGTGACTATTTTTTTGGGATATTTGCTCTTGATTGAGCTAGATTTGAGCTCATGTTTGAGCCGTTTATTTGCTCATGGTGTGAGCTATTTTTCTTTTACCCTGCTGTTTAGACAAATCTAGGTTATGAGATTGCCTTTGGCAATATTTTTCGACGAACAGGGGGAGATAAATACGACGCCAGAAGTCGCGCCGAAAGATGTACGCCAGAAGTTACGCCAGAAGTCGCGCCGAATGATGTGCATAGAAAATTGCCGCTCAAGAAGTCAAGCTCCAGAAGATAAACTAGAAGCCGCACAAGAAGTCGCATCGGAAGTCACGAAACTTGCTGTGTGCGTAACTGCCTCAAGGTGACGATGATGAGCCTGCTTGGAGTAAAGAAGTCACATCACTTGTTGTGCGTAACTGCCACAAGAAAAGTCACTTGATGTGCGTAACTGCCACAAGATGACGATGGGCTTACAAAAGGGTGTTTGCCTAAAAATTTGCCAAAGGGGGAGATTGTTGCTACGTTTAATAGTTGGCATGATTTTTTAGCGCAAAAGTAGAAGTCGAGTAACATGTTACATGACATGTGGAGCGACTTGTTACGAGCCGTAGATTAGGAAAGTCTGAAGCTTTTCTATTTCGACAAAGCTTGGAGGGAAAGAAGAAAGGCGCCACGAAGACTTGGAGCGCAAGAGAGTGACGTCGACAAGTCAGGCGACTTCCAGCTGGCAGTTACACGTCAGCAAAAGGCGGCAACCAGACTTGCCTGATTTCATCAGGAAGTCAGAACAGGCAAGACGACTTCCAGCTGGCAGTTACACGTCAGCAAAAGGCGGCAACCAGACTTGCCTGATTTCATCAGGAAGTCAGAACAGGCAAGACGACTTCCAGCTGTCGTGGAAGGCGGCAACAACTTGCCTGACTTTCCTGTTCCTGATCCGAGAAGGATTAGGAATGTGAGCTGCTATAAAAAGCCCTTGGCTTCCCATTAGCAGTGATCCGTTCTTGTTCTAACACTTGCAAGATTTCTCAGAGCTCTTAACCGTGCACCATCGGCGTATTGAGAGGCTGATGAATATTCGCTAGAACGGACCTTTTGCTCCGATCTAACCTTGAGTCGCGAAGACTAAATGTTTGGGTCGGTTAGGGTTTTTATTTGTGATTGAAGACTCACAACTCTGTCCAAGAAGACAACGACACCGAGCATGGACTTGCTCGAAGGGTGGAATTGAGGGAATCTCAAAGACAGGGGGAGAGGCTCCGGGTCGAGGCGATTCACGGTGAGATCTATAGTAGCTTAGGACAATAGCTTGTGTGATAGCTAGTTGGGCTTGAAGTTGTACTATTGACTACCTGCTAGTGAAAAACCTTTCCACTGGCAAAGTGCCCCCAGACGTAGGTGCGGAGTCACCGAACTGGGTAATCATCTCTGGTGTCGTGATTATTATCTGTCTATTACTTTGCTTACTGTGTCCACAAGAAGTCGATACACAAGTTAAAGATTTTGTGTTCGACTTCCTGACTCGGCTACGATTCAGAATTTCACTTTATGTTCAAGACGATTCAATATTGTCAAAATATGTTTTTTAATCCAACCTTACGGATGGAACCGAAGATATATTTCTCTACGTCGTGTAAAATTTCGAACAATTTTATTTTCAAATCGACCTCGATCTAAAATTTTAAATTTTTATTTTTAAAATGTAAACTCTTTCCCGCGAGATATTGGTCAAAGTTTGCTGGGAAAGATATAGATTAATTATAAATTTTTTACTTTTATGGTGACTAAATACTCCTTTGACTTATCGGCTATGATCATGTGGTTCGATTTGGCTAAAATTTAGTTTACATAGGTAAACCATCAAACATCATAATCTACATATCCAACGGTTTTGATTTTTATAATTCAATTTTCTTACATTCGGGCTGTGAACATCGTATGTTTAGGGTATGTAACCCCTTACTTCCCATAACTCTAAAACTGTACGTTCAAGACGATTCAATATTGTCAAAATATTTTTTTTAATCCAACCTTACAGATGGAGCCGAAGATATATTTCTCTATGTCGGACAAAATTTCAAACAATTTTATTTTCCAATTGACCTTGATCTAAAATTCTAAATTTTCATTTTTAAAATGTAAACTCTTTCCCGGCGAGATATTGGTCAAAATCTCGCTTGCTAGGTGGCATGTGTCTAATTTCAATGCGCGTGACCTCTGCCCTCGTGCTCCTCGTCGCCGTCGATCCTCTCCGACTGAAGTCTCTGGCCCAACGTCGCCTCCAGCTCCGTCGTCGTTCTTCCCAGCCTCGACGTCCAGCCTCGCTTAGGACCGTCCAGCTTGACCGATTGCATGAAGCTCCAGCTCCAGCTCGCCATCGCCACCGTCCGGTCGAGCTTCGGTCTCCTCCATCTCCAGCCGACGTCGTCTTCAACCTCAGGACCAGGTAAGTATCTGATAAAGGGTTGAGGGTTCTAAATTGTGTTTAGGTTAATGCAATTTATGGATTTAGGGTTTGATTCATTGATTTTAGGTTAAATGGGGTTTAGGTTATGAATTGGGTTTAGGGTAATGCAATACTGAATTGCTTGATACTTGAATTGTTTTGATACATATGTAGGTTATATGAATTGTTTTGATTCTTGAATTGTTTTCACTTTGAACTTAACTTGTGTTCTGGATTTGGATTGGATCTGGTTTGGATTTGCTATGCCAGCCCTAATCTGCTACTCATCAGTTGCATAAGTTCAATCAATTTCTGATTGATATTTCTATGTTTTTTATGATTTAATTGTTGTTTGGTTTGATATTTTATTGTCAGTGTGTTTGTCTCTAAATACGAGCATGTACTTTATAATTCTGTTGAGGTCCACATATGAGTGAGGATGAGGATGATGAGGTCGATATCTTCAGGTAATAGCTTCGCATTTCAAGTTCTTCAATGATTAACATTAGAGAAATGCTATTTGTTTGCTTTGGATTGTATGTTGTAACCTATTCTATTGTACTCGAAAGGAGAATGAGGGATTGACAAATATATTGGGGCTGTTGACAAAAATTGCTCTTTTACTGTGTACATAAATGAATTTAGTGCTCTTTTATGCATGAAAATTTCATTCTATTATTAATTGATTGGGACCTTCTTCTTCTGAAATGGGTTTTTCTGTTTTACCTTGATTGTTACACATGAAAATAACCAATTGTTTGTGAAATTCTGATCAGCTAGTCGTGCAAGATGCCACACACAATGTTACACAGATTGCTATAACGTTGTGTCTGACTTCTTGCGTAGATAATGCAGGACAGTAAATATAAAGCTATAAGTAATGACACAGCAGATTGTTTACCCAGTTCCGTGCAACGTCACCTACGTCTGGGGGCTCTCAGCCTAGTGGAAAGATTTCAGTTATCAGTAATCCGTCAGAACATACAAGTACCTGTGATCACTCCTAGATCTATACTTTATGCTACGTCTTACAGTGCAATCTATCTCAGGGTCTCCCCCTGAATCCAAGAACGTCTTGATTCCACTCTTCGAGCAATCGCCTTGCTCTGTCGTCTTCAAGTCTTCTTCAAGCTTGGTGGTTGCGTGCAGTCTTCAACTCACGACTTTCAGTAAACCCTCAATCACCTAACTCTCTATAGTTATGTGATACACAACATCCTAAGCTCAATCTGCAATTTCTCAGCCCGCAAACCTTCACGTCTAAGAACCTTGCAAATTGTTGCTAGGAAACAAATAAAGAACCACACGATTACTAAGGGGGTAGCCTAAGCTTTTATACCAATCGTGGATGAGTACTAACCCTAAAGGGTTTCCTCTTAATCGCCGTCTTTCTTCTTTTCAGATTAGGAGTCGTTCTGCACTTTCCTAATCGTCTTCTTGATTTTCTGCCGAATCTGCACTTTCCTGATTTCTGTCGATCAGGATGCTTGCCGAGACGCCGTCAACAATGTCACACAAGATGTCGTAGAAGATGCTTCGACATTCTTTGTAACATGTTTCTTCGATTCCTTTAAAAATCAGCCAATCTCTAAGAACGTCGTAACTACAATCTCCCCCTTTGGCTATTTTTAAGGACAGCATTCTTCATCGTATTCTGCGTCGCATTCTGCATCGCATTAGTCGTCTCGTCGATCGGCAGCGTCGCGCGTATCATCGCGTCGCGTCGTCTCTATCTTCCTTTCTTGTATCGTCATGATCGAGCGCGTTATCTATCTTAAACTTACTCCCCCTTGCTGGCTCAAAAAGAGCCAAACTATAAACAAATATTGTAACAAGTCCGGGAAATAAGCAAAATAAACCAAACATAACTCACACTTGCTCTCAATCAGCTGTCGAGAGTAAGCGTGATACATTGTTCACCAAATATTACAGAAATAAAAGTTGTTCAGTAGTTCAAGAGTCAGAGATTTCATAGAAAATTTTAAATAGAGCTGCAGTTGGAACTTGCAGTCTCTGTTGCTTCTGTGGAGGCTTCTTGGGTAGCATCTTCTGGATCATTTGTGTGATCATATTCAGAGCCTGGAGGAGACATGGAGTGCAGCAGGTTGGCGCAGTGAGTTCGGCGCTGCGAGAGGTGCTTTAGAGCAGTCTTTAAGTTTGCAATGTCCTCATCAAGCACAACAATTTCTCGTTTGAGCATGACGGCATCCCTGCTGGTGGTCCTGGTGAGAGGGACGGCACTTGTGGCTCTACTGGTCTTTGCCTTGGCTTCCGGCCTGACAAGATCAGGAGCATGCTTCCCTTCAAACAACTTGTGGCTCACCACAATTAGTCCTCCTCTTTTGCCCACCTTATCCGATGTTTTCAACACCCCAGGGTGTTGATGTACGAGTAATTCAGAGATAAGGGATGTAAAGGCTATGGAAATTTTCACCGCAAGAGATCTAGCATGGCGAACAAGATGATCAATCACAAATTGTCCAAAGTCAAGTTTAGATCCAGTACCTATTTGGTAGATCAGTATTGCCAGCTCAGGTTTGATAGAAGATGCGTGGGTCGAGGGCGCCCAATTTGCCACTCCAATCCGGAAGAGAATGGAGTATTTAGAAGTCAGATCTGATGCTGCCACGGTGCCTTTGGATGGCCATGTTCTGCTTTTATCTCCGGTGATCTCACGGAGGACTTTGCTTAGGTCGGGTGGTGGCACAGATCGAACCCTCTTCCTTCCCAGGAAGTCATTGATAATATCAGAGGAGATGTCAAAGCGAATGCCTCTGACATATACCTTATCAAACTCTGGAGCATCTGGGGTACCAAACGTGGTAGGCAAATTTGCAATGAATTCCTTAACCAGGAGGGGATAGTGATTACCAATGTTGGAGACGGTTCTCATTAATTCTGCCTTCTCCAGGAGCTGTATAATGGCCTCTAGCCCAAGCAACTCCGACGACAGTGTCTTCTCTGGGTACGCCGTTCTCTGAAACACAAATTCCCACCTCTTTGCTCCTTCTGCTGAGTGAAACGACACATTGTCGTAAGTTACACTCAGGGTGTTCTTGGCCGTCTTCAGGGCCTTCTTCTTCTTTCCTTCCTCAGCAGGGACCTCTTCAACATCATCATCAGTTGTCTCATCTATCAAACTCCTTGTCGTGATCACTTTCTTCCCCTTTTCTTTGACATGCGACTTTTTCCTTTTGTTGCTGAGACCTCCAGCCTCCTTAACCTCCTTTCTTTTCCTTGTTTCTTTTAGTTTTCCAACCATAACAGCCAAACTTTCAGTTTCTTCTAGAACCTTTTTCTTCAGGGACGATAGGACTGTGTGTGCCATCTCAGCGGCTTCTTCCATGACATCTTCTCTGGCATCCAGAGGGTTTTCTTCTGTGTTGTTGGTGGTGGCATCCTTGTTCTTCTCAACTTCTTCCAGATCGGTCTCTCCGTTTTTGGTTTCTTCTTTCTCTTCTTCTTTTTCCTCGGCTTCTTCCGAGTCAGCTATTTCTTCCTCTTCTACAACTTTTTCAGAGGCTTTTGGTATGACATCTGTTTCTTCTTCTTCTCCTCCTTCTCCTTCCGCAATGCGTTCCAGCCCATGACTGACCGGAGTCAGATCCTCCTTTTCTCCTTCCGGACGTATCAGTTCTTCTACCACACCTTCTTGAGGTGGGTCCTGGTTTTCCAGTAGTGATTCTAACAAATCACTGTTTCTAGAGGTATCGGCAGAGAAATCGTTACCTGTTGGTGTTGGAACTGCGACAATTTGCATGGAGGCTTCTCGATTTTCCTGGCCAAGATCATTCTCTCTTTCTGGCCCAGTTAGGTCAGACATTGAGAAAGCAGCGCTTCCGGTCCGGGACTTCTTGGGAACTCGAGTAAAAACTGGCATTGGGGCTTTCTCTGGTGAAGCCTCTTTGAGAATTTCTTCTGACTTCTTCAGGGTTTTTGGCCCTTTGATTCGCACTCCATGCTTGTTTTTTTTCGCTCTACTGCTTCTGGAGCCTTTAGATTCAGCTTTCTTTGAATCGGTGGCTTCCTTTGGGGCTACTGTGCTTCTAGTTTTCACCATTGTTGTTTGAGAGATTTGCAGAGAGTGAATGGTGAAGGAGATGAGAGCGAGCACAGAGAAGAGGTAGACTAGGTTTTTGAAAAAAACGATTCAAATCTTTTTAGCGTCTGAGCGTATCTTTCCTTTTCTTTTATATGGGCTTTTGATATGCTTGCCCCAATGACATTCGTTGGATTTTAGACCGGTTCATGAAGAGGTACCAACAACTCCTCTCAACCGTTTCTGCAACTTCTTATTGTTCACTGATAGTGCACAGACCGAGTGATGATCTGAGATCCTCGAATCTGCTTGCATCTAATGCTTTTGTGAAAATATCAGCAAGTTGCTTTTCTGTGGGAATGTGCTCTAGGATGATCTTCTTATCTTCGACCAATTCTCGAATGAAGTGGTGTCTAATATCAATGTGTTTGGTCTTGCTATGTTGGACAGGGTTTTTGGAGATGTTGATAGCACTGACATTATCACAATATAAAGTCATGGCATCCTGTCTGACATTGTATTCGACTAACATCTGCTTCATCCAAAATAGTTGTGTACAGCTACTCCCAGCAGCAATATACTCCGATTCGGCAGTGGACAGGGCAACACAGTTTTGCTTCTTACTAAACCATGATATGAGGTTGTTGCCAAGGAAGAAGCATCCTCCAGATGTGCTTTTCCTATCCGATGTGTTTCCAGCCCAATCGGCATCACAATACCCCACCAAGGTAGAGGATGTGTTGAATGAGTATAATAAACCCAAGTTTGTAGTCCCAGAGATATATCTAATAATTCTTTTGGCTTGGGATAGATGACTAACCTTAGGATTAGCTTGATATCGTGCACATACTCCGACAGAGTAGGCAATATCTGGTCGACTTGCGGTAAGGTAGAGAAGACTACCGATGATGCTCCTGTATAGGTGTTGGTCGACGGCTTCTCCTGGATCATCTTTAGTTAGCTTGACATGTGTAGCCGCTGGTGTCCTTTTATGTGAGGCTTTCTCTAGCCCAAACTTCTTGACAATATTCTTCGCATATTTGCTCTGAGATACGAAGATGCTATTCTTTTGTTGTTTGATTTGGAAGCCTAGAAAATAAGTAAGCTCTCCCACCATGCTCATCTCGAATTCTGATTGCATCTGTTGAATAAATATCTCTACCATCTTGCTTGACATCCCTCCAAAAACAATGTCATCGACATAGATTTGAGCTATCATTAAATTTCCATCTTCATTCTTCACAAATAGGGTCTTGTCGACTCCCCCTCTAGTGTAGCCGCTTTGGATGAGGAATTTTGTGAGCCTTTCATACCAAGCCCTTGGTGCTTGTTTCAACCCATAAAGAGCTTTCTTTAGTTTATACACATGATCATGATAGTGAGGGTCAACAAATCCTTTGGGTTGTGACACATATACTTCTTCATTGAGATCCCCATTCAAGAACGCACTTTTGACATCCATCTGGTAGAGCTTTATCTGTAGATGACATGATATCCCTAGCAAGAGACGGATTGCTTCAAGTCTTGCCACAGGAGCAAAAGTCTCATCGAAGTCGATTCCCTCAATTTGAGTATACCCTTGCGCAACTAGCCTGGCTTTATTGCGGGTGATGTTGCCAAGCTCATCGGATTTGTTCTTGAAGATCCATTTAATGCCTATAATGTTTCCTTCACTTGGTTTGGGCACCAGTTCCCATACCTGATTTTTCTCAAATTGAATCAGCTCTTCTTGCATAGCATTGACCCAATACTCATCATTGATGGCTTCGTTGATGTTTTTGGGTTCTGTCTTTGAAACGAAGCAAATATTTCCTATCATCTCGTTGTAATCTTCAGGAGTTCTTGACCGGGTCCGTATACCTTCATTCAAGTTTCCAATAACTCCAGAGATAGGATGGTTGGTCTGGACTCTTCGTGAGGGATTCTTGTTGCTGGTTTCAGGAACTACTTCGTTATTTGCGATATCATCTTCTGTTTTGCTGCTAGCATCTTCTGTGACATTAGGACCAGCATTCTTCCTGACATTAATGGGCGGATAGGCTCCGTCTTCGTCCGTCTCATCTTCTGAGGCATCTTCGCAGGCATCATCAACAACAACATTGATTGATTCCATCATGGTCTTGGTTCGTTTGTTGAAGACTCGGTATGCGCGACTATTCCTTGAATAGCCAAGGAAGATGCCTTCATCGCTTTTTGGGTCAAGCTTTCGACGAGGCTCTCTATCGGCCAGTATATAACAAGTGGAGCCAAAGATATGGAAGTACTTAACATTGAGCTTTCTCCCCCTCCATATTTCATAATGAGTTACTGACATACCTGGTCGGAGAGTGACTCGATTGTGGATATGGCAAGCAGTGTTAAGTACTTCTGCCCAAAAGTGAGTTGGTATGTCTTTAGCCAGCATCATAACTCTCGCCATCTCCTGTAGAGTCCTGTTCTTGCGCTCAACAATGCCATTCTGTTGAGGAGTGATTGGCGTTGAGAATTCATGTGTTATCCCTTCTGAGTTGCAGAAATCTGCAAACTTGCTATTTTAGAACTCTCGACCATGATCACTACGAAGGCGGATGATTTTGCCAATTGTCTCTCCTTTTTCTCGTTAGACTTGAATGCATAGATTCTTGAAGATCGAGAAGGTGTCAGATTTGTCACGAGGGAAGTCAACCCAAGTGTATCGTGAGTAATCATCTACACACACAAAGACGTATCGTTTTCCTCAAAGGCTTTCAACTTGCATTGGTCCCATGAGGTCAACATGTATCAGCTCAAGTACCCGAGAGGTGGTGATATGCTGTAGCTCCTTGTGTGACATCTTGGTTTGCTTACCAATCTGACATTCTCCGCAGATCTTTCCTTCTACTATTTTCAGGTTTGGAATACCTGTGATTGCCTGCTCTGAGATTTCTTTTTGCATGCTTCTAAGATTTAGATGTCCAAGCTTTCTGTGCCATAGTTTGGTTTCTTCTGCTTTGGAGACAAGGCACTTGGTTGCTTCGATATGTGTCTCGGGAGACCAGATATAGCAATTGTCCGTTGAGCGAACTCCTTGTAGAATAGTGACTTGATTAAAGTCTTTAACTATACAGGCTTCTTTTGTGAATTTCACTTCTGAATCCTGATCACAAATCTGACTGATGCTAATCAAGTTAGCTTTAAGTCCTTCTACAAGTAATGCTTCAGTCAGGCAGGTGGCTCCTGGATGCTTAAGTACTCCTTTTCCGATAATTCTAGCTCGAATGCCATCTCCAAACGTAACAAAGCAGTTTGTATATAGTTTAAGATCAGAGAGAAATTCTGGAGTACCTGTCATGTGTCGAGAGCATCCACTGTCGAGATACCAGTCCTTGTTTATTGAAGCACTCAAGGATGTATATGCAACATTAGCTCTATAAACCAGGTTCTTAGGTCTCCATTCAAGGCGGGATGTCTTCGGAGGAGATGAGAGATGCCTTTGATATTTCTTTTGTTGTAGCTGAGCTTGCTTCCTCTCAAGAAGTTGAAAACAAAAAGGTCTGATGTGACCAGGTTGACCACAGTAATGGCATATCCATTGATATTGATAAGCTGGTCTTCTGTAGCTTTGTTGTCTGCGTGGAGGATGTCTTCTGGCAGTTACTTGACAAGAACAGGTTGTAGACGATGTTATGGCTTTTGTTGTAGGTCGTCCTGTAGGATGTGTTGGGGCATCCAGTAGTTTCTTGTCAGCCATGGCTTGTTGTGGGATAAACTTTGTCCCTGCCGTTGAGGGGACAGCATGTGTGTACCCTAGTCCCGTCGTATCTTTGGACTGTTTTCCCACCGATAAAATCTTGTCAAGGCTTTCTGTGCTCGGATTCATCATCTTTACCGATTTAGTCATGAGACTAATTTCTCCACTAAGTCTGGTGATCTCTCGTTTCAGCTCCACGATCGTCTCTAGAAATCTTGACTTGTCGTTGGTAAGACTAATGATCCTTTCGCCTTGTTGATCAAGTATCAGAGTTTCCTTGATCCATCTGGTATGCAAGCCTTTGTATGCCTCGACTAGTTGCTCTTTAGTCCAATTCTCATTTGGAGTTGGATTATCATTGATGTCGACAGTATTATCAACATTACATGTAGGAGTAGTAGTAGTGAATGCAACAAAGTTGCTTACCTCTTCAGATCCACTATCTTCATTGTCATCATCTGATAGGGTTGCATTGTATCCTCGTTTTTGTTGTTTGAGGAAATTTGGACATTCTCTACGGAGGTTGCCGAATCCTTCACATTCATGACATTGAAGTCCTTTGTTTTTGTTTTCTTCCCCACTCCTGTTTGGTCTGTCAAGACTACCTCCAATTTGAGCTTTTTGTGGAGCTTTGTTTCTGGCATTTGCTGTGACATTCCGTCCACCCATTCGACTAAATCTTCTCATGGCTTTGTTGTAATTTTTTGTGAGAAGGGCCATTGTAGCCTCGATGTCTTCATCAGAATCCGAATCCTCAGGATCTGGTTGCTTGTGTGTTGAGCTTTTGAAAGCAACTCCTTTGTTCCTTTTGTCGATGTTGGGTAGAGACAACTCATAGGTCATTAGAGACCACATCAGCTCATCAAATTTCAAGACCTTGAGGTCATGAACTTCTTCAATTGTTGTGATCTTCATCTTGAACCTAGGGCTAAGAGCACGTAGGGTTTTTCTTACCAATTTTTCATCAGACATTGGTTCTCCCAGAGAATAGGATTCATTGGCTAGATCACGAATGCGAACATTGAAATCTGTAATTGATTCATCTTCCTTCATGATGAGGGCTTCGAAGTTGGTAGTCAGGTATTGCAGTTTTTGTTCTCGAACCTTAGTTGTTCCTTCATATGCTACGGCCAGGATGTCCCATGCTGTTTGGCAGTTGTGCATGTGTTGATTAGTCTGAACACGTTCTTGTCAACACAATTGAAGATAACATTCAGAGCTCGAGAATTTCCCAGTGATTCTTCATCTTCATCATCGGTCCAGTCCTTTTCTGGTTTTGGGCCGATAGAATTGCCATCATTGTCACTGAGTTGTGGTGCATTCCAACCATTGAGTACAGCCTTCCATGTCTTGTTGTCTAGTGACTTCATGAAGGCACACATTCGAGCCTTCCAATAGCCATAGTTGCTTCCATCTAGAACAGGTGGTCGATTTATGGATTCTCCTTCTCTGGTATTGTCCATCTTTGATCAAAATATTTGTTTAGGAACTCACCTAAAGCTATAGGTGCCCCCTCTGATAACAATTGAAATTCTGATCAGCTAGTCGTGCAAGATGCCACACACAATGTTACACAGATTGCTATAACGTTGTGTCTGACTTCTTGTGTAGATAATGCAGGACAGTAAATATAAAGCTATAAGTAATGACACAGCAGATTGTTTACCCAGTTCGGTGCAACGTCACCTACGTCTGGGGGCTCTCAGCCTAGTGGAAAGATTTCACTTATCAGTAATCCTTCAGAACATACAAGTACCTGTGATCACTCCTAGATCTATACTTTATGCTACGTCTTACAGTGCAATCTATCTCAGGGTCTCCCCCTGAATCCAAGAACGTCTTGATTCCACTCTTCGAGCAATCGCCTTGCTCTGTCGTCTTCAAGTCTTCTTCAAGCTTCAACTCACGACTTTCAGTAAACCCTCAATCACCTAACTCTCTATAGTTATGTGATACACAACATCCTAAGCTCAATCTGCAATTTCTCAGCCCGCAAACCTTCACGTCTAAGAACCTTGCAAATTGTTGCTAGGAAACAAATAAAGAACCACACGATTGCTAAGGGGGTAGCCTAAGCTTTTATACCAATCGTGGATGAGTACTAACCCTAAAGGGTTTCCTCTTAATCGCCGTCTTTCTTCTTTTCAGATTAGGAGTCGTTCTGCACTTTCCTAATCGTCTTCTTGATTTTCTGCCGAATCTGCACTTTCCTAATCGTCTTCTTGATTTTCTGCCGAATCTGCACTTTCCTGATTTCTGTCGATCAGGATGCTTGCCGAGACGCCGTCAACAATGTCACACAAGATGTCGTAGAAGATGCTTCGACATTCTTTGTAACATGTTTCTTCGGTTCCTTAAAAAATCAGCCAATCTCTAAGAACGTCGTAACTACAGTTTGTTGTGTGGAGACATGGTTCTGGTTCTGCATTTGCCATGAGTGTTTTTGGGCTTGATCATTTGCTTTTCATTCATCTGCTCTTCAATATCTGTTTTAGCAATTGTTTCTTGAAATTATTTGCTAACTGGTACTACCTTGTCAATTCTGTTGTTGCCCGTTTAATCATACTATTACATTACAATCTGCATTTATTTTAAGGATGATTGTACTTTATATTAGTTGCTGCAACTTGTACAAAATAATGATGTCCAAGGGAGAATACACCAAAAGGGCATTTGGTCTAGTGGTATGATTCTCGCTTTGGGTGCGAGATGTCTTGAATTCGAATCTCCGAATGCCTTACAATTAAATTTGTCTTTGAACATCCGATTCAAAGGAAAAGGATACTTTGTACACATTCATACGCTAACTTTTTTTTCTCTTATTTCCATACCTGAATTTTATTTTGGACAACTTACCCCTAAAATTTCAAAAATACCGAAATTACCCCTGAATTGAACCAAAATTATATCTGGTCTAATGGATAGAACCGGCCCAATTTTTAAAGAGTGAAAAAGACGAAATTACCCTCAACTATTTATCAAATTTTCAAGTGAATGCCACCCTTTCAATTCCAATCAACCCACCGTTTCTCCTCCTTCGGCGCCGCTCTGTTCTCGACCGGTCGCCTCCTACCAACTTCTCGGTCTGAGACAGCTCCGACGCCAGGTACACGAGCGTCCCCACCATGCGCGTCGTGCCCGGGTTCGATCCCCGCTCGTGGAGTTTCGCGAGCCCAAAGTCCCCAAGCCGGTCGGAGCTTCCCCTCCGAGCTCATCAATGGCGGCAACAATCAAACCCTCTTAATAGGTTCTCCGTACTGTCTTCGAGCTTCGGCGGCTCCGCCGCAACGCCGCCGTGTTGCCAATCGCTCCTCTTCGTGTTCGGGATCGAACTCGCACAACACCTCTGAGAGACCTTCAATTTCCAGCTCCCCGATGAACCCACTTCTGATTCTGGCCTCTAAGACTTCCAGACCCGCCTTAATTCTCTCTCCCTCCACCACGACTTCGCCGATTCGTGCTTCGACTGGCCCAATTCGCTAGGGGTGGGCACTTTTTACCCAAAACCGAAACCGAACTGGGATCCAAACCGAAGAACCAAGAACCGTGGGTATCGGATCGGATTTGGATCTCAAAATTGAGAACCGAATCAATTTGGTTCGGTTCCGGTTCTAAGAGTGTAGAACCGCTAATTAACCGTTTCGGAACCGAACCAATTTTGGGGTTTTAATTAGTATTTTTTGTATTACAATTTTATGTTTTAGCCTAAAAAGAGTTTAAATATGTATAATTTTCACCATAAATTGAACAATATTTTAATATCACATTAATTGAATCTAACTAAGCAAAACTATACAACTATATTAGAGAACCGGACCCTTAATTTCACAATTAATCATTCAATTGGGTCTATTTGGGCAGAACCGAGAACCGCACCGTAGAACCGGGCCCAGAACCGAACCGAAACCGACTTATCGGGTCCGGATTTGGGTCTCCAAAATGAAGAACCGATTGATTTGGTCCGGTCCGATTCTGGCCGGTTCGGTCCGGTTCCGGAACCGTGCCCAGCCCTACAATTCGCGGTCTCTTCGACCTCGTATGCCGGAGTGGAGAATCTCAAGGACTAGGTCGTCGAGCCCGGACCCTCCACCGTGCTTGACTCCTTCTGCCGACAGGAGGCGTCCGCTCGAGAATAGAGTGGCACCGGAGGAGACAGTTCTGTGGATTGGAATTGAAAGGGTGGCATTCAGTTGAAAATTTGATGAATAGTTGAGAGTAATTTTGTCTTTTCACACTCTTTAATAATTGGGCCGGTTCTCTCCATTAGACCAGATTTAATTTTGGTTCAATTCAGGGGTAATTTGGGTATTTTGAAATTCCAGGAGCAAGTTGTCCCAAAATAAAATTCAGGTATGGAAAAAATAGAAAAAAAAGGTAGGTATGAAAGTGTCAAAAGTGTATATTCAGGTGCACAAAAGTGTCGTTTTCCCATTATACAATTCCAATTGGAATTATATAATTTCAAAACCTATATTTTTTAAAAATACACAGTTAACCTAACCGGCGAGACTTTGGTCAATATCTCTCCGGGTTGGTCATTTAACCTAGCCGGCGAGATTTTGAAAGTCTCGCCGGGTAGGTTCTCACCTAGCCGACGATACTTTGGTGTTCACCAACCCGGCGAGATATTGATGCAATATCTCGCTGGCCATGACCATTCCGGATGAGACCTGCCCGGCGAGAACCAAGCCGGCGAGTTTCCGGCGAAAATCTCGCCGGCTTGGCCAAGCTGGCGAGACTGGATCTCCAGCCCGGCGAGAGCAAAGTCTCGCCGGCTTGGAGCTCAATTTCAGTGGTGTAACATGATACAAATTGAATGTTTATTGGTCTTAAACAATGTTTTCTAACTTAGGTGTACTTATTTGCAAATGGTGTCAATTTAAGTGTATTTATTTACGATTAACCCTAGTTTCTATTTAGGTGACATACAAAGTTAAAAAATACGTTAAGTGTATCTACGTGATAATGGGGTATCTCCAAGTGTACCTACGTAAAATTTACCCTAAAAATGTAATTTTCGTACGATGTCTCCTATTTAATGTATATGATATTACTCAACGTTTTTCTGGCCAATTGGTTAAACACTTGAACTTAGATACAAAGGTATTAGGTTCGAGTT